>OX422205.1:3042414-3642414 GCA_949130485.1 Agelas oroides | reverse complement strand
CACTAACCTTCCAGTAAAGTATGGCACAAAGTGTTTTTTTTACCTCACATATGCATAGTATTGAGGCTGCGCTTCTCAAACTCCATGAGTGCACTTAATGAGGCACACAAAGCTCAATTCAGGTGAGCACTCATTAGAGTAAATATTGGCCCACAGGAAATTGAATCAAAAGTGGGGGGTGGGTGCTCTTTCGAGGCTGGACACTCTTTCATTACATAGCCCGTTACCTAGGCAATCCCACTGTAGAAGAGAAGTATTAACAACATTCCCATGTGTTACCTAGGTAACAGGATATATTTCATGACTTCAACATTAAGATACAGGTAGAACAGCTGTCTGTAATTTTCTTAAGCTCTGATTTCCAGGAGGAAACTTGGCTTATGCAAGCACAAATATCCATAGAAATACCAACTCTCTCTGTTGGTAGACAGCCAACCATATCGGGATGTATTTTATCATCAGAAAGCTGAACATCTGAACTAAGTTGTGTGTATAAGCTCCACAAATGGCATTCCTTCTCCATGAGAACTTTGAACTATGAGGGATATTAAGTGTACTGAAATTGAAGCTATCCAATGCTCTTGCTTGTCACAACTTATCTAGGTTGATATAGACACGTGATTAATAAACCCAAAAGCAGTCTTCTTCTCTTCATAGCAGTTCATTTATCATTAGTTAGAGATAGCAGGTGAACAACTTCCATTGGGCATGCACTCTGTGTCTCCCCCTTCCCCATTCCAAACACAAACACACACACACACACACACACACACACACACACACACACACACACACACACACACACACACACACACACACACACACAATATCTCACCTGCAGAATGAGCCTCTGTACGGTTCTCCCCCGGCTCCACTTGTACACACTGAAGTTGAACAGCTGGTTCGTCTTGGAGAGGCTCACGGAACGCTCCATACCAGTAGTCATGAGACCCATCTTCTGTGCATATGCTACTGCCTCTTCTGGAGTTATTTTACCTTCCTGTAATGTGTTGTAGTGTGTGTGTGTGTGTGTGTGTGTGTGTGTGTGTGTGTGTGTGTGTGTGTGTGTGTGTGTGTGTGTGTGTGTGTGTGTGTGTGGTGTGTGTGTGTGTGTGTGCATGTGCACATGTGTGTGTGTGTGTGGTGTGTGTGTGTGTGTGTGTGTGCACGCGCGCATGTGTGTGTGTGTGTGTGTGTGTGTGGCGTGATCATGTGTACAGGTTTAAAAATTTCACTTGAGACTGGTACCTAAGCATGTGTGCTTACCTTGACAAGGTTGCCAAGGGCTGCTCTTGTGTCCTCACTTCCATTCATTGCCTGCAACAGGGGGAGTCATGGTGCGTCAGTATCTAGTAGTCTCCAACCCTATCATGCACTATGACTAGGTGAATGCACAACATTGTGGGGGCGAGCATGAGCAACTGCAGCATTGAACCACAGATAGAAGTGTTATAACTAACTAAAACATTTGCCAGTGAAGTATCAGATCACAGCACACAGGGCGTGCATGTAGCTAAACGAGGTTTGTCACTCCACTGCCAGTGCTTAATGTTTTGGAAAAAGCTGTCATGGTTGTAAAGAAGAGGTTGTCAAGAGCCATTTGTCCTGCTTAGGCAAACAGCAGAAGAAGTCACCACACACAGCCAAGAAGGACAGTCAGAGGACGTTCTGTAAGCAGCCATGTAGTCTACATAGCTGTTTAATAGCCCTCATATATACATACAGTAGACACTTAACACTCCAGCCACCTCAGCCAAATATTACACACAATTGCAAGCTTGCCCAATCAAGAATGACCTCTACAAGAACACACACGACCTGTACCGCTCATGAATACTTTACAAACCTTATCATCTACATGTACACAACCCTTCTCTGCAAGAATACCACTCATGAATACAGTAAAGAACCACATCAAACACAACTCTACATACATCTCTACATATATATATCTCTACAAGGCTTCCCACACAGTCCTCTATACAGGTGGCACTCAATGCTTCCATCTCACACCCAGCAGCTCACTGTTCTCTATTTCACCATCAGAACATACTTACAGGGAGGCAAGATATTCTTACTAATATTTGCGATCTTGTGGTAAGGGGCGGGATAGAGCATGACATCATATTGAGATCATAACGGGATCACATGGCAGTTACAAAAGCAGGGATTGTGACAACATATATACTATCAGTAGTAAGTCTGGTATGCCATATACCTACAGTGAAGGGTCAGGACTAAACACACACAATGGACATTACAGATACAGTGAAAGTGGTCTAGTCAGTCAAAACTGATGCTTGTTTACAAACTCTCTGCCTGAGTGGCCATTAGTATAGCTATCGCACCTGGCCATTAGTGTGTTTTGTGTCCAAGGACAAAAACAACATAAAACTATTAAGGAATAAACTTTGAGCACAACAGAAGGTACTCGAAACACTATGGTCATTTTGTCTACGAATACTGGGAGCCAATACCATCTATTAGAGGCAGCCAATGAAGAGTACGTATATTAGTGTGTGTAAACAGGGTCTATAGAAAGAGTGCTGCAGAAGTTTTGATGTGGTCATATTTGCTGTGCTTGCCATCCCCTAGTTTACTGCTCAATTAGCCAATAGAAAATAATGATATTGCTAGAGTTCTCAGTCTGTGTTATTGTAAACCAATCAACCAAGGAGACAACATCAATTTTGCACAAAACGTCATTCCCACAACAGACAGGACAATGTTGTCAACTAAGACTATTGAACCAAGACTAATTGCATACAAAAGTTGCTGCAGAATGTTAATGGTAGACATTAAATTATTGAGTACATGTGTTTCAATCTATGACAGTATTACAGTACTTAGTAATCTCAGACATAATGCTGTCCAGATGATGTGGTGGACAAACAAATGAGCATGAGCAAGAAGCTATGAGGGCTTGTTCAGACTCTTCCATAATGAAAACTAACCGTTCTAGTTCATTTGTATACATCAAAAATTTTGGTAGAAGAAAATGGTGCAAAACATTCAGATACCACACTTGCTTTACCCTAGTGCAACTGTGCTACAGCTGTTAGTCTTTCCCCAACTGTAGTCTAGCATCTGGAGACAACATGTTCCCCCTCATTCCATGCACCATTAACTAGCGAATACTTACATGTACTCATGCACAGAATGAAATAACTTGTAGCCACTTTACAAAGTTTATATGCACACTTCACTGAGATTTACAACCAAGCTTAATATCCATACACGATCTAATTGGCCAAGAGCTTATGAAATACCACAATGAGCTCCAAATCCACAGGTCATTTCTTTCTATTTCATCCACATAAATTCGCACAAACATGTCTTAGCTAATACTTGCAGATCAAGGCAGACACACCATAATCCTGCTCACAGTGACTTGCAACATCCACCATCATTTCTCTGCGCACAAGATTAGTCGCCCAATGGGACAGTACAAGTTTCTGATAATTTGCAACTTTCATCCAGTTATTGATCGCCATGTTTTTAAGCACCTCCTAACTCGGCGCTTTGTAGAGAAACTATTCCCGACCTTTACTGAACAGGACAGGTACAGAGTCCTCTTCACAGCAAGTTGCATTCTGGCAAGTAACATTTGCTTGTGGAAAGTACCAGGCACAAACGGTACTGTCAGACTCGTCACTTCAAATCCTTACCCCAACAAGCTACTCTACATCCTATTCATGTTCTACATCAGTCTCACAAGCCAGACCCACTTCATATGTACAATACCAGTATTGAATCTGCCTCAGGCTTTGTGAGCCCTCCTTGTGGGCTGACCATCTAAGAGTAGTAGGTCTGTAGAACACTGTGATTAACACCCAACTAGCTCGGTAGCCACACAGAAATTGAAGCTATCACACCACAGACCTATCAGTGGTAGGACAACATGTTTAAGCATAGATAGTAGAGTGACAGTGTCACTCTACTATCTATATGCCTGCAGGCATGATGGCTGTGCAAACTCGAATTATTTCAGCTTACCATTGTAGCAACGGAAGCCATCCTAGCTTTAATGTCCTACACAGCAAAACAGTATCAGCTCCCTACGACTGACATGTGAAGAAGATTTGTGACGTCACAATCATCAAACACGAGACTGATCAGACCAACACAACACTAGGTTATCAGGGACCGGGTGGTACACAGTAGATCAAGATTGGGCCGGGGTGGGGCAGCACGTCACGTGCGCTATACACTCTAAAAGTAGGAACGGGAAATGGGAAATGAGAAATGGGAAATGGGGAAATGAAGAAATGGGGAAATGGAGACGGCAACGACGCAAGTGGTGAGTTGTAAAACAGGACAGTAGAGTGTACGTGTTGTGCAAAAGTAGCTCAAGTATTTGCTAGAGGGGGTATGGGTTGTTCCCAGAATGTCTAATCCCAGAATATCTAATAGTCAAAATGTCTAATCCCAAAATGTCTGCTAGTGCTGATTATTCTTGTAGAATCGTCTCACTTAGCTATAAAGCTGTTGAACATTACCTCCTCTACCCAGTGCATGCAATTATAAATCACGCATGCACAGTATTAAATTATATCAAATTATGTCTCCACAGAGCTGGTGTGTGTATATATATCCACTGAAGAATGACTGCAAACATGCATTTGTATATTAGTCATGCTTTTGTAAATAATAGTGCTGCATGTATGTGAAACAAATACATATGCATGGCTCCAATGAAGCAAGAAACCAAAGATGTAGAAAGTTGGAACAAGGTATAAGTAATTCAACAAACTCAAAGAAAGCTAACAAGCTGCCAAAAGTGAAGTACTAGCTTGCCGACCATGATGCAATATGCAATGCCGTTGCATACCCCTTTGGTGTCAACTGTAAGGTACAGATGACCTCAATAAATGCTGGATGGACATTAACTTCTCACCACACAGACTGCAGTAACAAAATGTCAGCAGTTTGCTGAGTAAAATGCAATGTGCTTTCTTTCCATTTCCTCATTTCCTCGTTTCCCATTTCCCATTTCTCATTTCCTCGTTCCTACTTTTAGAGTGACCCGCGCTCGAGCGCTCGTGGCTAGTCTATAGCGCACGTGATGTGCTGCCCCACCCCGCGACCGCGGTCCAATCACGGTAGCTGTACAGTACACCCTGTCGATCACTCGCTTGCTACCTGAAAACAATCGTGTTTGCATGTGGTTGTATATGTGTCAGAGAAGAGGTCAGAAATACAGTCACGATCTCGTCGATAGCCATGGCTTTGCAGCCCAGGAAAAGGCCTGGGGGCAGACCCAACCACATCCCAGCAACTGGCAATGTCTCACCTCCCTCGCGGTCTTCCCAGACCACCACCCCCATCCCTGCCGCAAACAGATTCGACCTGCTCGTGAACGGACAGGTAGTCTAGCTACTTTTCTTTTTGTGAAACATATAAGGGAATGGCTGGGTGTCGACAGTTTGTGGGCAGGGCTGGTTACCAGTGATGTGGGTGGTGCATGCAATGAAGAACTCGAAGGAAATCATTCACTGGCAAATGGATAGCAATGATCAGGAAGTTGCTGGTTTGAAAACCTGTATTGCATATTGTAGTTTGTACCTGCAGCATAAAATTGTACACTCAATAACAAGTGCCATAACCTCTCATAATTTGCCATGATTAATGAGTGACATGGATTCAAAAAGAGTTTAAGAAGTGCAGCTAAGGAACTGAGCTTCAATGACATTTTTAGGGGTACCCTCATACTAATGGAGAATGTCTAAATACAGCAACCTGAACACCTCATTTAGAGAGGGGTCATCCCAGTTTTTAGTGTCTGTCGATGTCTTCTACCAAATGCAAATGTGTTCAAGTCATAATTAGCACTACAGCTGCATGTGTTCTTAATACAAGGGTGTTTTGACTACATTCATCACATAAACTATCTGTTGTTGCAGCTCTAGTGCATACAAGTGTCAACAATTAGTGCCTTGGTGTCAGGATGTCACACCACGCTCATGTTGCACCTAATCCTAAGGAATATTACACACATACACCATGGTCCTCGCAGTTGTGGTTCCGAGCTATCACTTTGTTTCTCTTTCTTCTCAATAGATTACAGTGGTGAAGAATGCTCAAGTAGGACTTCAGCAATCACTGGCCTTCCTACAACTAGCATCCTCCAAGGTGTGCGGGGAGTGAAGGGTGGTGTGTGTGTGTGTGTGTGTGTGTGTGTGTGTGTGTGTGTGTGTGTGTGTGTGTGTGTGTGTGTGTGTGTGTGTGTGTGTGTGTGTGTGTGTGTGTGTGTGTGTGTGTGTGTGTACATGTGTGTGAGGGGGTGGGGGGGAGGTGATGAAGTATGTATAATGATTCCAGGTTGACACAACAAACTTTAACCTCGCTTCCAAGCCTTCTTTGCCTTCATTTTTTTATGCTTGCAGTATGAATGGAGGGAGAAGTAGCCTCGTTCCCAGGCCTTCCCCGGCTCCAGTTTTTGATCGCTTGCAGTATGCAAATACTGCAAGCGATCAAAAACTGGTGCTGGGGAAGGCATGGGAACGAGGCTAGGGAGAAGGCCTGGTATTTCTTACTTCATAATCCATTAGCACATATGAGGTGTTATTAACTTATTAATTAAGCTTCATGTTGTTTTTCTCAGGAGGAGAAGGAGAGTGCTAGGATACAGGTGCAGTCCTTGTTAACCAGAGCCGAGGAGCTGATACTCAAACTGCAGGTGGGTAAAGGGCTAGTAGTACTCAACTTGCAGAGGGGAAGTTGTAGTGTAAAGTAGGGGAGCACCAACACCAGAAAGGTGTTGTGAGTAAAGTAGGGGAGCACCAACACCAGAAAGGTGTTGTGAGTAAAGTGGGGGAGCACCAACACCAGAAAGGTGTTGTGAGTGAAGTAGGGGAGCACCAACACCAGAAAGGTGTTGTGAGTGAAGTAGGGGAGCACCAACACCACAAAGGTGTTGTGAGTGAAGTAGGGGAGCACCAACACCACAAAGGTGTTGTGAGTGAAGTAGGGGAGCACCAACACCACAAAGGTGTTGTGAGTAAAGTAGGGGAGCACCAACACCACAAAGGTGTTGTGAGTGAAGGTACTAAGTGTTTTCAACTCTGAGTAGAGATTGCAATGAACTCCATCTGCTTCTTAGTCGCATGAATATTTTCAGCATTCTCTTTGCACTGGCTGGGTACATAGACTTTGTCCTAGATCTTAAAAGACCTAATAGTTGAACAGACTTACATGGTGTACGCAGATCAGCAGAGTTCAAGAGGGAAACCATTCTCTTGCCAAAGCAGGTGAAAAGTAACTAAGTACAGAGTGGTGCTCACATTTCATTGTAGCTTTCCAAAAACAGGCTAAGAGTTAGTGACACTCAAACTGCAGGTGGGAGGAGGAGGGGCTAGTGACACTCAAACTGCAGGTGGGAGGAGGAGGGGCTAGTGACACTCAAACTGCAGGTGGGAGGAGGAGGGGCTAGTGACACTCAAACTGCAGGTAGGAGGAGGAGGGGCTAGTGACACTCAAACTGCAGGTAGGATGGAGGAGGAGGGGCTAGTGACACTCAAACTGCAGGTAGGAGGAGGAGGGGCTAGTGACACTCAAACTGCAGGTAGGAGGAGGAGGGGCTAGTGACACTCAAACTGCAGGTAGGATGGAGGAGGAGGGGCTAGTGACACTCAAACTGCAGGTAGGAAGGAGGAGGAGGGACTGGTGACACTCAAACTGCAGGTAGGAGGAGGAGGGGCTGGTGACACTCAAACTGCAGGTAGGAGGAGGAGGGGCTGGTGACACTCAAACTGCAGGTAGGAGGAGGAGGGGCTGGTGACACTCAAACTGCAGGTAGGAGGAGGAGGGGCTGGTGACACTCAAACTGCAGGTAGGAGGAGGAGGGGCTAGTGACACTCAAACTGCAGGTAGGAGGAGGGGCTAGTGACACTCAAACTGCAGGTAGATGGAGGAGGGGCTAGTGACACTCAAACTGCAGGTAGATGGAGGAGGGGCTAGTGACACTCAAACTGCAGGTAGGAGGAGGAGGGGCTGGTGACACTCAAACTGCAGGTAGGAGGAGGAGGGGCTGGTGACACTCAAACTGCAGGTAGGAGGAGGAGGGGCTGGTGACACTCAAACTGCAGGTAGGAGGAGGAGGGGCTAGTGACACTCAAACTGCAGGTAGATGGAGGAGGGGCTAGTGACACTCAAACTGCAGGTAGGAGGAGGAGGGGCTGGTGACACTCAAACTGCAGGTAGGAGGAGGAGGGGCTAGTGACACTCAAACTGCAGGTAGGAGTAGGAGGGGCTGTTGACACTCAAACTGCAGGTAGGAGGAGGAGGGGCTGGTGACACTCAAACTGCAGGTAGGAGGAGGAGGGGCCAGTGATACTTGAACTAGGCCAGTGACGTTCGAATTGCAGGAATGGAAAGGGCACTCAGTTTGATTGGTGCTTACTGTTCATAGAGGGATAGATCTCACTATTTATAGATGGGAAGAAGGCCAGAATGGGGTGCAAGTGGAAGGTGGTGTTCTTGATGTTAATTAACCTATTCTCACTTGTCTGTTTACGAATGGAGCTATTAATAAACTCTTGGTGGTACATAGTATATACCTCATTAGACAATTGAGAGCAAAGCCTATTTCATTTCGCAGGTTGTCATGGCGATCAAGAATGAGTTGGGCCATACGCAGAAGGACCTGACTGAAGCAAAGAAAGCTCACAAGAATGTATGTAACCGTAATCCAGCCAATGATAAGACTTCCTGTATCTTTGATACATCAGTCTCCATGAGAGAATCACATGATACAAGTTGTGAGCCGAGGAGACATGCATGGAACAAAACAAGTTAAGTCACAAAATATTGGTAGTTTCATGTACCAGACCCTCCTCCAGTTAGGGTCTGGTACCAACACGGTGAAGAACACTTGGTTGTGAGATACCATCTACAATGATGGATACGTACCCTACATAGTCTCGTCCCCAGACCTCATCCGGCATGTATATCGCTTCCAGTATAACATGTGATACTGAAAGCGATCTGTACTGGTGTTGGTTTTGGGTCTGGGACCAAGACTATACTACTACACTGATCATATGCCTTCAGTATATATGTGTTAACCTGTATAACCACTTCCAAATTTAAATTTTTACATGTCTGTTTCTGTAGACGTCCCACATTCGTGCTCGAATACAGTGGCTGGATCAGCGTCTGGAGAAGCTGCTACTTTCTCGTAGGAGGGGTGGGCTGGCTGCAAGAGGAAGAAGAACCCTACCAATGCAGGTTGGTCTAGAGCAGGTTGTGGTATACATTAGTGGTTGCAGGGGAACAGTGGGTACTTGTTAGAAAGGATGTCTGGACAGCCACTGTTCTCCCCTCTGAGAGGCTAATGCCAACTTTTGGGTTGCTCAGTATATGCTCAAAATGTGAACCCTCCACATAAATGCTGTGAAGTGCGTACACAAGTAAAGTCTCTGGTTTGTATAATCACGATTGCACTATATAACGTGTTCAATTTCAGCCCCCTACAGCAACAGCACACGACACAGAGTTCCGATCACAAGCTACCCGGTCGTCCCAGTTTCACAGGTCTACTTGGTTCAGATCACATGGTCCCACATCCTCCACTCTCTCCCCTTCCAAGTCTATCACAGACAGGATGGACACAGACTCACAATCCTCTGCTATCCAGTATTCTGACCATGCACCATCCATCCCTACTGTCCCAGCAAGCTGCTCCTGGAAAATGGACTCCACAGACTCCAGTTTATACCCACCCAATAGCAACTGCAAGAGTGACAGTCAGTCTAGTTCCAAGCAATCAGTGAGTAGAGATAGTGATGTGTGGCACAGCGAGAGTGAGGCAAACTGGACGATGGTGGAGGCGTCCTCTAATCCCATGAAGGATATTACACAGAGCCAAGTATTGAGCTCAGTGGATGATGAGCAGAAACAGAGCCCAAATGACCATGAGCATCTGAGCTGCAGCCAACAACATTCCCTCGGTGAAACTCCTCACGCTATCTCTCCTAATCTCACACTACAACACAAAGAGACACTGTTACCTTCCACAGAGGATAAACCTTCCAGAGGGACTTTGGAGGCACCAGCCTCTGGGTTGCAGGAGGAGAGCCAACAGCATGGCTGGGAGGAGGCTAGCATGGAAGAGTCGGTGTATGGGTTTGAAAGTCCACGCCCTGTTAAAGTATTTGGACCATCTTCATGGAATTCTCTCTGTCTAGCTGTCAACAAGAACCTTGTGACACAAAGTGAGGTTTATGCACCACACCATGTCATACAGACTATGTGTGCATGCAAGAACAAAGGTATCACTCCTTGGTAGCCATCACCATGGTAACAGATTTTCTTCCCTCATTATTGAGGCACATGAAGGGTCTACAAGCTCATTAGTCAGTTAATGATGACAGGGATGATGGCTACCAAAAATGTTCATCTTTTTTTTTCCTGCATATAGTACTTGCGGCTTCACCACTTTGTAGTATAATTGCGCAAAAAAAGATCTTTAGGTTACAGGATCTGTAATGGTGCACAGTCAATGGTTTTGACTAACTTCAAAGAAAGTACGTAGTTGCACGCACTAGACTACAACTGCAAACACAGAACATGAGCACTCATCACAGCAAGAACTGATAAGTTGCCTTGTACAAGTGATTATGTATGTGTGGTTGAGCTTTGTAAACTCTGACTATCCAAGCAACTGAGGATGACTTCAGATTGACAGTCCTCAGCTTTCTAAAACGAAGCAAAACGCAAAGACGGCTCTCATGCGGTTAGTATTTCTAATAAACGCACATCAGAATGCTAATCAAAAGCCAATCAGAAGTGTGCCTGCATACTGGGCACAGTGTACAGCCCATTTACCAGACCCTCCTTTTCGATTTTTCGAGGGTCTGGTTCCAAGACTAGGATTTATGGTCCACCCAGCGTCAAGGGCAGAGCCTATGGACAAGGGTGGTTTTTTATAAGGTATAAATCCTGTTGCTACCATACATTGTGTGTTATTATTCTCCAACCTACTACAATACAATGTTATGAAACAAAATCTACAACTTCCTGTTAGTTTATGGAAAATATAAAATGCATATTACACCATGTGTACTTTGTTTCATATACAGGTGAACCTGAACAGAGAAAGGCTGCCATTGGAAATATTGACCTCACTATTTCACTGTTGGTGAGTACCATCAGGAATGTCAGAGTGCAGTGGCTGGCATCACAATTCTGCTTCCTACCTGAACATGCCATCTCCATCCACCCATACTGTTCCTCCCTTACAAACCCCTTCTTCTCTTTTCATGCTTCTTACCTCACTTAGCAAGCCGGTGTGGATTCCATCTGCCGTGAGCTAGACTCCCTTAGGCAGTTGGTCCATACAGCAGCCAGAGCAGCTACAGAGACAGGGGTAACCATGCCCTCCACTGACAAGGCACACAGACATACAAGTATTTACCGAAAACTGCCATCAGTAACAATCCTAGGTATGTAGTATAGGCATGTAAATTCCAGTAGCAGTCTGCTGTGATCTCTTGGACCTTCCACCTTCACTTTTTTCCCCCAGGAGAGAGCATGCATTTTAAACCACCGTTGGAAAGGAATGAGGTGAGTGTATTGTGACTCAAGACTAGCTTTATGGCGTATTAAAACACAGTAATGAGACGTTCCTTTTACACTCAAACCTGAGACCTCCGAATTTGTTTGGGAGTGGGGAGCAGGTGGGTAGACTGTGTGTGACAGTTGATCTTCTATCCCATTCAGTATAGTAGCTCCACTTTGATAGACATGTGTAGCAGATTCTTGTCCCATTGGGCTCAAAACTGTGCAGCTTTCTTGCAAAACTTGGAGTTGAGCATGCAGTTGAACCACTCACTTGTGCCATCATACTCAGGGTAGTCAGCTGCAGTGTTCAACTCAGGGTAGTCGGCTGTAGTGTTCAACTCAGGGTAGTCGGCTGTAATGTTCAACTCAGGGTAGTCGGCTGTGATGTTCAACTCAGGGTAGTCGGCTGTGATGTTCAACTCAGGGTAGTCAGCTGTGACGTTCAACTCAGGGTAGTCGGCTGTTATGTTCAACTCAGGGTAGTCGGCTGTAGTGTTCAACTCAGGGTAGTCGGCTGTATTGTTCAACTCAGGGTAGTCGGCTGTAATGTTCAACTCAGGGTAGTGGGCTGTGATGTTCAACTCAGGGTAGTCGGCTGTAATGTTCAACTCAGGGTAGTCGGCTGTGATGTTCAACTCAGGGTAGTCGGCTGTAGTGTTCAACTCAGGGTAGTCGGCTGTAATGTTCAACTCAGGGTAGTCGGCTGTGATGTTCAACTCAGGGTAATCGGCTGTTATGTTCAACTCAGGGTAGTCGGCTGTGATGTTCAACTCAGGGTAGTCGGCTGTGATGTTCAACTCAGGGTAGTCGGCTGTATTGTTCAACTCAGGGTAGTCGGCTGTGATGTTCAACTCAGGGTAGTCGGCTGTATTGTTCAACTCAGGGTAGTCGGCTGTAGTGTTCAACTCAGGGTAGTCGGCTGTAATGTTCAACTCAGGGTAGTCGGCTGTGATGTTCAACTCAGGGTAGTCGGCTGTGATGTTCAACTCAGGGTAGTCGGCTGTATTGTTCAACTCAGGGTAGTCGGCTGTGATGTTCAACTCAGGGTAGTCGGCTGTATTGTTCAACTCAGGGTAGTCGGCTGTAGTGTTCAACTCAGGGTAGTCGGCTGTAATGTTCAACTCAGGGTAGTCGGCTGTAGTGTTCAACTTCATTAGTAAAACAGAAATGGTTGGAGTTTTTCAACATTGAAAACCTCTCTACTGTGTTTGTAAAACAACAGTCATAAGATACACACCCTATTATATGGTGTATGAAAAACATCCATATGAAGATCATAACATATGGTACAGATGGTTTCCACTATGTCCATCTTGTCTTGAAAATGGTTTCTGTGTTAGCGACACCAAATGTTTGGCCCAGGGCTGCATGGGGATAGATTGCCGTCACTGGTGTGTGCACATAGCAAGAGCTTGAATGGCTACATACCTATGTACCACACATTTCTTGACCGACCTTTGACCTCATATCACTTGTGAAAGGATGTCATGACTACTACAGCTATCATAAATGGTTTTCCCACTTGAAATGTAACTTAGAGATAACTATATACATGTATATCTGTCTTTGTTTCTTGGATGTGTGGAGAGAGTTTGTGTCTGTGATGTGGATTACTAAGTTGAGATTAACTATCATGGCTTTCTTAGTTCACAAAGCTAGGTGTTATTTGGAGTTATTTTTCATGCTAGCCTCGTCCCAGGCTCCTCCAAAGCTTTTCAGTCACATCATTTATCTCATTTTTCATACAATATGTAACTGGAAAGCTGGGGAGGAACTTGAGAATACTGTTCTGGTGGAGAGAGGCCTGGGTGCAAGGTGGGCTGATTATGTCCCAGCTAGGCTAGCCTCTTCCCCACCTAGGTACATAGTTAGTTGTCCTTACACATGTGCATCAAGCACTGAAGGGGAAGGTGATAAGAGTGGAGGTGGAGGGGCAGGAAGCTCATGTTGGTTTAAGTGATGCCTGTCTGTTATCTCTGGACAGCTTCAGCTGTAATTCCAGAACAGTGCAGCCCTCTGTTTGTGGGAACACTCTATTCAACTCACTCAGTCTTGCCACTCAATTGGTTTCTGAGTTTGTTGTTCACTGATATCAAACTGTCCACCTTTATCTATATTGCCAGCAGCTTGATTTGCATGGCATGCAACTAGTGTGTGCAATGTAGTTGCATGCAACAAACCTTGCTCTGTGTATGGTAGCTTTTAGATTGTGGAGGATTGATGGTCTGTTGCTTAGCAACCAAACCTTGGAATGTAGTGTGGGCAGGTTGAGGTGATAATGGGGTGCTACACTGGGTTGCTGAAGTAACAGACCAACAAACAAGGGCTCATGCTGCTTCATCTGGGGAAGCAACTATTCTTTGCAGTTACTGGTTCGAAATCACATTAAGAGATTATGCTCACATTCACCTAGCCTTGTTCTCAGGCCTTCCAATCGGTTACTTGATATGATTTTGCTGGCACTCTGTGGTTGATATAGAATACAAGATCAGTCTCATTGCTTTTAAGATGACATGTGACATACGTGCAGTGGATTACATAGCAAGGTTCCCCCCACCACTGTAAGTGAGTGGTCGTGAAAGAACGCCTGAGACCAAGGCTGCATTCACCCACAGTTTCTTTTGGTGTAGGGTACTAGTTCTGGTCTAGTGCTCAAGCTTCCTTCCCTTGCTACAAATGAAGTTCCATCATTTGATGCACCACCATCCTCCAGAAAGGTGTACGGGAAGAAGGTAAGTATGTATGTACTTGTGCAGTGCAGTGCAGCACAAGATTTCAACTGTGTCCTATGATTGTACGTATGTTGCAAACTCCATGGTGAACATTCAGCAGTGGTCTAGACTCAACAGCATTAGTAATAATTACCAGTTTCCATGCTTGCATTGTCAAGTACGAAGCAGTTCACTTTAAAGCAAAGCACTCCTAGAGAATGTAGCTGCATCAAATTTTGCCACACTACAGCTGTAGCTAAGTACCAGTACTACCTTTCATGATTTCGTGGTCCAGACGCCTTGTAAAGGTTGCTGGGAATCCAAGAATCTGTGAAGTAGTGGACACACGGCCAAGCAGCCAAATGCTTGTACAATATTTAATTACCAGAAATACCTTGATCCTATTTTTGGTTACCCAGCCAACCATCTCTATAAGTTCACTGTGGCTCAAACTTGATTATCCTAATTTGATTACTGCGTTTCATGACAGTTGTTACATGTAGTTGATGCTTATCCAGACCCTGGGAAGGGACATCAGAAAAGAAACTCGGCACTACATTCATTAAGTTCGCATGTTTCCAAAGTGTCTTAATGAGGTGGAACCGAGGACAGAGGAACCAGGGAGGGGAGGGGAAATCCTGAAAGGCTGGTAGCTCAGTGTCTCTATAGCTAGGCCTACAATGTACCTTTCTGACTTGAAGCATGACTCGGATACGTGGCCACTGGGATACCATAGAATGACCCCACCCACCTTATAACATTTTCCCAGGTGACTCAAATGTATACCCAAAATTTGAACAGTGAAATGAGACCTTTGCACTTAGGTCATGCTCTTGTCTGGCTTTGCCAAATTGGGAATCTGTGATCACATGTAAGACTGATTTTTGTGGCTCAAAAAGATGGCATCCAATTTCACATTTTTGTGGGAGACATGCCTCCAGAGTTCATGCAGTGGCTGCACTGCAAAAAATACTTGGTTAAAATGACTACAAATGCATGGTTACTGCAGTTTCAGGGTTCATTGAACAGGGGGTAGTATGATTAAAGGAATTCCAAAACACAATTATCATCCATCAACCCCTCACAATTCCATCAAGCTTCAAATAGCTAGTAGCACAGACACTTGTCAGCAGGCCAACCTATATCAGTTCATCGGCATCCATATGCTGGCAATTATCCAGTTCAGAACCGGATAATAGCCAGCAGATGGATGCATATAAACTGGTATATATTTGCTAGCAGACAAGTATCTCTGCTAGCTCTTTGAAGCTTGATGGATGGATAATTAGTCTGACATGTCGTCTTCTTGGTTCCAGGCTGACCCACACGTTTATCCCCGGCCCTCTAACACTTGGCATCATGGCCCTGCCAGCCACACGGAAGGTTGGAGCACAGACCAAGTGAGCCTCTCTCGTGTGATTACAGGCTTGTCGGCTACTGTGTGTCAACTTACTGCTGTACGATTTATGAACATGCCACCATCATGCTTTCTCTATGCTTTCCATGTAGCCTGAAGTTTGCCACAGTACCTTGCAAGATTATGGATTAAGGTGCAAATTTTATGCAGCACACACGGACCATGTGCATGTGATACTTAGTCCATTCTAGCAGATTTTGTATGTACACCATCTCATCAATGATTAGAACCTCCCCCAACAGGAGTTCTTCAAGGCGAAGAAAGTCAAAATCTTCCAGGAGAAGTGGCAGAACCAGCTCCATGGACAAAGGTCTATCAATGCTTTTTGCATGTAGAATGGTGACTATTGTTGGGGCTGGTACAGTGTTCAAAGTATTGTGTATTACACAAACAACATGCCGCTATAACCATAATATATGTGATGTATGTTCCTGCTATCACTGTCTACACGGTGTACATCATGTATGAACAATCAGTGAACCACATCTTTCTGGCCTAGTTGTTATACAAATGTTGCACAGAGTCACCTATGTATTGCACATGCAAGTGAACACCATGTTGTGTATAAAAACACTCTTTATATTAGTCAACATACTGTTTTCAGTATCTCTAAAACGCTATACTGTAACATTAGTTGATGGTAGTCTGAACTTTGAACAGTCAGTGTCTCTCAGCCAAAGATTGTGTGGGTATGTTAGACAAGGATATTCATGCACGCATAACCAGCAGAGTCTCTGAATGCACACAACAACATCATGCTATTTGCAGTGTTTCTATCCAGAGAACATCCTCAGGCGTGCAATGCTGAACACTCTGTACAATCTGTTTTGTACAGAGTGTCTAGCATTGCATGCGCATGCCTGAGGAAGGTCCTCTGTGACTGAAACGTTTGCACATAGTATGATGTGTGTATTCAAAGGTTGTTCCAACTATTTGCTCACAACTATCGTTGTCTGCTATACTGTAACAGTTCATGTTCTACCATAAGAACCACCCACCTTGGAATGGTGGTTATTTAAATATCTCCGTATTTATGTAGGATCAAAAGGTCAGTAACTATTTGTTGCATTCCAAGTATACCTGTCATAATACATGTCTAGCTACCCATTTCTAGCTGGGTATAATACCAGACTTAGGATACTAGATGTGTCAGGCATGACACAAGTACCTGTTTCTGTGTACTCTGATTCTGAACCCTTCAATCATTATGCATGTTAACCTCCTTCCCTCACCCTCACCTGCCCTGGGAAGAGGCTACATGCATGCTATCATACTACTGATCTCAAAGAACATCTATGCATGTAATTCTATTATCTTTGTACAGAGGACATCTTCAACAGTGTGGGACACCACAACAGACGCATACAGGTACACTGTGACTGAAGTTACACATCAGGGACATTTTTGGGAAACCTTTAAGACAAAACGTGTGTACATATCAGCTGGCCCTGTTTACCGTACCCTTTATGTGGATTAAGGGTTATGGAAACTCAGCTGATAAAACAACATGTGGACTCCTAGAGCAACATTACACCTAGTTGCACAAACATCATTGTGGTTGTATATTGTGGTGAGCCTGCACTGTATTCTGTGTCTTACCACACAACTAAGAGGTCAACTACCCTGAACATGTTTATCCCATACTCTTTCTCATTAGCATCTTCTTGGCCAGCTCAATTCTCCTGTGGCAGAGATCAGAAAGGACAGCATTCAGGTAAACAGCAGTCATAGCCACATTGCTGTAAACAGTGTACATAGTGTGTGGTGAAACTTGCCTAGTAAGCTCATTATATTCACATAAGTGGTCATTTGGAGGAGTAGCATGCTCAATGCAGTAGAGTAAGCCATGGATAATTGACACCCAAGTACTTCTTTGTCTGTAGACCAGAATAAACCAAATTGTACCGTACATATAGTACATCAAAGAGTGGTGGGGCAGCCTAGCTCCTTGCCTGTCTACATTGAAAATGAAGATTGGGAAATTTCACATAAAAATAATTTGCACTATAAAATTTCACACTAAAAGATTTTTTTGTCCCAGATTATCAGTTTTATCGCTTATTGCACTATTTTAACAAAGATGATGTAAGGTATTTGAGTGGTCGTAACTGAGCAGAAAGGGCCAGCACCTCTCTATTACATGTCCACACGATCACTGTTGTGGGTCCCTTCACTGCCAGGGAAGGGACTGAGTGAGGTTTGATTAACATGTCGATACCTTTCCATTAGTATTAATCAGAGAGGGAGGGCAAGGGGGAATGGAGGGATCTTCCATGGCATGTTTCCTGACTGGCAATCAAAAACTGGAGGTGAAAGGAGGTTGCATGCTGTGTTGGTCTTACATACTTGTACCTGCATAGTCATGCATTTTTCCCAAAGTCTGGTATTCAACTGTCAGCAGACCCAATATTTGCTGTGGTGGCATAACATTTCACATTGTACACATTTACTCCCATTTCCACATTACTATAATGTCATGTCATGTAGAGACTATACAGTACATATGTACATCTAAGGTAGCCTCGAGGCTACATCTAAGGCAGATGCAAGAGTTGCATAGCTTCACCTACACGTGTCACATGCAGTCTTCATTCTTACTGCTGGCTGCACTATGTAAACTACTACAACTATCAGTTGCTGGTAATGGAATTGTTTAGTGGAGCAGACACATTAGTGGTGCTGTGGGATCTAGCTGTTTACATTTTCACAGGCACTGGGAGCTCTGAGTACCGCTGAAGATGCGCAAGTTGTAGAAAGACTACAGCTCAAGGTATTGTACTTGCTGTCTACCACACCCACGAGACGTACATATGATTACACACAGTTAGAACAATGATGTACAGATCATAAGTTGTCCTCCATGCAGAACAAGGGAAAACACAATATTCAGTACTTCATTTAAGGACCTCACCAGTGCTTATGTATCCTACATGTACTAGAGTAGACAGAACTGTATAATGGGTGCTTATTTTGTTATGTGTTACATCGTTGGACAACGGTGATGACAATGACTTTTCTTGATCATCCATAGTTGCTGCAAGACTATGATTCTGTAGTGCGATGTGAAGCTGGAAAGTCTCTGCTCCATCTTGGTAAACCTTTAATGTTATACTCTGAGTTTGTAACCTTTTGATGGGCATGCTTTTTGGAAATGTGTGCACCATGAATGTGTGGTGCATGAATATAATAGTGACATATGGTGCATGACTTGTTGCAAGGTCAGCAAATGATACTGACTTCACAAAATGTTGTATCCCAACTTGACATTAGGTGTTCTGGATTCTGATGTCTTGCAGTTTGTTGCTACTCACCTGGCAGAGGGTAAATATTTAAAGTACATATTGTCATGCACTTCATTCATGTACTCAGTAGATCTGTCACCAAGGCAATTGGCTATTTGCTGTAGTCAGCTGATGCTAATCACTGACTGTTATATTCATGGCTTCCATATCTGTCATGACAAGTACATGACTATGTTGTTAGTAAGTGAATGTGCATTTGATCTGAACCATAATGTTTTTGTGCTTGAATCATGTGTTCATAGGCAACATTACACCTTCCATTGAGTGTTTGTGACTGTTGCCAGGTCCCCCAGAGCTACAGGTATACCTTCTCCAGCTCCTTCAAGCAGACGGAATTCTAAACCAACTGAGAAAGGTGACTCCAGCATCAATCATGTTTGAACAATCAACCCTATACCCGTTGTTTCTCTCCCAATTTACTTTAGGAGTGGGAGTGTCCCACCCATCAGGAGTTATATCTAGTGTTTCATGGGCTCCTGAGAAGTGACAATTCTGATGTGTCCACTCTGGCTGCTGTCCTTCTAAGCCACATCCATGTTGAGGAAGAGAGATGTGTTTCAAGACTGAAAGCAGCACTAAAACATTCCAGCCCACATTATCAGAGCCAGGTTGGTGGTTTTAGGACAGTTTCTGTTTACGAATGGGATAAACCACATCACATTCATCATACTGAAGTCTGGGAGTTGAAGGTCACAGCAAAATAGTTTTAAGAAGCCTTACTATAGGACCACAGGATGGCAGTTAACTTGAAGTGGCTTGAGCCGCTGAATACAGGAATACAGGCAATTGGACAGAAGTGTACAATGCAGTTAAGACTGGCTTGGCAGTCCACTATCCTGACAACTGCTGCTGTTGACCTCTACAAAGAGGAAAGAAGTTGTAATGTGTACATAACAACACACATCCTCCCACATCAAAACATGTGATGTGGTTCACTTCCCACCTTTCTTTGTACATAGGCCCTGACTTGCCTAGTCCAGTGTTGGCATCACTATAGCAACGATGTTATTCACCATGCACTTGATCAGATGGAGAGTCTTCACAACTGGCAGGTAATTAACATGACCGTAGACTTGCTGGTGTGAAGAGCCAGGTGATGTTCAGTGAAGTGAGAAACCATACAGCAGTTTTCACTCCTCACTCATTCACTCACTTGTGTGTGTATATGTTTATAAGTGTTGCTTTATCTCTGCTTTAGCTTCGACTGACTGCAATCGAATCTCTAATAGTCATTGGTAAGTGCATACATACTTGATAGTGTTGCTAAGCAACCAAATATTGAAACTAACACAAAGTGGAATGGGTGGTGGTGATAATGGATGTGGCAGTGAGTTGCTAGGGGTAATATCCAAGTTACATTCCCTAGACGGAACAGCATTCACCCTTCAGGCTCATGCTGTTCTGGCTGGGGAATATAACTATTATGCACAGTCCACAATCCATTCATGAATATACCCAGTACATGGAATGTGTGTTCCTTTCCATAGGTGAACACTTACTCTCCTGTGAAGTAAGAGAGCAGAACATCTTTACTGTTCTACTGAAGAGACTTGTAAATGAGCCTGTTCAGGTAACTGTGTACTGAATGGCACACATTGGACCACCTTCATCATTGAGAAGGTGAACTGCAGAAAGTGTTGCCATTTAGTACATGTAATTGATAACCTTATATCATGGCTGTTCTCATAGCTATTATTGTAGCTGAGAAAAAACAGCTGGTTGTCCTCATCTGCATTGGCAACTAAAAACAATTCATTAAGGAACATACTTGGTAGTACCATGTTTACATCATCCTGAGTATGTGTACATGATCTTGAGATGGGTCACTTATCAACGTCATATGGTGTTGCTTGCTGTCATTCCAGGCTGTTAGGTCTGCACTTGGTAGGCTATTGGCAAAGCTAAATCTCAACAGGAAAGCTGAAGCTTTACTACTAGCGTAAGTGGCAATTTCTCAGCTACATAGCTTATGTGAACAATACTGATACTGATACTGTGTATTACTGAGTGGTTCCTTTGATCTTGTTAGGAGATTGGAAAGTCCAAATGAGATGACAAGGGCAGAAGCTATCACTGCTTTGGTATGTACATCATGTCACTAACCAGAGTTGTAACTCCCTGAGAAATAACATGGCAACTGTTAACTCTTGGCTGGTCATATACCAGAGTGGAGATGTACCAGTGGCATAGCCAAATAAATGCCATATTATTGTAACTTATAATCCACAGTTAATTACTGATCCTTTGATTTTATATATGAATTCGTTTCGTTTTGACCCAAAGAGGCTGTTATGACCTATATGGCTTATCCATACCACTTTTTGGCCTGACCTTGCTTGGTCTAGTAATTATGCATTTGCAACAGTCTGTGGATGAGAATATAATAGAGTTCAGAACGAGAGTGACTTTACACACAACAAGTCATTCCATGTCACAGGTATACAGGTAGGTACCAGAGTTAGAGCTATACCTGGAAAAGCCACAAGTAGTTTAGTGACCTTCCTAGCACACAGTTAGGCTTCTGTGCAGTCAGTTAGCCCACTCTGGTTAAAAGCCAGCTCTTTGGCCATCATTATCATTATAGAGGCTGCTGCAGAGCAGATCATTTATGTCTGCCTGATATCAGTGACATCCCACTAACCTAATTTTCCACAACATTGATCATCCAATACCCAGCTTGAGCACATGAATATATTTGCATGCATAATTACAGCTGTACAGAGTTTTCCCTGCTTTGCCAGGAAGTGTGCAGGATATTATGCTTGTGCAAAGTATCCTGGGGTCATGTCCCCTGAGACCGGCCCTAGCAACTGGACGCACCCAACCCTCCCAAACAAAATTCCTGGCCTGTGTATATACCAACTGGTATTTCTGTACTCTCATAGCTCCGATGTAATTTGCACTACCATTGACGTACGTATATACATCTCAATTGCTCACCATGGTTTACTCTTCCTCTTAGGCTGCTTTTGAGCTCAGGCACCAGAAAATGATTCAGATGCTTGTAGATTGCTTGGAATTGGACCCGAGCACATTTGTGCGGGTGCAGGTGAACTTTGTGTACACTGTGCTTACTATAGTTATTCTTAATGAGGTCTGAAGTGTGTGCTGGTTGTGCAAACTTAAACAAACATTCTGTCTCAATATTTATTCAGGCGCTTCATTCAGGTGGGGGTGGGGGGGGGGGGGGGGCAAATGGGGGGCATTTGAACTTGAGATTATAAGTAGTTACCCAAGCACACTAAGTTGGGTTGTCGCCCCCCAAAGATTTCCAATACTCAATTTTTGCCTCCCTTAACTAAATGAGGCCCAGTTATTGGATGTGTTATTGAACTGTTGTGGTATGGAGTCACATTGATCCTCATTCCCAGGCCGCAGCTCCCATGGAGAGTGCATGAGCCTACTAGCATGAGGCTGCGTGTGTTGATGCACTACATGTTAATATTTCTATTGTTCCACATGTAGGTTGTTCGGGTGCTTGGTCAAATGAAGTCCTATAACACAGGTGTTATTCGTTGTCTTGTAGAGAAGAGTAAAGGCTATGGTGCAGTAGCAAGGTAGGCCATACCACATGGATGCATGTGCAGTTCACTAGCGCGCAAAATAAGTAGCGCATAAGGCATTCACAGGACATTTGAAAGAAGCATTCCATGGCTCAGAAAAGAGGGATAAAAAACCCTGCCAACATGTACAGTTCTATTGTCATGTAGGGTAGCAGGAGTACCCATTCCAAGTGCACTCACCTGCTGCAGCATGTGAAATGCAGCAACATACCTATTGATATTTGGCGTTCATAGCAAAATGTTATCCTGACAGTATAATTGAGAGTGTAGCTAGGCATCACCATGAGCTTGGTACAACAATCTGAAAGTGTAAACTCCTAGCATAACATGGTATCAGCTAGTCTCAGTCCCGGACCCAAAGCCAACCCCAGCGCGGATCACTTTCAGTATACTGAAAGTGATATACGCGCCGGATGAGGTATGGGGACGAGACTAGGTATCAGCATAACACAGTGTGTGTAATCTTCCTATTTGCAGAGAGTCTGCTTCAGCTCTTCAACATCTTTCCAAGGTGAGTCTATATTGTGTGCTGAGAAAACCCAGGGGACAGGAGGCCCCTAGTTATGACATGCTGGAGGACCAAATTCTGTGGTGCTATATGGTATTACCAGGTATTAGTGATCGGTAGTCTTCCAGGTCACCAAAGATACTTTGAAGGTAGTTAACAGAGTGGGGAGCAGGAAATGGGTGCAATACACTGCAATACACAACTGTAGACATTAACTTCCTGTGTGGCTAAGTTGTTTGTCTTCCTTTGGGAGTCAGCTCTATCTGCAGTGCCGCAACAATCATATAAGTCTGCTAGTATGGAATGGCTAGTGGCTATTATTATTAACTAATATGTGGCTATTATGCTGCTACAAGGTCAGGAATGAGAACATGTGGGTAGCACCTGTAAGATGAATATCTCACAACAATGTCATCCATGAATGTATTTGTCCTCTGGCTCCATCTACAGGCCTAGCCTTGACCATTCCCATTACAGTGGTCTAAAACAATGTAGTTGAGACTACCCTAAAGTACCTTCATTTACAATAGCTACTGTGTATGTAACTACAATACTGTCTTTGACTCTATTGTGCACGTACACTAGTCACAGTGTACACAGGTTCCTAATTGTTGTGTGTCTTCATCATGTTACAGCAACTGAATTTACAGCAAGAAGAGTAGAGACGTGACATAATTTAGACATCTCATTGTTCATTGTGTACATGTATATGTATGTGACTTTGTATACTTAGACCACAAACTTGTGGCATTGCTTGCAAAAATCACGAATTTGGCTAGCCTCGGGGCGAGGAGAGAGCCTGGGAACGAGGCTAGCCTGCTAAATACAATTAACAGCGGAATGTGCTGAGTGGTACCAATATTCGTTGTAACCCCGCCCACTGCCAGGTGACTTGCATGTATAAACAGCCCCGGGACATTGTACAGCTGTTGCCAACGCAGCAAGCTGCTCAATAAAAGTAGAGCCGGGATGCGTGTATGCAAGACCTCTTTTACTAAGTAGCCCTTGTACGCTACGAAGATAAACTGTAAGTTGCTCTGAATAATGTAAATTGTATTATGTGTGCGGTTATTCAGCAGAGGTGCATGGTGTTTAACTTACGGTGAAGTTGTCTACGGTCTAACAATACATCCGCGCTATCTGCCTAATTACTGGAGAAGTCGGACTATATCCTTGTGGATGCAGAGACCACGGAACAGAAACTAACAGACATACTCAGGAGACTACTAAAGAATTACTTACATGAACGTTGGACTAAAATACCTGAGTAGCTGCTTAGTTGACGGTCAAAGAGATGACGTGTTGCAATGACAGTTGGTTTCACCGTTTATATAGCTAGTGTAGCTATAGCATCCAAAATGTACACCTAGAGATCAGAGCCAATTTTGTCAACCAAAGACCTGTACATGGAGGGAATATGGCACTCAGTATGCAAGCCCTCTCTGTACTACTCCCCTCACAGTCGTCATACATAAGTTAGCACTGCTGTGACAGAAATTAATATGGACTCATTAATTGGCCATGAGTAGAGCTGGATGTGTAAAGTGGTATTGTATTGCAGAAGTCATATTTCTATAAGCAACATCATATTGAATCTTAGCATGTGGCTTCTTAGCAGGTGTATATAGTGGATCCAACATCACTCCTGTGGCTTGCGCGTTGTCTTTGGGTTGAGCTACACATGCCCTCTTCTGTAGTTCAAGGAGGTTATCACTCCACTTAGCAATCATAGTTATTGAAGTGACAGCCAAAATGGGTAGGTACCAACACTCTTCTGATAGTTAATTTGTTAATAAGGGAGGCATGTATAGGCGGCACCTTAGCCTTGTGCACAAGGACTTGAGTACAGTGGCGTTTTCCTGGCCTCTGATTTGCAGGTTTTGTTGTAGACGATTAGCATGAGTACAGCCCATCTTTACACCTAATGGATCTTGTATAGAGTTAAGGAATGTGCACATCTGTGTTGTTGAATTTCTGCTGCTTGTATGATTGCCATTAACACTGTTGCCTCAGCAGTGTTGAGTAAACAGGATGATGATTAAAGTACCCAGGGTGAGGAGATCCAACAATAGTGAATGTTTGGTGTGGGTGACCTCATTAGATAGTCACAGTATGGTACTTTCTGTGATATAACACTACCTTTGTGTAAGTAAGAGAGAGAGAGAATCTGGGCAGTTTGATGTGTCAGGCAATACCTTTGACTAGTGGGTGGGTTAGGATGCTGTGTGTGACCACATCCACATGAAACACTATGGTGGCATTTCCCTGGTTGCTAGCTGGATTGATAAGAGTGACCTGTAAGGTTCCTCCACTGAACAGTACCTGAGTGATAAGCTTTGTCGTGGTACACACAGCTGTTGAGTATATGGACCCATTTGTTCACCCATCTTCTATTCTCCTTTCTTGTTCAGAATGGCTCAGCCAGGTGGTGACATCCAGCTTGAAAGCTCCTCAGAGCACTACAGGGAGCTCGCAGTAGATGTGGAGGGACTGGAGGAGATAGATTGGAGCAAGGGTCAGAAGAAGGGAGACCCAAGAACCATCCAGAATGGTATACTTTTATTGATCTGCACTTGGAGCTGTTAATCAATGTGGACACTGGAATCAGCTGACTAGTAGTATCTAAATATTTTGTACACATACCAGTGGGCAAATTGGCTTCCTGAATGCATGCCATTAACCCAACCCCAGGTGCTGTGCATGTGCGAGCGCATAGTACAGTGGTAATTGAGACAATGAATGTGTCAGCTGAATGCTGTGTACTTGTGTGGATTAGGTTTTGTGTCAAAAGCATTCATCAACTGGCCATTGCAATACATGGGTGTGGTGATGGAAAGTATATACTCAACGTTATCATTCACAGGGCACGGTGTCTGTATATCTATAGCCATCTCCGGTGACAATAGGCAGACCTTGACAATAGAAACAAGAACAATTTGATACACATAGAGATTGTGCGTAGTTACTCTAGCATCCACAATCTTAATGAACACTGTATACCCACCAAGATGTACTAAAGTAGCCTCGTCCCCAGACCCCACCCAAAAATCGGGAAAGGGGCCTGGTGTCACTTGCAAACTTTCTCGTATGTGCTGAGTCAACATATTATTACATGCCTTACGTGATCACGTGGTAGCCAGCTACTGTTGACGATGGCATTACAGAGTAGATGAACAGATCTTGCTACGAAGCGACTGCAGGCAAATCCTGTGAGGCAAGAGTAGTAGCCTAGCAAGCGTAACTACGCTCTAAGTTTCTGGAATTTGACGTTTATAAAAAGTCTGTTAGCCTCGTTCCCATTTTCAAATGGTCTTGGAACGAGTCTACCACTTTCACGTGTCAAGAATTTAGTAATTGGTAATGGACGAACGTGATTCCTCTACTCCAAACGAAGACTGCTGACACAGCACATACGGGAATTTTTGCAAGTAACACCAGGCCCCTTTCCCGATTTTGGGTGGGGCCTGGGGACGAGGCTAGTACTAAAGCACTAAACACCATTTCCCCTCCCCCTTTACTTGAGGGCATGTTCAGCAAAGATGACTATACACATGTGCAGACAGTAGATACTAGGCTCTTTTTCCCCACCCCTGTAAGAGCTTGGATGTGAGGCTTGGGAGCTTTCAATACAGAGTGTCTGACAAACCCTCTATTTGGTACTTGTTTCACTGTCCTCTTCTTTTCCAGGTCTTCTGCTGAGCTACAAGGGCCAGAAGCAAGCCTTCATCTCCTACACATATGCCCTCACTCCTCTCTCAGACTCTCCTTCTCGTGTAGATTGGAAGATTCTTACAGCAGAGGGTTTAGAATGCCAGCACATCAGGTACCACCAGCTACAGCCCGGAGATAATCTGAACTCCCTGGCCACAAAGTATAAGAAGCTGCATGCTGTCTCCATTGTTCTTGCTAACACTGAAGACAGCCTTCAACTAGCTCCAGAATTCAAGGAAAGTGCTGTGAAATTGAAGAAAGGCAGTCTTGCAGTTATTCTTATTTCTTCTGAGGATGGAAGGAGTTTGCGAGAGTTCTTAAACCGCCATGATACTGGGGAGTTGCACGCAAGAATCGAGTCCAAGAACATGCCCCAAGTGGAGCTTCAGAGCTCAATACCTCCTGGAGTCACCTACTCCCCAAGCCCACAACCGAAATCTGGTGCAAAGCACCGCGGTCAGTGTATATATAGATCCATTGTTGTTGTTTTTTTTTAAGGTACAAATTGAAATTTTGCTGTATTTATTATTCTTTTTTTTTTTTTTTAATATCATACTTAATATTGACCTTAACGGTAGTTTTGCTCTTCTTGGTGCCATGATCTCCCCCCCTCTCCTTTTTGTTCTGTGTGCAGGCATCCGTGCTAGTTTCCGCCGTGGAACACGAAGGTTGTCTATCAACCTAAAGGATGAGATAAAGCAGCTTATGTTTCCCATCAATGGCCCTGTTTGTGTCTCTGAAGATGAGGGGCTGTTCAAAGTGGTCATGTCCACCTTTTACCAGCATGAACAGATGGTGAGAGGGGAAAAATCTGCCTTGTATGGCTGTCCTGGGGAGTCGCTGAAGCCTACACATTGTGAACCACATCTAAACTATAAGGCTTGCAGGCTAAGGGCTCCTCAAAGCACATTTAGTCTCATAGTGTGTATAGAATGTCTAACTAACACAAATTTAATTAAAGTGACATTTAGCAGATAGTTGCTGACTAGGAGGTGCTGACTAAGGATTGTGTTTTGTCTGCCCTTTTGGATATGTGCATGTTCATCTTTACCCTCTGTGGTGATCCACAGGTTCAACGTGAGGCTCAGCATTGTGATGGTGCAGTGTTTCGAAAGTTGACGAAACACTTGGATGAGATGTTTGCACGAGACTTCCCCTTCTACCTGATTGTTGCCTTTCGTGTGCACAGGTGTGTTTTTAAGAGGTCTACAGCTGGACTTGAGCTCATTAGTTTTGAAGACAAAACAGTGTTAACAATATAACTTGTCTTGTGAAAGTTCTCAGCTTTCACTTTTATTGTTTGTGAACGGTTTGCTGTTTTCGTGTTCCCTCAGGAAGCAGCAGCTGTATCACTGCGATGAACTGAGTCCCTTCATCCAAAACTGCATCAACAAATTTGAAAAACTGGAGCAAGTCTCCATTTCCAAGACACTCGAGACCTTCCTGAAGATGTAAGTACAGATCACAGGACTCGGTGCATGTGTGTTTGAGGCTGTGTGTGTACACAGATCACAGGACTCGGTGCATATGTGTTTGAGGCTGTTTGTGTACACATAGCACTGCGTATACAGAAGGGCCCATGTCATTGTTGTTTGTACATTTACACCTGTAAAGTTGTACTGCAAGTCTGATAAAGTTGTGTACATGGTAAAGTGTCTCACAAAATACCGTAGGAAACAGAAGGGTCTTTGCTGTCATGTACATATTTCCATGCACCCTACCACTACAGGGACAACTTCAAGATTATGTTTGACCCAAGTGATGCCAGATCCACAGTGTTCCATCTGCTCCAGGAAGCCTGCATTGAGCTGATGAAGATTTCCTTCACACTGAAGAGCAATGAAGGAAGTCAGCTTGGACACAGATATGTCTACTACAGAATGCTGTGGAGTGAGTAGACCCTTTGAAGTTTAATAGCTCACAAAGGCCTCAGAAGCTAAATAGATGTTCAGTCAGTCACAGAACAGAAATTTATTTTAACTTCACAGGCTTTAATTATGTGATGTGGCATAATGTCATGCTACAAAGGATGTAGACATCTGTCTGAATTATGGTACACACCACATTAGATACAGTACCAGGTAGTGAATGTAATGAGGACTTCCTGTCTCTGTTTTCCTCTCCAGTCTCGGTCGCCTCCAAGTGCCACATTGAAAGGGGATGTAGGGAGCGCATTGGGTACTGGGAGGAATACTTCACTGCTGTGAGTTGTACGCCAAGCAGACATTTCAAGCAGACATTCCAAACATCCTTATCTTAAGTTGGGTTTTTTATCAGCTGCTTTACTTGATTATAGTTTTTGTCAGTAATAGCATTATAGTACAAGTGCACACTACCCAATTCCTGGTGTTCCTCACTGTAGAGCCAGAGGTCATTCTACCTAGACACAGACACCATTCAGAGTGTGAAGCGGGGTGTAGAGTTTGGACGACTCCTACAGCTGCCAGATGAAGTGTCCTTCAGAAGTGACCACATGGCTGATATTTTGGTCTCAGAGGGCTCTGTACGTCCCTTTAGTCAAGTCAGGTAAGAACAAAATATACTAGTCGATATTTACTGTGGCAGTACTTTGTGCAACCACTATGGTCAGAGAACTTAACCGTAGTGTTGGTCTCTCTTGAGCTTTGGTTTACAAGTTGCTTGTCCAGTGAGTGCTAGCAATAAGCGTTGCCTTTGTGATTTGCCAAGTGGCTTGTCTGTTCATGTACTAATATGACTAACCACTAATTGGGTACAGCAACGCCTATTGCTAGCACTCAGGGCCAAGCAACTTGCAGGGAATAACAGCATAATAATTGAAAATGCTTTAAACTTTGCAAATCACAGCACTGATACCACTGTCCAGCGAGGTAGCCCCACCATTGCTATCTGCATCTGGACTTGTGTAGGAGCTATGAACACTTTGTAGGAGCTAGTCCTCAATAGTTGCCCTACAGCTAGAAGAAGCGCAGTAAGCAGGCTGCCGTATAAAATCTGCTGAATATTTGCTTGACTGTGCCTCTGTGACCCAGGCTTTATCACTGTAAGAGTAGGACCCAAGTATCTATGGTTTTATGGATGGAATTCCCTTTGTCTAGTGTTACAACATCGCTCAGACAATTTGTTATTCGTCCTCAGCAGTGTTGAGATAACTTGTAGTCACTCCTTCACATAGGTTAAGGATCACGGCACTCCTATAGGGCAACTGTTGAGAGTCTGCCCAATGTTCATAGGTCCTCTACAACACATCACAGTGACAGAGCTACGTCGCTGGGTGGCAATTGCACGTGCCATGTCGGCAAACTTTAAAGTATTTGCATTTCTGGTCAATTAAAAGTTATTTCGTATTATGTAGAAAACTTTTAAGACAAGGCAAATGGGCAGTTCTTGACCAAGGATAATATGGCAGATGGAAGAGTGACAAAATTTGATTGTTGACACCCTGTTTTGCAGTTGTGGTCTGTAACAGATGCCAGGCCTATGCACTTGAGAAAAACACAGGGTTATTTCGGGTTATTTTGTAAACATGTATGACCTTCTAATACAGTTAGGTGCAAAGCACAAGTTTGTTGCCATCTGTATTGTTATGAATGTGCAGCACGAGTAACAATGCCAAAGGTAACAATGCCAAAGGTAACGGATGAGTGATACTTTCCCAGTGCTTTGTACTACAATGATAATGCTACAAACCTTTAAATGATACTCATTTTACTTTAAATTACTTGTGGTCTGATTGGGGTTCATTGAAGTAATAGTTAAATCCCTCCCTGGGGGGTGGTCGTTTTACACATTGGTGTCCTGCGTAGTAGCCCGACACCAATATGCAAGACCACACCCCAGGGAGGGATTTAACTATTATATAACCTGTTACCTAGGCAACATCACTGTACAAGAGAGATATGAGCAACATTCTTATATGTTGCCTAGGTAATGGGTTATATATAGAGTTTTACTGCATGTACCTACAAGGCTTCCCCATTGATTACTGAACAATTGGATTGCACAATACATGTACTGCCGACCTTCCCCTTCCTACAGGGAGTTTGTGTCAGTCCTGGAGCCCTATGTACAGCTGGAGGAAGAGTTTGTGAGAAACTTTATGCAGAAGCCTAGGTCCTGCTACGAGGCCTGCTTCCACGAGGGAGGAGAGGACAAGCTGAAGGCGGTGCACCCAGAGGGGAACATGCTGGCCATCCTACAGGAGGTGAGAAGGACAGTACTCCAGCTTATGATGCTTGTTAATTATTGCATGTGCAATCAACCCTGTACTGTGCATGTACGTACATGCCATTCCACACATGCAAGTACAGCGTACCTTACGACTGAAGCCGCCTAGTCTAGCTAACCACATTCCATCTAGCCTCGTTCCCAGGCCTTCGTGCGTTCGTCGCTTGCAGTACAAAATAATTCGCTCAGAAGGCCTGGTCCATTTCATCACGTGATGTGTGCCGCAAACGTAATTTTACGTCACACCAGATATGGTGATATATTAGCAGATATCGCCATGTTGCAGAGATAACCACAAATGGAGTTGGAAGAACCTGAAACAGGTCACGCGTACGATAGACTACAATAGTAAACTCGAGCTGAAGAAGATGAGGAGCCGAAATCCAGGTTCGACCTAGTAACACGATGTGGTCAAGGTATCTGATATAGACGTCTACTATCCAGCTAAACATGGCAGCTTGTGCTCTTTCGCTGCCGAGAGTTTTAGCACTTAGGTAAGTTCGTACACGAACCATTAGTGTGATCTCTGGGGGCCTCTTTCAATGCTAAACAGAGCACTAGCTCATCTATGACATCATTGATTCCAGTAGAATGGTCGTGACGTAAGCTGTGGCACACATCACGTGATGAAATGGACCAGGCCTTCTGAGCGAATTATTTCGTACTGCAAGTGACGAACACGCGAAGGCCTGGGAACGAGGCTACATTCCATCTGCAAGATTAGGTTCTTGAGTTGCTATTTTGTAAGCTCATAGAGAAATTCTCCTTCAGTTCATAAATTGCATGCAGTCAGGCAATACTCGTATATCTCATGGCTGTATTATTAGGGGCTGGCCTTCCTGGACACTGCACTGGAGGTGTGTCGAAAACGCCACTGGAAGAGTGAATCCATGGACGAGGAGATGAAGCACTGGTTGTCCCTGCTGCTGCAGTGTGTGGACATCACCAGCGAGCGGGCCGAGTCCTACCTCAAGGACTTCCTCACCACCAAGAGTGGCATCACCAAGCAGTTCAGTGAACACATCAAACGAGAGGTGAGGGCTTGTACATGTGTTGTGAGGGTGTGGGGATATGGCAATTTATTTCATGTACTGGTGTGGCTGAGGTTTGAGAGAAGGATGAATGTTTTGATGTCAGGCAGATGGCATTTGATTATGGCTGCTGCAAATTAAGACAAAGTAGTATATCCACTTAAGGTTATGATACAAAATGGCTTGCAATGGTTACACCCACTAAACAAATTTGAGAACTAATAGGTTACAGTAGGAGAGCTTGATAACTATTGCAAATGGTCCTGTATACATACACAGTCCAACCATGCAACTATCAAATTTCAGTTATCCAAGCAAGCGAGAGCAGCAAACAGTACTATAAACTGACAGTGCTTAGCACATTTTTTGAGGAGCACTATAGTAGGGGGAGCCTCACCAGGGTGGGGGGGGTGGGGGCACAAGTGGACTATACCATAGTAAGATGGGGCAAGGAAGTAAGGTATGCAAACACCAATGTCTAGGGCATGCTCCCCCAGGAAAATTTTGCTTCATAAGGAGGCATCTGAGGCCCCTTTTGACCCTTTTGACCAGTTTATGTATGATAGGATCACCTGGAAAACTGTCCGAAAATGATCTTCAGGAGATTCTTTGTGTATGGAACAGAAAGAATTGTCATTGAAAATTGACATGGACTGGATGTGTAATTTTATGCATTTACTATCTACATTGTATGCATTCTATATTAGTTTATTGTGATGGGAGAGACTTTCAAGGGGGGGCAAATGTCCCCCCAAATGAAACCCTGATGCACTGATGCAGTATATACTGCTCCCAGCTTTGTCACCTCATGATGTGGATTACAGAATGTGCGCAGAACACTGGCTCCATATATCAGCATGGCAGTGGGCTGGTTGTGGTTGCACCATTGTTCTCTGTGTGGCCAGAGAATTATCAGTTTTCTCTGGACCTTATCACTCTTTTCCACACATGAAACAGTTGGGAGGGACAGCGGCAATCGCCATGGTGATCACCATAGCAACTCACTAACCTACTCATTTTCTCATTGTGCAGTTGATTGTGAAGTTGCAGGAAAACTTTGCCAACCTGAGTACAAAGCAATTTCTCCAGCTGTACAAGGCTTTCTTCATCTGGCCCACATGGGTGAGCTACATACATTTAGTTGCCATCACCATGGTAACAAGGTTTTCTTCCCTCATTGAGACCAATGAAGGGTCTAGGAGCTCATTAGTCAGTTAATGAGGACAGGGACAATGGCTACTAAATATTTTTTCGCGCATACTACTTGCAGCTTCGGTGCTTTTTTTTTAATAGTGTATGCGATAATGATCTATTGCCATCTTTAACATGTGAGTGCATGCACTATATGTACATGCATGTGTAATGAAAAGAGTGGGCATGTGGTTATTATGTGTGCACTATAGGTATGTGAGAATGTGGAGGAGCAGGCTAGTATGCTTACATATGCCAGATTAATATACACATTATTGCTACAACTCTTTGCACACTTTTACTTCTCCCTTCTCACACCTTCCACAACTCACTCCTGCACATGCACACATACACATCCACACGCCACCTTCACACACACAAGGTTGTTGAAGGGTATCTCCGAGAATACAAGATTCCTAAGGAAGTGAAGATCTGCAGCTCCACATGGAATGAGCTCTTCTCAGTGTTTGTGGAAAGGTGCATGCATAATGTGTGCATAGCTGCATTAAGTAGTGTCTGACACACCTCAACTCTAATAGTGTCTGACACACCTAACTCTGACACACCTAACTCTGACACACCTAACTCTAATAGTGTCTGACACACCTAACTCTACCAGCATCCGACACACCTCAACTCTAATAGTGTCCGACACACTTAACTCTAATAGTGTCTGACACACCTAACTCTACCAGCATCCGACACACCTCAACTCTAATAGTGTCCGACACACTTAACTCTAATAGTGTCTGACACACCTAACTCTACCAGCATCCGACACACCTAACTCTACCAGCATCCGACACACCTAACTCTACCAGCATCTGACACACCTAACTCTACCAGCATCTGACACACCTAACTCTACCAGCATCCGACACACCTAACTCTATAGCTACCAGCGTCTGACGCACCTAACTCTACCAGCGTCTGACACACCTAACTCTATAGCTACCAGCGTCTGACGCACCTAACTCTACCAGCGTCTGACACACCTAACTCTATAGCTACCAGCGTCTGACGCACCTAACTCTACCAGCGTCTGACACACCTAACTCTATAGCTACCAGCGTCTGACGCACCTAACTCTACCAGCGTCTGACACACCTAACTCTATAGCTACCAGCGTCTGACGCACCTAACTCTACCAGCGTCTGACACACCTAACTCTATAGCTACCAGCGTCTGACGCACCTAACTCTACCAGCGTCTGACACACCTAACTCTATAGCTACCAGCGTCTGACGCACCTAACTCTACCAGCGTCTGACACACCTAACTCTATAGCTACCAGCGTCTGACGCACCTAACTCTACCAGCGTCTGACACACCTACGTACGTGATTAGCTGTAGTGGCCATTTACTTGTCAGGTTATTGTTGCCATAGTGTAGCAACTGTCAATATTGGCAGACCCTACGGCACCGTTGTGTCTTATGGATTGAGTGACTATCAGCCAGTGGATTGTGTTTGTAACTGTGGGCATACACAGCTAATAAGTGTTTTTGTTTGTACTTAATGGGAAGGCAATCTACTGTATCAAGTGATCACATGCTAGTCAGCTGTTGAGTGGTGTGTTGACAAAGTGTTACAGACTAAGCAAAACCAACATAAGCCATTGTTTTTAGACAACCCTGAGAAATATTTTGACTGTAATGTGGAGTCCTGCTTCTATTATCCTTTTTACTGTCCCAAACATGTTGCCGTGTATTTCTCACTGCTCACCTGTAGTATAGCTGTGATGTTTCATGTTATGAAAGAGAGTTCAGACACTGAGATGTAGTAGTCATTTGGAGTATCTTTTTCTGCTGTAGGTTCACAGATGCTGAACACCACACCTTTCTCTTGGAATTTTTGAAGTCAGTGGCACAGTGCTACCTAGCGCAGGGGCGTGCCAACCACTTCATACTGGATGTGCTCCAGCTGGATGTTCCTAACCTCTTTGGGACAGAGTCGGAGGGGAGCACCTCCACACTGCAGAGTGACATCCTGTCTACCAGTGTGCCGGACCAGTTCACCCACTTCCTCTCAGACTATGTAAAAAGGAATGCTCTGCAGGAGGCCCTCCTCAGTTCAGTGGAGACAATCTGGGTAGGTGTGTGTGTGTGTGTGTGTGTGTGTGTGTGTGTGTGTGTGTGTGTGTGTGTGTGTGTGTGTGTGTGTGTGTGTGTGTGTGTGTGTGTGTGTGTGTGTGTGTGTGTGTGTGTGTGTGTGTGTGTGTGTGTGTGTGTGTGTGTGTGTGTGTGTGTGTGTGTGTGTGTGTTGTGTGTGTGTGTGTGTGTGTGTCATCAAGGACTTGTTGTTGAGTACACTAAGACGGCTGTCATCTGATGGGAGTTAACAATCTCTGTGTTTTCACAGTATGGAGGGTGAATGTTGATTGTCATAGGCCACAATGATGGCTTTATTTGTTCACACACTAACCTCTCTCAATGTCTAACTTGTATTCTTTCACTTCAGGAGTCCATTGTTGAACACAGTGAATTTCAACAGCTTGTTCTCAATGTCTAACTTGTATTCTTTCACTTCAGGAGTCCATTGTTGAACACAGTGAATTTCAACAGCTTGTTCTGATGGTGATACAGCAGGTAAGCTCACCCACTATAGCAGTAAAGATCATCCCGCACAAACTCCCATGAGTGCATTTTTTAGCTTTACAAGTAACTCTCTACTATACTCTTCCACCCTTCACACACACACACACACACACACACACACACACACACACACACACACACACACACACACACACACACACACACACACACACACACAGGAGCTGGTACCTAAGTCTCTTCCCCAGGATAGTCCACCTAGCAAATCCCTCCGCTTCCTCCTCAAGGAGTGTGTCACTGCCATCTGTGCCAACATGAGCTCGTTCCAGGACCTCTCCTCTCGCCTCACCTTCTGCTGGGGAGTGGTTGCCTCTTGCTGTGAGATCATGCCCATCTCAGACAAGTTTTCATGGATCAACTCCTATCAGGCCATCATTTCTGAGCTTAGTCGTATCTATGGTGTCTACTGCAGTTCTCGAGGAGTAGAGGAACATAAGTTGATCTCCGCCAGCAGTGACCTCCCAGACGATATCAAGGAAAGCACTTGCAATGATGTGAGAACGTTCTTCACTTGGGTCTTCAATGCTCGTCGTGGGCTGATTGTCTGGAAGGAGAAGTTTGCCAACAAGCATGTGAACTATGATGAGGTCCTGCTCTATGCCAAGAACTTTAGCCATGTCAACCGGGTTGCATCGGTGTTTGCTGAAGACTCCTCCGTAGTAGACAACGAGTACGTGCAGGCAACAAAGCAGGACTTCCTACAGGGCTTTGAGCTGCTGAATATTTTCCTCCTCCGCTACATCAAGGACCAGCCCAATGCAGGATGGTAAGGACCACAGTTGTATAACAATCTGTGTGGTTGTTAAAGGGACCATATTGTGTGCAGCACTCTGGTCATGGCTTTGCACTTGTTACACCACCTCCCCTCTACCCACCACATGAGAGTGTGTCCCAGGGTTACCTACAGGATGCTCAGTCAGCCTGCCACCCATGTTTTTGGTTGCCCTTTAGACCATTATTTGATTGTCTATGCATGTGTAAGTAATTGTATTAGCTAACCATTATTTCTGTGTTGGTTTGGAGTAAAAGTACACCGAAGATGACCTTGTTCACCACAGAAGCTGCCTGTGACCTACGTACATGTAGTTAGATAGGGACTTGCAGAGTTACCTAGTTAGTGCGAGCAGTTCAACTTGTAATGCTGTCACACTGTACTGCTATATGTATGATAGTAATCCAAGCTGGCTCATCCAACCACCCTGCATATGTAGCTGAGGCAAGAACTGAGAGAAAACAAACACGGCAAAAACTACAAATTGAGACTATCAAGAGTTTTTCACTGCATGGCTTTCTTGCAATAGGTAGATGTGATACTCACAAGTATGTTGGCAATGCATTATCCGTCTTATTTTTAATTACTTTTCCTATTTGTCATTGTTCCTGTCTCATCTTGGGTTGAACTCTCCGTAGGTGTTCACTGCAGCAAGTGCTGGCCAAGTATGGCGTGGGTCTGCCAGCGGCTATCCTCCTTCCCATCACCCAGCACGTTGTTTTTCCTGGTGAGAGAGACAGTGAGAAGAGGCGGTCTCTCCGACTGAAACACCAACCTCCGCCTGCCATCAGCAAGAATTTTCTCCCTGGCCTTGATATCTCCCTAGAGATCACTCGGGACTTGACTCTTCATGAGCTCAAGCTGCTGGTGCAAGGGCTGGCTGCCTTCATTGGTCCCATTGAGGACCAGCTGGATATGCTAGTCTTCTTCTTCTTGTACGAGAGTGAGGTGTTTGACAAGTACCTCAAGCTACAGCTCTTAAAGCTGGATGCAAAACCTGAAACGCCATCACGTTCTTCTACTCCAGCGTTCACCCTGCCAGCTGTAGTCATTGAGAAGAAGAAGAAAAGGCGAGAACAGTTTATGGGAGTACCAGTAGAAACCCTTGCCACTGCACTGTTGTGCACACGACAACTGCTCATGAAGCTGGTCAAAGGCACCGCATCCTACACAGACATTATCGCAGATGGCTCTCTCAATCTGAAGTCCCTCGATATTGATCATGAGTTCCGAATCTTGAATGACTATGCCAAATATGCCGAAATTGAGAATGGGGATGTGGAAGGTCTGGAGGGTGTGAAGGCCATGCTGCAGCTGTTTCAGTATACTCAGCACATCAAGATCATTGTCGGTGTCTGTACGCAGTACCAGCTCGAGCAGTGTCTCTCCGATCCTGACCTGCAAGAGCTCGTGGAGCTTGTGAAAACACTGGAAGTAGAGGACAATTGTGACAAGCTTACAGCCAAGGAAGCCATCATGAAAAAAGAGAGGGTGAACGTTTTGCTTCACCTGGATAGCCGCCAGAGTGCGAAGCACCTCGATCTCTTTGCAGCAGTGGCAGACAGTACTGCCTTCCACCAATTTATTGTGACCGAAAAGGGGTTTGTTGGTGAGCAGGGCCAGGCCCTGTTCCAGCAGCAGTACCAGCTGGTCACTACACACCTACAGCATGAGGAGTACAATGAGTCAGTCCTCAACCACCTGTTTGCAGCGTTCCAGTTCATCACACCATTTACCGACACCACACAGAACTTCAGCTCACTGATGGACCACGTGTCAAAACTGAATGATTATGACCAGCATGGTCAGCTGGAGCCCCGCAAACCGCTGGAGACCGTGAACAGGAATATCAACCTCATCCGACTGTGGTTTTCTAGGGCTGAGGTGTGTGTGTGTGTATGTGTGTGTGTGTATGTGTGTGTGTGTGTGTGTGTGTGTGTGTGTGTGTGTGTGTGTGTGTGTGTGTGTGTGTGTGTGTGTGTGTGTGTGTGTGTGTGTGTGTGTGTGTGTGTGTATGCGTGCTAGTGTGCATGTGTGTGTGTGTGTGTGTATGCATTCATACATGCATGCATTGTTTGTGTGTACATGGGGGGAGAGATTCAGTTGCCAATTGCACTCTCTGTTCCTCCCTCCCTTTATCTCACTCATTCTCATTCTCACTTGTCTCCCCTCTCTACCTTCTCTCAAACTCCCATCTCTTGATTAGGGTGACACCCTTCAAGGAGTGGCCAGAGACCTCAGTCATGTATTCAGCACAGGATACTACCAGTTTGTCTTTGGCTCTACTCCCACTGGAGTCTCCCCTACCATCCAGCTCAAGTACCTCCCTCTCGCTAGCCCTTCTGAGGCTGGAGGAGAGACAGGGGGTCCCTCAGCTGGAGATGTCGTAGAGCAGAAGTGGAATGAAAAAGAAATTGAGGACTTTGTGCGCAAGCTAGGGTTTCTGGATGCTGAGGGATCAGATGGAAACCAAATCAATCATTTTCTGCATTTGAATCAGGTACGTTTGTGTGTGTACATGCATACCCATGTATGTACATGTATATGCATGTGTGTGTATTGAGAATGTGAGTGAGTGATTGATCAATAGCCATAGTCTGGTTGGAGGAAAAAGGAGCGCCAGCAGTTTTGTGATCCAGTGAATTTACTGAAGAGTTAATTTAGCATTGTTGGGTGATCTTCCAAGCTGACAGATGCATGTGCAGACAAGAATGGCTGCTTAACCACACTGTGTGTCATCTCCTGGTCACCCCAGCACAGCTGATGAGGCCTGGGTATTGCATCCTGCACAGGGGGTGACTTTGCATAACATCCAGGCCTGTCTTTTTATTTAGGAAGATGTTGTTAATTGATTGGTCATGCATGCTCAGGCTAACTACAAGTCCCAGCCTAATTTTTTACATTTTTCCCTGAGACTACACGTGCCAATTTTTCAGAAAGATCAGCTGACTTGGAGCGATTGTCATCTGTGGTTACTGTGACACTGGATAGCGTTGATAGGCCTGTCGCTACCTGCCTGTACCTGTTTCAACAGTGTAACCTTATCTGATTTTGGAATGTCCAAAGTGGTTTACTGGTGTGTTTATGGCTGGCTTCCATGCTGTCTGATGTTCCAGCCATCAGGACCCCTGCTAAGACGCAACTACTGATTTGTAGGATACACATGTGCTTAGCAACAAAGCAAGAAACGGAATGGTGTAATTTTCAAGAAAGTATTGAGTTTCCTTCCTAATCAGCTGTAATTCTCTATCTTTCCAGACCGCAAAGAAGCTGATGGGGTCGTACTCCAAGTTGCGAGAGTTGGGTCACCCTGAATACCTCCGGAAGACCCTCACCCAGATTCTACCTTGCCGCCTCTCTCAAGAACAAGCCGACCAGAAGGTATGTAGGTGGGAGGAGGAGGGTATTGTTTGCCATGTCTTTCACGTCGGACACAGGTATCATAGCAACCCGTATATGGTAGCATACACAGCAACATCATAGAGGTATCATGGCAACCAGCGTAAGGTTTCATAGCAACTATAAGGGCAGCATCATATCTGGGGTTTCACAGCAACACGCAAGAAAAGAACTTATTTGTGTAGCCAAGAGTCCAACTGCCATGTTTGCATGTTTTGTGTTGTTGTTTTGAAGTGACTGGACATTGTCAAGTAAATGAGCATGGTCAACAGCCCAGACATATGACTTCCAGTGGTTTCATGCACTGGTAAGACTGTCACTACAAAACACAAAGGCTGGATAGAAAGGCACCCCATGAAGTTGTACAAGAACTGAATACTGATCTCATACGAGTGGTCAAACATGTATGATCAAACCTTGAAAAACTTTCTAGCTAAATTTGACCTGCCCATCCTATCAACCAAGACTGTCAGTCCTTAATGTACTCAGGGACAGACTGTGAATTTTTCACAGTTAATTAATTCTTGCTGTTTTCTGCATATACCACTTCTGTAAAGCTATAGCAGCCAGCAATATTCAGTTTCTGCATTGTCCAACCTTAGTGCATTAATTATTGGGTCACTTCGCAAACACAGACGCACCTACGTGTAGAGAAAAATTGATAACAGAATTGCGAAGACTATCTATGATTGAACAGTACATATATTCTGCCACCTCAACTGCAAAATGTTTTTGGCTCAATGATCTCCTTTTCTAGCACTTGGTATAGTAGTACAGAACTCAATTCCTTTTTCTCCCTCCCTCTCCTCTCCGTCTTTCCCCTCTTCCTTCTCTCCTCCTTCTTGCACTTTTCTCTTTCCTTCCTCCCCAGGTGTATGAGGCAGCCCAAATGCTCTCCAAGTGGCGTGAAGAAGTGTCCCTGTTGCGAATCCAGTATGAACAGCTGCTGTTCTTCTCCATTCCCAAGTTGCTCCACCTCTTCCGCATGATTACTGCAGAGAAGCCTGAAATCAATGCCATTGTGCAGGAGGTTGGGTTCCTCTTCCAGAATAAACCCCTAGTGCTGAAGAAACTAAAGGAAACAGTGCAGGTATGTGGAGGGTGGGGGTGAGTGTGTGGGTGTGTGCTTACATGCATATGGAGTGTTGTACTTCAATAAGTAGATGTGCAATACCTGACAATGGTACTGACGTGTGCTGTACCTATCAACTTTCTCTCCTTCTTCCCCTAGGACCTGCTGAGCCATGGTAGGTACAGCTTGACCACAGAGGAGAGCAAGTTTGGCAACACACCCATGCACGTAGTGGGGTCCTTTCTGGCAGCACTGTTCCAGAATTTTGAGCTGTCGACTTACACCTTGAAGCATCGTCGGCCCTCCTCTCTCCTGTCACGCTCACCCTCCAGCCAATCCGCCCACATTCTGCACTCCTGCCAGGGGTTCACACAGAGCCAGCTGCTGCGGCTGATCATCAGCATCTATGGTGGAGTACCAGAGGTGTTTGAGGTTTTCCACTGTCGCCACAACACCACTGAGGAGGAGCTCCGACTGTTCCTGAACCCCAAGAGGGCCACCAAGAGACCCTTCCAGTACCTCATCCTTGAGGTCAATCGACTGCCCTACCAGTTACAGGAGGTATGTGTGCAAGACAAACATCACCTCAGTGTCAAAGCCATCTGTCCTAATGGACTACTGCTGTTACCATTTGTATAATTGATGTTATTAAGACTGTTGAAGCCACTACCTGGTCAGCACATGCACGCCTTGTGCTTTTGACCTCTGCTCTCCAGGCCCTGTTGTGTCTACATTTTGACCTCAAGCAACATCAGCATGAGGATGTGGAGCTACCATGTGTGCACTTCATCGAGACTGCCCCCTCCCTGCTTCAGGAGATGCCATGGATCTTACACAGGGACTACAAGGTACACAATGTCGATGGCCAGCCACTGCAGCTGGCTCACAGGGTTGTGGTAACACGATTTTATTGGTACATTGCCCTCCCTTCTCTTCTCTTCCCTCCCTCCCTCCCTCCCTCCCTCCCTCCCTCCCTCCCTCCCTCCCTCCCTCCCTCCCTCCCTCCCTCCCTCCCTCCCTCCCTCCCTCCCTCCCTCTCTTCCCTCCATCCCTCCCTCCCTCCCTCCCTCTCTTCCCTCCATCCCTCCCTCCCTCCCTTCCTCCTCTCCTTCCCTCCCTCTTCACTCCCTCTCTCCCTCCCTCCTCCCCCTCCCTCCTTTCCTTCCTACTTCTCTCCCTCTCTCCTCCTTCCTACTTCTACTATAGGGTGCAGAGCCTTCACTTGACTTTCACCAAGCCGTAATGACCTGCCAGAAGTCAGCCCTCGACCCAGATGACTTTAGCTGCATACAGCTGGTCTACGGCAATGCAGGTTAGCAGACAGTCGTGAGAACACTCGCATCATGCATCGAACATAGTGGATTGTTCTCTCTCATATATCGTGCTTACCCTCCCCATCCTTGCAGGTGATGGAAAGACACACTACATTGAATCCCAGCTACATCGGTGCCCATTCTACTTGAGAATTGCTGTCAACGAGGCCTTCACTCCTCTCAGTGCTATCCACAAGCTCTCCAAAGTCCCCTTGGACACACAGGGATGTGCTGTGTTCTTCAACTTCACCATGCTCCCACCAGGGGTAAGGCACACCATCTCAAGGCAGTGGAGACTAGTTGTAGCTTGCTGTGCACATGCTTGTGGGTGTGCTGATCTTGTGTGCCATTCTGTGTGTAGGAGGCCGCATCCATGAAGTCTACATTAGGGTTGTAAACCTGATGTAGGTGGCCCTGGGTGAAAGGGAAACCTGTACATGGACTTTTGGTAGATATGGGAAGGAATCATAGGACTTTATAACTAGAGAGATGCTTGATCATTGTAGGGCGAGCCTGAGCAAGTAGCACACTGTTGGTTTCATCATGCCACACAGACCATGCATATGGCATGAGCATCATGCATACATGAAGCAACCTCAACCATTGGGCATAATTTCTGCCATCTGTGAGCAGCCAGCCTTGTTTGACATGGCCCGTAGTGGAGGTAGCTCATGCCAACACTACAGTAACTTGCTGTTGGCTGAGCTAAAGTGCATGTGGACATTCAATCTTTTAGCAAGGATGCACATGCACATGTTCAATGCAGTGTGAGCCTCAATGCAGTGTGAGGCTCAATGCAGTGTGAGCCTCAATGCAGTGTCAGCCTCAATGCAGTGTGAGGCTCACTCAGGCTTCCCCCAATAACACCTGATGGGCATTAGACCAAGCATGATAAAGATAACATACACTGTGCTACTATGCAATGAATCATAATCCTCCAGGCTTCGGTGATTGCATGATTTCATCCTCATCACTTATCCATGATATGGAGAACCAGTCAGTTACTACACAACAATGCTCCAACTCGTACAGGATTCTGTGGATGATGGGGAGAGGTTGAACTACACCAAGTTGATTGAGACCATTGGGTGGTTCTTCTCTGACCTGTTCATTCTTGGCTATGTGGAGGACCCTGTCACTGGTAACTCCTTCCGTTTCCCAGGGGGTATGCAGTGGGCAGTCTATGTGGAGGTGAGCTCATACAGACATAAAATGAAGAGAAGTTAAGACCATGCAGGCCACATGACGGTTCTTTTTCCCTTCCCTATAAACCTCCCTCTCCTACCTCTTCAGGTTCCCTCCAGGGACCAGATGACACCAAACGAGTCTCTGAGGGAGTTCTTTGAGGATGTCCCTGCCCTTGGCCTGCTTGGTACCCCACACTGCGTCTACCCACAGACCCCCTTCGTTGTAGATGCTGATGTGCAGTTGGTGTGCAAGTACCTGAAGGCTTACCGTATTGGCGGTACCAAGGGGATTGATCGCCTCTATCGTGAAAGTGAGTTGACTGTTTAGTACACAGCCCCTGTCAGAGTTATCAACTGTGTCTGGCCATCTCATTTGGGGTATTGCCAGTGAGAGACTACGTATGCAACCCTGACTCATGATCACATGTACACAGACCATAACTACATACGATTACACAGGAACTACCATATACCAGTATACACACAATGAAATTTATAACTCAACTGTTGATTTAGCCTAATGGCCCCTCCTCCACCCAAAAATTTAACTACAATCAAGTTCTTTCCCTCTATTCTAGAGTATGGGTTAAGGCTAATTGTAACCAACCAAGAGCACATTGAGCCACCAAAGACAGTGAGAGGGCATGCAATGTACATAGAGGGCATGCAATGTACATAGATGGCTAAATGCTCAAACTTGTAATCTCGTGACCAGTGATAAGAGTGAAGTAGACAGAAGCAAAGGGTAACAAGCCACTCTCGCTGATAGTATTCCCTCCCTCCAACTTACACAGCGGCAGACATTAAGCTTGAATTTTTTTGCTGTGTCCAGCAATAAGCTTACTTTCACTAAATCTAACTGCTAAACCAGTTGGAGAGGTATCCTGACTAGTGAAACTGGAAACAGTACAGTCAGTAGCTCTTAGCACTACCTTGTCGTATGTGGGAACTTGCATGGTGCCCTCTGATGCACCCTTGAACAAACATTGTCACAGATACATTTGGCTCCCTTTTTCTCCATAGCTTCTGGATTCACCGGCCGTAAACCTGGCATTCCTGTAAAGTTTAGTGTGGACCTCGACCTGCCGGAGGCAGAGTGCCGCAAACTACTGGAGCAGTTTACACCTCAGCACATGAAGAAGAACAAGGCTATGCAGAAGCTCTTTGTCAAGTGAGTGTGAAAGAGCATGTGTATGTGAAATGGGCTACAGTACTAGCTAGCTGTCCTCACTAGCGTAGTCAACACATAGATATGTGCTAATGATATTGCAGAAATCTCACTGAAGTCTATATAGTCTGGACATGCAGATGTTCTGCATCACCTAATTATGTTGTTCACTACCCCAGAAGAAGCTCGCTATTACCATTATCTGTACATTCTTGCTTACCTGTAGGTACATGAAACGCCGGTGTCAGTTTCTGGACAACTGCCCAGCCTTCAACTACAACGGTGGGTCTACAGAGTACATCAAGACTGACCAGGGTCAACAGAAGAAGAATGACACCTCACAGCTAGGATCCACCCTCATGGACACCATGCTGAAGGAAGTGAGTGACTTCTGTGACCCCATCATCCGAGAGAACTGGTCCCTCAAGCCTCACCACCAGGTACGTTGGAAGGGACACTAGGATAATAACATTCGATCACCTCATTGGATGATGTAGACCTTTGAAGTGGTGACCTCTCAGTTAGGTTCTGGTTCTCTAAAGATTGGGAAGGAGGACTGAAACTACTGGGCTGTTTGACTTTGTGATGCAAAGTCAGGCAGGCATAAGCCTTTAACATAGAACCAACTAATGTTTACTGTAAACTCTTTCTGATGGTGAAATGAATTTTTCATCTAGACTGTGGACTCTTGATAATTTAGGAGAGGGCAAAGAACAGCAATTTGTTACTTCCTGAGGGAGCCTGTTAACCCCAATATCCTGCATTGACATGCATGTAGGTAAAGGTCATATTCTCAAACAGATAGTCAATAATCAGCAGGATTTCGAAGGAGGAAGTTTCACGCTTTGATGTGCAATACTGTAGATTGGTGTGGGAGGGGTGACAGGATAAACAGGAAGATGATTGGCGACAGTGGTAGATTGGCAACAATGGTAGATTGGCGACAATGGTAGATTAGCATGTCTGTGTGGGAGTGTTTGTACATGACTTGTATAGCGTGCAGGTGTTTATTATCATCATGAGAATAGCACATGATTAAATACCTTGCTACTCTTGTGTTTAGCTGGGTGTTTACAGAACGTGATTAATCTGACGTAAAAGAAATTATACAGACTGAATTTCTATGTACAGTAGCTTGTGTATGACTGTGCTTGTTTGTACTATATATTTTAATCTCTGCAGCTCATCTATGACTTCAAGGATGGTGGAGGGTCACTTGGACTGATGTCACTGCATCCTGACCGCATTGCAGAGGAGGACAAGGAACGGTTCAAGAAGATTGGTGTGGAGATACCCTCCATGCTGTAAGTAGACTTGATGCTAGTCCAACATTTAGTAGAGTTTAGTAGTATCCCTTTACAACTCATAATGCCCACACATGTAAACACCAAGCATACTCGTATACCCCTGCATTAGCTTCCGGCTATTTATTGTCTCACCTACATGTTATGGAGTTAAGACTGTAGTAATTTACATGTGGTCACTGTTGATCACCTGAGATTCGAATTCCCGTATGCTACATGCTGATACATCTTGAACACCATAACTCACTCAAAGAAGTGGCAAAACCTAGTTACAAACACTGCTTACGTATGTGTATATGACTGCATTCCTGTCCTTTTAACCCTCCCATGTAGTCAGTTGTATACACGTGAGTATCTGGACTGCTATATTTCTCGGGCTCTGGATGTCCCCCTGGATGAGCATGGCCGTCTGGGCCCTGTTGACGACTCTGCCTACGTCCTGACACTGGACTTTGCCATCAAAATGCTGAACATCCATGAGCGTGCAGAGTGTGGTGTGCCTGTGATCATTGAGGGGGAGACAGGGGTTGGGAAGACAGCACTAGTGGATATGCTCTCCAAGCTATGGAACTACTCCCTGCTCAAGAACTGGAACCTGTACAGAGCTCGCCTCATGGAGTACATCAGAAGGAAGCTTGGAGGTATGTGCTTGCAAGTATACTACAATATTTCCTCAATCAGATGCCTCCCTCAAATAGTAGCTACAATGGCACACACTGAGTGAAACAAATGTGATCCTCACGGCTGTTATATGAGGCCCACAAACTCCTGTGCCGATGACAGTCACTGATCTGGCACTAGGGCAGCTTATGCTCTACGAGTGGCTTCAACTGCTGGCAGTGAAAGCAAGAGCCTGTGCATACCATTACCAGCCTCTATCGGTTGTCACACTGGCAAGTGCTTTCGCTACCAACTGCTACTGACAATACTCAGTGGTTTTTGACAATACAGTGGACTATTTCAGAGATTATTGCACTCTAGTACTGTTTACAATATACAACCATTCCTGTATACGAGCGCAAGAGCGGCAGTTGTAGGCACCCTTTGGACGCTTTTCATGTATGTTCTCGTGGAAGGCCGGGACGACAAGATCAACTGCTTTTTTCTTGACACCAATGCACGTGAAAGTAGCTATCCAGCTAGTTTAGCCTTGTACCTGATGCACAAAAAACCAGCATTAAGACCCGGCCTAGCAACAAGTTGCAATGGCTAGCATCCCTCACAAACATAATATCAGGGGCGGATACCAGACCTCTCAAGGTCAGCTGTCTCAATTGAGTGAGATTTGACCCCAAATGTGTGAGACTCTGTCATGCAACTATACGAATCCGGTGCTCACAGTTACTGTCTTGTGAAGACGAACCACACCTTAGCCCGCGGTTCCCAGGAGGACTGGGAATGAACCTATGTTTTTAACAAGGGGCATGTCCACTTCTGCGGGCTTGCGAGAACAAACTAGCGAGAGACATTGAGCTGTAGAGAGAACTGAAGTTGCATGAGATTGCATGCGTGTGAGCTTGAGATGACTTACAAATGTGCGTGAGACTAATTGAGAGGTCTGGGATACAGAATTTTTTTAAGGCCAGAACTCACCTAGGAGGGTTGAAATAGTCTGCTATATGTGACTCGACTGCCTCTGAACACTCGTACTCAGCTACTGCTATGTGCACATGCTACATTGGAACATGCACATGCATGACATCATTGTTTATAGGTGTGCTCTTATAAGAGTATGAAGCTATAGGTGTATTCAAGAGTAGCTACAGTACTAGCTCATATAAGTCAGGCAAAAAATGGGTGGTAGCCCCTCGAGCCCCCTCTGAATCCGCCCCTAACTAATACATAGGTGCATGTGCTCATTAACCCTTTAACCCCGATAGCGCCCGTATGCGCCTGGAATTTTTACAACCTTTAAACCCGATAGCGCCCATATGCGCCCGAGTTAGCTTTCGGCTATTTATCGCCACAGCTGCGCGTTTTTGAGTTAGTACATAGTTATTATAAACCACAGGAAGTCGATCAAAGCATAATTAGCCGTGGTGTCCCATAGAGACTTTCCCCAGAATCGCATTCAAAGTTTGCCTACCGATCGTGTTGAACTTAGCATTGTCACAAAACAGCTTGTATCCCACGGGCAACTGGTTCTACAGAATTGTTTCTGGCTAATCATCTAAACAACAATGAAAACGTACCTTCGCTGGAAGTTTGGCTACGTATGTGTTACAGAAAAACATAGAGACACACATCTCAATCACATGAGTTTACTTTCTGCTCTAGAACTTCCCCCCAAGTCGCTGGAGGAGTACCAGGGCTGTCTGGACTCCATCGCTACCATCTCGGCTGGAAAAGCCATCCGAGAAGAAGACCTTATTCTCATTGGAGAGCTTCCTGACAGCAGTTCCCCTGATGGGCAGTTCTACTCTGTGATGAGGGATGAGATTCTGAAGCTGGTGGATGACCCTGTGCTCTCTCTGATTGAACTCAGATCTGAGGACAAAGAAGCTGGAACAAAATTCAGTAGGCTCTTTGCAGCTGCACAGTACAAGAACAACCCCAAGGTACTGCTGGTAGTACACACACTGCATGTTCTTGCTCAACCTTGTAAACAAGTCCTGTTGCATTTTGTGTTCACTTTCATATATCCATATAGGACACAGCAAAGCTGCTCTACACCTTTTTGAGCGCTAAACTCAAGAGTACCTTCCACAAGCTTAATGTACATGCCGGTAAGTTTTTATTTTGAAAATGGTGTCATGAAACAGGGTGGATATAAATCAGCACTCTGCTCTCAACAGCTCTCCAGCCATCAGACATCATGAAGTTCTTCCAGCCTGTGTTCAAGCAGGCACAGGAGCTTAGCTCCGCCTATGAGGGCAGCTCAACTACCAAGATCCCATTTGTTACTGTAAGTGAACCAGCTACAGTACATGTAGCTGAAAGCTGTACGATCCACCAACCACTAGGTCTCCCCCAACACACACACACACACACACACACCTCACCATTGACTATGTTTTCTGTCATGTATGCTGCAGGTATTTCTGGATGAAGTGAACACCACTTCATGCTTGGGTCTGTTCAAGGAGATCATTGTGGACAGAACTCTTGACGGCAAGGTGGGCTTAATGCAACCAGGTTACTGCCAACACACTTGTAGTCAGCTGCTTCATGTATTGCACCTTCTTTTATGCAGCCCATTCCCAAGAACATCTTCATTGTTGGTGCCTGCAACCCCCACCGTGGGAACAGCCTAGGCTCCCATGACACCTGGGTGAGAGGCTCCTACTATGTTCGCCAGCTCCATCCCACCCTCCAGTGCCTCATGTGGGACTATGGCGCCCTTGGAGAGCAACAGGAGAGGGAGTACGTTCTCGCCAAGATGAAGATGTCTGCTAGTAAACGATCAAGCAGCGCAGACCTGGCCAATTACACTGAGCTGATCATCACAAGTCAGAACCTCATGCGGGAGTACGCCCTTGAGCAGCTGAAGTCGTGCAACTTGCCTGATTCTGAAGCCTCCTCCTGTTCTAGGAGCTGTGTCAGCCAGAGAGACATTCAGAGATTATTCACCTTCTATGATTGGCTGACAAGGATGTACAAGAAATTGAAGCCTTGCGGCAAGCAGTACCAACATTACAATGCACGTGCTGTTGTAGTGGCCATGGGTCTGGTCTACTACCTCAGGCTGGACACCAAGCATCGCAAAAAGTACAGGGAGGTACTGGACCACCATACCACTATCTCCCGAGTCACCTTCTCAAAAGTATTTGAGGAGGAGCTTGAGTGGTACATCAACCACATTGACCTCCCAGCAGGCATTGCTAAGACCCAGGCTCTCAAAGAAAACATCTTTGCAACCATTGTCTGCACAATGACCCACACTCCTCTTATCATTGTGGGTCCCCCTGGGTCTTCAAAGACGCTCTCCTTCAACCTCACTCTCGCTAACCTCAAGGGGCAAGAGTCCAAGATGCCCGTCTTCCGCAACACGGATATCTTCCGTTCACTTGACCCACAGATTTACCAGTGCTCACGTCGTACGACCTCCACTGAAATATCCACAGTGTTCAACCGAGCAATCAACAGACAGATCAGCCACACCAAGGTCCCCTTGCCCGTGTACTGTGTGGTCTTCATGGATGAAGCTGGCCTGCCTGAAGAGCGCCACGAGTCCCTGAAAGTTCTGCACTACTACCTCGACAGACAAGAAGTGTCCTTCCTTGCCATTAGCAACCATGTGATGGATGCAGCCAAGACAAATCGAGCAGTAAGCCTCTTCCGTCCTGAAGGCACTCCAGATGATCTTGTCGCTTTGGCACAGGGCTGTCTCTGCTCAACTCCTGAAAACCCACCTCCAGAGTTGAAGAAAGACTTGGAGATTGTCGCCAGCTTCTGCCCAGCATACATTGCTATCATGCAAAATCCAAAGTACAAGGGTTTCTTTGGGTTGCGTGACTTCATTCACTTCATCTCATACCTGCGTCGCAAGAGGATGGAGATGCTCTCCCCACAGCTGGTCATGGAAGCTCTCGAGAGGAACTTCAATGGTTTCAACAGCGAGTGCTTTAAGTACATCTGCAAGCTGTTTCTACGACCAGTAAGCAAGTTATTGTAGAGATCATGCTTGTATCTGCACAGTTCAGTTTTAATGAGCACTACATCTCCTAGCAAAGACATTTTTGAAGTTAGCACAAGCTTATCAGGATAACTAACAGTTCACCAACATCCACCCTTTCTCCTAGGTACATGCTACTCTGGAGAAGGTGAAGCCTCGCAACATTCTTGATGTCCTCTATAGCAGCCTGTCGGACCACCCGGTGGACAGTGGCGCAGAGAATGAGGTGCGGTACAAACTGATCATTGACCCCAGTGAGGATGGCTCCCTGGTACGGCTGCTGTTCTCCTCGGGAGTGCTGCAGAGAGAAAATACTAGGGTATACGTGTGCAGCGACTTTCCAGGGGATGCCCAAGTGCAGAAGGTACAGGATGGAAGGATCTATGTAAAACACTACAGCACGTACATTTACTTAATTCTGCACACAACAGATACAGGCGCACAGCATGCATGTGTATGAGTGCAAAGAATCATTAAACAGCTCTGACATTTCTGTGTTAGAGCTTAAATGGGGAATACTTCATCAACAAAGAGAGGTGTGATGGAGGCAAGGAAGAAATTAATGTGTAACCAAGTTGATGATCCAAGATATGAAGATATGAATCACAGCTGGGCCATAGTTGCTTGGTAGAACTGTTAGCAAGTTGCTAGATAATTAACTGTTCCTGTACATACTGTACAAGAAGTGTACATCAGATTGTTTGACTGTCCAGATTAGAGAATATATCTCACTACATCAAAAGCTTGTGAAGTGTCCAAAAAGCTTAGAATGTACATAACCTGGTTACCTATTAACGTTGGGCTCTTATATACACACGTTAACCTCCCTTCCCTACATCTCTGATTTCAGATCAACACCATTGGTGCTATCCGCCATTCTGCCACAGAGGGCCACACAGTGGTGATGATGCAGACTGATGCCATTCACGAAAGCTTCTATGATCTCTTCAATCGCCGCTTCCACCGCATTGATGCCAAAACTGGTCCACGTTACTATGCCAACATTGCCATTGGGGCTCATATCAAGCCCTGCCGTGTGCACCCTAATTTTGAGTGTGTGGTGATAGTGAAGCAATCTGAGGTAGAGGGCATCCCTCCACCCTTCCTCAACCGGTTTGAGAAGTACTTCCTGTCACATGAGCAGGTGCTGGAGTCCGCCCTTGCTCACCTCTCCCCTTGCCTTGCAATCACACTCAGGACTGCACTAGAAAAGGTGAGTATAAACACCATGATGTTATCAGAGAACTTTCTAATGCCATGAACACAGGTTGTTTGCTTTGAGGCGAAGGAGAAGAAAGTGAAAAGCCGGCAGTCACCGGGAATCGAACCCAGGGCCCCTGGCTTGAGCTGCCAGTGCTCTGACCACTGAGCTACGACCACCAGGCAACCACCAGCCCTCACAATCCTCTCCATGTACTGCACAGGTGGTACTGAGTGTGCTTTCTTCTCCTTCGCCTCAAAGCAAAAACCTGTCTTCATTTTCCAGCTGTTTAACAACATAATAATGCCATCCCTTCTCTCCTCTCTCTCTCTGCAGACAAAAGAGTTTCTCGAATACATTGGTGGTCCCTCCAGCATCTATGGCCTGCAGAAGGACACTGCAAACTCCCTGATACTCACTCTGTTGCCACCCATCAACTTCACATGCACTTATCGGGACCAATACCAGCCATCTCCAGTGGACTCCTCCACTAACATCAAGGTCTGGCTGTTGGAAACACTCCTGAACACCCTCAGAAGCAATGCTGGATTCCAGATCCCTCAAGTAAGCCTTGTTTGTTTGCATAGACAACTATGCACCCTTCTTGGTTTCTCTGGAGTATACCTAACAATGTAGTTTTGGCTTATTTTGGTTCTGTAGTCACATTAATTAATGAAACATTTTATAGTGGAACTCTGCTGACACCCCTCAATAGCAGACACCTATAGCTATATACTGTATAACAGACACAAAAGTCCCAACTGTTCTTCCATTTACTTATACCATTGTCTTGCAAAAAAGCGCCCACCCTCGAAAGAGCACCCACCCCCTACTTTTGGCCCAACTTTCTGTAAAGTGTCAAAGTTTACTCAAATGAGTGCCCACCAAGTGTTTCACTGTGCACTTTGAGAAGCACAGCTTCAAGCACTCTGCATATCTGAGGTAACATGTTATACTTCACTGAAGGTTATTACAAGGAAAGCGGTGCACACTGCAAGTTATACCATGCTGATGGTGACCATGACGGTGCCATTCAGAGTGTTGTGTGCCGTCGGAACTTGACTTCGAAGCCGCTGGTGTTATTGTTTGTCCAAGTCTTTGCATCGAATCACTGTAAACATGACATGAGCGCTCTTTTGTGGTTAAATACAGAAACACTTGATAGAGCGCCTACCCCCCTCTTTGGCAGACTTGTTAAGGTGCTCCGCCCATGGGCACTCTTTCGCAAGACTGTGGTACATAAGCAACCCTGAATAGTGGACATCCGTTAATGGCCACTGTAAGTACGTCTCAACCAGTATCCATTAGATTACTTACGCAACGCATTGAGGGCACCACTGTAGTGAGCAAGGTGTTTGCTGGTGGCCACTCTTCTGTACTATTTCAGAGTTATGTCAGAGTTACGTATGCACATGTAAATTGTCTTTTCTGTGTAGTGCTCACCAGAGGAACTGCAGCTGGATGCAGAAGAGGTGTTTGCCCATGTTCTCCGAGACTCTGAATTTGCTGGCCGCATGCAGCAGCTCACCCCCACCTCAGCCCAGGAGGTAGTCAAAGAGGCCCTCCGTGCTCTTTACCGCATGGAGGGACCGTCTGGGAAGGAGGTCAAGGAGGAGGTCTCTGTCGATGCATGCATGGTTGTGTCAGTTCTGGTGCAGTGGCTGACACGGCACCTGTGCTTGCGCCTGGTGCAGCTGATGACTTCAGAGGCACTGTGCATGCACTACCGTAGAGTGCCCACCTCATACATTGAGAGCTACCTTAATCACCAGCACCACTTCAGCCTCAAGTCACTGCTGGAGACCCAGAACAAAAGAATAGGCACCAGCAAGTACGCCATATACTCAATCTCTTACTAGGCTTTAGTGTTTGAAGCCACATAATATTTGTTTTAGATAAATAATTTATCCCCTCTCTATTTGATTGCAGGAAACCAGTGGTTGCCACAAAGCTCATCTGCTTTACACGTTCCTCTCAGCTGCTACACCAGCTCCCCACACAGTACCCCAGCTTTGCCTCTCAAGCTGACACTGACAGCGACATGGCTCTGAAAGAACTTGTGTACAGCAATCTAGAGCAGTTGGTGGTGCACAAGCTAACAGCCATCACATCATACACTACCACGAATGAGCTACTGAGATCATTTGTGAACTCTCCTTCACAGCGTATCATGCTTCTGCTTATCAACATGCAGGAAACGTCCAAGGAGGTGGTCAACCACCTCAGGATCATGATCGAAGAGGCTGAGAGCCAAAGCACAAAGGAGAAGAAGCTGTTTGTCCTCTTGCTCCACTTCTCGGCATCAAGGCTGACACCCTTCTGCTACCCTTCCATGTTCCTCCAAGGCTGGGACTTCCACTACCTGGACATCATCGGATACTCTCCCAAGGGAGGCATGCTGGACGTCCGAGACTGGTTCAGACAATGCTATGCTTCCCTCTCACCAGACAGCTCGGTTACTCTCCAGCTGACTTCACTGCTCCGAGAAGCCATTCCAGTTGTAGCCTCTCGAGTGTTCTTCGGGTCATACGAGCAGTCCTCCTTCAACAAACCAATGGGCCTGCCTGAGAGAAGTAGTGCACTAGAAGACCTGTTCTTTGAGAAGGGAGTGGGAGACATACTCTGTGATCGATTCAACTCATACTGGCAGCCAAATGTGATGGTCGAATACCTTGAGAAAGCAGTTGCCCTGGCCCACCAGCGGGAAACCACTCTGAACGTCATCGATTCCCTGCAAGCAATCTTCAAGAACCTCTTCTTTGATTTCCTGGTACACATGGTTTCTAAGATCAACCAAGACATGAACATTGATGTCATATTTAACCCCAACTGCTCCCCGGCTGTGCAGTCACTCTTCCTGGATGTGCTTAGGGTCTACCCCATCCCCAAGCTCTCTGAGCTGAAGATGCTGCGTATCACCAGCAGCACCTCTCACTGCAATAAGGCGGAGGACACCTTTGCTCCTCCCACTTTCCCCTTCTTTCACCTTGTTTCGGGTGCCATGGAGAAGCTTGTAGACCAGAGTCGAAGGGAGATCAACCAAAACATGAACATGCTCAGTGACCAGGCAAACATCACACCCTCACTCTTCCAGAACCTGGACCAAGACAAGACACAGATCATGACAGAGATGATTAAGATGGTGCACACAAAGCTGCAGGACAAATCAGAGGTGATTTCTTCATGTTGGTTTGTGTTGTAGAGTACATGCTCTTATGGATTGTATGTGTATTCTTCTGCAGATTGGAGAGGGGACCTGTCTGTCAGTGGCTGTCCAGGCACTCAGTGAGAATGACAGCCTCTGGCAGAAGTACCTGGAGGACTTCACACACCAGAAGCTCCACTTGGAGTACGGAAACACCGGCACCGGTCACAAGATTCTCAGAGCAGCATTTGGAAAACTTGAGGAGCGTGAAGCCTTTCTACGCCTTTCAATCCTCCATGTTTATGTCCACATTCACAAGCTGAACCTAGCTAAAGTCGTCTCAATCCTGCGCCCCCTGGACAAAATTGAGGTTGCTGTGTCTGTGTTCCCCTCCCTGTCAGAGAAGATCCACAATCCAGCGCATTCCTTCCTGCATGATGTGCAGGACAGCGGGGACTTTCTTGGTCGACCTGAAGCTCTCAGTGTGTTCATCATCGACACACTGTTTGGTGCCATCGCTGGCATTGGCATGAGCTGCCATGAGACTAGTAAGAGAGAGAAGAATGCTGAGGGGGAGAAGACTGTTCAGTCAGAGGAGACAGAGAAGAGGGTTGAGAGGGAGAAGAGCACGGAGGGGGAGAAGACTGGTGAGTCAGAGGAGACAGAGATGATTAGTGAATCAGAAAAAACTGATGAGGGAGAGAAGACTGCTGAGTCAGAGAAGGGAGATGTGGAGCAGCTGAAATTGTGGTTCAAAGTCTATCGTGATGTGGTGAGTCAGTTACTGCAGTATGACCTCATGCCAAATGCTCACAATTCTTTGCGTATTATTGGAGTGAGCCTAAGCAAGCTCCAGACAGTGTGTAGCCTACTGACATTTTTGCATGTTCGTATGGGTGCATGTGCACATGTACATTTGTAGAGGACATGCATGTTGGCCTAAGTCACTTGCACATGACCTGGAGGGAGCAAATCACTATGTGCATTTTGTTGACGTGGCAAACAGTCTCGGTATGCATGGCAACTTAACTCTGGTGTCTTGAAACTGTGTCATGTGAAATGGATGCAGGCAGGCAAGCCAGGCTTGCCCATGGTGGCAGAGGGTGGTCTAAGCTGCTTCAAGTAATATTATACATGGCCAACTATTTAAGCTTAGCCCTTGTGTGGAGCTTCAGCTATTGTAGTTCCCTCTGCAGTTATATGTATGCACTCACTCAGGCTCACCCCACAAAGTCCTACATTTATCTAATACCGAATGTCTCCCCACCTTTCCAGATGTCAATGCCCACATTGAGGGAGCACATCTACACCAGCCGGTCAGTTGTGGCTGAGGCACAGCACAATGTAATGCATGCTCTCTTTGTGGTGCTCTGCTCCAAGACCACCCACACCAGGAAGGACCTCCAAAAGGGACTCAGGATCTTCAACCACCTCTTAGAAAAGCACTTCAACTCTAACCTTGAAGTAAGGAGGGCCAGTGTAGGCAGTCACACACCTTACACCATATGTGTTGCTTGTATTTAAATGTCTCTCTTCGAGAGGTGATTAAACGTTAGCATCTCTGTATACTAGTACATGTATAACGTGTACAGTCAAGAGCTTAAAAACCTGTTGATTGGCTTGGTAGTAGGATTGCACTGCCAAAAACAGCCATACAAAAGGGCTATATACTTCAAATTAGCGTTATTGTTATACTGTTCTTTATTCTCATCACCCAGCTTCAGGGAGAGGGTCCCCGGCTGGGTGATGTGGCCTGCATGGTCTTTGAGGAGCTAACGGGAGCCCAACCTCCTGTTGCCCTCACCAGGGACAGCCCCCAGGTGAGGTACGTGGCGGAGGGCCTCCTGGGACACTTCTTCTCAGAGCATCACACCTCGTACCACCAGAGTGACATCTGGTGGTTCCTGGACATTGCCAACAAGCAGTCCCAGTGGCAAACCACCTTCCTCATGAACGAGGTCATTGAGGTGGAGTACTCAGTCGACCTGCTCTCCCAGCTGGACTTCAGTCCAGACTGCATGTCTGTGGACAGCTCCATCCAGAGGATCCAGTGCCGTGTGCCCATGTCAGTCTTCAAGTTTTACCTCTACCGAATTCTCCTCAGGAGTATCAGGGGAGGAGATGACCCTGTCCACTCCATTCTGATGCACTTTCAGAAGTCACAAGTGAGTAATTTGTGTCACCATATACACATAAGTAAGGAACCCGTCCAATCCTAGAGCTGAAGTAGAAGCGGTTAGCCTGTTCCTACATAGTTGTCACAGAAACTGACTACTGGTGAAGCATTTTGCAACCGGTACCTTCCAGGTCTTCCCCTTTTGCTTGTTGTGTTGATCTTTTGTTAATTGCTCCCATACAGGTGCACTCCTTGATTGCTGACATCTTATGTGCACGAGAAGACCTGGGCGATGCAGCACCCTATATCCCCACCTTCTACCAGTACTGTGAATCAATCAAACCCTGTCCTGCAGCAGAGGTTAGCAAAACTTAGCTCACATTAAACCATGAAATTTTGGATGTGCTTTGCAAGACTTAGCTCAGAGTGATTCAGTGAAGCATATGGTGTGCAATACAACTGTGAAGGCACTACACAAGACATAGCTCAGAGTGAAAACATGGGTTTACATAGCTAATGTGTGAAAGCATTTGAAGAAATGAACGACTCACCACGACCAATCTTGATTCATTCTTCCAGAACCAGCTGATGCAGCAACCCCTGTCCCACCTCTACTTCCTGACTATATTTGAGGACCTGCTCAAATCCGACTTCAAGCTGTCTGGGCTCATCCAGACAGCTCAGAATATCACAAAGGTAAAGAGGACTCACCAATGATTTGGTAGTTGGTATCACCATGCAGTATCCATTATGCTAATCTATCAACTTTGTTCAAATGCATGCCAGCCACCAGGATTCAAAGGAAACAGCAACTTTCAATTACCTGTTTTTTAAAGTCATTTCTCCAAAATGCTATCCAATATAATTACCTGCCATATGGTTGAAGCACATGACCTCATGGGTATTTAAGAAATGTAGCCTGTACAGTTGTCCTCCATAATTAGACGATTAGGTCTGGGAAGCTTCTTTTCAAACTCATGCATTCCCTCTCCACTTGCACCTCCCACACACATCCCATACACCTCCCACACACATCCCATACACCTCCCACACGCATCCCATGCACCTCCCACACATCCCATGCACCTCCCACACATCCCATGCACCAACCCTAGCAATGTGAGGGTGGGTCAGTGCCAGAGGAGGAGCGTGTACTGCTATACATTGAGAAGCAGGCAACCATACAGGTGATGATCAAAAAGGTCGCTCATAACCTCAACATCAAAGACTCATCCAAAATCCAGGCTGTAAGTGTGTGTGTGTGGGTATATATGTGTGTGTGTGTGAGTGTGTGTGTGGGGGTATATATGTGTGTGTGTGGGGGTATATATGTGTACATGTGTGTGTGTGTGTGTGCTCGCACTGCAGGCTGTGTGTGTGCATGCGCACGCTGCATACATATGTGTGTGTGTGTGTGTGCGCATGTGCGTGCGCGCGTGTGCATGTGCGTGTGCACGCGTGTGTGTGTGTGTGTGCGTGTGTGTGTATGTGTGTGTGTGTGTGTGTGTGTGTGTGTGTGTGTGTGTGTGTGTGTGTGTGTGTGTGTGCGTGCACGCGTGCATGCGTGCGTGTGCATTGAGTGCATTGAGAATCCCACCTCCTCTTCATTCACTGTAGCTGTTTGCAGTGATGCCTGACCTGAACTCTCTTCTGGATGATGAGTCAATGGGCGGGGGTAGTGTGGGGGGTCATGGACTTGTGCTAGCACTGCACCTCCTCAGAGAACTGCAGAGTTTCAACATTTTCACTTCCATGCTCACCAAGCAGTACAACCTGCTGTGTGATGGCATCAATTGCCTTGAGCCCTTCCATAGGACTCTGCAGATTGAGGTGTGTATGTGTGTGTGTGCATGTGTGTGCGTGTGCGTGTGTGTGTGCGTGCATGTGCGTGTACTTGTGTGTGTGTGTGTGCATGTGTGTGTGTGTGTGTGTGTGTGTGCATGTGCGTGCATGTGCATGTGCGTGTGCGTGCGTGCGTGTGCATGTGCGTGTACTTGTGTGTGTGTGTGTGTGTGTGTGTGTGTGTGTGTGTGTGTGTGTGTGTGCATGTGCGTGTGCGTGCGTGCGTGTGCATGTGTGTGCCTGTGCATGTGCATGCATGTGTGTGTGTACGTGCATGCGTATGTCCATGTGTGTGAGGGGGTGGGGGTGGGGGTGGCTGTGTGAGTGGGTGTATGCACATGCGTACATGTGCGTGTGGTACAGAAGGGTGTGGTTTGAAATTTGCTTTGGAAAACTTTGTACATGCATAGAACCTTTCAGCTGCTCATTGTTTAGCTAGTCTAGATTTCATCATGAAGGTACTGTGTGCTCAGTTGTACTCATAGTCAGCCCAGTACACATGCAACATTTGACACCAGTTGTTGGTATGTAAATGTGTCACTATATGACCACCTAGCGGAGCCAACATTTCAGTCTGGCACATGCTGCTATGCACTGGTGTTGCTTGATGCTAAAACATGTACCAGCATGTACTGCTATACTTCACTACCCTCTCTTCTTTTTTTTCCACTATATTGCATTGCCTCCCATTCATCCTCCCCTCCCCATCCTCCCCTCCCCATCCTCCCCCCATGTTTTAGTCCCCCTCACATGTTGCTGCCAAAGCAGACCAGCTCTTCCTGCCGTACCCAGACATGGGGCAGGAGTTTCACTCCCTCTACCAGAAGGTCAGCACTGCCCTGGCTGCAGTCCATACCACACATGGTGCCACTCCCAGGGTCAAGGACCTAACACGCATCGCAGTGGATTGGTAAGAGAGTTGTGTTCATGTCAGCTGGTGTAACCTAAGTCACAATTCTGAACAGTGCCATGCTGACATTGTTGCGACGTGATGATTTCACGTGCAGTATTATAGTGATTGCCTCCCCCTTCACTTCATCATCCCCCCAGCTCTCGTGGCAGTTTGAACATTGTGACCCCCTCAGGAGACACCCATCCTATGACCAAGTCTATAGCATTTCGCATGGTACTTTGGTTGTGCGCCTACAATGAGTTCTTTGCCAAAAAGGTCAGTAATTTTTGATTGTTTAACCCAACATGTCATCTTTGTATACATAGTGCTAAGGTTACTAATCTATCAAGTACAGTGTGCTGAGATTGAGTACTATGCATGATCCAGGTTTCTTCCCCCCTCCCTTCCTCCCTTCCTCCCTCCCTTCCCCTCCCTCCCTTCCTCCCCCCTCCCTCCTTCCCCTCCCTCCCTTCCTCCCCCTTCCCTCCTTCTCCTCCCTCCCTTCCTCCCCCTCCCTCCTTCCCCTCCCTCCCTCCCTCCCTTCCTCCCCCCTCCCTCCTTCCCCTCCCTCCCTCCTCCCTCCCTTCCTCCCTTTCTCCCTTCCTCCCTTCCTCCCTTCCTCCCTCCCCCTCCTCCCTCCCCCCTCCTCCCTCCCCCCTCCTCCCTCCCCCCTCCTCCCTCCCCCCTCCTCCCTCCCCCCTCCTCCCTCCCCCCTCCTCCCTCCCCCCTCCTCCCTCCCCCCTCCTCCCTCCCCCCTCCTCCCTCCCCCCTCCTCCCTCCCTTCCTCCCTCCCTCCCCTTCCTCCCTCCCTCCCCTTCCTCCCCCCTCCCTCCTTCCCCTCCCTCCCCCCTCCCTCCCCCCTCCTTCCCCTCCCTCCCTTCCTCCCCCCTCCCTCCTTCCCCTCCCTCCCTCCTCCCTCCCTTCCTCCCTTTCTCCCTTCCTCCCTTCCTCCCTCCCCCTCCTCCCTCCCCCCTCCTCCCTCCCTTCCTCCCTCCCTCCCCTTCCTCCCTCCCTCCCCTCCCTCCCTCCCTCCCTCCCTCCCTTCCCTCCCTTCCCTCCCTCCCTTCCCTCCCTCCCTCCCTCCCTCCCTCCCTCCCCTCCCTCCCTCCCTCCCTCCCTCCCTCCCCTCCCTCCCTCCCTCCCCTCCCTCCCTCCCTCCCTCCCTCCCCTCCCTCCCTCCCCTCCCTCCCTACCTCCCTCCCTCCCTCCCATCCTCACTCAATCACTCCACTCTCTCACACCATACAGAAACAGTCTCAGGTGGTTGCCCGTGTGGTGGAGATGGACCTTGGCAAGCACCTGGAGCACCAGTTCACCCAGCTGCTCTGCTGCTTCCTGAACCCTGAGTCTGTCCTCAGGAAGGGAGAGGCCCCCAACAAGGATCCCATCTTCTCTCTGCTTCTCCCTTCCTCAAATGGCAACCTACAAGGTAGGCACAGTGGTCATTGGTCATACAATGTGCACAATAATGAGTTCGCTCTTTGTACTGGAAGAGCACCAAACCTCTTAATTCGGGAACAATGGCTACGTACATGGTTGGGATTAGGGTGAGGTTTGGGCGGACAATGGCATGTATATAACATTCACTTTATAATGGAAAGGAGGCTACGAACCTTATTGGGAGGCAACTTGATATCATACCGCTTAATAGAATGACCCGTTTATTATCATAAAAATATTAAATCCAAAACCTTCTTCTATGCTTTTACTTTCAAACTTGGCTAATGTCATAGCTTGTATTGTCATATCATCATTATAAATGCAGCAGTCAAATTGGTTTCTTGCCCACATAATATCATACAGTAGTCACATGAGCAACCATGTGCGATGACAACGCCAGTTTGTAGGCTGATTGTAGAAGGCCATTTGAAACAAACCAGTGTTACGATGAATTGTAGGCGTAAGCATAAGGATTTGTCACTGAGTCAGAAGCTTGAGATTGTTCAGCTTGTATTTAAGTCAGAAAGATGAGCTTAACCCTATACCCCCGACGCGCATGTGCAGAAATCAATCTCGTAACCACGAGACAAGATATTGAAAAAATGGCGATTTTGTGTCATGATGATTCATAGCGTTATATCTTGTAAACTAGCTGAGTTCACAGGTTGGTACATAGGCTTAACTTAATCAGAAACAAACCTGCTTTACTCAGAAAGTAGTCATACGAATTCACAGTGAAGTTCGACTAAGCTACAACGGTTGAAGTGCCGGTACTTGCTATCCATTGGAAATGACTGGAGATCCGTGGCCAAACTTCCAGCGAAGGTACCTTTTCATTGTTGCTTAGATGATTAGCCATAAGCAATTCTGCAGAACCAGTTGCGCGTGGGATACAAGCTGTTCTGTGACGATGCTAGGTTCAACACGATCGGCAGGCAAACTTCGATCGCGTATATGTACTAACTCAAAAACGTGCAGCTGTGGTGATAAATAGCCGGAAGCTAACTCGGGCGCATACGGGCGCTATCGGGTTTAAAGGTTGTAAAAATTCCGGGCACATACGGGCATTATCGGGGTTAAAGGGTTACGCAGGACGCAGCAGAGAACAAGATGATGGATCATAAGAGGAAAAGCACAAGAAAAGCAGATGAAAAGCAGATGACATAGAAAAGGCTCTCTACACCTGGTTTGCCATGCTCGAGCGTAGGATGCGCTAATCACCACTGTGATTCTGGAGGAGAACCATTTATGTTGGTACTGTACTATTTAAATAACCCGGATAATGTCATAACACACGCTTGCATGAGAGGTATGACATTAAGCGGGACCCACTGTAGTATCTGTGTATGTGTGATCACATGCCCCAGTAGCTGAAGTATGAACACCTTGTGTGCTCCCTCTTTCTTCAGACCAGTCAGAGGCTGACCTGCACACAGCTCTCGTGCACATGATCACAGTGACATTGGGATGCCCTTCCCACTCCACCCACCTCTGGTACCACATGTTCAACATTGAGGAGCTCAAAGACAACTACGTTACTGGGTTCCTGGTGAGTGGGCATGCATTGTGTTGGTGTATACATGCAGCACACAAAACCGGTAAAACTGATACAAAATGGCTGTCATATTCTTAGCCACATTTATACATAAGGTAGGCCCTATGCTTCAGATTTTACTGATTTTACTACAACTCTCCCCTCCTCTCCTCTTTCATTCCCCCAGTACAACTCCAGGGTGGGTCCTAGCTACCAGTTTTATGACCAGGGGGTGGAGCTCACCGATGAGGGTCTGTACGGCCATCATGACTATACCAAGCATGCAACTAGGGGTACCCTTAGCCTCCACTCCCTCTACCTCCTCCTCTGGGCCAACTTTGCTGCCTTCTGCACAGCCCTCCTCTTCCAGTCTGAAGCGGAGGATAAGCTTGTTGGCAATGTGTTCTCAGAGGGTGTTGAGCCTGTGCGACAATACTGTGTGTCCCAGTTGCACCAGCTCTGGGGCCACCTCAGAAACAGTCTTGCTATCTCAGATGAGGAGAGACTTCTGCTGGTCAGGGGATGCCTCAACCAGCTGTTTGAGGTATGAGGACAGTAGTGTGCAGACCTAGCTGTCATGGGAACCACAACATAAGACCTAGGCTTGTTACTTTTTCCTCAACCATCACCCATGTATTCTTCCTCTCTGTAGCTTCACCTGAAGTCCCCCTCCTCTCTCCAAGGCAAGCTGTCCACCAGGAAAGAGCTGGACCGGTATGAGGAAATGTGGCACTCCCTCATCTTCACACCCAACTGGAACACCCTCAAGGATACAGTAAGCAACAGTAACTAGGTGGAACACACTTGTGGCATAAATTTGGGTTGTGTATAGCACCTATTTGATAGCCTAAAAGATATGTGGACAACAATACCATTGACAAATGTCACTACATGTTCATCTCACCTAACTGCTTTCTTCCTTCTACTTACCAGTTTGCCCGCAGCTCACCTGTGGTAAAGAGCAGGGTGTTCAAAGACATACAGTAAGTTCTATGTATACTATATTTACCTCCTAGCTGCATTGTCTGTGGCTTGGTTACTGACCTGTGGCCCTAGCTACTCCTCTGTAAACACACTTCCTGCTTATGCAAGTACTTGCTCATGCTCACCCCACAATGATATAGCATCTAACTATTTAGTTGCTACTGTATAGCTAGCTCGCAATGGAGTCTTCCACTGTTCCAAGACCAGGTGATAACCACAAAATTCATTTACCTTCCTCCTTGCTCCTGCAGGCAGCTAGATATCCGCTACCCCTGGTTCCCCACCGAGCAGACACTGATGCGCTGCATCCTCTCCCAAGCAGACCTCAGTGACCCCAGCACCAACCATCTGTATCCTCTCTCCTGCTTTGTGCTGGAATATGCCCATCTTCGGATTGGTGGAGACCTCCTGCCTGGCATTGTGGAGCTATACCAGTGGCTGAACACTGAACTGGCCTATGCAGTGACTTATGAAGAAGCCACCACCATCACTCTGGGCCGCCTCGCCAAGGTGCTGGCAAAACATTCCTCTCCTGGATCAGATCGCAAGGCCCACTATGAAAAGCTCAAATGTAAGTGAACATGAATGACCCAGTTCTATTAGTGTATTTTAACCATAACCTCCTACCCTAAGCTATACCTTTAGTTTGGTGTCTAGGAGTGTTGCAAGTAACAGTACTCAGCTTGGGTCCCACAACTAAATATGTTATTTCCTGTGCATTCTTTCAGGTGCCTTCAATGACTATGTCCGTCTGACTGGCTGCACACGCAGCAAGCGACCTCTCACAGTGGGGGATGACACACCCCTCATCCATCTGCTCTCTCACTCGGTGGATGGGGAACAAGGAAATGACCTGCTGTACACTGTCATTGTAGACATTGTAAGTGTATGCACTCAGGGGGAGATCTTGAACAGCATGTATTACTCCACTATCACCTTCAGTAATTTAGCTCCTGGGTTAAAGTCTACAGCATCCAATGCCCTATAAGGCCAGTCAATTGACTGCTCTTTTGCATAATAGCAGTCTCACAGTCATCCCAGCACAGCTAAATGAACTCTGATGTTGGTGGAAAGCATCCTGTGCAGTGTATAACATCTGGGCCTGCTTTGTTTTGTGGTTCACACTGTGTACTGCATGGTTCTCAGATCACCTTTCACAACCAGTTCCTGTCAACCTTGTTGGACAATGTTCGTTCCTCCTCCACCCGGAGCTACTGCTTCCCTGAGAATGTCCCCAGGGTCCATGCCATGGAGTTCACACAGTACTACAGACTGGTCGGAAGGTCCAAGAGGTAAGAATTGAAATTTGTTGGGATCTCAGCACAAGGCAAGTAATCGTGTCAGCTCATAATGTGTGCAAGTGTCACACTTTAATTGGATGGATAGGAGATATGACATGGTACCTGGGTTGCACATGTGCTCTCAGAAAGTAGGATGCTGGACATCATCAAGGTTTTACGTTAAACAAGGATGTGTAGTAGACATACACATGCATTCATGTACCACATCTGCAAATTACAATATGTGTGCTTATGCAGTGTGAGGCATACACGCTTATTTCTTGTACCATCAGATACGTATCTGATATGTTGCATGCAGCATCACCTCATGTCAAGATCTTTTTCTCCTCCATTTCCCCCCTCCATTTTCCCCGTCCTCCCAGGTGTAGTGACCTGCTACAGCTGATCCACAGTCGCAGCCACCTTCCCCTGGCCTTCCCCACAGATTTAGGCGGCCCATCACCAATTGGAAGCAACCTGCCTGGACAAATGGCTGACATTATAGACCTACACAAGCTACAGGAGGACATTCTGGCCACATGCATTGCTGGAAAGCCCCTCATTGATGAGACCTCCATTGCCTCCATGAGAATCCCCTTCAAGTTCAAAGAGGACACTTCCAGCCTCTCTCTCCACATTAGGTGTGTGCATGTGTACGTTCATAACGACCCGCAGCATCAATTAGTGCATTGTGAACTGCAGTAGATTCCCTGTTGTTAAACTGTTCTCCTGTCACTGCATTCTCTCTAAGGTGTGTGATATTGTTACTCTGATATTCCTGCAGCCTTCGTGACTGTGCGGTCAACCTGGAAGGAATTTCACAGAAGTTGCCAGATTCATTCAAGGTACGCATTCAGTTATGTCTTAGCAGTTGTTGATGATTCAGCTGGTTGATGGATAGAGGAGAGGAATACCCATATGGGAAAAGGGAAATTTACACACAGTATTGCTGCTTCTTATCGCAGATTCAGGTTGATGACACATACCGGAAGCGACTGGAGTATGAATTCCACTCAGCCAGCTACCACACCATCATGGAAATGGTTACAGGTCTAAGGACTGCTGTCAGCCACCTCATCAAAGAGGTAGGAAGACAGAATATATTATGCATCAAACCCATGGCAGGCCAATATTGCTGCCCTCTCAAATTTGGGGGAAATTGTCACGGGTCATGTAGAATATCTGACTCTTTTGCGTAAGAATGACTACTGTTCACTTCCCAAACCCCTAACCCACAATCCAACTGCCTAACAGTAATGCCGGTATTTTAACAGCCAGGTTATCCAATGGTGCAAGTACCATTGCCATTCTTTACATGAGGGAGTTACGTAATAGTTATACCATGGTTGCAGGGATTTATCGTCGAAAACCACCCCGAACCCGAGGGCAGTAGCCCGAGGGAGAGGGCGTGGTTTTCGAACGATAAATCCCTAGCAACCATGGTATATCTGTTATATATCCTACCTCATTGGTCAATGTGCCACACGTCAGCCATAGATACTACATTCAACCTAGCAACAACTTCTAGCAATGGCTTGTCGTTGTTCTAACTATTGTCTCGGCATGTGCGACTGGACTGACTGCCCTGGACAAGAAGCCAGCGGTACAGATGCTAATATGACCACGCCCAACCCTCAATCCAACCGCGCCTCTACTTCTGGAGGAGCTCGAACAAACTGCGAACGCTTTTCCAATTTTGTTGACGACGATGAACTCGCTGCGCTTTCGAAGGGTGTAGTTCCAGCCGGTACAGACAAGTGTACAAGGTGGGCTTTGGCCAATTTTGCAGCTTGGAAGAAAGCCAGGAACGAAAAGCACCCTGAAGACCCAGTTCCAGAGGACATCTTTACTTGCAATGACCCGGCTACACTCAACACGCACTTTTCTAGGTTTGTGGTAGAAACACGAAAGTCGAATGGGGACTTTTATCCCCCGAAAACACTACACCAGTTGTTATGTGGACTTCTGCGACACATGAGGGATGTAAATCCTGGATGTTTGAACTTCCTTGATAAGAAGGACAGCCGATTTAAACCTCTGCATGGTACAATGGATTCCCACTTCCACCATCTGCACGCGACTGGAGTTGGCCGAGAGACAAAGCATGCACTCCAATCCAGACAAATATGTGTACACAGAGCTGGTTTCAAAGAACAGTAGTGGAACATACTAAAAGTTGCACATTTCAAACAAAGTTGTCCCAGTGTTCGCGTGTCCTCAACCTGGTGAACACTGCCCTGTACATGTTCTGGACTTGTACTTCAGCAAGCTGCCACAAGAAGCCTTCAAGCAAGACATTCTCTTTGTTCGACCACTTGAAAATGTATCTGATGATCCTACCAAACCATGGTATAGCAGTGTGCTAGTTGGTAAGAACATACTTGACACCAAATTGGGTAAAATGTGTTCACTTGCAGGAATTGAAGGAAGAGTAACAAACCACAGCATGCGTGCAACCTCTGTTACCCAAATGTACGAAACTGGTGTGCCTGAAAAGGTAATTCAAGAAAGGACAGGTCACAGGTCATTGGAGGCTCTACGAGTATACGAAAGGACAAATGCTCAATAACACCAAGCTGTGTCTGGTGTTCTGGCTGCTCAACACACTTATGTCGAACAGCACTCGACATTCTCTACAGTGAGTCTTGAGCCACCTTGCAACAGACAGAACATATCTATTTCATTTCAGAATCTTCATGGATGTACCATCAACATAAACAATACTCCTCCAAATCCATATCCATCCTCCAACTTCAGTCAAGCTGAAGTAGATGAGCTGTCTGCAGACTTCTGAAACCACTATGATGCTATTATGTTGCTGCTTTATTCAATCTTCATGCGTGTATATTACAGTTGTTTACTGCATACAAGTAGTCTTGTGAATATCAATTAAAAAGTACATGAAGAGGGGTTTATGAGAGGGGTTTATCACTTATATATCCCACCCCCTATACTTTCACAATAGAGCCAGGTGGACAATAAAGGTCATAATTTGTCCCTTCAGGGGTACAAGGGAAATATGAGTCATAACTTGTCCCCTCAAGCAACATCATGAATAGTACACAGAATGCATGCATAAATCAGTAAACATACACGTAATATGGCAGTGTTTAGGGTGCATATTTGAATACTATATTTACATGTGGCTGGCTATATGCATGAGATGATTAACTAGTTACATATAGTCTCCAGAAAACTCGGAAAAGAAGCTTTGAAGCTCTGTCTCTGCAAGATCAACTAGTGGTGCTTGGGGAGGTGGGAGAGGTGGCTGTGGAGCTGACATAATGTTAATGGTGCATCCCTGCACATTCTGAAATGACACTGGCATGAATCCTTGTGAGGTAGATGGTAGTGGATGTATGTCAATTGTTTTAGTTTTTTTTTGATGAAAAGCAATGGCTGTAGCTAGCACCTGAATGGCTTGCTGGAACAGAGAGTAGCGTTGACGCAGCCTTGTGTTGCTCGTCACTCGTCCTTTCGTATGTCCTGAGTGACTCAAGTGAGCGGTGCCCGGTTCTTTCCTGTATTAGCTTTTCGGGAACACCATTCTTATACAGCTCAGTAGCACCAGTTGCTCTGAGACTGTGATTTGTTTTGTGCCCAGAGACACCTGCTTGTGCACACATGTTCCTAACTTTTTGCTGCAGTGTGTGCTTGCCTAGTGGAACAGCACTGTACCAGGGCAGATTAGGATCCTGTGGCTTCTTATCTAGTGGCCGAACATAAAACAAGTCCTTATCCTTTGCCTCTTTTGGTAGCTTGCTGATGTATAAATCAAGCAGGTGAACTGGACACCTTCCTTGTGCTTCTGGACAGAGAAACACGGGAACCACCTTGCTGTTGATGTGCAGCTGCTTGAAGCTGCCATTTCGATTCTTGGAAACATTCTCGTAATAAACATACTTGTCAGCATCACGTTGCAGCTGTGATAATCTCAATGCTCGATGTTCTTGTCCACCGCGAAGACAAAACATCTTGCCAATGGCATAGAATACTGCATTCTGCAGTCCTTTTGGAGTGGTAGTGTTCAAGACACCACTTTCCCACAGCTGGTTTTCTTCATCTGCTGAAATCGTCTCTGCATGCTTTACATGTCTACCAATCCCTTCCGAGTGAAGCTTGTGAAAGTAGGAGTCCAAAGTTCCCTGTAGACGTCTAAACCTGTTGTCACTCTTGTCCAAGAAGTTTGGACACTCAGGATTGTGGTCTCGCATGAACCTTAAAATTCCACAGAGCAATTGGTGGAGAGTAGAAGGTGGATAAATTTCTCCATTGGCTTTCCTAGTTTCGATTACGAATCTAGAGAGGTGTAGATTTAGTAGTTCTGGATCACTACACAGCAGAATATCTTGTGGTACTCGATCATCTGGATAACTCGTGTTTCTTGCTTTCATCCATTCTTCAAAGTTATTCAGAGCCCACTTTGTACTCTTGTTTGTATTCTCTGGAACCAGGCCTTTAGCAAACTCTGAAAGCTCCTCTTCTTTAGCGAAATTGAAGCGTTTGGATGCAGTTTGGACGCTGGAGGTGGGGCTGTTCGAGTGGTTTGCAGTGTTAGAGATGGGCGGGACAGCTGGGCGTGGCGAATTAAGAAGCGCACGAGGACAGTCGGTCCACTCACACATCCCGAGACAGTATGGATCGTAAGAGCAAGCCATTTCTCACTCGAAAAATACTTCTCTAGTACGTTGCTATGTTAATTTCAGTAGCTAAGGCTATAGTAGAGATCGACGGCGCTGCGCAGACCAATCAGGTGGGATATATAACAGTGATAGCATGGTTGCTGGGGATTTATGGCATCGTAAACCGCCCTTGTCCTCGGGCTTCGCCCTCGGACTCGGGTCGGTTTACTGCCATAAATCCCCAGCAACCGTGCTATAACTATTACTTAACCCACCCCTGTTACCTAGGATACAAGGGTGCAGTAGGATATATATGTTCTAAAGACTGTTGTTTGGCATCAGTTTAAGGAGTCACTGTGTATTGGCTCAGAGCTATTGTATTCAGGTTGTCAACAATGTGCAAGGTGGGTAATAGTAATTAAATACCCACCCTTGGCCCAAGAAAAATCCTGTCAACAGACAGACTTTCCCTGGTTTACAAGACTAGGGCCTGGAAAATGCAATTATTAATTTGCATAGCAAATGCTTCGTTTATGAGAATGTGCAGGGATGGCTAGTTCCTACTACTACTTGTACACAAACATGAGAATGTGCAGGGATGGCTAGTTCCTACTACTACTTGTACACAAACATGAGAATGTGCAGGGATGGCTAGTTCCTACTACTACTTGTACACAAACATGAGAATGTGCAGGGATGGCTAGTTCCTACTACTACTTGTACACAAACATGAGAATGTGCAGGGATGGCTAGTTCCTACTACTACTTGTACACAAACATGAGAATGTGCAGGGATGGCTAGTTCCTACTACTACTTGTACACAAACATGGGTATTCTTCATGGATGAACCCTCTCTTTCATCAAGCATGTCTTTGGTTTTGCAGGTATCAGATTTTCCTTCTCACAGCAATAAGTGCCGCCAACTGCAGCCTCAGACCCTGCCCCAGTTCCTTGTCTCCCTTTATGAGTATGACCCAGCAGATGAGACCAAGGACGTCTTCCACGAGATCAGCATCCACAGGTACAGGTATATTATTACCAAGGGTGCATAAGAATGGACAGCTTGAGTAAGAGGGTGTAACTCCAATAGAAGGAATGTGCTTAGCAACAATGGCTTATGTCTACGCAGCATGTGCAATATGTGTTACTATTTTAGTACTGGTGGTAAAGTCCGACCAGTTTCAAATTTTACGGAGTTACATGCTCTTACTCTAGCCGCCCGTTCTTTTGCACTCTTGATTATACTAATGGAACCTTGATTCAGGCCTGCAGTGTGCATAGTTCTTGTGCCAAATGATGTAATCATGTATGTTAGTTATTAATATTCCATCTCCCTCCACACACACACATACACGCACATGCATACACACACACACACACACACACACACACACACACACACACACACACACACACACACACACACACACACACACACACACACACACACACGCACACACACACACACACACACACATTTTTCCTTCACACTCTCCCCTACTTTAGCCTCAGCCAAACGCAGCACGCATGTCTGGAGAATCTCTACCTGCCTTTCCTCTACCACACCTTGAAGATCTTTGTGCAGTGGGCAGAGGAGGGTTGGTATGACTTCTGCTCCCTTCCTTTTCCAGCAAAGATGCAAATGAGCCTACCAGATGAAGACACCATGAGGCAAATACCATCCAACTATGATGGTTAGTGTATTTTTAAGGCTTCCCAGCACTGCCCAGTATACAGGCTGTCATCACTATCGTAAACATGAAACCTGGCAGCCACTACATGTGGAAAGCCTCATCACATAATACACATTTTGCATCACAGATATAATGGTCATTATTGCCTGTTGCAGGGACAGTGATTAACTAGGTGTACACATGCACAGAGTAAGCCTCAAGGTGCATATATAGGTATGATCATAGACGGCGGAGGACAGAGCTCGAGGCATGAATGAAGGGTGGAAAAGCGCACATTTGAAGAGTTTACAGACATTGTTGATGTGTTGCAGCCTTCACCTAACACCAAAATGGCATGGTGAAGTAATTTCACTATCACTGTCTTTTGCTTCCTCTTTGTCTTTGCTTCCTTAGTGTATTGACTGTGGCTCTGCTAACCCCTCAGACTCCATTTTCTCAAGCTTCATTTTTCACTCTGCTCTGTCTAGCTCTCTGCCTTCGCTTTGTTTGCGCTGGTTGTGCTCTGGCATAAAGACTGAGACCGCCTAACAACACTGCAGCACTGGGACAAATTGCATTTCCAAGCTGACGAGTGTTTGCATTATGAAGATTAGCATGTAATTATGTCAGCCACATTCCACCAACTGAGAATAGACACTTCATAAGTAGTATCCTTGCACTAAGACGCTCAGCACTTAAAGGTTGATAGAGCTTGAAGTAGATCATGTACATGCAGTGCAACACAAAAACTTGAGATGAAGCAGATGAGGAACTAGAGCTCCTAGCAACAGGCTAAATAATAAATGCTGCATGAGGCCTTCTGTGCACATTTTTTTTACCACAAATGGCAAGTCCTGTGCGAGGCCTAGAATGAGACTAACCAGTATCGTATAGTACATGTACATGCATGTACACATTCTCCTTTTGTCCCCTGTAGGTTCTTCTAGTGAGCTGCTGCACGAACTCAAGTCCCTGGTGGATGTGTTGGTACACCTTGAAACCAGCATCATCAAGATGGCAACACAGAAGCCACAGGTATACATCTAAACTCTAGTTGTACTCTAGTCTTGTGCCCAGCCCGTGCATGTCTCCCAGTGAGAAACAGTGTGGTGAACAAAGTCGTACTTCTTGGGCTTATTCCCCAAAAGTGGTAATGACCAATGAGATTGCGAGATTACATAGCAATTCCTTTACAACAGTGAAAATTTAAAATCTGCTCGAGTATCTGTACCTTTTTTGAGTGGGTTTGGTATAAACGTTGCTAGGTGATACTGGTGCAAAAGTGTACACAAGCCCAAGAAATTTGACTTGGTTCACTAGACCGTTTCTCCTCGTGAGAGGGTGGGGTCTGGGGCCGAGACTAGTTGTACCACCCACTATAGAGAAGTGCTACATTTATGTGACCTTCCAAGACTGTTAACTGTTAACTCAGATTTGGGATATGTATGTGCATACTCCATGAGTGTGCATAGAGTGTGGAAGTAAAATAGCATGCTAAGACTACCAGCCAAGGACATGCTGTAGGGGTGGGGTCACTTACAATGCATCAGCTTTTGTGAGCTAATTATCCCAGCAAAGTAGTTGTGTCTTTTACTGTATTGTCCCAGACAAACACTTATTTTTGTGCAACACCCACCACCCAGTTCTGTGATTTGTGGGGTCTTCATGTAACCACCCACCATTTGTAAAGTGTGAAATCACATAGCATGGTGACCATAAAAGCTAGTATTTAGTATTGTCACTGAGCTCGCCGCAATCATTCCAATGCGAATAGAGTACTACCACATGTGGCAGGTTTGCACATACAAGTCCATTTTCTTTTGCATGGCACACCTTTTTCTACCGCTCAGCTTGCTGTGCAGATGATTAGCTGCAAGCACCAATGGGCACTTGCCAGGACAGGATTGAAGAAGCTGGCCCAATGCGATCTGTCTGAATATGTATCGAGTGTGTCTCCGCTAAAGTATGGCGTTTGAAGTGCTGTAGCGCGGAACTTCCGGGGTTCATACGCACTGCGTAATTGAACTCATGAATACTTTACACATTTACACAGCACATATTAGCCCCACCCTTAACAGAACTTCTGCACTGCAGCACTTCAAATGCAGTAATGCAATTGAAATACGCAATGGAATAATGTTCGATTTCTACCCGGGACTGCCACATTTATTGCAAAACATAATGGCTCGTATGTACATGTAGTGTGTGGGAACACATGTACAAAGTTTGAGATTTGCATAATGGGCACAGAACCTTGACTCATTGTGATAGGTTGCTAGCATACCATCACCTTGCACTAATTCTCCAATGGTAAAGAAAATAGCCACACCTCCCCGGGTAAACTAGCAGCACAGCCAGAAATATCTAATCAGGATGGAGAATTCATGGACCAAATGTGATGATAAACAGCCAGAGCCATTAACATGCAGTATGTTCCAATTGTGCAGTATAGTACATCTTGAGCTAGAGCACTACAGAAGCAGTCAAATTTACCTATAGGCATTTCACCAGGCACCATGATGGCCTATGATAGTAGGTGGTACGTATCTACACCAGGTGATATCACATGCACCATGATATATGAAGCTGCTGGTGTATTATTACAGCACTTTATTATCTTCCACAGAATTCTCTGATGCATTACTTGAAGGAGCTGCAAGTCTGCAGTGGGAGGGATAGACTTATCGCCATGATCCCTGAGTCCATTAAACTGGAGCACTATGTATCTCTGCGGCTTGTGCTCAGAAGGTACGTAATTCCCTTGCTAGGATGATGTGTATTGTGAAACAATTGTTATGTGATGATTGAACAAGCTATAAATGGTGAGGGTGTGACTTGTGCAGTACATTAAAATTTGAACTCCACCTTCAACAATTTGTTTTAAGCATAATGGTTAATGTGTCATTTTTTGGCACGCTTAAGCTGGAAGTACATCGTATGGGCATAATTATGTAGACATACTTTGCATCACACACACGTAATGGACGAATATAAAAGGACAGTGCAGGATGGCTTAAATTTGGATTGCTAACTGGCTGATATAACTGTTACTTGTTGGTTTAGTGTGCCAGAACTGCAACGTGCTACTCATTTGCTTACAAAATACATCAGAAGCAACAAGATGCGTGTTGAAGTTGTACTAGTCCTTCTGTTCAGTGCTACTCTATTGGAACATTGCCGTGCAGAGCAAGACAATCTCAGTGATGAAGTAAGTCGCTCTCGCAGGCAGACTCGTACTGGTACTCGTACTCGTACAGAGACCCGTAGTCCTACAGAGACTCGTACTCGTACAGAGACCCGTAGTCCTACAGAGACCCGTACTGGTACAGAGACCCGTAGTCCTACAGAGACCCGTACTGGTACAGAGACCCGTAGTCCTACAGAGACCCGTACTCGTACAGAGACCCGTAGTCCTACAGAGACCCGTACTGGTACAGAGACCCGTAGTCCTACAGAGACCCGTACTGGTACAGAGACCCGTAGTCCTACAGAGACCCGTACTGGTACAGAGACCCGTAGTCCTACAGAGACCCGTACTGGTACAGAGACCCGTAGTCCTACAGAGACCCGTACTGGTACAGAGACCGATACTGGTACAGAGACAGGGACAGGACCACGAGGACGGGGACGAACACGAACACGAACACGAACACGAACACGAACACGAACACGCAGGCAAGCCCTTACTCGTACAGCACCTCGAGGATGAAGACGAGCACAAGATGGAGGAGGGACTCAGGAACTTACAGAGACAGACGTATCTTCAACAAACTGTTTTTTTTTCTGTCAAATGGTTTTTATATACATATTAGTGTGTTTGGTAGGTGTATACTATTGTGAATCCCTAGTGTTTGCTGACTGTTACTGCACATTTATTAGCTTTGGCTTATGAGCTATTGGTGGCATCATTTATAATAGCTAGACACCTACTAAGCACCTGAATACTTTGTAGATCTGTGATCAGGCCTCTGAAGCATTGCACAACCATGAACGTGAAATTAAAACACACCTGCATTCTATTCTGCCACATTCTGACAGTTTTAAGTACATAGCTATGTTGGGTTGTACAAAGGCTTGTACATAATGTTATTACATGAGTGGGAGTGCAATATCGTTCGAGAGGGTCAACATCAACCTGAGGGCAACATCAACGATATTGCGCTTCCGCTCGTGTAATAACATACTTGTTGTGCATGCGCGACACGGCTGTATATAAGGGCGCATCCTAGATACGAGAGAACGCAATGGAAGATGGTGAATCGGCAAGCAGTTGCAGCCAGAAAGGACACATTTTAATGACCACGGAGGCCTAGTTTAGTGAGTCCTAACACAGCAGCGTCGACCTTTCTACTATACTGGTAATTCTCCAGGTTCGAGTACAGAAGGCGCTTCGTTTCCGACGTACTTTGCACCCAGTCCGCCATCCACTGCCATTCACGCTTCCAGAAATACGTAGGCCGAGAACGCGGGGTAAGAGTGGCACTATTATTTTCCTTTCACAAGAATCCGTCAGAGAGAAGGCCCTACGTCTTCACCGGTTATTCCATCGAGAATGGTCGCAGAAACAGTGTGTGGAAGGCGCCTACGCCCTGTGGTCCGACATGCACTGCAATTCCAGGTTAGTCACTAATCTCGTACCGTTTTGGGGGTAGCTACTCGCCAATTCACCATCCTCCATTGCTATCTTTCAGCGCACACCTGGTGTGCAACATGACTTCCGGTGCAACATGACTTCCGGTGCAACATGACATCCAGTGCAACATGACATCCAGTGCAACATGAAATTTGTTGCATTAGAAAATTGTATTATGATGTGCAACAATGAGTAGTTGTCAAAGCTGGCATTACTGGTGAACTCGGAATTGTGGATGTGGTAAGAGTGTGATTGACAAGTTGGTACCTGTTTGCCTACTCCTGTTCCGCCTACTCCCATTTTACCTACTTTAGACCCAGAAGTGGCGTTTCGCCTACTCTTAAAAAAATATGTATATTTGGGCATCAAAGTGGTGTCATCCTGAAGTAGGCTTGTCTTTGAAAATGTATTTGGGCCATATCAAAGTGACATCCTGTATATAGTATGACTGACTTTGTCTGACCAGTACAGGTCAACCATGTTTTGTTATAGAGAAAAGAATGTGCAAGGTATATAGTAGGGGACTGCATGTGTATCTTCATTTACCATCATTCATTATCATGGAGTTCGTAACCACCAAAAGAGGAGCCAGAGCAATTGTCTATGAAGGTCAAATAATTGGCGAGGACGAGATGGTCGTATCCTCTGGAGGTGTGGGAGAAGTTGCAGCTGCAGTGGATCTCTCTGCACTCTTCAAGTGTGTATTCACATTCAAAACACTGCATAAAACTGTTAGAAATGTGTTTTTTAAGAGTAGGCGAATGCCTCTTTTTGGTCTAAAGTAGGCAAAATGGGAGGCGAAATGGGAGTAGGCGAACAGGGAATATCGCGTGATTGACATACAAGCCACCTGATAGCTTACTTTGAATGAGATTGCTGTCCTCATCTCTTGGCGAAATCTTAAAGCCAGTCTATTGTCCAGGGATTAGCTGTACATAAGCTGCGTTTACACATAGCACTTAAGCCGGTTCCCAAGCCGGTTTGTATTGAACCAGTTTGGAACCCCCCAGGTGTAAACGCGCTAAACCGATTTAGAAACCAGTTCGCAAACCAGTACGCATACCACTTCTGGGAGGTGGTTTGAAGCCGACTTCAATGCGGTTTTGGCTAGCATGTGGTGCGTGTAAACGCTAAGTGGCAGTCTGTGTCTGTGCAATTGCAGTATAACGATTTGACGCAATGAGTCTATGGAACCATTTGGTCGTATGAGGCGGTAAGAGGTTAGAACAGACCTGATTTGCATTAGCGTCGTTCCCAGGCCTTCCCATGCATCGTCCAGTTTTTGATCACATCCAGTACGTAAAAACTAGAAGCAATCAAAAATGGACAGTGGGAAGGCCTGGGAACAAGGCTAACTTCAGCGCATACAGTGGAAGTCGAGTTTTCCTTCAATCTTGTCTTGGTTTCTCTCTCCTTGTGCTGAATTCTATTTAAAGTGCTGACTTTTAATCAGATTACAAACCACTTAGCGTTTACACACAAGCCAGCTTAACACCTCATAATATTCACCAGGCTTCCTCCGCATTATTCGTACTGCAAGCAACGATAGCTGTGATGGAGGACAGGGAATGAGGCTACATGTAGCCTACTTGAGGCAGGTTACGCCAAGTTCTGCTGCATACTGCTGTTTGTCCTGGTTTATATGGTCTGAGAACAAGACTAGCCTTCTACCCCACCCTACCGTTGTTACCATGTATATATACCCACCGAAACCAATTGCTACCATGTCCAGTTGTTTGTGTGACAACCACATAAATGGGCAATGTGATACCACAGCCATACATTCAAAAGTTCTCAACACGATACTGAAAGTGCATCTTTAATGTTGCCGATACATGTAAGCAGCAACTGTCATTAACTAAAAGTTTTTAAATTGTTATCTACCAAGTAACATTGAAACTCCCTGTATCAGTATCCCACATAGTAATTCTGCTGGTGTCCTGCATCACTAACAGTACTGACTTCTTGTCACTCTCTCTAGCACCATGATTATATTTGAGCTCAAGTACATATATAATGTAGTCATGTCACACTATACAGCATTATTTGCACACTCAAACTTATAATTAAGTGAGCGTCATTTAAGTACAAACAGTAACACTTGGAGAGAGCCAGAGACATAGTGAAACAGACAAAACTAGAGATTTGGAAACAAGAGTGGCAAGAGCTATCATCCACCCATGTATGTACATGTATTTTACAACAAAAATAGGTGTACTAATGTACATGTTTTTCTGTTATGAACAAAATTCCATACCTACGTACTTTACTAGACTGTGCGTTTGCAGAACATGGAGGGTGGTTACTCACACATGCCTTACCATGAAAATCATCATTAGAATAATCCATTTATATTACCACCCATACCACTCCTCCCAACTACTCAGATTAATCACTGAGGTCCAAGCTGAAGTCTCACACGATGAGCTCAACACTCCAGAACCAAAGGAAGACAAGTGGGATGACTTTATCACTGACCTGTGGGATGTCTGGCTCCCTCATTTCAGGCAGCGGGGATATGTGTACACTAGTACTCGCACTCACTACCTGGAGGCAGGCAACACTCCCGCAGGGCGTGGCAATCGATCTTCCAAAATTCTCAGCGAACTCATCCACTACAGCTCAGATACCAACCTGCTGGAGACTATGGAGAATGCATCATCTATCCCTTCCTTGCATGACTCTACCACTACCTCTGCTGGAGACGTCTGCTTGGAAGATCACCAAGTCTCCCCAGGTGAAGGTAAGACAGTCATGCAACATTTCTTTATCATGTATGCAGGGATGCACAGAATGAAAGAAATGGCCATTGCGTGATACATTCAAATGTCTGCTCTAGATTTTGGTGGTGTCTGAACCTTGCACACTTATTCTACTCACACCCACACTTCTTGACCCGAGAGATTGCTTGCTTGAAATCCAGACTACCATAAACTTTATAGTCTTATTGAAGGTGTGACTATAGTTTGTAGAATGTGTGGTAATCACAGATGAAAAAAAAACAAACAGCAGAGAGAGGCTTCTTAGTGTAAATCATATTTAGGTACAAGCTACAGAAATGCTTACATGAAGCTTTCACCAGACAGTGTGTGGTACCCATTGGTGAATTGTAGATGTGGTACTTCTCCATCAAACCCTGTTACTCATTAAAATGACTGGTAGGCCTCATAAAGAAAAGGCACGAGGTAAATTCGGATGCTCATATGCAGAGATGATTCAAGGCGATTCCACCAGACTGAAAGGAGGTTTGCAATCTGCTAGTGAGAAACTTACTGGTAATTTGACTTTTTTTGCTGTGTCACCACCAGGCATATTGCAACGCTTCTGATATTGATATCGTTAGAATTCACAGATTATTAGCAACATGCTGGTACAAGCCGGTGTTTATAGGTTGTGCAGTTCTTGAGATATTGCTTACAAAGTCACTTTCATATACTTATCCAAAGTGACTGAGCCAGGAAAAATGAAAGCAGATGGATCTTGAGAATTATACAATGTACTAACACCAGACTTGTACCAGAGTGTTGCTTATGACCTGTGGATCCCAATATCGCAACGATTGCAACCTGTGTAGCAACAACACAGCAAAAAAGGCAAAGTATCACTGCTTTTCACTAGCAAATTATTGATCTATAACCCTGGTGGACGTTCACCAGCACCTCAGAGTGCTCAAAGCAGCTCTGACGACCAAAATCGTTTGTGGAGTTGAATCCATCCAATTAGCAAGTTATTCGGACGGGTCACTGCCTTCCTTCTAGCACAAACATGAAGTGATGTGTGGCCACCATTTTTGGTACACCAATGTTTGCAAACCTCTTTTACAGTCTAGTGGAATTGCCTTGTCTTTATGACTTTTAATCTCCACACACAAACATCCAAATTTACCTGGTGTCTGAAGCTCGCACGCTTACTTTATTTACGGGGAACAGTCTTTGAGTACGCAAAACATCATCATACTCCAGTTATGTTCTTCAGGCATACAGTGCTAGACAATAGACAGTGCATGTACTCACAATGGCTGCTTCAACACAAACACCACTCAAGACTGAAGCATGCTGAAGAAGGTCCCTCAGGACTGAAATATTACTGAAGTACGTATGATCAACACTTTTTCACAGAGTAACCATGCGTTCACACTTTCCACAATAGCATTTGCTTCCAGAACAAGCTAGGCTAAGATAAATAACTGTCAAAGTGGTTCACTAAAACACAATAAGTATGAACTGGTGCCAAATTACCTCAGAAACTGGCTGATTTCAGGTGATGTGTAAGTCAGTGAAGTGAATTCCAAACAAATATTGACACACCAAACTGACAAGCAAGTAATTTTTGACTTATCCACCTGACTAGTCTGATTGGAGTATTTGTAATACCTGTTAAAATTGTTATTCTGCAGCAATGGAAATGGAGGTCAGAAGCAACCGTACTCTAATTGGGCGACTCACTTCATATGTTGAAGGTAAGCACTCATTGCTATTATATAACCTACATATTGTTAACTCTTTATCCACTGATGACGACTGTACTTGTTACTTGAAGATGGATTTTGTGTTAGCAAAAAGAGTGGGATAGGGGGAGGAAGCCAAACTAAAACACAATAAGTATGAAACAGTGGTTAGACAGTTATTTAGGCATGAAGTGCCATGCACATGGTGGCTGTATTGGCTGGCTTTGGCACAAATGGGTATAGAAACCATTCCTGCCTTTGTAGGGGCTTCATTTCTGGCACTGTTTTAGTCAGGAGTGGTATTCACTGGTCAGAGATCCCTGACCATTGAATGAGTGGGTGTGCTTAAGATCATGAACCTGGTTAACATTTTGGCTCACATTTCCAATGCTAGCTGCTAGCAGAAGTGGTTGCTGTTGGTGGTGGTTAAGGTGTAGTCTCGTACCTGGTCTGGGTTCAAGACTAGTTATGGTGGTGAAAACAATTCCAAGCCACCCTACATGTTTCTAATACCTAATAGTGCAAGTACAAAATGCCCCTCCCCCCAAGAAGAAAAAACTGGTACTTCCACTTCCTCTTTGTGCATGCATGTATGTTATTACATTTTATACAGTAGAGTACATATTAACTCTTTACCGACCAATGACGCGTTTTAGCGTCATGAATACATACCTGCGTTTGCAAGTCTTTTCCCGAAGGTAGCGGTGAAATACGGACTTCCTTCTTCGGTAACTGTATTCATTACACCCACCGGAAGCTAAATTGCGGATACTTGAGGTGTGATAGCTTACATATGAGCCGGAAGTTGAACATAGCGAAGCGTGTGATGCTATCGCAGATGAAGAGGCCATCTTTATCGAGACCGATCTCAAGAAGTAAACAAGCTACAGAGATGAAACGAAAAGCTACAAATAGAAAGCTCTAACCTCACTGCAGATTCCAAAGGAAACAGGGCTGTAACCTCAAAGCTACAAGTATCAGAACATACCGAAGATAGCGACTTCCAGTTTGAAAAGTTCACGTTTATCTGCAAGCTTGTACTTCAGTGGTAAGCTTCAAAACTACAGCGTAGCTAGGCAAAGCCTAAGGCTATCCATTGCTTTTTACTAGAAGTCTGTACCTGGTTTACAACTGGAGATATAAAAACGGAGTACACAACACATAATCTTGACCACTTTGTTCGTGATTATTACGGTCATCCACGTAATATTGCAATAACGCGTTACGGTCGGTAAAGAGTTAAGCATTCATATTTTGGTGACGGCAAAAGAAATTTGTGGGCACTAGATACAAAACTGGATGATTAGGCATGTAGTATCTAGGATGTGCATGCTATGATATGTTCTTAGGCCTAGAATCCTTGTCCCATGTTGTGTTCGTAGTTTTTCAAGAACAAGAAACAGAGATGCAGTTGCAATCAATCAATTGTTGCCATGACCCTACCAACCAAACTCTGGTGCTTGGCACCTACATTTTGTGCCCATCAGTTATTTGAATCCAGAAACAATATTAATCTAGCTGTTATGTTTGCACACTAAATTACTGAGCCAGCAATGGTACCTTGGCATAAATGGGCTCTTCAACAACTCTGTGCAGGAAGTTGCGTGAAAAGAAGGGTGGGCTCTTGATTTACCAAACGAATACTGCCATCTGATTGGTCAAAAGTATACATTATAGTATATATCAAGCACCCACCACATAAATCACACTCACTGTGGTATGTTGCCATTCAAACAGTTGCATGCCATCGGGACATGAACTTCGAAGGCTAGCAACTACATGGTACATTATTGTTCATCCTGCTCTCAACTTTTGAGGGCATATAAACATACATGGATGCTCTTTCATGGTTAAATGTGGCAACACTTGAAAGAGCGCCCACCCCCCCCCTCTTTGGCAGACTTGTAAGGTGCTCTGCCCATGGGCATTCTTTCACAAGACTACAGTTTATTCTGCACATATTCTTCATGAGAAACATCTAGCCAAGCACCAAACCTGCCTTGAGTACATTTCCATACAGCAGTTCAGAGATGAATGAAGCTAGCACAAACATTACTTTCTACAACACTTTCAGTGTTTTACGTTTTCTTTTACTCTCCCCACAGCTGAAGAACTGCAGGAAAGAGCAAAACAGTTTAGTCTCCAGGACATAGTGAGCTTCCTGCAGAGCAAAAAGTTGGATCAGTATGCCACTACCTTTGAGGAGTATGACATCAATGGGGAACTCCTCATCCAGTTTCAAGATGATGATCTTGAAGACATAAAGATCACTAACCCCTTGCACCGCCTGATTATTCGCATCTGTTTCAGAAGGCTGGTCATTGGAACAGAAGAGTTTGCAAGTCAGTACCACCCACAAGCAGTAGCCCAGTTCCTAGAGGCAAATAAACAGTTGAAACAATTTTCTCAGAGCTTCTTGGAGAATGGGATTGATGGAGAGTTGCTCTTGAATGCCAGTGATGCTGTCATGAAGGAACTTGGTGTTGAGAAGGGTGTCCACATGCGTATGATTAGGACCAAGTTCAAGTCTTGGATTGCTTAGGAGTCTATAATTAGGAGTCAATATCTGTGTGTATGTGTGTACAACACATAATTATCTGTTTATCTGTACTCCCTACCCCCAGTGTATTAATGTTGTTACTGTGCATATTCCAGAAAAAACTGGTGATTAGTCTGCTGATTTTTATGGACAGAGAAAAATTTTACTTTCATATTTAGAGTATGATATTCTTTGAGTGTACAATATTCTTTGTCAATATATTGTTACTTACACTTACTGACATTACTTTAACACAGAAGATTTAATGCCAAATTCGAATCAGTGTAAACAAATCATTTTCTGCTCAGTGGAAGGCTCTGAAGGCAAAGTGACTACACCAATTGCCAATGTGTTGAAGAGGGAAATAACAGAATAGGCTTATGCGCTCTTGAGCTATAGGGTGGTTGATGTATTGCTGTATCAGGGGTGGGGCTGTTATGTGTATGATTTTACAACTGCCGTGTCATGCATAGGGAGAAGATGCAAAGTTCTGCCAAACTGCTGTCTGGAGTTGCTCATTTCAGCCGAGTCTGAAAATCAACAAAACTGGAAAACCCTTACCACAATAGCCTTGTTCAAGACCCACCTATAAAGCTTCCATTAGTATGCTTGAAGCTATGGAACTGGACATGCATCAACCAGTCTGCAATTTGCTGATCCACAAGAACAACTCCAGAGACAACTTTTAATACGGCTGCTTCAGTTTAGTTAAATTGCAGATTAGCAGAAATGGTAACTCCAGTGCTAAGAGAACCTGAGGTGCACACGGAAGTTGCATATCTGGAAAATAAAACCAGCTTTTACATGGGTCTAGTAAGTTCTGCTTTTTATTTTGTGACCCTTAGTATTAGCTTTGAGCTATTGGGGCCTGCTGTACCACTCTTTTCCTTCATGGTCAGTTTCAACATATTACACCCCAAGTGGAAAGAAAAAATATATAGTAATGAATGAATGAAAAGCCACCAAAGTGCACGTGCATGCCCAATGTTTTAGTGTTTCTTTCCCAGCCTGAAGTTTGACACCACAGCTTGAAACAGTTATCATTGAAGTATCTATACTGTGCAAGCGCTAAGGTCGAGAGCTAACCCACGGCGATTGCACAGGACCATACATTTGCTATCAAGGAATTGGACCTACGGTGACACAGGATTTTACAGTGACCAAACTAGCAGTCGTTTGAAGAGGTTTGGTAGGGTTGAACTACCCAGAACTCGTGAAATTACCCTATAGTCCTTGTTCCCTCCGGCCTCCGTACTACAGTGGTTGGAGAAGGTTCGAACCACTGTATGACACGAAGAACCAGGTCTGTCGGGGAGTTTGGGGCAGTTCAACCCTACCGAACCTCTTCGATCTACTGCACCACAGAAGGAACATGGACTATAAGGTGAATAAACATGAGTTCGGAGTAGTTCAACATTTCCGAACCTGATCAAACCACTGTATGACACAGGGAACCAGTGTAACATGAGTTCGGGGTGGTTCAACCCTACCGAACCTTCTCCAACCACTGTACTACGGAGGGTTCAACCCTACCGAACTACTGCACCACAGAAGAAACATGGACTATAAGGTGAATAAACATGAGTTTGGGGTGGTTCAACCCTACCGAACCTTCTCCAACCACTGTACTACGGAGGGTTCAACCCTACCGAACTACTGCACCACAGAAGAAACATGGACTATAAGGTGAATAAACATGAGTTTGGGGTGGTTCAACCCTACCGAACCTTCTCCAACCACTGTACTACGGAGGGTTCAACCCTACCGAATTACTGCACCACAGAAGGAACATGGACTATAAGGTGAATAAACATGAGTTCGGAGTAGTTCAACCCTACTGAACCTTCTCCAACCACTGTACTACGGAGGGAACAAGGGCTATAGGGAAATTTCACGAGTTTGGGGTGGTTCAACCCTACCGAACCTCTTCAAACTACTCCACTACAAAAGGAACATGGACTATAAGGTGAATAAACATGAGTTCAGGGTAGTTCAACCCTACCGAACCTGATCAAACCACTGTAACTCACTCTGATGGAGAGTTTAGTACAGTTTGACTACACCGAACAAAGCTACTCCGAACTCAGCCTAAAGGGACATTCTCAAGAGCAAGCTGCTAAAGATTGGATTGATGACATGCTGAGGGAGCCACAGCTAGAAGTATTGCCGATTTCCAGTGCATTGCGAAAGTTCCACTCAACAGATGTAATCAAACCAGTTGTGACTGTAGTAACTCGTGAGTTCAGCCCCTTCGAACATTGCTTGAGTTTGAAGAGTTCGTCAAATCCTTGAGTGTATAGATTTCTGGAAAATGATCTTTCACATTTCTCACTTCTACAATCCTACTACCATTTCTGATCATTTTGTGAGCGAAAATTGAACTTTCACCAAAAGCCGGACTGGTTGAAGCACTTGATAAATACAGTGGGGCTGCTGAGGCCATTTTCTGGAGGGCATGCAGGGAGATGCTCGTATTTTGTAAATGTAGGAGGCTATGAAAGAGAGAGAGATGCTTCAAAAAAGGTATTAATAGTCTCGCGAGCCAGCCGTACATCCAAGTTTTGTTTCCAGTCCTTTTTGTTCAGTACATATCACTTCCTTCTCCTCCCTTCTCTCCTCCCCTTCTCCTTTTCTTCCTCCTCTTCTTCTTCCCTCCTCCTCCTCCTCCTTCCCCTCTCCTCCCCTTCCCAAGATGATGTAATCTAGGCAATGGTGACATGGAGAACCAACCCCTCCCCTTTCTCCTTTTCCTCTTCCTTCCCCTCCTCCTCCTCTTCCTTCCCCTCCTCCTCCTCTTCCTTCCCCTCCTTCTCCCCCTCCTCCGCTTCCTCCCCTTCTCCTCCCCCTCCTCCCCTTCTCCTCCCCCTCCCCCTCTTCCTCCCCTTCCTTCTCCCCTTCTATCCTCATCCTTCCCCTCTTCTCCCTTCCTCCTCCTCCCCTTCTCCTCCCTCATTCCCTTCTCTTCTCCTGCTCCTCCTCCTCTTCCTCTTCCTCTTCCCCTCCTTCTCCCCCTCCTCCACTTCCTCCCCTTTTCCTCCCCCTCACTGTCCTCCTGCTCCCTTCACACAGGTACTGTGGTATCCATGACCAAGCCGCTATGGGTCAAGTGCCTTACCACCAAGAAGTGTTTCTGCAATGGAAGAGGAAACACCAGGTAAGTTGGAAAGTCAGAAAATATGCTCCAAGTTTTGTCTCCAGTCCTTTTTGTTCAGTACATATCACTGCACATACAGAACTTGTCTTTCCACTCCTCCCCTCCTCCTCCCCTCCCCCTCTTCCTCCCCCTTCTTCTCCCCTTCCTTCCCCCTTTCTTTTCCTCCCTTCTCTCTTTTCCCTCGCCCTCCTCTTCCTCCCCTTCCCTCCTCTTTCTCCCTCCTCCTCCTCCTCCTCTTCCTCCTCTTCCTCCTCCTTCCCCTCTCCTCCCCTCCTCCTCCTCCCCTTCTCCTCCCTCCTTCCCTCTCACACACCTTCCATCCTCTGCCCTCCACAGAATTGGGGAGGAAGAGAGCTCCAACCAGAAGCTGCCGTCAGAGCGAGCTAATGCGGAGAACAAAGTCAAGAACATTGAGGGTGTACAATGTACACATGTGAGCTGCAAGGGGAGGTTGGGGTGAAGAGGAATGCTTCGTAACTTACGAAGCATTCCTCTTCACCCCAACCTCCCCTTGCAGCTCACATGTGACAAGCACATCCCGGAGAACAAGAGCAAAGAGAGCACTCGATAACCAACAGTATACGGAGTAACATGGACAAATACACACCAAGTAAGACAGATGTACAGTTCAGAGTTAGTAAACAGTAGTAGGAGGCAGTTAACATATGTTTGTTGTACGTATAAATCTGACTTATTTGCTGTTGAATTATAAATCTGACTTATTTGCTTTTGCTGAATTATAAAAAGACAGTTACGTCCTATGTCCACTGCACATGCGCATGTGATTCGCCCTTTTGACAACAGTCACAGGGAACCATTACCGCTACTAATTGCAAGTTTTCTACAGTGGACGTCTATGACGGTTATGGAAAAACATTACCGCTGGTCACTGCTGGGGTAGAAGAGGACTGTTACAGTGGATGTCTGTGACTGTTACGAAGATACGTCACCATCCACTGTAAGAGTCCTCTCTGACTGTACTACACAACCTAAGAATTTGTGCAACAAAGGGAGATTTCCCTTTGTTGCACAAATGTTTCCTCTGTAGTACAGTGGTCCTGAGTGTTCCTCTGTAGTACAGTGGTTTGAAAGTTCCAAGGGGGCCAAAGGTGAGGAGAAACATGCAAGCAGAAAGGTTCGTGTGCACTCCAACTTTGAGGACCTTCTGGAAGACTACTTCACCGCTAAAATACCAGCCCACAAAGGTGAGAGATACTCTACAATATTAGCTAGCTCATGGACCATAGCAAACCTTCACTTTGTGGTAGCTGGGGGGAACTGCGTACCATCCCAGAAAGCAATTATGTTCTCTTCCCCTACAGACAAGGCAGCTCCAGAAGCAGACCAGCTGCAGGAGTTTGCAGGTGGCCTTAAGAATTTCACCAAATTTTGTGCACGTCCAGTATCGACTTTGATATAAGGACGCTGAATTCTTCGCTGTGGCTGGTGTCACCAAGATGATCAAGGTCTGTATCACTGTGACAGCTGTGTACATGTGCACATGTTGTAGTTAATGCCCGCCACTATTAGTTGTAGGGATACTGAATGCTCCTTTCCCCCTGGTAGGGTTTAACCACCCTGAACTCATGTAAAATTTATAGGCTATCGTCAATGTTCCCTCTGTACTACAGGGATTTGAAGCGGTTCGGAAGCATTGAACCACCCCGAACTCATGTGAAATTACCTTATGGTCAGTGTTCCCACTGTAGTAAGTGGTAATAAACACTTTATCCTTCTCTCCAGAGGATGGCATTATTATTAACACTCACATGTAGCCATACATGTCACTTATTAAGTAATAAATCAAGTTCAGCACAACAACTACCACCAGAAAGGAGAAACAGAGGGAGGAGAGTGAGGAGGAAGAACCACTGCACTGAACGGGGAAATGGAGAACACAAACACAAAATAGCAAATTACTTTGGTTGAACTTGTCTATGGTCAATCAGATCTTCTTGAAAGGGAACCAGCCCATCTATCATACAAATGTCCATCGAACGTACCCTGTTCCAGTAGTGACAGGAGGAACCTGTTCTCCAGCCTTTCATTGACTTTGGGATGATCAGTGTGGTAATTGTGATTTGGCGAAAGGATGTAGCATATCATAATGCCGAGCTGTCTGAAGTCCAGAAAATTCACAGTCCGATCGTCCTGACCATCAGGCCAGCAATACATGACGGAGTTCCCATAGCAGTTCATCACTTCAACTGTCTGTACACTCTTAAATTCACATCTCTCCATGTCAATCAACATGCCTTTCCATTGGCCGTTCTCCTCCTTGAAGCAGATGTTGTCAAGCCTCACATCACAGTGCCCATCCTTTTGAGTGCAATTCAACAAGGGCTTCATACACACTTACGACAAGCGTGGCAAGGTTGTCTCGTGCCTGATCAAGTGACAGAGGTGGGAGATAGAGTGGATAACGAAAGAATGCATGGTTTTCTGTGTCCTCAAACAAAAGAGGTGAGACCCACTGCTGACTTTTGTAGTTTCATAAGTGTCAGACTAGCTATTGCGTTGAGAGGGTGTTTGTAGACCTTCTTTTTTTGGACTACTTACAACCGCCACTGCTCTTGAGCACTGACATCCTCTTATTGATTGTGCCCTTTGCCTGCAGGCCAGTAGTTCTGGTATGCTGTTTACACCATGATTAGTAGTCTCTGCTGGTTTCTGCTGATCTCCAGTAGTTGCTGCTCATCTCCAGTAGTCTCTGCTGGTCTTTGCTGGTCTCTAGTGGTCTCTGCTGCTCTCCAGTAGTCTCTGTCGGTCTCTGCTGATCTCTGCTGGTCTCCAGTGGTCTCTGCCGGTCTCTGCCAGTCTCTGCTGGTCTCTGCTGGTCTCTGCTGGTCTCTGCTGGTCTCTGCCGGTCTGTCTCTGCTGGTCTCTGCCGGTCTGTCTCTGCTGGTCTCCAGTGGTCTCTGCTGGTCTCTACAGGTCTCGGCCGGTCTTCAGTGGTCTCTGCCGGTCTCTGCTGGTCTCTGCCAGTCACTGCTGGTCTCCAGTGGTCTCCAGTTGTCTCCAGTGGTCTCTGCCGGTCTCTGCTGGTCTCTGTTGGTCTCTGCTAGTCTCTGCTGGTCTCTGCTGGCCTCCAGTGATCTCTGCTGGTCTCTGCTTGTCTGCAGTGGTCTCTGCTGGTCTCCAGTAGTCTCCGCTGGTCTCCAGTAGTCTCCGCTGGTCTCCAGTGGTTTCTGCTGGTTTCTGCTGGTCTCTGCTGATCTCTAGATCAAGACCACTGGAGACCGGCAGAGACCAACAGAGACCAGCAGAGACCACTGGAAACCAGCAGAGACCACTGGAGACCACTAGAGACCAGAAGAGACTGGCAGAGACCAGCAGAGACTGGCAGAGACCCGCAGAGACCAATGGAGACCACTGGAGACCAGCGGAGACCAGCAGAGACCAACAGAGACCAGCAGAGATCAGCAGAGACCGACAGAAACCAGCAGAGACCACTGGAGACCAGCAGAGACCAGCAGAGACCACTGGAGACCAGCGGAGAACACTGGAGACCAGCAGAGACCACTGGAGACCACTATACACCAGCAGAGACCACCGGAAACCAGCAGAGACCTGCAGAGACAACTGGAGACCAGTGGAGACCACTAGAGACCAGCAGAGACCAGTAGAGACCAGCAGAGACAGACCGGCAGAGACCAGCAGAGACCAGCAGAGACTGGCAGAGACCAGCAGAGACCAGCAGAGACTACTGGAGACCAGCAGAGACCAGCAGAGACTACTGGAGACCAGCAGAGACCAGCAGAGACTACTGGAGACCAGCAGAGACCACTGGAGACCACTGGAGACCAGCAGAGACCAGCAGAGACTACTGGAGACCAGCAGAGACCAGCAGAGACCAGCAGAGACCAGCAGAGACTACTGGAGACCAGCAGAGACCAGCGGAGACTACTGGAGACCAGCAGAGACCAGCAGAGACCAGCAGAGACTACTGGAGACCAGCAGAGACCACTGGAGATCAGCAGAAACTAGCAGAGACTACCAATTATGGTGTAAACATGATGTAATCTAACAATTATGATGTAAAGATGATGTAAAGATGATGTAATCTAGGCAATGGTGACATGGAGAACCAACCAAAAAGACCGGAGGGGATTTGCTCGGCACCTCCGAACTCCTGCTGTATGAAGTCTATCGAGAGGGGAAGTGCCAAAAATTGGTCAGGGTAACTTGTTGTTCTCTTTACCCCATTAACAGCACATTGGATATTCCTAATCACATCAGCCAGGTTCAGACACTGTTGTTCCACTCTGAAGGAGAATCTTTTGTCAACCCATATTACCTTCACTTCTACAGTACATGTTCTTCTTCTATGATGAAGGAAGAAACCGATGCAGGTAGTGATAGTTGTATCTGCGTTCCTTTGATAGCGGAGCTGGTCCACCAGATATGGTGGACTCATGGTTGCAGTGGTCAGGAATGCGAGCAAAGGTCCCCAAATGTCACTGCCTAGCACTGCAAAGCTCCACTGGCAAACTGCTCGACCCCCACCTATCAATCCAAAACAAAACCATCCCCTTCATTGGTAGTGGATCCATCAAGTTCCTTGGTATGACCATCCAAGTCCCTGCCAATCAGTCAGAAACGAAGAGCGTTCTAAAGACCAACCTTGAGCGCATGCTGAAAGCAGTTGATGCTGCTCCAGTGACAAGACGCCAGAAACTGCGGCTGTACAAGGCTGGTATATGTCCACGGCTGACATGGCTGTTGACTGTCCAAGAACTCCCCATCACTTGGGTGGAATGGCAGTTAGAAGCAACAGCTACAAGATTTGTGAAGAAGTGGGCAGGTCTAGCAAAGTCAGCCAGTACAGCTCTCCTATACCTCCCCCAGAGAATGAGTGGCCTGAACTTACCCTCCCTGTCTGCCCTTTACAAGCAGCTCCAAGTCTCAAGACAGTGCCAGCTACTGACATCAGCTGATGCCTGTGTACGACACCTGGCAGAGAAGCACCTACAGAAGGAGGACAGACTATCCAGGAAGAGCTTCAAGCCAGCAGTGATAGTTCATGATACCCTAGCTGACGATCCAGGCCATAACAGGAAAGCCCTGTCCCTAGCTGCCAAAAGGAAAGTCAAAGACAGGGAGGCTAGACAGCGACTCTCCCAGGTACAGCAACTTCCGAAGCAAGGAGAAATGATTCGTGCCACCTCCTCAGAAACAGCAGCTGTATGGGCCAAAGCAGTCCAAGCCCTACCCTCCAACACCATGAAGTTCGCTCTCAATGCCGCTCATGACTCTCTCCCACATAATGTCAACCTGCATATGTGGAAGAAGAGAGATAGCCCCACTTGTCCATTGTGTGGAGAGAGGCAGAGTCTACTGCATATTCTCAACAACTGCAGTGTGGCAAGAGACCTCCGATGCTATAACCACCGTCATGATGCAGTGCTGCGAGAGATCGTTAAGTTTGTCCAACCGAAACTCCCCCCAGCGACTAACCTGACCGCCGACATCAATGAGTATGCATTTCCCACGCACATTGTCCCCACAGACCTCCACCCAGACATTGTTTGGTGGGATGACCAGCAAAAGTCTCTCATGCTTGTGGAGTTGACCATCAGCTATGAAACTAATTTCGATGATGCAGCTGAGAGAAAGGAAGTGAAGTATGAAGAACTGATTACTGGAGCTCAAGCCTCTGGCTATGACGCTGAACTCATTACGCTAGAGGTTGGCTCTAGGGGAGTAATCAACCCTGCTGGCTTCAAGCGTCTCAAACAGACCCTCAATATCTGCTCCACCGATATGTCCGAACTTCTACTGTGCACTTGCAAGCAAGCAATTGAAGGATCATACAGCGTCTGGTGCAGTAGGAACAGAATAACTTGAATCTGTGTATGTTTATATTATCGTTTGTGCTGTCAGTATTGTTATACGCATACCTTTTAACTACTCTGTGGTGACCCAGTTAATATGTGCAATGCAATTGTTTAGCATTTAGGCATGTACACTGGAATATGTTACCCCCTTATTGTATTGTACATTGTCTGCGAGAGAGCAGCTGGGACAGGTTTACAGCTTGTTGGGTGAAAGTGAGCTAACACACACAGAGAGAGAGAGCGTTCCCAGTCCCACCCACTCTACATCTAGATCCTACCCTACAACTGCGTCTAGGGACTTACAAGGCTTTGGAGCGGGCAGTGGTGAGGTGAGTGACTCAGGAGCAGGCAAACACTAACCAGAGACGCTTGACAGGGTCAGCCTGCGAGAAATATACACAGCAACTGACCAGCCACAAGGCCACATCTTCAGATGTTTAATTACCACAAGCTACTTGCAAGTGTCCACTCAATTAGCCAGTGTTCCCTCTGTGGTACAGCGGTCTGAAGAGGTTCGGCAGGGTTGAACCACCCTGAACTCGTGTGAAATTAACCTATGGTCAGTCTTCCCTCTGTAGTACAGTGGTTTGAAGAGGTTCGGTAAGGGTTGAACCACATGTAAATTTAGCCTATCATAAATGTTCCCTCTGTACTACAGGGATTTGAAGCAGTTCGGAAGCACTGAACCACCATGTGAAATTACCTTATGGTCAGTGTTCCCACTGTAAATAGTTCAGGGCGATTGGCTGGGAGCAGGCTGGCAAATAGTTCAGGCTGGGAACATTGTAAATTGGCATAGCTCAATGCTTCCTGCACTATAGAGAGAACACTGTAAATTCGCATAGTTCAGGGTGGTTCAATGCTTCTGAACCTCTTGGTTCTCTGTAACTGTCACAGGTATCGACTGTAACTGTGGTGTCCTACCCTGGCAGTTACCAGCAGTAATGCTTCTCTGTAACTATGGCTGTCATTAGTCCACTCCTACCTCAGCAGTGACAAGTGGTAACGGTTTGCAGTAACAGTTATCTGTAAAAAAAAAAAAAATAAATATGGCAGACATCCACCGTAACTGTCAACTTTTACCCAAGCAGTGACCAGCAGTAATGGTTCTCTGTAACTGTCACAGACATCCAGTGTAACAATTTTCTTTACTCAAGCCGTAACAAGCGGTGATGGCTCTTTGTAACTATGGCAGACATCCACCATAACTGTTAGTCTGAAGTAACGGTTCCTCCACTGTACCTGTGGTGTCCTACCCTGGCAGTTACAGAGACACCACAGTTACAGTGGATGTCAATCACTGTTACAGAGAACTGTTACCGCTGGTCACTGCTGGGGTAGAAGAGGACAGTTACAGTGGATGTCTGTGACGGTTACAGAGAACTGTTACTGCTGGTCAGTGCTGGTCAGTGCTGGTCAGTGCTGGGGTAGAAGAGGACAGTTACATTGGATGTCTGTGACGGTTACAGAGAACTGTTACTGCTGGTCAGTGCTGGTCAGTGCTGGTCAGTGCTGGTCAGTGCTGGTCAGTGCTGGGGTAGAAGAGGACAGTTACAGTGGATGTCTGTGACAGTTACAGAGAACTGTTACTGCTGGTCAGTGCTGGTCAGTGCTGGGGTAGAAGAGGACAGTTACAGTGGATGTCTGTGACAGTTACAGAGAACTGTTACTGCTGGTCAGTGCTGGTCAGTGCTGGGGTAGAAGAGGACAGTTACAGTGGATGTCTGTGACGGTTACAGAGAACTGTTACTGCTGGTCAGTGCTGGTCAGTGCTGGGGTAGAAGAGGACTGTTACAGTGGATGTCTGTGACGGTTACAGAGAACTGTTACTGCTGGTCAGTGCTGGTCAGTGCTGGGGTAGAAGAGGACTGTTACAGTGGATGTCTATCACTGTTACAGAGCAATTAACACAACAAAAATAGAACACAGTAAGAGTGAATCTAATAAAACGGAAGTTTTATTGCTAACCCCTGGACTGTAAGTCCTAGCTCCTACCCCTCTTCACTGACCATAAGGCATGAGATCAGGGTGATTGAACATTGTAAATTGCCATAGTTCGGGGTGGTTCAATGCTTAAAGATACTGTATGGTCTGGCAGTGCAGTGTACAAGAGCTTTGTGGGAGTTTCATGGTAGACCCTCCTGAGCACTTTATTGAAGAAACTTCTATAATGCTAAGGTCCATCTAAGGATGGGCAAAATGCCACACACACAAATGTAAGGACCTCCCCAAGGTGATACAGCTTCTTAAGGCTTGAACCCCTGTGTGCTACTTGGGAATGCTGAGCCAGTGCTATAGACAAATTCCCAAAGCCGGGCCAAGCACTTGCAGGAGCACACGTGTGAGTGACTCTTTCCCATGATGTCATAGGTGTGTGTGTGTGTGTGTGTGTGTGTGTGTGTGAAGGCAATACAAGTGATCCAGCCAGAGTGTGTCATGGGAAGGCTAGTTATCCAGGTCTGGGTACCTGCAGGTTGCAGAGGCTAGGCACTCAATGGTAGAGGGGCCCAGTAGAGACTGTTTTCTTGAAACAGCACCCAAGAGTAACTTAGCTAGTAGTTGTAGTACGTTTCATATATACATAGTTACCCTGCGCGCACATGCGCGAAGGGGTTAAGAAATCAGTTTTGTCCGTCTGTCAGTCAGTCTGTCTGTCCAGTGAAAAATTTTGAAATCAGCACATTTACTGGGTTAAACAATTGCTGTACACGGCAATGACATGGCAATCTAATGTATGTGTACCTGATATATAGAGACCAAAGCAGCTCACTCCTTTGCATTTCCAGCTATTTTCTATTTAACATTGGTATTGTCCACCATTTTGGTACGGTCAACCACTTGGATACGGTGGAGACCAGGCACAGTATGCGGACTCCAAGCATGTGTTCGTGTTCACCAGCCTCCTCGTTCCCAGTGGTGTCATGTGATCAGATCTGCATGTGTGGCTTGTGGAATAAAAAAAGAAAAACAGTCTGTGAGCATGAAGCTTCGTTACAGACATGAGTGACATCAAAGACATTGACATGTGATCTTAATTGCCAAGTTAACTGCTAACCAAGTGTCATGTGACCGTGTCGCATCCACCTCTACCACCTCCTATGCCACCTCTTCATATATATTGATGCAGACGAGTGCTGCTGGACAAGTTTCTGATCCTGCTGACAGTAGCTTGTCGTCAATCCATGTCCCAGGAATTACTTCAAGTTCCCCCATTTCCTCAGGGGGCTTCTTTCTAGAATGTTTTCCAGGAGTACCAGTTGCGCCATCACCAGTCATGAGTCACCTGCTGTCTGAGCCAAAGTAACCATCGTCCAACATCTCACCATCTAAACCAAAGAAGCCATCAGCCACCAATCCGCCATCGAAGCCGGAAAAGCCGTCATCCACCAACTCTCCATCTAAGCCAAAGAAGCCGTCAGCCAACAAGTCACCATCGAAGCCGAAAAAGCCATCATCCACCATCTCTCCATCAAAATCGAAAAAGCCGTCATCTAGGAAAACCCGTCAACCAGCCAAACGAGAACACAATGCTAATGCAAAACAGCTAATGCTGAAGAAACGCCAGCAGAGGTTTACTAAGTGCTCACCAGTGTCATAGGTACACACCCAAGATGACAGGGAAGGCAAACAAGACGTGGGTTAAGAACCATTTGTTTAGTCTTTTGAGAGAGGGCAAATCAATTCTTTGTAACCCAAAGTGCTTGGCTGACTAACACTATCATAGATGCTGCACAGAAGCTCTTAATTAAAGCAGAAAGTTCCATTGCAAAATGGGTTCCAAGATGTTTGCTGTGGCAGAACATGTGCCTTCGACATTGAATCGACTGAATTTACCCAAATTTTGCACAGTGGGCATGGTCACTGGCTGACAATCAGCACTATTGGGGCCCAAGAAGCAGAGATATTTGTTTACGACAGTCTCTACCCCAGCGTCCTGAAGTCCCAGGGGTGAACATGATTGAATGTAGTAGGTGTAAATTACAACAAAAGATGCCAAATATGCTGTTCTATGACTAGGAATACGCATGCGCAGAGTATGCCTCGCGCAGAAGAATATCCGGAAATATGGAAGTAGATATCCGTTGTAACCACGTGTAGCGTGTAGGTGCTAGGTGCTGGAGACGAGATTGAGCGATGAAGATGGCAAAGCGGTCGTCTGAAGAATTTCAGGAAGTGAGCGTAGTGTCATGCGAGTATCTGTCAGACTCTTTCTCCTTTGCCTTACTCTCTTCTGATGCAGTGTCCCTTTGTTTCCGTCTTCGCTCTCTAGCACGATCACGCTTTGACTGCTTCTGCTCCATTTCGGCTCGAGCTCTCGGACGATCTTTTTCACACGTCGATCGCCTCCTGCTCCCACCAGTACCGTGTGGCCCCTGCTCCGTTTCGGCTCTCGCACGCGCACGATCTTTCGATCGCCTCCTGGTCGGACCAGTACCACGTGGCTAGTAGTCTGGGGACGAGACCACAGAACCGCGCCCACGTAATCAAAGTGTGACGGATGTATATATATATATATACATACATACAAACGCAAGCTGACTACGCTGCACGATTAGTAGCCTCGCGCTAAGGCGCTCGGCAATTACAGCAAGTAGCTACTATATACAAGTTCACAAGTATGTACAGACTTTATAAGTGCATACAAGTATTCCAATACCACACACTCCCCTTTGCCCTTGCTTTCTGTTGCCAAAAGTGCCCCCCCCCCCAGACCAGTTTTGGCGGCTAAAGCCACCAAGTGAGCCCATCGATGCAGACAGCTTACAACTTAGCAGTAAGGGACAACAGGCTAAAACAAACGAAACCTGGATCCACACTGAGCTTTACTGCCTTTTGCAGTCAGATAGGGATATCCTTCTGAGTCCAGCAGCTTGGCTGAATGACAATATCGTGTCAGCTGTACAGAAGCTCCTAAAAGAACACCTTCCTGTTAGAAATGGGTTCCAGGATCCTTGTTGTGGCTTTGCCTATGCTTTTGAAATTATGTCTGACGAATTCATCCAGGTCCTGCATAATGGTCACGACCACTGGCTCACAATCAGCACCATTGGGGCTGCAAAAGATGAAGTTTTTGTCTTTGACAGTATGTATGCCAGTGTGTCGACAAAGGTGAAACACCAGATTGCAGCCCTTCTAGCAACCCAAAGCAAGACCATCAAGCTTAGCTTCATAGATGTCCAAAAGCAGTCTGGTGGATACGACTGTGGCCTTTTTGCTCTTGCGTTTGCCACAGCATTAGTAAATGGCATTAACCCAGGGAGGTACCTGTACGACCAGAGAAACATGAGGAAGCACCTACTTGACTGCCTGCGCCACAAGAAAATGGAGCTGTTTCCGGTGTTAAAGACACGAAGAGCCGAGATGAAGATAAAGTGTGAAGACTTTATAGAAGTTTACTGTAAATGTAGGATGCCGGAAATAGTTGGAGTAGACATGGTTCAGTGCGGCAAGTGTAGTGAATGGTTTCATGTCCACTGTGTTCATGTTCCAAGCAAAGTAATGGAGGAGAGTAATGTAGATTGGTTTTGCTACTTATGTGTTTAGGCCAATTTTATAGTCTTTTGTTTGTCATTCTACAAGCATACTTCTATTAACAACAGATATTTTGACAGTCTGCAACAGTGTTGTGGGGGGGTCCATATATTTCAGTGGGGAACAAATTTTTCATACTTATTCTGAAAAATAAGTTCCGGGGGGTCCATATTTATTGAAAAATTGGTTCCGGGGGAACAAATTTTGGGGGGAACAAATTTGTCATGACAGACCACTTTTGGCGTGACAGCTATATACTAGTCTCGCGAGTCAGCCATATTCCCACCGGAAACAAGCTGGCTCGCGAGACTACTTACTGGCCATGTGATACGTCGGCCTCCCCAAGGTCTGATCTGCATGGAACGAGGCTTTCACACTTGCAGTGGTTTGGAACCGCGGCTAAAAGTAAAACTAAAAGGTCAAAGTTCACGATTTATTACCGTGACTTTATGCGGCTATCTGCTAAGGTGTGTGAGATTGGTGAACTACGTGTAATCAGCCATGTCTTTATACGATGGCCTGGGGGTGGAGACAGCCCCTATTCCCGCTGAAGTGGAGCAGGCGGGTGACTCGTCAACAGCAGGAAAGCCAGCCAGCTTGAGTACGTTGCCCAAACTTAACGATTAGCATAGTACGTTATCTTTTGCTTTCCACCGTTTTGGGACACCAGCTACTGGTGTGAGAATATGTTATTTATGGACTTAGCATCAGGAACTTACCTTCCCCAGCCCCACTGAAAATTTGCTAATGTCACGTGGACAACAAGGTACCCATGCCCCATTCAATTCAGAAGAGGGAGGACATGATGTCATGCAAAATCAATTCAATTCAATTCACGATGTAGCGACAATTTGTGTGCTCTGATGACATTCCAAGGGCAAGAATTGTGGATGGAAGCTACAAGGATCGCTCTATGGGCTAAGTGACGATGGGCACATAGGGTTTTCGACTAGCTGATTGGTTATTATGATTCACCCCGCAGGCTAAGCTTGTAAGTTGCCAGTTTGACACAAGGTGAATCACAGGAGGCCATTTTAAGTGCCAAACATCTTCAACCTTGTCAAAAAAGATGTACGCCCGTTGTCCCCGTCCGTGACTTTGTCCATATAGTCGTTAGCTTAGCTTGCATCCACACTTCTTGGCTTTGGAATGTCAGTTAATAGTCACCATCACATGATCGCGTCCTACCTCCTCTGTGGCCCAATGGCCAAGTTGCATTATAGGATCACGTGATTACTACCACGCCCCTCAGGGGTTCAGCTCCTTGTCATTCTCCATACAGAATGTATGGAGAATGACTACTGTGGTGGATAAAATAGCTTGCCACTTGTGTACAGCGTGCCCTCCAGCTATTGTTTTGAGATTATCTATCGCAGATACTACAAGCTCTGCCACAGTATATAGCCAATATGTTAAAGCGCTTCGTATGTGGCAAAAATTTGGCAAATTCTACTGCCATGATTGCGGAACAATCGCTAGATCGACTAAAAACTGACTTACACAATTCTCCTTCGACAAGTAGCGAAGATGATGTTCCCAGGGTCTTCACTGCACAGCAGAACCCTTACAGTTCCTGAGTTGAAACTACTGTCCCAGAACCATGACCACCATAGCCCAACCCTCAAATTTTAATGACTCACACACATACAATACACATCCCCACACAACTACACACACATACATGTACAACAACCAGAGTCAAGCTGTGCACAGAAAGAGAGGCTAGAACAAGTATCACGGTGCCTGGAAACAGTACATACAAAGTATTAATGCTAACAATACGCCAAGTGATCCACAGAAGCTGGAACGTCCAATCATAACTCAGGTCTATGGTCTTTGTCAACCCCATTCATGGATGGTTAGCTGCCCCACTGTCCACTCTGATGATAGGCCTGTTTCATCAGGAAATCAGTGTACCTACATAGACACAATGACGTCTATAAAGTAGCATGCGGTGGGGAATCATATTTCTTGCAGATGACTCCACACAGGAACTCTAATGCCAACAGTAACTAGCTAGATTTGAAGAGCTGTTTGTACAGGAGCTGAAACTGGCTTCATCTCCCTGCACCCGCCCATTAATATCGTGTATGCAAGTGGTAGCAGCCAGGCTTTTCATGGTTTTTGGCTCACCTGAGTCATTTTGTATCCCGAGATTGGTTCATATAGTATTCACGATCAAGGTAATCTGCCGTAGAACAGTCACATAAAGTATGTTTTCTATCTATATTCTCGATACTGAACGGCAGCTGGCTTTGTGCCACAGTCTCGGTGAGTGTCTGCCCTAATCATTTTACTCCACGACAAAGTGGTGATCAGTCTCTGCCATGCACATGAGGATTTCTGCATGCATATAATGTACCTGTAACTGTTCTATGAAGGGCATCTTGCGTATAATGTACCTGTAACTGTTCTATGAAGGGCATCTTCTAGTTACATGTAGATCAGTTCTTTGTACTCTTGGGTACACCTGTATGTGCAAAACTGTCAGCAATTACAGCATATTTTCACCTTGATATGCTGCACCGTATACATATCACCTCAGCTTGTCTCAGCTTGGACTTCAATCATCAAAAATGCAACCAAAAATCAAACAGGCAACCACATGTTTTTTTGTGCATGTGCAGCATTACACTATACTATAACAACTGCCAGGCTCTCTGAAAATCGTAGGCTTGTGCATATTGGCTATTGGGCTGACAGCCTCCAGCCTTAGTTGTCTAGCGTGACACTTCTGAGGTACAACTGCATCCATAAACGGGTCTGCTGCAAAACCTTCAAGGCACGCAAGATACATAAGCCTTCAGCTAATTTCAGTAGCTAGTTTTATCGCAGTGCTGCCACACTGTTTGGCCTAGAATGGGTCTTGCACTTCTGTGTGTGTATGTGCAGCATACACATGCCTTACCTCTGACACAAACATGGTTCAGCTACGCCTTGGGGCTGTGGAGCTTTGTATGCCTGAGAATGCCTCAAAAAGGTCACACCAGATGACCATTACTAAATGCTGCCAGCCCGATTGGTGCAAGCCAGATCAGTGTTCCAGTACTGCAAAAGTAAGAAAGAGTTGGGCAGAGCCCGATGTAGTGGTGCAAAATGTCCCCCCCCCCAAAAAATAATAATCCTCCCTAGGACACTCTGCACTAGTGTAAAGTGTCCCCCCTAGGACACTCTGCACTAGTGTAAAGTGTCCCCCCTCGGTGAAAAGTGTCCCCCCTAGGACACTCTGCACTAGTGTAAAGTGTCCCCCCTAGGACACTCTGCACTGGTGTAAAGTGTCCCCCCTCAGTGAAAAGTGTCCCCCCTAGGACACTCTGCACTAGTGTAAAGTGTCCCCCCTCGGACACTCTGCACTAGTGTAAAGTGTCCCCCCTCGGTGAAAAGTGTCCCCCCTAGGACACTCTGCACTAGTGTAAAGTGTCCCCCTCGGTGAAAAGTGTCCCCCCTAGGACACTCTGCACTAGTGTAAAGTGTGATGTTGGATGCACACACCCAGTGGCTGTAGCTGATGTTGATTGTCTGCACGAAGTTCTGATTGTCGCTTTCATACTGCAGCTTCTCTTTTAATAGTAAGGAATCTTGAAGACCATTCTGGTTAGGGTATTGCTTTCTGAGTAGTGCTTGTGCTGCATTAATGTGAACATCAGAAAACCAGTGACCACCAAGCAAGGCTCTAAGGTCTTCTGAAGAAAGGAGCTTGCTGCTGGAGGAAGGTTGAGGCTTGTTGCTGGAGGAAGGTTGAGGCTTGTTGCTGGAGGAAGGTTGAGGCTTGTTGCAGGAGGAAGGTTGAGGCTTGTTGCTGGAGGAAGGTTGAGGCTTGTTGCTGGAGGAAGGTTGAGGCTTGTTGCTGGAGGAAGGTTGAGGCTTGTTGCTGGAGGAAGGTGGGGGCTTGTGGCTGGAGGAAGGTTGAGGCTTGTTGCTGGAGGAAGGTTGAGGCTTGTGGCTGGAGGAAGGTTGAGGCTTGTTGCTGGAGGAAGGTTGAGGCTTGTTGCTGGAGGAAGGTGGGGGCTTGTTGCTGGAGGAAGGTTGAGGCTTGTGGCTGGAGGAAGGTTGAGGCTTGTTGCTGGAGGAAGGTTGAGGCTTGTTGCTGGAGGAAGGTTGAGGCTTGTGGCTGGAGGAAGGTTGAGGCTTGTGGCTGGAGGAAGGTTGAGGCTTGTTGCTGGAGGAAGGTTGAGGCTTGTTGCAGGAGGAAGGTTGAGGCTTGTTGCTGGAGGAAGGTTGAGGCTTGTTGCTGGAGGAAGGTTGAGGCTTGTGGCTGGAGGAAGGTTGAGGCTTGTTGCTGGAGGAAGGTGGAGGCTTGTTGCTGAAGGAAGATTGAGGCTTGTGGCTGGAGGAAGGTTGAGGCTTGTGGCTGGAGGAAGGTGGAGGCTTGTTGCTGGAGGAAGGTTGAGGCTTGTTGCTGGAGGAAGGTTGAGGCTTGTGGCTGGAGGAAGGTGGAGGCTTGTTGCTGGAGGAAGGTGGGGGCTTGTTGCTGGAGGAAGGTGGAGGCTTGTTGCTGGAGGAAGGTTGAGGCTTGTTGCTGAAGGAAGGTTGAGGCTTGTGGCTGGAGGAAGGTTGAGGCTTGTTGCTGGAGGAAGGTTGAGGCTTGTTGCTGGAGGAAGGTGGAGGCTTGTTGCTGGAGGAAGGTTGAGGCTTGTTGCTGGAGGAAGGTTGAGGCTTGTTGCTGGAGGAAGGTTGAGGCTTGTTGCTGGAGGAAGGTTGAGGCTTGTTGCTGGAGGAAGGTTGAGGCTTGTTGCTGGAGGAAGGTGGGGGCTTGTTGCTGGAGGAAGGTTGAGGCTTGTGGCTGGAGGAAGGTTGAGGCTTGTTGCTGGAGGAAGGTTGAGGCTTGTTGCTGGAGGAAGGTGGGGGCTTGTTGCTGGAGGAAGGTTGAGGCTTGTTGCTGGAGGAAGGTTGAGGCTTGTTGCTGGAGGAAGGTGGAGGCTTGTTGCTGGAGGAAGGTGGAGGCTTGTTGCTGGAGGAAGGTGGAGGCTTGTTGCTGGAGGAAGGTTGAGGCTTGTTGCTGGAGGAAGGTGGAGGCTTGTTGCTGGAGGAAGGTTGAGGCTTGTTGCTGGAGGAAGGTTGAGGCTTGTTGCTGGAGGAAGGTGGGGGCTTGTTGCTGGAGGAAGGTTGAGGCTTGTTGCTGGAGGAAGGTTGAGGCTTGTGGCTGGAGGAAGGTTGAGGCTTGTTGCTGGAGGAAGGTTGAGGCTTGTTGCTGGAGGAAGGTGGGGGCTTGTTGCTGGAGGAAGGTTGAGGCTTGTTGCTGGAGGAAGGTTGAGGCTTGTGGCTGGAGGAAGGTTGAGGCTTGCTGCTGGAGGAAGGTGGGGGCTTTGTCTCAGTCTGGGAGGTTTCTGTGATCGAGGATGGTGCATCAGTCTTGTCTGGAAAGAATTCTGGGAGGTACCCACCATAATCTGGAAACTACTTGCAGCATACCCTTTAAGCCCACTTGTAGTATCCCATGCAGGACTCTGTGAATGTACATTGGGGGTAGGGAATGGGTTAATCATTAGCTCATAAAGGAGCTATCAATCCTCAGCTTCTTCTTGGGAGGAGCAAGGTTGTGGTGGTGATGCTCAATGCTGGAATCCAAAAGCCTGGAATTGCTGTTGTTTGGTGTATGCAACTGAAAAATATCACTGTTATCCAGCTGCACAGGTTTTAGTGGTGGCCTCTTGAAAAACACCTTCATCCAAGATAAATAAATTTTGCATTGTTCATGTTGGGGTGTATTAACAGATGTTATTAGACAGTCGATACACTCCCTTCCCAACGTGTTCTGTGATCGGGTAAGGCCCAAGCCATCACTTGGCCAGCTTGTCCCCTTTCCGCCCATCTCTGGCATTGTTGCGCAGTAGTACCAAAGCTCCTGGTTGAAGCTCCTGTAATGATAAAAGAGATGTTGTGTAATCTTTAATGTATGAGCATACACACATTACCATATTTCAGACACATCATGACTATCTAGTGATATGTGGCATACTTTCTTGTTGTGATGTTTCTGGTCATAGTCTCTCATCTGGCGAGTTTGTGCTTCCTTGATATTTTGGTCTGCTTTAGAGAAGAGATCATTCCTCACCCTCATCATGTCTTCACAGTACTTGTTGACATTGTCCCCATCATCCTGAACATCAGTTTCGACATCACAAATAGGCTTCCTCTCAGTATGAGCTTTCTGTGATAACAAATGAATACAGCTTTTACATAATAGTATTGCTATGATATTAATGCATGCTACTACATATGACTTGAAACAGTAATGTGTACATACCTGCAGTACATCAGCTCAAAAGAAGTGAACTGGGTAGACTTTTGCTTAGCCATTCTGTAAGCAAACAGTACTCCATCAATGTACTCATCCCAGTTGTCTTGCTCTTTGTTGATCAGCTTGACAAGGGATCGCTGCAAGGTTTGATTGTACCGCTCCACCAATCCGTTGGTTTGTGGATGGTAAGCAGTAGAAACTCTGTACTTCGTTTTGAAACATTGGAAGAGACTTTCATTGATCTCGTTGATGAGTTCTCTGCCTTGATCATAAATGAGGATCTTTGTGCAGCCATATCTACAAAAAACTAAGTGAAATTGCTCAGCTAGGTAGGGTTATGCAACATTGATGAATATACATCCAACAATGACAATGAGTGAAATGATAGTTGTACCTAACTCTTTGAAACTCAATCAGACAATCAGACATGTGCTTACAAAACTGGTTATATAATATCGCATCACAGAACTCAAGAAACGGGCATGCATGGGGAACATTACACACTTCCCCCCTTGAGTCCAAGAACACAAGAGTACAAAGTCAGTTCAATCCATATCGCTGGACTGGTTTCACTGTTTGTCTACTGCGGGTGGACACGCACGGTGTTGCCTGGAGATATCGAGGGGACAACTTGCTGCTCAGGTGCACTTCCATCCTGCACCTCTTGTGAATTCCTCAAGGTGGAGACCGCCCTTTGCTGTCAAAGCTTTGCTTAGTAATTAGTTTTGAGCACTGTGCCCATAAACTTTGTGCTTCATGTTACGTCTTCTCCTCCAGTTGTTAACTGATTAACTGCCAAATTGTTTTCTCTAGAGGGCTAATTTTTCCTGAGTCCCCTCAGCGTGACTTGCATGTGCTGAGATCTAGTGCTTAAAACATAGCCATTCTGTCCAGATTCACAATTCTAACCCACACCAGCCATTAGTAAGTTTTCAGTAATCAAGGCTTTCTGACCAGCAAATGTCCATCCAAGCTGAAACTTACCTACAGTGATCAAAAATCGAACCCCTATGAGGTGAGAGATAAGCCCTTCATGCAAAGGAAAGAAATGCAGTGCCAACCATGATCTTTCTACAATCAAAACCAACCACCGCTACCTGAAAGGTAACACTGACCACCATCTCTAAAAGCACATTGTACCAAGTGGCATGACAAGTTGACAATGTGTGCAACTATCAATGGCAATTCAGTGGTATATGGGATCGAAATTGTAGGAATTGAATAGAATCAGCAGGTGGTCCCATGTGTAATTTTCATTGGAATTAACTTGTGTTCTAGGTTAAGCTGTTCTATTGTGGTTCGCAGTTTGGCCATGCAACTGCCCTTTGATCTGTGTCCTACGTAGTACATGTTTCCTGAAGTGCTCTCAGCGCATGTTGCAGGAAAAAGGACTAGGCGGTCCTGGATTGGGAGAGTGTGTGGTGAGCGCATCACCAGTTGTACTCCTCCGGGAGGTTCCTGATAGAGGAATTGCAGGATGATGTACAGAAACTAAGATGATAAGTGAGGTGTGGATGGGGGGGGGGGGGGGGGGGGGGGGAGATTGCAGTGTTTGAGAACAAGCTTAGCAGAGTGCGTCAACTTTGGATGATTTGCCGAATGTGTTGACTGTGAGAGCTGCTGGAGAGGGCAGCCTACCATCTACTTGGTCCTGTAACTGCACTGGCTGCAGCATTTAGTCCCGCATACGGGTCTGACACCTACTTGACCTCACTATCCACGCCGCTGCAATGCTTTGGGTTACAGTTGTCTGACCCTAGCCTCGTTCCCAGGCCTCCCCCGTTTTTGTTCTTTGGTTTGTGTTCAGTATAGTGCATGGAAGCGGAAAAGCGGCAAAAAGGGGAAGCCTGGGAACATCTATCACGTGAATGACATCTGGTGGACGCGAGGTGGATGTAGGGGGGAGGGGGGGGGGGGGGGGGGAGAGGTCCACATTCAAATAACATACTAGACTTCATTATCGAGCACTCCAACGATAGCCAGGACCCTAGACACTCATGAGATTGAGAGTACTCGACTTCACTGGTAACAAACTCGCTGTATGTAGCCCCTACGTCCACCTTGCATCCACCAGACGTCATTCACGTGATAGGTGACATTAGGTGTTCCCAGGCATTCCCTGTTTTTTGCTGTTCTTCCGCTTCCGTGTATTGTACTGAATGCAAACCGAAGAACAAAAATGGGGGAGGCCTGGGAACAAGGCTAGTCTGACCTCCCAGCAAGGGGGACAAGGCCTGACCTTACCTGGTTAAATCCTGTCTGCCTGTGTCCATGCAAACAACCACCTAACAAACACAATCCCTTGTGGGATTTTTTTTATTTCTTAATTAAACCATGTGTATTTTTCCTCCTTAAGGTGGATGGTCTTCAGGGATGAAGCTTATGGCATCCCAGCTACAGAGGAACAAGAAAGCACTAAAAGCAACCCAGCAGACAGTAAGGCAAATTGTCAAAATTAAATGTTATTGGTAGGGGGGCAAGCTTTAGATGCAGATAGATAGATAGATAGATAGATAGATAGATAGATAGATAGATAGATAGATAGATAGATGGATGGATGGATGGATACCGTAAACTCTGGTTATTAAGCGCACCTTGCTATTAGGCGCATATTATTTATTAGACACATGCTTCTATCCTGGTACACGAAATCATTAGTTTTATTAAGTACATGTACATTAAATGACAGCAGTGAGGGATCAAGTGAAAACCATGGCATCAAGAGTGCAGCACACTCAATCATCCTGAAGTCAACCAAAGAAGAGCTACACAGTTTTTCTCCACTTCTGGCTAACACGAAACTCGCAAGCCACACCTTCTGCAGCTTACCTGGCTAGAATTTCACCCGCGCATGGAACCCCGCATATCTTTTTGTACACATGATTGTTGCAAACTACACTCCTTTTGAGAAAAGATTGATAGATAGATGGATACCGTCATTATTCTAGTAGAGTGGTAGATCCAATCTAGCTGAGGTTAATCCAATTAAGTGGAAGGGCACTTCACTAATTATTTTCTAGGGAATAGAGCATCCAGTATGCACTCCGAATCTCCGCCTTTGCCAGTAGGGTTCCCCGACCCGACTGCTCGGCCAACTTTACAGCCGTGTCTACAGAGACGTACGTTAATGAGCACAGAGACCTGCTGATCCCATCATTCACACTGTGGTGATGAGATGTCCACAATGAGACGCCATAGCCCCGGGGTATGCTTTGGGACCATCCCCAAACGGCTTACTCAAAGTTGTGGTAGCGATTGCTCGTCGAACGGGCCTAAGATTCTACCCTCCGCACACTCTTGGGCCAGGTACTCGTTAATAGCTGCCCGCCCCTCTCTTGCCGATTGCATGTTCTTAGGTGACTTCTTGCAGGTGTGCAAGGAGTAGTCATATCCGACACGGAAGCCCTCCTTGATGCCTGTGACCACCAGGTTGGCGAAGTCCCTGTCCGGGTGTGTCGCGAGACTCATTTGCCACTCTCGCCATGGCAACGGGGTGACGATGCTCACCATGAGTGGAGGGAGATGCCTGGGCCCTACATCCGTCCAGCGCAAGCAGGTCTGCTGTGTACTGGTATTTGCCTGTAAGCCGGGAGGGGTAGGAGGTGGTGGCCACCTACCGTAATCTCTCGAAAATACACCCATGGGCGATGAACTTAAGTGGCTCCTAAAAGAGGGGGGTGGGCGTATTTTCGAGAGTTGTGATATTCTCTCGAAAATACGCCCACCTCACACCCACCTCACACACAGTTAGTCTAGCCCTTGTTATTTGCGCATGCAGTGATTCTGCGATGCCTCTTTTGTCATGCGCTTACGCAATAACAGCAAATGGTGTCTGCCTTCATTTGTTAGTCCCTCCTCTTGCACAGTGCTGCTTCTTCGATGCTTCTTGCTTAACATAACAGCATGCACTGCGGCATAAAGCACCCTTTGCAACAACTTCATTCAAAAAAGGGGGGTGGGCGTATTTTCGAGGGTGGGCTTATTTTCGGGAGATTACAGTACATGTAACTGGGTGCAATGGATCTGCTGATTAGAGCGGTTGTCTGCTCTACCCTCAATACAGCTATGTGGCTTCTGTTTATGCCCCACACACCAGTGGCGTAGCCAGGTCATTGGTATTGGCTGGGCACCTGCTGTACACTAGCCCATTAGCCTCTAGGGAGTCTGGCAGCATGCCCACCCCCCACCACATCAGGAAAATTTTAGATCCTCAGAGGTGAATTCTAGAGCCTTTTCAGGTCATATACATGCATGTACGTTATCCCTTTGTATATATGTAGAACTGAGTTAAAATCCATGAATTCTGGTAATGTGCATCCACAATATTACAAACAACACAATACTTACAGACATTAGTACAATGCAATTCTGTGATTTTTATCCATAAAAGCAAACTTTAGGATGACAGCATATAAGTCAAGTGTTCTTGAAAGGTCCCTTTCAATTGACAAGACAGCAAGGTCATTCAGTCTTGGTTCTGTCATGGTTGAACGACGATAGTTTTTAATTTGTTTTAATGCTGAAAAGCTGCGTTCACATGTAGCTGAGGTTACAGCTAATGTGAGTGCAATGTGCACAACTTTAATCAGGCAGGGAAAGGCTACTTTGAGTGGGGCTAGCTCACGAAGAACATCACCAATACTTTCTATCTCCTTGCCTCTGAATGCTGCTCTTGCTAAATGTGCTCTTCAACTGCCATAGGCTTCAGTAAGTCCAGATAGGTCATCTGACTGTAAGAAACTTGTTGACTGTGGACTGCAAGCTTGCACAGATTTCATGATTTGGAGATTTTTGGAATCAAATCAGTTCTTCAGCTCTGAAAGGAAGGCATCTAATGCAGCATAGTACAATGTCACTTTGAAATGTTCACTACAGTTGATTGGTGGTGCCTCTCGGTGCCCTAATGATGTATCAACAATTGTATCATCTAATCGCCTAGGCTGCCTGCTCTGTCACTTTTGTTGTACCTCTACTTCAATATTACGATGCTGTGACACACTTACAGCATATTCAAAGACTTTCTTCCAGGATTCATCAGATCGAAAGTCTTCAAATGTTTCTATTAGGGCAGATACAAGATCAGCCACCTTGGCAAGGTCAAGCTGGGTGCTCTGTAGGACATCTGAGAGACCTTTGGAACATGACAGTAGTCTGTCAAAGACAACCAGGGACAGCACAAATTTGAAACATTTGATTTGCAACAGAAGTCCCCTTGCCTCCATGGCCTTCGCTCGATCATTACCATCTTCAATTTCTTTAAGGGTTGCCAAAACTGCATCAAATGTGCATCATATTGCATGAACTGCACCTTGGTGACATGCCCACCTGGTATCTGAGAGTTGCTCCAGTTGGTGCACTTGCTTATCAGGACAAAGCTCTTTTTGCATCTTTAGAAACACAGAGTGTGGAGATAAAGAGCTTGTACAAGTGTAAAAAAACTCCCACCCCACAGGCACTGATTTGACAGTCAACTAATGCCAAATTAAGACAGTGGGCATAGCAGTAAATACGTATATATAATTGCCGGTATTTGTACACTGACTGAATTCAGTACTAGACTACACTGAACACAACCAAACTGAACACAACCAAAATGCAATAAGTTTATGGGGGGGTACAAGAGGCATACCTCTAGCTACCTACGCTACAGGGTTCTTGGGCCTTTGGCCTAAACCCCCCACGTAGGTGGCAAAGCACTGCACCCACCCAGGTGGCAATGTTGGTCACCTTTCTCCGGCGTCGGGCTGGGGTTCGCGGCTGGCCTGGCGGGTCACCCTCTTGTTGCAAGCTGCCCAGAATTCAGGCAAGAGCTTGGACATGTCTGTATAGTCCCACCTGCGGATCTTTTCAGCAAGCTTGAGGGGCACTGGTGGGAGTTCCTCTCCGATGTACACGCCTGTGCTCAGGGCTGATGCGCCTGCGTTGCCTGCTGCTGGCAGCATGTGCCCGGCCGCCACCATGTGTAATTTGCTGCCAGCAGTAGGCAACGCGGGCACATCAGCCCTGAGCACGGGCGTGTACATCGGAGAGGGACTCCCACCAGTGCCCCTCAAGCTTGCTGAAAAGATCCGCAGGTGGGACTATACCACCACGGGAATGCCAGCCAGGGCCTTGGCCGTGGGCATCGTACCCAAACCTGCAGGGGACACTGTTCATTTATGCCGTTTCTACCCAGCATGACCACCAACGGTCCTCTCCCCTTCGATTCCCGCCGTGGCTAGGGATGGCCAACCTGACTACTGCTACCTCTATTGACTCACCGCCATCGGCGGGTGATGTGTCCATGCTGCGCTGGTGGGTAGCTAACTCCCGGCGGACAACCACGCTGATGAGCCCCTCCAGGTTAGCCCAGTTGATGCTGACGGAGGGGTTGGGCCGCTCGATGGTCGAGGCCTCCGGTTCCCGAGGGGCCTTGTTCAGACACCATTCCTGGTCGTGCTTGGGTAGAGGGATAGAGGATTATCTTGAGACTCAAGAGAGCTAGTGTTGCTAAGACATACGTAACACGTGTATTTTGCATGCATTGCACATGCGTGACGCTTCCCATTAACCTGGGTTAACCTGTAGGGTTAAGCCCTATTGAAACATACGGTTGATCTAGTGCAGCTGCAAGGTTGTTGATGTACTCCATAAGAGAGATGCCATAGTTTTAATGTAATTTTATGGCCGATGCAGCCTTTTCTTCTGGATTTTCGGGGATCGATTTTCTGAAGCTCCCAGGTCTGATGTGGAAAAAAATTGGAAATCCATCAAACCCGTCAGGACCTCGGGTACCGGGAGGGCCTTGACGACCCTATAACAACATTGGGATGCAAACAGCTGACACACGGCAAACACCACAGCAACAGTATGTGTCACGGGAAACAAATCTAGCAAACACGGCTGGAGCAAACTCTTACAATAATGGGTTGCTTAACATACTTGTTGCTATCTAGCTTACACTATTCAGCTGTTTTGTACAACTCACCCGTGGTCCAGGGTCTCCAATTGAGCCAGGAGTACCTGCGTCACCAGGCGCCCCACGCAGACCCTGTTGGGAACATACCATGCACATCAGTAAATGACAGTACTTGCTTCTGGTTAACTTACCCTGCCTTTAAGTGTTTGCAACAACTAGTTGTGAATGTCAATTAACACACCTTCAAACTTCCAATTAGAGATATGCATGATAGGTACATGTAAGTGTTGATGAATTCAAACTGCTAAAAGGAAAGTACCTGCTTCTAAAATTTCCGTCTCGTGATCAATCTTTCCACGTCCAGTGATGTACAGAGTATGCTGGCAGCATACCTCGACAAAGTCAATGATGGCTGCCTCAATTGCACTTGGTGCATGTTAGGAAGTGGCTCGTCATTCTCCATGTGAAAGAGCATATCCCTGCTAGTGGTTCACTTTAATTGTAGCAGGCTCAGACATTAAGGCTGGCAAAGGATTGCATCAAATGTGCAGCTTGCAGCAACTACATTGAGTGATTAATAGTTTTTATGAATCCTTCAAAATCAACCTACATAATTAATAATGATGAGAACAGCAACAATATTACTGTGGAGCACCTACCAGACAATCACTTTGAGTTGATTCTGGGTTTGGTCATATTTTGCCTTAAACTTGGCCATCTCTGTGGACCCTGTGGCAGCTCAAACATCCTCTTGACTGGACATTACCACAGTGCTGTCTTCGTCCATAAACTAGCCTGTGTAGTGACTACAAGGAAATGAGGTTGGTCCAACTTGGATATCTTTAACAAATATGAGAACCACTTCACACTTACTTTTATTGGGGTGAGCCTGAGCAAGCGCCACACTAGTGGGACTCCATTGTGCACATGCCTGTGTATGCTTGGACTGACCACTTATGGTAAATTTCAAAATGAACATATTCAAACATTTTCTTTGTACTTCAGCTCAGTCAAGCTTGAGCGGGCTACTGCCAAACTGTAGCATCTCGGCGTGAAAGAGACTGGGAGCGAAGATGACTCAACTTGAATGTATTTGCAGCACGCCAGGCAACTTCCAGATATGTCTATGCTATGAGTCTGGTGGCTGTGTGAGGTGTGTCATGACCACCGTAGAATGCACGGTGGTGGAGTTTTCTTCAGTATCTATAAACGTTGTGCATGAATGACAGCTTGACTGCACATACACATCAGGTATTTCCCTGCTAGCTCATGGTTTCAGTGTGAAGCTTAGCCCATGCCAATAGTAGCTACTCCAGCAGGACAAATAGCTGCATTGTCAGCATGTGTGGTCACCTACATGTGGACCTTTTATGTAACCAGCTACTTGCTCAGGCTCGCCCCAGAATGATGCAGCATCTCCCAAAGTCAATACTCGGTTGGGTAATATTTTACCTTATTTGTACAGGGATAAACTATCTTGTATGACATCAGGTAACATACATGTAGCCAGGAGAATTATAACCAGGAGCTTATAAGCACTGAAAAAAAGTATCAAGCTACCCTACATTGTATGAGGAAAGTGATGATTTGTTGTGTAACTAAGCTGACAGTGAGCCACTGGGTACCGCTACCGGATGCACAGGAAAACTGAGTGACAGCTTATGCTTGTACGCATTCTAGCACTAGCCTTGCTAAATACACAGTGTCCAGAAGTTCACTTTCAGACCCTGCAGAGCCTCACACACCGATGACAGCAGCAGTCAGCAGCTCAGCACTTGTGCTGCAGCTCAATCGAGCATGCTGTTTGTGTCACATGGGCTAGCATTATAATGGACACCATCTGTCATTCTTCAGTTATATGAACATTTCAGTTATCCGAACACCCTCTGGTCCCAGATAAGTGACTTCCTATTGTATAGAGGATCGATTGTTACGGCTGGGGATTCTCCAGTTGTAATAGCTCAGTGGTAGATCACTCGCAGCTCACATGACAAGTCAGGTGTCCTGGGTTTGATTCCTGGTGACTGCCGGCTTTTCACTTTCCTCCATTTTTGCCTCATAACAGCACCGTATCTTTACGTGCCACACTGTACAACAACAGTCTGAATGAGAACCAAGAGTGGTGGATAGAGCACGAGGGCCTAATGTGCTTCAGTTCAGCAACTATATGGGCAAAGCTGAGGAACATCACTACAGCACATTCTACTGTTTTGTGCAAAGAGAACTGTCAGTACTTACTGTGTGACTGAACTGCTCACATTTACACAGCCCTTTAGGCTAGTCTCAGAAGCCCACTCGTTACAGCAATTACCTGGCCTGAAGTTGCCATGCAGCGCTTTGACTTAAAGTGATTCTTGTTGACTTGCAAATACAATTTGAATAAGAAATTAATGTATGTGGATGTGTGTCATGCAATGCTCAGCAGTTATGCACTGCAGTACTGATTGTTTGCATTGTATTTCTATTACAGAAGGCTAGAAGTCAGCCAACTACCACTGTGTTAGAACCTGCATCTGCTCAGGTATATGTATATATATGTAGACTTTAGATAATAGTTACCCTCCCCAGACAGAGCTGCATGAGCCCAAGGGTGTGAATGCTATTCTATCTGAGGAGTGCAACTAATTTGTTGAATGGTACCCCTAGCAACTCACTACCACATCTATTATCACCTCCACCCATACTATTCAAGTTCAAAGATTTGGTTGCTAGGCAAATTCACACATCTCTCCAAATTTAGTGTCAAGTTGATTTTGGGGTGAATATTAGGTCTGTTTTCTGTCAGCAAAAGCAACCAATTCGAAAACAACTCCAAGACTTGTTAACACAAGAGAATTCACAAAAATCACCTGAGTGCAGTTACTGCATACAGTGTTTTGGGTTGTCATTGTCAGAAACAGGCAGCTATACATTGAGAAGTTTATGTGTAGTTGCCTTGTACGTTTTGCCATTGTACGTATATCTGCATAATTGTGTGTGTGTGTCATTCGCACATTTTGAATTGCAACCCACTGTAGCTCTCTCTAGCAGCAAAGCAGGCCCCAGCAGAGCAACCTGTGGAACTGTTGGAAGATGACCTAGCAGTGGAGATCGAAGATGAGTATGATCCCATGGTCCCAAACAACTATGAAATGATACTCAAAGAACGGAAGGAGCAGCAAGAAAAAGCTCGTGAAGAACAGGTAGGTATAAGCTGCTGAGAGTAACACAGCAAAATAAGAACATCTGCAAAGTGTTATAAAATAGGTTTGGCTCAAATCTCATAGGGACTCCCACTTTTTTTATGGATTTACTTCTTACTATCATCACTATTCAGAGGTCTGTCCAGCTAATTAAGCAATTTAAATTGAAAACTGAAACGCAAACCATAGTAGTTATTACTGTAGGTTTCACTACGGTGCCAGTCAGAAAATGCACTGTTTGTACACTAGTTGCACGATGCCTACAGCAGTGTTCTGTAAATATGAAAACGCAGCAAATCCCTATATGTAGCAATAATTGCAATTTAGCTGTATACACAACTAAGTGTAATTACACTGTAAAGCACTGTACAGTATTACTTCATGTTAAACAAAGTAAGTGAGTTACCATGCTACACTGCAAATTGTTTTGTACCGTAGGCCTGGTTTTAATTGCATAGCAAGAAGATTGTGTTTCTTAGTTTGGAAGGCAAATCGTTATTCCAATAATTGCAATTTGCGCCAGCCCCCTGTTTTTGACCACGCCCACAGAGTAGATGAAGTGTGCAAGAGACAATTGCAAGGCAGAGCATTGCATGATGGCACTTAGAGAGTGTTGTGGGAGGCCACCATTCTCAGCTGCATGTGGAAGCACATTCTGATGCTTTTCGTCTTCGTTCTGCTATCGGCTTGCCTATTTTAACACATTTTCAACTGCCTTACAACCAGATCCTTTTCATTCCACAGCACTGATTGCTTCACTGTGGCACCAAGCAGTGTGGGTTTATTCACCTCGTGTAGTTGGAGGCATGGTCAGGACACAAAAACTATGAACGTGATGCTATGACTAGCCCACTAGCTACATATTGATACCCATTTCGCCACAATAGCTGTGATGACCAATATTTGTGCGAGTGTCGTATAACTGGAAATATTGGTGGCCTTTAAATTTGGCGGTTTGGCCCCAAAACCGACCGTAAAAATATTGGTGGAATTTAAATTTAGCGGTGGTGCCTCAGGTCTGTTTATCAAGGAGCATTGCCATCTCTCGGTTGAGTTACTTGAAAAATGCTCTGAGTTCACAAATTTACAAGAAATAAAACTGGCAGCATGCTAGCGCCGAGCTAGCTACATGACAGCTCGTGTAGAGGGGCACCAGACAGGGCCAAGAGCGCTACGCGTTGCATGCAAAAATATTATTAATATTGGCTGATTTTAATTTGGCGTTTTCAACTCTAACCGCCAAACCTGCAATTTAATTCCCTGCCAAATTTTCCGGCTATACGGTATCTGCCTTACCTCTTTCACTGTGACTATCCACGAACCGTCTCTTCTCTCTCCCTCCTGTAGCAGAAGTACGTACCAAATGAAGGGATTTCATTTAAAGTACACTGAGTAGCAGCACTTTCTTGGCCACAGGACAACGCAAGTCCAATCGAAACCATCCAGCGAGTGAGCTGTTAGAATGAGCTAAACATGGACCACGAAAACCTGCTAAATTCCACACTTCACCGTTGCCACTTCCGTGTTGCAAATAAAATACCGGACATTTCTACAGTAGCCCGACCACTGAGAATTCTGTTTCTCATATGCTGACAAAACCATACACACAACTTTCACAAACATGCCAACCAGAAAGAAAAAACAGAAAAATTGTCAAGCTAACAGTTAGTAGAGCAACCGTGTCACCTTAGAATTACTCTGAACTCACCAGTATTGCTGTTGAACATTAATTAACAAAACCTGGATGCAACATTTACTAGTACGTACTGTGGATATTGGTTTTGTTATCACATATAGTGTACTGTAATCGCGGTGCATTACTACAAAATTTGCCGTTTAATTTCAAAACAGAAATGAGGATTTGCCCTTTTGTAATTTGTATGTGACTTCACTCTAGGATGTCAAACAAACTAAGTACGTATATACTATTAACTCCATTTATGCAGCGAAAACTTCGTCGTGAAGAACGTGCACATGAGCGTCGTGGGAGGCAGCGGAGGCACTCCAGTGGTAGTGACAGTGAGGAGGAAGAGAGATCCAAGAGAAGCAGAAGAAAAGGTGAGTGCTTATCATATTGTAATAGCAAATCTCAATGCAAAGTTTTAATACATATCACAGGAATGCGGGTATTCATGTAATCTACACTGTTTTATTTTTTATATGCACTGCTGGGAGTGCAGACAGTGTAATCACAAGCTGATTATTGGTACCAAGCTGATTATTGTACTTCTGGGCTACCACAGGCTACACAAGACAGTCTCATACAAATAGTTACTACAAAGAAACATGGCAACTTTAATCAAGACACATGAAGATAAGTACAGTCTAGCTTACAAAGAAACATGGCAACTTTAATCAAGACACATGAAGATAAGTACAGTCTAGCTTACAAAGAAACATGGCAACTTTAATCAAGACACATGAAGATAAGTACAGTCTAGCTTAGTGAACAGTTATCATTTGTTCTGAACATGTAATACATGCACAAAGTCACTAACTCAGAAGACCACCAAGAAATTCATCACTTGCAGCAAAAACTTACATGGTCTTCTTCTCCTGTCTTCACTGACAATACAAGTGTCTTCACTGCCACTTTCAAGATACTACTAACATCCACTGATCATTCCCCGAGCACATGACCAGCGATGTTGCCAGATAGCTACGCAACTTAGTCCTTATGGGTAATGTTGACCTTGCACTAAGTATATAGACAGATAAGAGTGCATTGGAATAACAGGAAGTTCTATTTATATAGTACAGGCAGGAGATTCTGCTGTCCCTACAGTAACTAATGAGAGTTACATGCTCTTCTCCCCCTTTTTTTTTCTCATGTGCTCTTGATCGAATATTTGTATAGTTGAATATTTTAGTAAACAGGCTTATGTTTAGATATTAGAGTACACACTCCCTTCCTGCTTTAGACCTAAAATAATGTAGAAAGAGTTGGGATGTAGTAGCAAGCACTTAGGAAAGTACTACATTCAAACATCTAAGCCAGTTCTGTCCCAGAAGGGGTATACTAGTTTGCTTTCTTTTTACAATTCACTTGTCTCAACTCCAATTTATGCAGAATCTGCTGCTATTCCTCCCCCAACATTTCTGTCTGCTGAGCCTGAGAAGAAGCCAGAAGAAAAGGAGAAAAATGGTAAATGACTTGTTGTATATCTACCCCTAGTGAAACTTAGAAAATTGTAACTACATGCATCTCATAATTGGGGCGAGCCTGAGCGAGCCCCACACTAGCGGGACTGCATTGCGCACGTGCGTGTGTATGTTTGCTTGCTTGCTTGCGGCCATATACCGTAAATTTTAAATGAGCGCGGTTAAAATTTTAAAATTACGAAGACCGAGCTCATGGCACTCGGTAGCCGGGTAGGCGAAGGGCTATTGCCAGAGTGCAGCGTCGGTGAACCGTAGCGGAGATGACTGAAGTTGAAACACGCACGGAAACTTACTCCTTGCCGCTACAGGCCATTAACGGCAGGATGCCCACAGGCTGTACAAATTTCGATCACAACGGTGGTTGAGGTCGATCCAGGTAAGGGCCATGCATAAACGGAAACACCAATAATTCAGCTCATGACTTTAGTATAAAGCTTAGTCCATGCATATGTAGCAACATTGACAGTAGCTGTCCTGGCTGCTGGCATATGTGATACCTAGCTGTCTCTGGTGAAGACTTATCAAGATACCTACTTGTTCATGACAAATCCTATGCCAAACCCGTTTGCTGCTTGCTCAGGCTCGCCCCCACAATGTTCTACATTTTCTAGTTTAGAAACTATCGCAAGACAAGGATTAGGGTTAGGGTTAGGTTAGGATAGGATAGAGAATGTTTATGCATTTCAGCCTGCTGAAAACCAATGGTAAGTATGTACATTTGGTATGTGTATTGAACATGGCTGCATGGGAAATACAGGAATGTCTAGTGCTGGATGGGACACAGTGCCCATCTCGTTAGGTATGATTGGATTTCCTATGCATTACATCAGACATGATTTTTGGTGGAAAGCCTGAGTGAGCTTCAGCCTAGCAAGACTGCATTGTGAACACAGGGTGCATGTTTGCCGGAAGTTTTTCTTGCAAATGTTTATCAGAGAGTTGGTAGACTCTCTATGTAGGGATGGCGCAGACGTGCAATATTAAGTAAAAGCCATAAAACTTGACTACAGATATGCTAAAAGCTTATTTAAGCACCCAGCCTTCCTCTTTCAAGTCTTTTATGATCAGAAAGACTCATACAGTTGCCCAAAAGCAACACGAAAGACCGTTAAACACGAAAGTGTGCGGTAGTAAAAGTGCTATTTTTCTTGTTCTTTCTTTCTTTGTTCAGACCCGTTGTCAAACAACAATAACTCGAAAATGGCTCAGTTACTCACCTTGATTTTGATGCTCGTCAGAGCGCGCAGCTTCACAACCACTCAGCGACTTCATGGCTAGTTTACCGTGGTCAAAAAAGTTGTTTACAGCACTGCCCAGCTGCTGTCCGTTGCAAAGGACGCCATTTTCTAATTTTGTACACATGCGCACATGTAGCCTCGTTCCCAGACCGAAGACCACGGTCATTGGTTTGTGAGCTAGACAAGTGCACGAGCGAAATCGCGAGTTGACCAGCAGCATTACGCACGGCTGACACGGTTTCTTCCTGTAGTAGTTGGCAAGGCTTATGAACACCACGTAGGTAAGACGATGCATTCAGCTGCTTGCTTAAATAGCCTACTCACAGCTTTAGTAAACTGTGAAGCTAGGAAGGTCAGTTGTCATGTGATCGATAATCAGGAAATTGGTTTCACAAAGCTTAAGCTTGGTACGGAGAGTGGTTGGCCCTTCATCAGATTCTAGCTTGCAATGTTACACAATTATTACATGCTTGAAACCACTATACTAAACTGTCAATGCCATTGCAAGTTCTGGGGTTGTGGTTACACTTGTTCTTAGGCTATGAAATTGACATCACAAAGTACAGAAAAAAGAAAAGAAAAACATTAAAAATGTAAAAAGATGTAGGGATGGCATGCCAAAATGTATGCAAACAAGGTAGGGATGATGTTAAAATGAAGGTAAATATACAAAGCTCTATCCCTACATCTGCACTCTAGTGTGAAAAGATGCAGGGATGGGGCTTTGTCCTTCACTTTTACATCATCCCTACCTTGTTTGCATACATTTTGGCATGCCATCCCTACATCTTTTTACATTTGTAATGTTTTTCTTTTCTTTTTTTACATTTTTCTTTTCTTGTATACTAATAGCACCTGTACCTAGCCACTCAACAGAGAATCAACCCGCTTCGTCATAGAAACATCGAGCAGACTGCGGAAATTTATCATAGAACATGACCTATGATCAACTTAGTGTCGCCTTTCGTTGCCGCCACTACAAATGAATCTTTGGAGTTAGTATGCACTTTTTGGCTGGGCAGTTCTTCCTCAACAAAGCAGCCCACCATTTTATTTGTGTTACCATCGCTTTACAAGATTAAAATTTTTTCCTACCGCATTGGTGGGGAATTCGCAAAAATTTATGCTCCCAAAAATTTCCTACTATACGGTAAGCAGATTTAAATCTTTCCACAAAGGTCTAGCGTGTACATCACACATACTTCAAGATTTGCATGTGGAGCAGGACTGAGAGAAATGTGCTAGAGGCAGACTGCAGCGTTTGCATGAACTGACTTTGCATTCTGTAAGCTAACTCAAGTGTGTGCATTCTATGTAAGAAAGGTTGCTCAGAAAGCAGTTGGTTAGTTTGCTTCAAGTAGGCAGGCTTATGCATAAACCACAAGCTAGATTCCTCACAGACAGCCGAGTTCCCCTCGCGTCTTCCCAATTTCTGATCAGTAGGAAGTTCATCCCTGAGCGTTTCCCAACCATTGACCTACTTAGTAGCTTCCCTGGCTGGACAAAGGATGACTGTATATTCTGCATATGTGGTCAACTACATATATCTGCACAGTAAGGACTGCCTTTGGCTTACTGCTCCCTACTCAGACTACCCTTTGGGCTACTCACTCTGGCTTGATCCTCAGTGATGAAGCCATCTCCCCAGTAGATGGTATTGATTCATCATTCCGTAAGCAAGCTTTGCTCTGACTTCTGTGTCCTTTGTGGACAACTGCAAATTTTAATAGCTGAGTTATTTTCAAATAGAGATTAGTTTGCAGTTTTTGCTGGCAGTCTCTGTGTGGTTCTCCTGGAGAGTTTTCTAGGCAAATTATATAGCTGCCAAGGTGGGAAGAGCTTCAAGAGTGAGACTGCAGTAGTGGTTGTGATGGGCAGATCCAGTGATTGACGAAGGAAAGGGGGAAAGAGTGGAGATTGCTGCACACACAGTATGTGGTTGGCTGTGTGTGTAGCGAACAACATTGTAGGGAGGACTGGGGCATGCTCCCCCAGAAATATTAGACTATAGCTAGAAGTCATTCTGCAGTCTAATTGCTAGTACTCTAAATGACCTAGACGCTAGGTACGTAGAACACTAGGCACCCACCAGCTAGCAACTTAGAACACTAATTAAACAGCTTAGAACACTTAAGTCACTAATATTCAATTTTTCTCCAGTAGTTGATATTAAATTCTTGTCATGATTATCAGGGACTGCCTTCACTTGCTGCTCACACCTTCAAATTTTGCCGGCAACATCTGCCTTCACTGGCTTGCACCTTCTTGGCTTTCTCCTTTGTTTCTGTCTCTGAACTGCTTTGCATTCTGTTGTATTTCTCCCTTCCATGTGTTGTTCTGCGCTGTTTTGTATTCTCCTGTCTAGAGAGTAGCTCTTTGGTCTTGTCTTCATTCAAAACTCCCGCGCTATACTTGGAACAGGCGGAACCGGCGGCAGGTACCGATAAAAGGTCAGCCTAGCTTGCCTATAGCCTAGCCTGTTTGGCTTCCCAGTTCACGTGTACCCATCAGCAAAGATAGGACTTGGCAAGTGCAGTATCAAGAACCGTACGATGCCATTGCAACAGTAACTAGCTACGTATTACAGTAGGCCATAGTCTAAATTGAGAAGACACCAACGCCTAGAATTCACGGGATTTAGAAGCCCACGTGAAGCCTCATAAAACCCATGCACTTCGCGGTTGGGTTTATGTAGGCTTCACTTAGGCTTCTAAATCGCGTAGATCCCTAGGCTTTGGTGTCTAATCTAACCTTTTGAGTGTGCTTCTGAGTACAATCTACAGTCTACTAACCGCGTGAAACGTGAGGTTTTCTACCTTTCCAGTGGTCAGGAAGCCCTCTCATTGCATCCTGGAAATACTGCTCGCAAAATTCACACCCCGTATTGTATAAAAATTGTATAAAAATTAGGCGATCAGAACGGTGGAACATCTCTGCATGGTTGCTCTTGCCTTTGTCTACTGGCCTGGAAGGACTGAGTCACGCAAAATATACACCCCGCATACTTCCATCCGGAATGATACTGAACCCATTTGCTTCACAGTTCGTCAAGGCACCCAGTTTTTTGCACCCCTACCATATTGCCAAGTGTCAGTGCGCCTAGTCTCGCGCGAGCTATATAGCCCACTTCCGCTGGCGATACTAGTCCGCATGCCGCTAACGAGTGCGTACATAACCATAACTTGACAATCATTTCCGTTAAACTATAGCTAGCTTACTTTGCGCTTGGTGAATGTCAATAAATGATTTCGAAAATTCACTTCCGCGAAAATTAAACCCGTGAAAATTTTCCGTAATACAATAGATTGTGGTTCCGTGAAAATTTTGCCCCACAAAAAATACCCGCTATACAGTATAATGTAAACTGCAGTGTATGTGAGTGATGTTTCCAGTAAACTATAATTGTGTATATGTAAACTATTTTGTTTACAAACACATAACACTGAGCCTCCACAGTCACAGTACATGTATGTTATGTATTCATCCTGTAAACTCAAATCAACGTGATAACTCTGTAGATGTTGCCCAGGGGGACGTGATATGGTAAAATATCACCCTTGTTTGGAGTAGTGCTTCTCACGTAATTGGTACGCATATATCACACTGACTTTAGTACATGATAAATTGTTAACACATGCCCTAGGTACCTTGGACTCTTTATGGTATTACAAAATTTCATACGGAGCCTACCACCTCTGTATACCTGAAGGGTGTAAATGAACACTGCAACTATCTCAAAAAAATTACCTACGTAATGGTGTTGGTCATTTGAAATATGATTGCCTACACTGCCCTGGGAGCCCACATAATTAATTTTATTTAGAAGTTTTAATTAATAGTTGCTGGTAAAAGGTGTGAGCATGTGGCGGGAGTACATGACAGTTGAAATAAGGAAGCAACAAAACACTGCAGTTACCCTTCATGTTCCCTTTTAGTTAGCCCACTTACTCTGTCATCCACATTAATAACTCTTTCAATCAAATGTGTACATGAATCCGTCATCCTCTTCTTTCTGTATAGTTGTGGAGTCTGCATTGGAAGAACTTAGCAGAACTAAAGCACAAAAGTCTAATCCGTTTGCAAAGCCAAAAATGTGAGTTTCTTTGAGTACATACGTATATGATGTAATCTGGTTTCACTAATTGAAAACTGGAAAAGGATTTACAAACAGCTGGATTAGCTATTAGCAGAAGTAGGGCTCATTGTAGTATAATTTATGGTATGCAATGGACACACCCCCAACCTAATATGAAACTTCACTAGCTTACTAAACTGATTTATATTCATACCATTTTCATACAGTACCAAATAACCCCGGATACAATGGGGCACTATATAAGCCCATTTTGCATGGCAGCTTCATAGCAATACCAAAACCTCACAGCATCAAGCAGCACCCATGTTTGAAGCCCTATATCTTACCGCAGAGTGCAGACAGGGTTTCAGAAGAATGCTCTTCAGGAAACAGTTGCTTAATAACCCTATAATTCTGAATGTCAACTTTTGTTGACATCAATGTGGGTATTTTCCATACAAATGTCAACTGAAGTTGACAAATAACAGCATGGCTGCATGCACTATACCAAACACTTCCTACAGATACTGAGTTACCTTTAGAGTAGGAGTTCACTGCTTTCTGCCGATCAGAGGGTGTCCTAGCAGCAGTGTTTGTAGCAGGCGCAGGTTTTCATGGAAAGATTGAATATCAATGAAAGGAAACAGAACAACAGTGTGCACTACAGGTGAATCAGGAACGACCCTTACTAATAGTGATTCACCTTTCAGAACTCTCATGATTGGAGTTCACAGCTCTCTGCCACTCATAGAGTGTCCTAGCAGCTGCCCTCGTCATGTGCATAGGAAATTAAGTGCTCAAGTATTCATTGTTTATTGCGAGAATCAAGGTTTTGCTTTCATAAATTTTGCTCTGTTCTCTCTTTTTGTCTTCCTAATCAGTACAACCGTACTCTTTCCTCCAAACAAAGCTTTCTTAGTCATCTAAAAGATAGTGTGACTTTTCAATAATTAATTCTGTAACGAGGGGTCTCTCCACACGTGAGCAATCTCAGAACTAAATGGTTTATGTTGCAATGCAAATCAGTAGTTATTTTTTCTAGCTAATTGTAGGCTGTTAAGGTGTGCTAACCCTCTCAAGTTTGTGAAGGGAAGCTGCTAAAGGAAAACAGTAGTGTGTAACTATATCCTGCTGGAAAAGATGTTTCAGTGTATGCGTGAACAACACCAGCGGAATCGCCAGTGCACCAGAAGTCATGTACGTATAGATTCCTTTGCAGTGGATGCCTAAATGTGTTGTGAGACAGCACGTAGCTACCAAGAGCATGGATTCCCTTAGATGAGTGCTTTGCAAAGCATAAGTATATGTAGATAACAGCATCACTTTTACGTAGGATGGTGAAATGACAATTTAGTGAGTAAAGGAGAGGCAACAAGCAGTAGTGGCAACCAAGAAAGCAAGCAGTTTAGCCAAAAGAGTGATCTGGCATACTTAGGTGGACTGTTTATATACTTTTAACTGTTTAATTCTTGACTACTTCTCCAAAAAAAACATTCATGAGCCATTTTCAACTTTGAAGCACACAGTCCCATGTGGGTGTTTAAGTTAGGCACCCCCATCCACTTTGAATCACATAAACGAAGTCACTGCATTCTCATATGTAATACAGTATTATGCGCAACTTGGAGTGCAAAAACTACAAAGCCTAAGGCGTGGCAGACTCACATGGAAATGAAAGATTATTCTGTCATGTATTCGATCGCATTGCCACATTTGAAGTACCATTTTGCTGAACTTCTGTTAAGGGCAGGGTTCATACACATTTCCTAGACACATCAGATCTACAAAGCACATGTGAGCCCCTCTCTTAAGGTTACGGGATACAGTTTGCTCATTAATATTCATGAAAAAATATTACCTTCCTTTTCTTCGTGCAGGATCCAGGCATGCATGCGTTTAACTTTACCGCTAAAAAAGTTGCATTAGCCTGTAACAGCTGTGCTGGTTGGGTGGGCGGAGCAGGCAATTTGATAGCGGTGCCTGCGGTTAATAGTCCGCGTACGAAGTACTGACTTCGGCGTCAGTTATTTCCTGTTGGAAGAACATCTTACCGTATATTACACTGTATTTGAATTCTACGAAGACAGGCACAGGGCGGCTCAAAGAGTTTTCGCCGAGACGACTTACCGTTTTAGATATACGCCTAGATTTAGTCGCTTGGTCGGTCGAAAACCACCGGGGTTTTGGATAGAAATGCGTGTCACTCGCTTCCCCTGGCACACAGCGACGAAGTTGCTCTGAGCCGCCCTCAAGTAAGTTGAGTATTACCCGTAGGTGTTGAAAAGTTGTACCTGCAATCCTCTCTGAAGACAAAATCTGACGCCAAAAGTCACGAACTTTGTCATCGCCGCTCGCTTTAGTACGCTGTACATAAGAATTAATACTATACTGGTTAAAAGGTACTCATAGTACTGTTATATGTCGCTTCTATTGCGTTGCTGTACACTGGTTCCTGCACGGAGAAAAGGAAGGTAATATTTCTCATGAATATTAATGAGCTAACTGTATCCCGTAACCTTAATGAAAGTTCAGTGATACAGCACTTTGAACACAGTGATGCAATCAAAATACACAGTGGAATAATCTTGAATTTCTACATAGGACTGTCACATGTGCTGTTCTATTGTGCTATGTATAGCTAGTAAAGTGCTGTTGTAGTTGAATTCATCTTCCACCACCATTTCATTTCCAGCTGAAAAGTCAGAAAAGGGACCTGGTCACACTTACAAATTTTGCTTATGCTCCAAGTCATCAGTCTCATTTGGGATAAATTTGTCCATTACCAATGACTAATTTTGTACCATGTAACCACATTCCAACACCATTGGAAAATGGCAATGAGGTTCACATTTCAGAAACTTGGAGCATGTTTGCACTCAATTGGCTGCTACTCTCACCTCCCAGGATTAACCCCCATCATGGTGTACAATACTGTACAGCGGGAAATTTTCATATGGTGCCATATTTCGCATAAAACTCCAAGATGCGAAAATGAAAAGTACGAAATTTTTTTCCATGCGAAATTTTGAAGACGTCAAAATTTTGATTCTAGCACGAGGAGCACAGAACCAGTTTGAGATCAAGAGTAAAAGAGATGGCATTGTATCGATATTTGCAACCTCTGGACGCCCTTCCAGACCCCTAACCCCCAGCGTAGATAGAGAGCGCAAACAGATATCTTCTTCGGAAAGTGGCCAATGATGGCCTCCCCTCTGACCACCGCTACAGCGATGGCTCTGTTGCCATCTTCACGCTGGCATGGAAATTCCTCACCGACAACAGTAGCCCAGATATCCTTGTAGACATGGTAGCCTCTCACCATTGCCTCAACCGAAAACGATGCCATAATTGCTGCAAAATGACACGTCTGTGAGGGGGCGTGGCAACATGCTAGCACTTGCGTGCGAAAATTAAAATACGAAAATTTCTACTAAAGGCCAGTCAGTCATTTATGCGAAAATTTGCACCATCAAAAATTTCCCTCTATACGGTAGTACGCCATGTAGGATGGCCCTGAAAAAAATGGTGGCCACATTAAAAATCCACGAATGACACGCTTAAAATGTCTGCCCCCATGAGCCATATCAGGCATTATCAAGTGCTTCCAGGGCCATTAACTTTGCTGGAGAGCATCGCTGAAGTTTTAGACTGGCAAGTTGCTAAAACAGGCAAATTGTCTTTCTTCTTCTTCTTTCTTTCTGCCAGGTTAGCGCAATAATGACTGAAGCTATTACAACAATTCAAACGCGAAACAGCATAAATCACTAGGTATTGCACTCACCACTTATCATTCTCAAAGAACTCGAAATAGTCAGTGATTCTCAGATAACCCCACGCTTGTGCTTGCCGCTATACAACATTTTGTTACATTATAATTTTTCAGATTTTCATGCATAGAAACTAGGCCCCCGGAAGTTTAGCTGAGCACGTGCTTAGATAGCTTACTGTGATAAGAAGGCAGCAGCTATCACAACAGGATATGAAGACTGCAACAACCAAGGTCAGGTGGTATAATGCAAACATAGAGAGGGGATGTGTGTATGCTTCCAGAAGTATTATAAGGTATGTATTGCTAGGGCTGTTGTACATGAAAATGTAAGGACTCCACACAACTGAACACGTGTAGTTTGCAAGGCCAGCAGCTCCTGCTTATGTAGAGAAGTTTGATGGTTGGATTTAAACTGAATTTCACTTGAAAGCATTTGAGTTTACAACTGTTAGAGCTTTGTAAACAACAAAGTAGTGTACACTCATACTTTACAGACCATGTATCTTCCTCTTGGCCTCCCCTCCCACCTATCTTATCTGTTACTGTTTCTAAAATAAACCAACAGGAACAACTCACAAAAAAGTTTTCTGAACAAAAGTGAAAATATCATGGTGTCATTCCCATCTAGTTTGGTTGGTTTTTGAAGGTTCCATCCTTACATGCGCTTGCTTTCCTACCATCCCTACATCTTGTGCCATTTTGCCAACTATGTACACCACAAAACACACATTGGCCTCTAACTACACATCTCATATTTGGCATGCAATCATTGATCTTTGCTATGTAACTCAGCACATACAGAAAACATTTTGCAAGTGTGGCAAGCCCCTTTTCCCAATTTTTGGAGGCAGAGTCTGGAAATGATGTAAATATTTGTTATGGAATGTTGGCACATTCCTGTACTCACTTGCAGTGGCTCAGTGGCTTCACAGATCATGTCCAAGTATGGCTGGAAAGAAGGCCAAGGTGAGAATATCCTCACTCACAAGACTGAATTGGTGGACAAATCTTTATTCTAGACTCCCTTGCATGCAAGGTCGCATGATGGATTATCCCTAGCTTGTTTGCATACTTTTTGGTGTGCCATTCCTACATATTTTAATATTTTTATTTTCTTGTTTCTGTACTTTTTTTTAATATTAATCTCAGTTACAGTACAGTTACAGTTATATCTTTCAATGTAACCACAATCCCAGAACTTGAAATAGCATTGGCAGTTCAGTAGTGGTTCCAAGCCCTTCGTGAAGCAGATTTCTTTGATTTTCAATCGCAACGGCTGACTGTACTGACAGTCATACCCATTTACCAGTTCACAGTATATGAAAGTTATTACCCACCTGTTACTATAGAAACAAGGGTAAAGAAAAGACTTTCAGAGGAGATACAACAGCATCACGTGATCCTAGAACATCCCTCCCCCTTAATACAAACTGCCATAGTAAAATCGTCAATCTGTTTGAGCACTTTTAAAGCAGGCTGTCATTTTGATATTCTGAGGAATGAAAGTACCTCGACTGATAAGTCAAGCCAAACACTGGTCGGCTTAGTGAGTGTACCTGTACTCTGCATACTTTTGTATTCAAGTTTGAACTTTGCACTTCCAGAGCATCCACTGGAGCGGTGCCTGTGCAGGCCTCAAAGAAAAGTGGGAAGTAGGAATGTCCCTAAGACCATATAAAGCTATACTTGTCTGCAGGAATTACGTTCTACACACATTTATCCTCTGTGGTGTGACGTCACTGTGTCATACCTCCTCTGTATAACGTTTATGTGACTGTACTTCTGTCTGAATCAACTTCAGGTCTTGGGAAGCAGTCTCAAGGAATCAGTACTGCATTGGCTGTTGAGAAGACCAGTAAAAGGGGAGGCAAGATTGTGAACATAGCGGCTGAGACAGGTATAAAATTAAGCAGTTTACACTCTAACATTGTTTTGCTGAGTATGCTATTAGAGGTGCTGGTTGTGATGCCAAAGCTGTATTATTGTAGTCATTTGATGATATCAATGTGCTTCACATTCAACACCCAGATTTATTAAACGGACATACATTAGCTATATTTGCCTCTATAACATTTTGCATGATTGTTGGCTCTTACTGACATAATGGCAACTGTTTGGGTGTAAAGTCACCATGGGTTAGCTTTCAGCCTTAGTGCATATGTACTTGCACTGAATAGGTATACTTAACTAACAAGTGCTTTTGCAACTTTGATATCAAAGTTGAGAATGTCCCCATAGGCTGGGGAAAAAGACGAAAATGATCAAGCATTTCATTATTACAAGACAAAAAAGCATGGCGTACGGTAGTACGCCATATGTAGGGATGACCCCGAAAAAAATGGCGGCCACATTAAAAGTGCACAAATGACACGCTCGAAATGTCTGCATTAGATTAGTCAAAGGCCTCCATGAGCCATATCAGGTAATATCGAGTGCTTCCATTAGCAACTGGACCTTTACCTTAGCTGGAGAGCATCGCTGAAGTACCAGAGCGGCAAGTCGCTATAACGCAAAACATATATAGAGAGGGGATGTGTGCTTGCTTCCAGGAGGTATACTAAGTATTATAGGGTATATGTATTGTTAGAGCTGCTGTAAATGAAAGTGTATGTGAGGATCCCACACTGAGCACGTGTAGATTGCAAGTGCAGCAGTTTCTACTTCCGTTACTGAAGTCTTCTGTGTCCTGTAACTCACCTAGACACTAGGTACGTACTTGATAGTTAGAACACCAGCTGGCGATTTAGAACACTAGCTTGCAATTTAGAACGCTAGCTAGCTGGCAACTTAGAACACTAGCCACCGATATTCAATATTCCTTATTTCAAATTTCAAATTTGCTTGTTATGGTCATTTACAACAAAAATGCAGATTGTACATCTTTACATACAGTACAAGTTTACGTAGAGTTGATGGTAGCATTTTGGGCTGGTGTCTTCTTATCCTCTTTTATTGTGTTGTGCCTGGGTCTTCACATCCTCCAACGCAGAGAGTAGCAGCCTATCGGTAGCTTGGTCCTCGAACTGCTCTAGTGCATCTAGTAGCACCAAGTCAACAGTGGCTTCATTCAAAAACCACCACACTAGAGTAGGCAGCCACAGAAACTGGTAGTTGTTCAGCTCCTCTCACTCCATGTGAACTACTATTAGGTTCACCGAAAAACTCTCCATAGACTTCGTCCCCACAGAGGTGACATAGTATTGAGTCGTAAGACTCCATTACAGCAACAGTTTGACTGACGGTGAGTAGCTATAGTCTAAATCGTTTTGACACCACAGTGTTAGGAATCTATGGAATTATAAGCCTGTACAAAGCCTCATAATAACCGTGCACTTTGCACTTGGGATTTATGAGGCTTTGCTTGGGCTTCTAAACCCCATAGATAAAGAAGTTTGATGTTTGGATCTATACTTTCCACTTGGAAGCATTTGTAGCTGTGTACTATGCACTAGCTGCCCCAAATCAACACCTAGTAGAAAGTCAGCCTTACCCCTAATTGAATTTATGACGATACTTTGTTCTTTGTGAATAACAAAGTTCTATAGTTTCGTACGTTACAGATCATGCATCTTCCCCTAAAAAACAAACAAAAAAAACAACAGGAACAAGTCACAAAAAAGTTTTCTGAATGAAAACAAGCACATGAAGGGATGAAACCTAGCCTCGTTCCCAGGCCTACCCCGTTTTTTGTTCTTCGGTTTGCGTTCAATATAATACACGGAAGTGGAAGAGCGCGAAAAACGGGGAAGGCCTGGGAACGAGTCACGTGAATGACGTCTGGTGGACGCGAGGTGGACGTAGGGGGGGCGGTGCCCAACTACAAATTCGTGTGCAATAAACCATAGAGCGAGTTTCTTACCGGTGAAGTCAAGTACTGTCGATCTCGTGAACGTCTGGGGTCCAGGCTATCGTTGGAGCACTCCATGATGAAGTCTAGTACGTTATTTGTAGCTGGGCACCGCCCCCCCCCTACGTCCACCTCGCGTCCGCCAGACGTCATTTACGTGACAAGTGTTCCCAGGCCTTCCCCGTTTTTCGCGCTCTTCCGCCTCCGTGTATTATATTGAACACAAACCGAAGAACAAAAAACGGGGTAGGCCTGGGAACGAGGCTAGATGAAACCCTCAAACACCAACCAAACTAGATGGGAATGACATGGTTTTTGAGGGTTTCATCCCTACATGTGCTTGTTTCATTCAGAAAACTTTTTTGTGACTTTAAGATGCAGGAATGGCATGCTCAAAAGTATGAAAACAAGGTACGTAGGTATGATCTAAAGTAAACTAAGCCCCATCCCTGCATTTTTTCACACTAGAGCGAAGGATGATTGCGAGCAAACACTCAGAGCAATATCTGTACTGAAACAGACAACATCATTGTCTGTTTTGTACAGGGTGTGTAGAGTTGTATGCCTGAAGGAGATTCTCCAGGACCGAAAAGAATATCCTCATCTAACATGATTGCACACTAGAATAGTCGTGAATTTCTTCTCACTGTACGTTTATTGTACACGGTGATGACCAAAATGCCTTAACCTCCCTTACTTGATACCTGTGCAAGAACAACTTGCAGTTGTTGACATAGCATTAAAGCATTTTGTTCTCATGGCACCTCAACCTTTTTTTCAGCTTGCTAGGCAGCGAATGAATACCAAGTTTGATGATATACTTGATGTCACACTTAAATAATCAAGGACTGCTGGTCACTATAGATCCAACAAATACACTTTGAACCAGGACAAGCAAAATGGCTTGCTTGAGTTTGCCCCTTGCTTGATACTGCTGAGCACATTGCAGTGTGGGACCAAGCCAACAAATCCTACTCCTGCCCACACTAAACACTTACAATGGGAGCATGCAAGCAGCATAGCGCACCAAGTTGTTTTTCTGAAAGCTGAATTGGCACAAAGAAATCTAGTTAGGGAATTCGGGGAAAAAATTAGTTACTTTTGTTACCTCCACAAGTGTGTTTATTCTGACACATAACATTAGTGCATATACGTATCATAGGCGGCGGAACCTGGGGTGGGGGGCACCAGGGACACATGCTCCCACTTGAAGAGAATATGCTGCATAGTGCTGTTGGGCATGGTGACCTTTGTGACCACTTTTGCAGTGAGCGATCACTGACCTAGTTTCAAAGTGAAGTAAAAAGTAGAAATGTTCTTGTCCAGGTGGTCAATTCGTCCATAAGATGCCCACGTCGTCAGGCCCGACGTGTACAAGGTCGACTACAATGACTGAAATGCTTTGTGACAACATACGTGCATCGTGGCGAACGGCAGTATTACTCCCGCCAGGTATTCTAGTCAGACTAGTGGCATTTGGGCACAAACAGGGCCTCAGAAGTACCTAATTTTAAATAATTTTCCTGGGGAGCATCTTCCCACACACCCCTAGCACATGCATCCTTATGCACGCACCATCATTTATGCCCCCCCCAATCTTAAGTATGTATCTTCTGCTGCCTCTGTATATGGTGGTGACCTGTGTCAAATTTCACACATGCATGGCATTTTTAACTTGCCATTATATGCAAGCACAATACATCATTATTGAAGGCACAGCGTACCATCATACAGGCACATAAAATGACACCAGCATGTTTTTGCAGTATGCCAACATGCACTTGCTTGTCCAATATGCCATGCCAACATATGGGTTGCTTTCTAAGTCTCCACCTGAGGTTCCAGCATGCATTTACAACATGCAAACATACAACATGTACGTCAACATGCCAAAATGCATGCACAGATTCTCGAAGGTTCCTCATCATCACATAGTTGCATATCAACATGTGACAATCATCGCTTCTAGGAGCGATTTTTTTAAATGAGATGGACAGCTGCACAAAGAGACACTACTTTGAAGATGCTTCTACCTACTTCATGGATTAAAACAGCCACCCAACTGCATTTGCAGCAGAGTTCATCTCCCAGTCATCCCAGCAAATCTAGTATTGGCCGCAATAGGTCCTGCTTGGTGATAGACTAAGGAAATGCACCATTTTAGACTGAATGGTCCACACCTTTTTGTACACATGATGGACCCCCTCTGACACAGATTTCCATCATTAGCATATAGCTGAGCCTATGAGCACAATCACAACTAAAAGACAGACTCATGACATCACTAAAGCACTCTACCTATTTTAAATCCACCATCTTTATATATTGGTCCAACACATTCATGCCATTATAACACTGCATTCTGATCTAGTATAGGTTAATATGACTGTATTTATTTTCTGCATACCCCCTAGAACAACAACTGGAACAAGAGAAAAGAAAAGCTCAATCACTCGCTGATATAATGAAAAATCCCACCAAAGTAGTTCTTTTGCAGGTGAGGTAACTATGGATTTTTTTTTTTTGGTATACAAATTTGCCAAGAACGACTCATGAATATCCTAGTTTATTGGTGTGTTGAAAATCTGACATGCTGTCATGCATGACTAAATGTCCACATTCAACCCCTCTCTTCTTATCTTATGCAGAAAGATGAATGCACCTACTTATATATATTTTTGTTACTGAAAAATTATCATATAAACATCCCTAAAATTGATTTTTTGTGTTCCTAAATTTTTTATGGTACTGTCCATGGTGGTTGGTATCAAGTCATGTTGAGAGGCTACCATATTTAGGAATCACGGGCGGCCAGTATAGTCTCATGCCGAACTGACCCCCCACCCCCAAGTGAGGAATATCTATTGTTTTTATTCAAGTTCATTACTGTAGTCTCGCGAAAGAGCACCCACCCTTAAAAGAGCGCCCACCCCCTACTTTTGGTCCAATTTTCTGTATAGGGTCATTGTTTGCTCAAATGAGCGCCCACCCTAGAGCGAGCTATGCGTTGCTAATGGAGTGCATGTGTGGAGTTTGAGAAGCACATCCTCAAGCGCTATGCATATCTGAGGTAAGAGACTTCATGTTATACTTCGCCGAAGGTTATTACAAGGCAGTTTTGCGTAGACGAACTTATAGCTATTAAATGCAACACGCACTGCGAGCTAAACTGTACGTATATGCTCACATGGTGTCATTCAGAGTGTTGTGTGTCATCAGGACTTGACTTCGAAGCTCTGTTGTACGTTAATGTTTGTCCAATTATTTGCTGTTAGCTAGCTCAATAGCTGAAAGCTGACATACATGTCTAGTATTGTCTGCTCAATATGAAGCCGTGTTTTCTGCCTTGCTTTACTAGCTCAACTACACACTCTCTGCTTTTGTATATTCTAGCAATGGAAAGCTGGGCTGGGGTCTCAAATATTGTTACCAGTAACATTCTTTTGTCATTAACATTGAAAAGTTCCCACCCTCCTATTTTTCAAATTTGTAAGGTGCACCACTTATGGGTGCTCTTTCGCATATTTAGAGTAAGTTAGCAATCATCGGACGACAGCAGGTATATTCAGACACTCAAACGTGGAGGGAAAACTGCGTAAACATTCGGCGATACCGCAAGACTGTAACGGAGGTACGCGGTACCTGGTGTACCAAAAATGTCGCCCACGCATTGTTTCCTGTTGGTGCTAGAAGTGATAAAATGGCAGTCCGAAAAACATCAATCTTCGGAGAAGTGTATCTATTTTCAGACACTGTTGTTTGTGCCTTCTTTGAAGCTGCTTTTGGAGAGATTTTAGCATCGATACGATGCCTCAAGACCTCCCCAATTTGCAATATATTTTCGTAGCGGTAGCTGCTTTGAACACTCAGGAGCGCAGCTGAACATAGACCAGTCCAATTCGATCAATAATCGGATGGTGAAATTTGTCATTTCTTGCTGTGTTGTCTCCAAACAAGTTGAAGTCTCCACAATATTAGCATCAGTAGAACCTACAGGCTCTTGGCTACATGCTGGTATTTGTCCGGTGTTTGTGCATTGAGTAGTTCTCGAGATATAGCACGATATCGTTCGAACTCACCTATTTATACTGCACATGAATCAACCAGCGTACTTTATGGAAAGAAACATGGAATATATTTATATCTCGAGAACTACTCAACGCACAAACACCGGACAAGTACCAGCATGTATCCAAGAGCCTGTAGATTCTACTGATGCCAATATTGTGGAGACTTCAACTTGTTTGAAGACAACACGGTAAGAAATTTCACTGTCCGATTATTGATCGAATCGGACTGGCACATGTTCAGCTGCTCCCCTGAGTGTTCAAAGCAGCTACCGCTACCAAAATATACTGCGAATTGGGGAGGTCATGGGGCATCGTTTCGATGCTAAAATCTCTCCAAAAGCAGCTTCAGAGAAGGCACAAACAACAGTGTCTGAAAATAGATACACTTATCCGAAGATTGATGTTTTTCGGACTGCCATTTTATCACTTCTAGCACCAACAGGAAACAATGCGCGGGCGTCATTTTTGGTACACCAGGTACCGCGTACCTCCGCTACAGTCTTGCGGTATCGCCGAGTGTTTACTCAGTTTTCTCTCCGCGTTGGAGTGTCCGATTATACCTGTCGTCCAATGATTGCTGACTTACTCTACCTTCACTTCCACACCGTTGGTTAGCAATGTACAACCATTTTTATATGGTGTGCCCTGGTGCTATAGAACCGTGACACCATTTGGTAGAAACTTTACATTTTGGCAGCTAGCCACAATGTGGATAATATCTTTATACACCTGTACAATCACTTGCAATAAAAGTGCATCAACCTTAATTTAGCTCGATGTGCATACGCAGAATTCAACTGTGTGGTTACAACAGAAATTGATTCTAAAATGCTGATTTTTGGTCATGTTGATTCCATGTGTGAAATCTTAATTTGCTGAGTAAGTCATTGACACTTGTCTTGGTAACTACATGTACTTTACACTGGAAATAGTCAAAATAGAAGCCAATTAAGTCCGAACAAGTAAAATTGAAAAGCCGGTACTCGACATTGCATGCCATGCGATGTCAAGAAGCATTGTTCATGAAAGGAGACATTGCGATGTCAAGAAGCATTGTTCATGAAAAGGAGACGTGAAACGACGTGTTGAGAATGTGATTGAGATCATGCTGCCACTTACAAAAGGTAGCGTATTCAATGTGTAGTTTCTTGGTACCGTCCGCCTCGTCTTGTCTCTACTGAAAGTGATGCACGCTGCTTGGTTTGGGCTTGCAAGACTAGGAACAGTTGGTCATGCCTACTGAGCACTTATATTTATGGTCAATCATTGCAATAAAACGCATGGAATTTGACCGATGACTTCATGTAATTTCGACCCGTGTATTCCAAATGGTACTTGTTTTATGCAGCTCAAAGGGAACGAATAAAAACGTGCCCTGCAAACCACACCTTCTCGCACAAGCTACAATTGAACCATCCATAAACAACGGCTTCCCTACACATTTGATCTCAATACTACAATTAAAACTGCAAAGTAGGTGTGTACAACTTCTCATTTGTTGGTACTTAAATCATTTAAACCCTATAGTGTACTTTTGGTTACATCATACTACGCACTGCGCAGAAAAGATAGTCTCTGCATGCTAGCGTGCAGGTTCTGCGTCAGCAGAAAGGGCGGGACAGGGGAAGGTGGTTGGGGTCACCTGCAGGGTGCTGTGCACATGGCAGCTGCTAGGCTTGAAAGCAATGGTTGGCACCAAGTGGGCCAATTCCCGCCCTGGCTGCATGAACAGGTGTAGAAAACGCTACTCTCACATTTTGGGGGATTAATAGTATGGGCTTTTTGTGTGTTACCTTTGTGTTTGCAGTTATATATTCCCTCTAGCACTGGTCAATAACGTTAGTTGACAACGCACAACACAACGAAATTTCTTGCCATTCTGCCCACTAGGTACTACGTCTAACACACTGAGAAACAATTACCTAGAGCTTTACAGCTGCTGTAGCAAACTGTTTGTGCCACCATATGTAGCGACGCGTATACTTGCCATGATCATCTCTGAGCTACGTGTGAAGAAACACATGCTTGCCCACACACAATTAACTTGTGCTTACTTCAAGTATACACTTGACATCCACACATGATAAAATGTCCCACTCATTGTTGTGAATTGTCGGGGATCAAGGGTGATCATAATTGACCTTGTCACCATAGAACATGGTTGGTCCTGGAGAAGTGGATGAGGACTTACAGACAGAAGTGATTGAGGAGTGCAGCAAGTACGGAGATGTTTCCAAGTGCCTGGTTTTCGAGGTACGTACCTAACTGTAAATGTGCAATTATATAGTCAGGGCAAGTCTCACAACAGTGAGATGAAATTGGAAGATGGGTTCTCTGGTATTATGCATATCATCTGTATTTCATGTCTTGACACAATAGTTCAGTATGACAGCATGCCGCACACCACATATAGAGAATAAGAATTTTTTCTCTTGGTTAGTTAGTGCCAGCAGTTGAGTGCTGAGTGGTGTGGGGCATGCTGTCGTGTTAAGTTATAGTGTGATGATCAGGTGGGCTAGCTTAAATGTGAGCCCCTACTGCTCAGTAAGTGAGGTTCTCCCCTCAGCTTCTGCGGGTTGACTAATAGCAAATTTAACATGCACTACTCTCCTTTTCCTAAGGTGCCTTAGTTAATGGTACTAAACTGTATTTTGAGGGCTAATTTATCAACTATGATGTTACTTCATAAACAATGATGCTACTTTATAAACATGGTGTTACAAGAATCGTACAGTACGATGGTGCGTTATAAAGTGCAATTCTACTTTCTAAACTATGATGCTACTTTATATAGACAATGCTACTTGATGCTACTTTAAACTACAGTGCTACTAAACTATGTCTATATTGTGATGCAAAATTGACCAGTGAGCATCTGCAAGAAAGGACTACATGAGTTCTGTCAACCAATGAGTGTTTGCATTGCAGCAGACCGCCAGGCCTATCACGTGATGCCTGCACCAAAAGTATACTGTGTTACACGATGTCTAGTGCGCGTAAAAATGGAAAGCAACTCTGCCATTAGTAGGTGTAAGACCTGAAGTAAAAGGCTTTACAGTTCAGGGTTGCAAATTTACCTGAAGTAGAAGGCTTTGGAGTTCAGAGGTTTGTAGCTTCTTTATCCTCAAGGCAGGAGCCTGACATTAGTTTGTCAACCGTGAATAGCAAGGCACGCCTTCACCTGCTTTATACTCGCGTGTTATATTAGCCTAAAGCACAGTAGCACGCTCAATACACGTAGCAAGGATTTTATAAGTAGGCATATTGCACGCCTGTGACGTCATGTAAGTGTGAAAATCCCTTCTGGCACCACTGTGAGGGTGGTGTAACTGGTAAAAGGAAGCTTGTTGGTGTATCAGAGTTTCATTCGCGGGGTAAGTGCACCATCCCATTAACGAATATTCAGTCAGATTGGACAGGGTCGTAGGAACAGGTCTGGCAGGTCCAGCGGTTGCCGGACCAATTTTTGGCCAACCAACCCGTGCAAAAATGCCGTAGCTATGAGCTTCAGCGGGTTGTTCAATTCTTGCTCCGAGAGTACACTGGCAGAGATCTCGGAAGACTGCTGTCATCCGTAAGATTTCTGTTGGGGGCTGGAGGTAAGCACGCTTTGTCGACTGAAAAACTCCACTTCGAAGCATAAGTTTGGGAAAGCTATATACTGTGAATTGCTCACAATAGATCGTGAATACACAAATCATTACGGAGGCAAAAACAATAAAGAACGAGACAGTAATACCTCGTTCTCAAACGTAACTGCTGCAACTGAATCTTTAGGATTCAGCAACAACGGCTTCAAAACGGACTAAAAAAATTAGTTTGAGAGCAGAACAATTTAACATTTTCTGGGGGTGGAGTACTGGGTGGGAGGAATGGAGGTCAGGCGTGCCCCAGAACAGTATGCACACGCTTTGCACTGTAATACGGCCGTACCATTTCGAATTTGCTTCCTACGGGCCTGTTGGATATCCAACACTTCCCTCTGGCCTAGATGTATGAACTTGTATTATCGTGAATCCTGTAATTCACATATTGTGGTGTAAATATATCTATCTGGCATACATATTCCGTGTGTCTTCTAGGACTGCAATTTAACGCAACCATGCGCCATGTAGGGACAATAAGATTTACCATGACTCTGCATGCTGTTGTTTACAGTACACCCAGGTCAAGTGTTTCAGAAGAGACAGGCAGCTATTCAGGTCTAGCTGAAGTGTGAGCATCTATGGTTCAAGAGAAAGCAGTTGTGTACACAAACCAGGCTACTTACACAACGCAGAAGGCGACCAAGGTTTTTGCAGTTCAGTTTTCTACTGTGTGTTTTTCACGCAGGGCAACTTTCAATGGCTGTGCTATTAGTATGTGAGTAAGGACTGCAATACAAGCCAGGCAAATGTTCACAGTATGTGAGTAAGGACTGCAATACAAGCCAGGCAAATGTTCACAGACAGCAGAAACCAGCAGGAGACCAGACTTCATATGTGTACAGGTTTTCAGCTAGAGTATCTGCTTAGGCAAGAAAATTTTTTCATTGTGTAGTACTCTTTATGTAATAGAATTGTGCATAGATAGCTCGCAGAGAGTAGAGAGTGGCAGTCTGCTGGCTAAGGGCATGCATTGTCTGTACACTGTGATCTGGTAATGGACTGGTGAAGCCTTGCTAGCAGAACGACACTGCTCTGCATTGCCCGCTTTAGGCTTCCCCCACAATGCTCACTAGTTTATAGGAAACATTATTTTACAACTTCTTGCAGCATTTATGATACTCACCTGTTACAAAGGTAACAGAAGATTATAAACATTGTTTTTTGAAGTAGCATCAGATTCTTCATTTATAAAGTAGCATCATAGTTTATATGGTAGCATTACAGTTATAAAATAGCATCATAGTTTATATAGTAGCAATACTTTCTAAAGTAATATCATACTTTATAAGTGTAGTTTATAAAGTAGCATCATACTTTATACTGTTGCACCATAGTTTATAAGGTAACATCATAATTTATAAAGTAGCCCTCAAAAACAGTTTAGTTACAGACGGCGTTCCATAAATAACCAACTTCAAATTAAAAGACAGCAAGGACATGGTGTCAATATAAATCTGAACTCAATGCACCCCAAGATGCTTAAGAGGTTAGTGCGCAGAGTTACCTTGGCTCGAACACTTTAGAGTTCAGTGCTATACGTAGGTAAAAGCTTTGTTAGTAGGCTTTAGCAAAACGAAGTTTGTTTGCTCCAAATTTACCTGAAGTAGAAGGTCTTAGAGAGTTCAAAGCATTGTGGCTTCTTATAAAAAGCTTTACCTTCAAGGGAGGAACCAAACATCAGTTTGTCAATCGTGAGTAGCAAGGCATGCTTTCATCTGCTTTATACTCGCACATTATGTGTGTATTATTAGCCCGAAGCATAGTAGTGCGCTCAATACATGTAGCCATAAATTATACGTAGACATATTGAACGTGTGACATCATATAAGCGTGAAAATTCCTTCTGGCACTGCTGTGAGGGGTGGGCGTGGTGCAGCTGGTGAAGAGAAGCTTGTTGGTGTACCAAAGCTTCATTCCTGGGGTAAGTGTGCCATGCTTAACAAATACCCAGTCAGATTGGATGTCCAGCACTTCCTCTGGCCTATTTATTAATAAAGGATCCACGTGATATAATACCATATAAGTTAACACACAGGCCAGAGAAAGTGTTGAACATCCAATCTCGCCGGATATTTATGTGGATCCTTCATTTCACATCTTAGGGTGTAATAATTTGGAATGTCAGTGTATAAAGGAAAACGCACCAATTCCATACCCAAGAAGGCCAGCTGACTATATGAAGATGTATTGAATCAAAGCAGTTTTGACCTTAAGGTGTTGCCTAGGAGGAATTTGTGCATTTGTCAAAAGGTTTCATTTCAAAGGACAGTTGGTTGTTGTTTCATGTTGCTTGTGCTTTTATGGTTTGTACTGCAGTAGTTTTTGAGTTCTCGTCTTCAAATTTGTAGATACCGCAGTAGGTAACAAAACCTTTTGTTGAGAAACATTTGGCTGTTATTTGGATACAGAGGCACTGTGTAACATGGCATAGCCTTTTGCCCAGGCCTCGTCGGAGGAGGAAAAGTGGCCCAGTCACGATCCATAGTTTGCAGATGCATGAAAAACTTTATGATATTATTGGGTATCATACACTATCATCAGTGAACCGTTAACTTTTTCCATTACACTAACCTCTGCAAGTCAGCCAATTTCTCCGTGCCTACCACCAACCACCCTCTGTGGAAATGATGAGGACATAGTATTGAAGTCTTCACTTGTAGGAATTATTCATGCATCCATTTTGAAGGGATTGGTCAACTCATAAAAAAATCGCGCCACCATACACATCCCATAGTGTTTTACTGCAACAGATGAAGAAGTTGATGCAGGCTGCTAACAATGTCTGTTCTGACTTCAAAACCACTCAATCATGAGTCATGGGAGCATGACCCTGCACTGTGGCCTACCAGCAGGTCGTAATTTTTAGTGCAGTGGAGTAGTATGCAGTCTACCATAGTCATGTAAAAATGGTGTTCTTCACTACATGGCCTGGGTATGAGGCTAACTAGCACGCTGATGCCTCGATATATCCATGCACTATCCTACAGTAACAGGTAAACATGAAGTTATATTGCCCTCCAACTTTAGATCCCTCATGGAGCTCCTGATGATGAAGCAGTCAGAATATTTGTGGAATTCTTACGACTTGAGTCTGCAATCAAATGTACTATTTGATATGTATACTGTAGAGGCTAGTTATTAACCATGTATTACTTGTGCTTCCTGTTACATAGTATTATTTCTAAATTGCAAGTACACTAAATAGGATGCACATTGCAGTGAAAGATGAAGTGAAAACTGTTGCTCAAGAGCATGCAGCACACTCAATGATCATCCTGTTTGCAACCCCCAGACAAATGGCTACACAGCTATTTGCAATATCTTAGCAAAAACTTCAGTAGTCATGCAACGGAATATTGGAAAACATAATGGCGGAACAACGGAATAAACGTTCCAAGAGTGCACATGTGTATAGTACAGTTAGACGCTGTTGTGAGCTCACTGGTAAGTGAAATATGACAGTGTAGCGATTCATCATCATGGATACTGGCTAGTATAACTGCCTATCAAACCCTTCACTACTTGCCTGCACTCTAAGATTAGTACCCTTGTTCTGCTAAGCCCCTTGACACTTACCATTTACCCAGGTAAACAGATCAGCGGCATCCCTTACCACAACATGAATCACTTTGCTAGCAAGAATTATCCATAGCTCACAGCAGCATTGACGTTGGATCAGTCAGGCTTTCAGAGCAGCATCCAGCTTTAATCTACTAGTTGGCGTAAGTATAGCTCCTTGCTGTGAACCCTCCAAAGCAAACAGATACGTCTTGTACTTGCTACCAACTGCCAACCAGTAAACTGAAGATCAGTGAAGGGGTGAGGCTTGGCAAGAGAGGTGTATGGGGCATACTCTGCACATGTGCACTTCATTATCATTGTTTCATGTTCCGTTATTCTGCTATTCCATTAATCCACATTTTCCAGAATCCCTCTTGTAACAGCACCTTTTGCAGCTGACAAGACTACCACTTCTGTCCATGAAGCCTCACCCTACTCCTTTATGTTTATGATACAATGGCCCTGAAGCGTGCTCTCTGGACCATGTTTTCAAATTTGGCAGCCATAGATAAGTGTACAAAAGTGGCCATTCTGTGATTCTGCTTTGTGGCACTTGCAGTTGCACAGTTTGGAAACAAAATTCAGCTGTTCTGCTACCACAGCCTCAAAATTTTTATCATGCACCGGAGAAATTTCTCCTACTCTGCTACCTCAGTAGCAGAATTTTTGTCATCTGAGAAACATTCTGCTATTTTGCTACTCTGCTACCTCAGTGGCAGAATTTTTGTCATCTGAGAAACATTCTGCTATTTTGTTACTCTGCTCTCACTAACAGTGAATCTCATCATCATCAGGCTGACTGTCAAATTATATTTGTGGGGAGTGGAATTGGAACTAAACAACTGTGATGTGCTGGAACCTAGTTTATGCCAGCTTCCTGAAAGGTTCGGCATACTTGCTATTTCATATAGTCACAAAGCTGACAATCTTTCCTGAAAAACCTTTTCTTGCCAACACACTGTATACCATTGGTTTTTCGTTTTGATCAATATACATATTGAACTGGATTCACACCGTCTAGTGTGTTTTGACATTGGCTTTCATAATCGATTCAGGGGCAACACATTAAGAAACTTAGCTACTTTGCTCTCAGATCAGAAGCTTTGATGCCCTAGCCTGCTTTTCAGGTATCTCTTCATCCATATTTGACCGTAGGTGGGACCAATCTACCAAAAGTTGTGAATGTACAATTCAACATCAAACTGTCATTGCGCAACTCACATTCCAGCTTCCAGCTATGCGAAATATCAAAATATGCCGAATATTTCAGAACACTGGCATAAACTAGATTCCAACACATCAGTTGTTAGTTCCATGCAGTCCCCCCCCTCCAAAAAAAAAAAACTGCTGATGGCAGGTTCACTATAATAGCTGAAGCACTCTGGTGAAAAATGTTTAAGTGAGAGCAGAGTAGCAGAATACCGTAAAATCGGGATATTAAGCACCGGTGCCTATTTTCAAAATTAGCAGCCAGAATGGGTGCTTATTTTCGAGGGGTGCTTATTTTCATGGGGTGCTAATAAACACATGTAATTTTCTGATAGCGTGCAGTTCTGTGGGAACGAATTAGCTGTGATATTTTTTATGCCTAGAGGTTTTTATCCTGCTAATTTCTGTCCAATTTTTATAGCTGTTCTAGAACCAGGGATACAGGCGGCAATCGATCGATCGTTGCCAACCCCCCGCCCACCAACGTAAAGCGCTTGGAACCAATGAATCCGTGAGAGGTTTTTGCTAATTCCTGGATATGTTTTATCAAGAGGCCTTGCCCAGATTTTGGTTTGTATCCCGTGTCAATAGCTTGCTTACAATCGCAGATAGACACTGGCGAACATTAGCCGCTACGTTCGAAAAAGCCGAATCAGCAAATTCATTTCCGTTTGCACGGAACGGGTGCCTTTTCATGTGGGGTGCCTATTTTTGTATGGGTGCTTATAAACGCGATGTGGTTGCTGAAATGAAAATGGGTGCCTATATTCATGGGGTGCTTATTTTGTGTGGGTGCTTATTATCCCTTTTTTTTACGGTAGCAGAATATTTCTCAAGTGAGAAAAATTCTGCCACTGAGGTAGCAGAGTACCAGAATAGCAGAATGTTTCTCAGATACGAAAAATTCTGCTACTGGGGTAGCAGAATAGCAGAAATGTCTCAGGTGCATGATAAAATTCTGAGGCTGTCGTAGCAGAACAGAAGAAGTTTGTTTCCAAACTGTGCAACTGCAAGTGCCACAAAGCAGAATCACAGAATGGCCACTTTTATACACTTATCAGCCACACTTGCCAAGTGATCAGTCATACTGATGTACTGCATAGCTATGTACTGTTAATGTGTAGCTTCAATTGCAGTCCTTATTGAGTCCACATATATATACTTGAGTACCACTTAGGGTACATAACTACTTAGGGTCATGCTTGGAGGAGGTTGGACATGGTCATGTAACATACTAGGCTTGCATCCAGACCACCAGTTTATCCATGTGTAAGTGAATTATGTGTGTAAGTGAACTATGCGGGATATTTCCGTGCTGAAAAATTCTCTGAATTCCTTGCTTATAAGTAGCTCAAAGACATGGGCATCCTTTGAAAGCGCTTAGTAAAGTAGATTCCAAATACCCTAGTTCTATCTCTGGGTCACCTAGACTGTAGAACCTGGAGCAAGATGCTGGAGAAGCTGCTAGCTGTACTCCAGCTGCAAACCTGAAGCATTTTCAAGGCACTCCTACCTTTCAAACTCCCTATCACACAAGAGAAGGGGCTCACCCGAGAAAGAACTTACGAGGCTGTTAATGCAGATAGAACCAGTACATAGTAATGTGCACAAAAATATCTCCAACCTCCTCTGACCTAGACTCGTAGGCACATGTGCTTTTTAACAAGAGTGTGCCAAGAAATAAATGAATACAACAGCCTCAGTTTTCTATTTCTATTGTGGTTTGAGGTTTGCTGTGTATGGAATCATTTGCTCTTCCCCCACAGCTGTCGTTGATTTAAATGGACGATTCTTTGGTGGCCGGACTGTTAAAGCCAGTTTCTTCCCTGAAGATCGCTTTGGCAGATATGATCTTGCTCCACAACAAGACTAACTTCAATATATAAGGGCGTAGTTGTGGCATTGCTGTGCATTTATAGTGTAAGTATGTACATCAATTATTTAACAAAACAACTAGCAAGTTGCAGTGCTTCAAATCCTGGCAAGAGAACAAAACTTTTGGTTTTGGAAGCATTTAGCTGTAGTGGTTGACACGTGTAGTGAACTAGGAAAAGGGGTCATGTGGAATCAGAGGTCAAAGTTTAGTTTTATGAATATGTATTAGCAGATATAGATAGAATGTGCAAACCATGCAGTATAAAACTTTAACGAAATTAAATTACTGCAGGTACATAATTCTACTTTTAACTTTTTTCAATACTTCACCCAAAGTGGAAAGAAAACGACTTGAAATCACATGTTGGGTTAAGGTCAAAGTTCACCAATGCAGCTGGACAATGCAACCTGTACACAAATCATTAACACAATGTGAAAGTCTAGTTCAGTAGGGCAGAATAAAAGCACACTCAAAGACAACGAAGGTTGTGTATCTACCTGTATGCTAGCTAACACTACACTAGTCTTGTGCCCAGATTCCATTAGGAAAAATGGAGAAGTGAACTAGCATCACAGCTTACACAGAGCTGCCAAGTCTCATGCATCAGGCGTGTGACATGCATTTAAAGCATCACTCCAGCTCATATGCTTACCCAAATCCTCCAGCACGCAGCACTTTTCGAGAGGGGACCCCTCTCGAAAAGTGCTGCGTGCTGGAGGATTTGGGTAAGCGTGTGAGCTGGAGTGATGCTTTAAATGCAGGGTGTAGCGTAGACCACACCATAGATAATACCGCCGAAGCGTCAGTTGCGCTCTAATTCGAAGGCGCCTCTCTAAACAAGGCGCCCCCAAGGGTCCCAATTAACTTTTTTCGCTCCAAACAAGGCGCCTTTGGGGATCATAGTTATTTTTTAACGGCGCCTTAATTAAAGCTTTTGCGGTAGAGCAGTGCTTTATTATCTATGACCACACCTACCGTCAAAAATCAGTTCCCGCAAATATTCTTTTTAAACGGGGTAAGGCTAATCTATGCTTTAGGTATTGGCTAGCTACATAGCTGGCTATTTCGCTTCATGGATACTTCAAGCATACACTGCCATTATGCAACCATCTAGCCTCGTACTTGCGTACCCAGGCCAGGGGAGGAGCCTGGATACGCGACTGCGGCTACTAGCTACGCGTTGAGCACATTAATTTGTCGCGACCGCACCCTAAGGGGGTTGGTATGAATGTACTTTATGTAGAAAAAGGACCCGTATACTATAAGGGTCTTATGTAGGGATGGGGCTTTGCCAATATGTTGACCTTTGCTTTCATGCATTATGCCTACCTTGTTTACATAGTTTTTGGCGTGCCATCCCTACATCTTTTTACATTTGTTATGTTCTTTAAGTCTTGCTTCTGTACTTTTTGATGTTAATCTCAGTTACAGTTAGACCTAAGCCTAAGAAGAAGATTTCAAGTGTAACCTCAACACCAGAACTTGAAACGGCGTTGACAGTTTAGTAGTGGTTCCAGGCATGTATTAATATAGAGGGACTAATTCATGCTCGGACACTTAAGAAACGTTGCGCTCTTGTTGCGCGCCCAGAGGACCAGCAGACATAAGAATTATAGGATAGGTGGGTTAATGTTTGATAAGGCCACTCCAAGTTGTACTGCTGTTTCTGATCCGGGGAATTGCCCTGCTATGCGCGGGCGGGCGGTACATCAGCAACACAATTAGCAATGAAAACAGAAGTGGTTGTCAGTATAAACAACACTCAAAAACACCCTCAGGAGCAAATACAAAATTAATCCGAAGGGAAACTCATTTCTTTTCTGACAGCAAATCCAGTATTGCATTGTAGAGTCGATCTCGAGAGTTGTTTCTGTCCGTTTCTCAGGAAGTCTTTGTTGGACAGCTGTCGTTGCGATCCCATCAACATAGCAAATGCATTCACTGCTTGTTTTGGTTCATTTCGTTTGGGTTGAGAGATCACATATCGAAGGTATCCGCCATAGGTAGTAAGTCCAATCGTATTGACAACTCAATTTCATCAAGGCTCCGACCGAGATACGCGCTGATTAGCTTGATCGTCGTGCTACTTGTGCTTTGTATTTTCGCCCAGGCAACATCATGGAAGAACTGCTCCACGGTTCTACCAGGCTCCCCATTCAGCAATATCTTCCACGGCATCAAAAGACTGTGCCTTGAACGGCAAAACACGCTCACCATTTATATCAGAGTTTGAGCCATCACAAGGGGGACCAGGCCGTCGCTGCATCGGAAAACCAAGCAATGAAACCACAAAATGACGCTATTTACTGCTTTCTTCTAGTATAAGCGCATCAAAGTTAGATCAAGGCTGGAAATACAAGATACAACTCTCACCTGCAAAAAAATCACCACGAAGCGTCGGATTCCAACGTGGCCCAGCTTCTGCGCATGCGCATTACGCTTGGATGCTCATAAATTGGAACGGTCTGGAAGGGTGCGGGCGGAGGACCAGAAACAGAAGTAAAACTTGGAGTGGCCTAATCAACATACTTGAAATTCAACTCCAAACAGTCTTCTACCCGGGATTTAGCAAACGACATCTGTTCAAGCACCTATCCTCGGAAAAAAGATTCTACTAGCGGACAAGTCTGATAATCATGTATTATATCGCGTCGCTAGCCAAATTGACAATTGCTGCAGCATGGTATGTGCTCGTAGGCAAGGCCAATGGAAGGGCAAGAACTTTGGTATTTCCTTTTCGGAGGAGGCGGCAAAAAGTTACGCGTTGCTTTGCAATGTATTTTCGGGGTTGGTATCAATGTACTTTATGTAGAAAAAGACCCCTATACTAGAGTAACCGATCAATTATCGGACACCCCACATTATCGGACGGCTGCATAGCACCAATGGAAGTAACAACGGCCCTTGTTTTTGATCCAGTAGGTATGTTGATGCAACTGCTACGTGCATCCCAAATTTGAGCTTTATAGATCAGTGGATGTGGACGCTATGCCGCAATAAAGGGCGGTGTCCGATGGTCGCGACCATCGGACGAAGCTACCGATCCACGGACGACGAAGTCCTATAAAAGCGAGGGAGGCGGCACTGTCCACCAAACTTGGTTTTCAGCTGCACCTATCCTTGCTCTACCGAACCTCCAATTATCAGCGGTTTCTGTTGTAGAACGGAGACAAGTGTCGCGTGAAGAGCGCGTAGGTTCAAGCCATCAATAATCGGACGAGAATGAATTTAGTGGACATGCATGCATGCACATTTTGACAAAGCACGTGAAATTCAAAAGGCTTTCGGAAGGTAAGAATCCTTCAAAAGTAGGTGAATAGTCTGACATATGTACGTATACCAGTAGCTATAATAGTATCACCTTAAATCTATACCAAATAGTGAAGAACAGTGGTTTCGTCGTGCATGTAGCTAAGTTATAAGTATTGCTGTTTTCTTAGCATAAATGTTTATAATTGTGAGTGACATAGCTTAGCATAACAGAGAATCCCATAACTATGTAGATTTCAGGATGGGGTCCCCAATTCTATATAGTTATAATGACCCCAATATTATATAGGTAGGGGTCCCCAATTCTATGAAGGGGTCCCTATATCTACCATAGAAATGGGGATGGGGTCCCCATATCTATGTAGATTTGGGGACAGGGTTCTACATAGTTATGGGGACCCGGGGTCCCCAGTCATGTGGTGGTCGGAACTTTGAAGATATTAAGCTTAGATCGACTTAAAACAAAAAAAAAAAGGAGTTTAGTTACTGTGAGTAGTGCGTAATGCCTGCTTGTGAAAGCAAGCTTGTGTCTAGAAGCAGCAGAAAGGCCACAGTGGCCAAGACTGTACTCGTTGGGTAGGCCTGTCATGGCAAAAACGGTCCCATCCAAATTTTGTCCCGGCGACCAAATTTGGCAGCCATATTTGGTCCGGGACTAAACATGGCTGCAACATTTGGTCGGACCAAATGTTGCAGCCGTATTTGGTCCTAGGACAGAATTTTGCTGCCAAATTTGGTCCCACTCTGCAAAATGTGGTCGTACTGCTTGGGACCAAACCAGCAAAATTCTGTCCTAGGACCAAATATGATTGCAATATTTCGTCCTAGGATGAAATATGTTCTGTCCTAGGACCTAATCTGACAGCAATGTATATTTTAGGACTAAATGTGCATGGCAGCATTATTATTATGATTGTACTTATCGTCGAATTGTGACTACATGCAGTTGTATGTGTACATACAGGGTTAGCAACAAGCAGGAGTTTGTACAAAATAGTGAACTTAGCTATACCAACTACATGAGTTACAAAACCATTTAGTGGTGCTCTGAAGTGCTTTGAGAGGTGCAGACACACAGTCAACATGGTGCCATGTAGAGCATTGGATCATTGTGGACCCTGGAAGTTCCGGCATTCTACACTTACAATCCTGGAAGGGGATGGAGATCGGGATGGGGATCGTGATGGTGTCCTGGAAGGGGATGGAGATCGGGATGAGGATCGTGATGGTGTCCTGGAAGGGGATGGAGATCGGGATGAGGATCGTGATGGTGTCCTGGAAGGGGATGGAGATCGGGATGAGGATCGTGATGGTGTCCTGGAAGGGGAGGATGGTGGTGTGTGGTATGTTTTTAGGTGGGCTCCATTCACCCTCAAGATAACATCATCAGGGTTGTTGCATGATTCTAGCTTGTAAAACCCTTTGCCCAGCTCTTGGGTGATAGTATAGGGCCAAAGCCATTTGGGATCCATCTTTCCACCTTTCCTCTTTTTCCTGGTGAAGTCCTTTTTTAGGACTTTTGCTCCAACTCGGTAGCATGGAGGGTTAGCGTGTTTCTTGTCGTACTGCTCCTTCTGTTTCTTCTGCGCCTTGACAATGTTGTTCTTCACTTGCTGAAGGAGCACCTGATGGAGTGTCGTGATTGCCGCTATTTCTTTCCCTGGCTGGTCTGCGCTGGCATCTTCATACTCCTGAAGGTAGTTGTTCTGGAATCAGTTTCTCCATATCCAGATCAATTGGGAGGACAGCTTGTCGCCCAAACATTACTTCAAAAGGTGTGTGAAGTGTTGATTCGTGACGGGAGGTGTTGTAGGCGAAAGTGCAGGTATCCAGGAAACTATCCCAGCTCTCCTTATTCTCCTGGACAAACTTGGAAAGCATATTCTGCAAAGTTTGATTAAACCTTTCATCTAGGCCGTTTGCCTGTATTTGAAAGAAAAAAAGTTCTTTGGTTACCATAGATTGAATGTAATCTATCATGTCAATGAATTCCTAGTGATTAGTGAAATACAAAGGAAGGTAGTCTTGTTCCCAGACCCTCAGTAAGACCCCCAGTAGCAGTGTGTGTACCACAAGTTGTGTACCTGAGGATGATAGGCTGTGGTGAGTTGGTGCTTGATCTTCAGTAGCTGCATCATCTCATCATTGACACGATTCTTGAATTCACTGCCCTGGTCTGTAGTCAGTAGCTTTGGAATTCCCATCTGCATGAAGATCTGTATATAGAGTAATGAAAGTAAAGAGGAAAGAAACAGCCCACCCTATAGCCAAGACAGCCACTATATGCACAGTACATTGTGATTATGCCTGCCTCCCTCCATACATACCTTGAAAAGGGCTTTTGCAACCCCAGGGGCTTCCTTTGTAGGCAAAGCAACAGCCTCTACCCACTTGGAACAGTAATTGCTCAATGTGAGGATATAGCAGTTCCCTGACTCAGATGGAGGTGAAATGGGCCCGACAAAGTCTATGCCAACATGGAACCATGGAGAATGGACAGGAATGGGATGAAGCTCTGGCCTTACGGTGTCAAGCTTGCGATTACTCCTCTGGCACTGGTCACATGTAGAGATCTAAAAATAAAGACAATTACAAACATGGATTACATAGCCCACGTACATAGCTATATACACAACATTGATGCACGGGGTATAGTGAGGACAGGCAAAGGTCCCTCTATCCATGAAGCCTGGGGAGAGGCAGAGTTGACAAGCCTCGTAACTTGTACATGCCTGGTTGGCATTTTTATTTCTGATTAAATAGATGGATAATTTATAGTACATTGCATTACTATAGGAGACAAGTGTAGTGACAGAACAGTTTCTCAGCATATATTCCACGTCCTTAGTCACTCCTTTCCAGAAGAAGCGTTCAGTGATACGATGGACAGTTCGCTTGATCCCCATGTGGCCGGAGATCGGTTCTACATGGCACGCTCTCATAATTTGTTGCCTTTCCTCAGTGCTGCGAATGTATCTGGTGACCGTGTGTGGAACAGAGCCGTGAGTAGCGTGTCCAAACAAAAACTAAAATTTTGCAATCGAAAAAAGTTAGTAATACAGGCAGCCTTAGAGTAATTGAACGATATGCATATTGCCGGGGTTACCTATACTTAACCCCAAGATATGGCTTTCCGAAATCAAATGGTACCGTACCCACTTTTTACAACAAAATTCAATGGAGAGGGTGGCACCGCGCAAAATCATTTAAAAATCAAGTACATACAACACCTCATCCAGTGTTAAATTTTCTGGGGATCAAAATGAGTCCTGTGCTATGATATCCTAGCCTTTTTTTTGAGCACAACAGCTCACAGCAGTGGTATCAGTGCATATTATGGTAGACGTTAAAGTTTGTTTCTTTCAAGAGCTGGCTATGGGGATGACTCTGATGATGAAAATGACGTTTGTTTTGGCTAATGAGTTTAAGTGTAGCTACCAGTGAGTCCCCAAACCTGCAGACAGGAGTCACCAACATGCATGGTCATCATATAATAGTCCATCTTCTTTGCAACTGCAATCACTCTCTTCTCTCCTTCATCATTCTGTGGGCCCACCGAGTTTATCTCCCAGCAGCTACAGCTGTGGATTTCATACTCTCTTTAGCTCTATCATGCATGAACAGACTTGCTAATCAGATGTAACAGTATTCAGCATGCAGCCAACCACACACACAAGCATATGCAGTTCTTATGTCAGCACACAGCCTCCACCACTCAGGTATCAGGAGTGAAATGTTTGTTTCCAAGATCAGCTGAGGTCCTTTGGTAATCCTAATGAGAAAGGGCAATTGCCCACTATCCCAATCGTCATGCTAATGCCACCCAGCTGTCAGTACCGTTTGCAAGAACAAACAATTTTAAAAACTCTTACTTTCCCTCGACCACTGCTCTATGGAACTCTCTACATTTTGACACCAGCTGCATCAGCTCATTGACATCATTCAAACATGCGCTTTTCAAAGAGTTTGAATCGCCTGACTCTTGACTCTTGTATTGTTAAGTAATTGTCTGTGTTTATACATATTCATAATGACATATTTATATATAATTATATATATAACTATTGTGTAGTGTTTTTTTTGTCTCTGTACTGGGTCCAAGATTAATATTAGCTATTAGTCTCTTATGTATGTAGCTATCTTCTTGTGACCTTTGCTGTTGCATAAACCTGTTTCCATAAAAAAATTACAAAAAAAAAAAAAAAAATGTAAAAAATAAAGTTTCAGCAGCAAATGACTGTACTGGAGTGACACTCGCTTGCAATGTCCTGCGCTTTTGCTGGTTGCCACAGTAGTGTAACTGTTTTGACGGCAAATACAACCCAAATAATTGAAATCTGCACCCCAAGAAACCTATTTCCCATGGTAAGGGTTGCATATACCTTAGAAGTCCAGTGAAATTTGTAAAAAGCGGCTAAAACACCCAAAAAAGGTAGAATTAAAGGAAAAAAATGATTGTTCTTAAGGTTGGTAGAGGTTGTGCATGCGCAGATGTCATTGTACAAGGGATGGTGAATGTTGGCAGATGTTCTGTAAGGTACGGTGGCCCTGGAGGTCGCGCTATGCGATGATGTCGATGTGACGATGGCGATGTGATGGTAGACGACGGCGGTGATGAACGATGCAGACGGATGGATGCGTTGATGCAAAACGACACGCGCGCAGCTTCGGAGACCACGCTCATACACTTGCGTGACCAGAGAAGTGGTAACAAGGAAGAGTTGGTCGGAGGAAGACGTTTGCACCTTCCCTAACGCAGCTTGCTCCATCACCCAAACGCCTATACCATCAAAAGATCCTTTCCTCGATTAGGCCCGAGGAAAATTGCCATTAACGACAGTACGTTAGCATCCGTATGCTATACAGTGATTTATGTGGTTAGGGTGGGGTTAGGGTTGGTATAAATACAGTATAGCTAACGCACTGTTGTTAACGGCTGGTCCTAGCCTACCCTTCAACAGAACCCACCCAATTCAGCTCCTCTACAACGGACTGCTCAGCCTTCACATTCTGTTGCTCTTCCAGTGGCTGCACCTTCCTGCACTCTGGTCCTCACAAAGGAGCTTCCCCATAGCACTACCCCCACCACTGCGCCCCATACTCGCCTTCAACATGGTAACACCCTAACCTCAGTTAGCAATATCCCCTGCACTCCTAGCCTGGCACAACCTTTTTTAGTGCCAGTTCCCCCCCTGGTCTTCTGTATGCTCCTTACAATTCAAACCTTGGGGACCCCCCATTCACCCCTTCATCTACCCCACTCAAGGTCTTTCACCCAGCCAACAACCAGTCCAAGTCCAGTGCTAGATGCTGTCCCTTTCAGACGGAGACTGAGGAGACGGAGACTGAGGAGATGACGGAGAAGGAGACTGAGACGGAGACTGAGAAGGAGACGGAGAAGGAGACGGAGACAGAGAAGGAGACGGAGGAGACGGAGACTGAGGAGACGGAGACTGAGACGGAGACTGAGAAGGAGACGGAGACTGAGGAGATGACGGAGACTGAGAAGGAGACGGAGACTGAGAAGGAGACGGAGACTGAGAAGGAGACGGAGACTGAGGAGATGACGGAGACTGAGAAGGAGAAGGAGACGGAGACGGAGACTGAGACGGAGACTGAGAAGGAGACGGAGACGGAGAAGGAGACGGAGACTGAGAAGGATGATGATGACGGCGACCCAGGGGTCATAATTATATTCGCAGATCCTGACGCTGTCCATGCGGCACTGGGTCTAGGAAGTGTGGCCAACATTGTGCTCCCAGTGGATGTAGCTCCCAATGTCCCAGTTCTGCAGCGAGGTAAGCTTAAAGCCTATTTGTTACTTTAAGACAGTTTATTAACTCTTTACTGTAATGAGTGATTCCAATGTAAACCGTAATCTGAGTTGGAAATGTTATACAAGCAAGTTTGTGACATTACTTTTATTCATGAACATTACCCATAATCTTAACTGAAGATTCTTCAATGATAACTGTATCTAGCCTACTACCCACTTAGCCTCATTCCCAGGCCCTCTCCCAGCTTCCCGTCGCTTGCAGTACGGTAAAGCAGGAGAGGGCCTGGTACATTTTCTCACGTGAGTGATGTCACCTGGGGGAGCCGCGCATGCGCAAACACTGTGTACCAGGCGCTCCCTCCGTTTTTTCGAGCGCCTGGGAATGAGGCTAGGCTGTACATAAAAGCATGACATGACGCCTATGCCGTGGATCACGTAAGAAACACAGGTCTTCTCCCTCCTTTTTTGCATACTGCAAGCAATCAAAACTGGACGGGAAGGTCTGGGAACAAGGCTAGATACCAGGTGCTCACCTGCTTTCTCTATACATCTTATTTCATGCAGGTCACGACGCAGGACAGAGCATTACGAACCTGCAGAACTGGCTAGACGCTATAGCCTGCAGTACCGCGGGAAGTGCTGCACTTGTCAAAAAGATAAATGGCACTAGACTGCATGGGGCATACCACAACATGGTCCAATGCAAGCACACAGCATTTATGCGTGCACTACAATCGCTTTCGGAGTGCCAAACACCCAATCACTCCTGTGGCACCCTCCTTAGCCTTGAGCCAGGGGGTGGGGGGTGCATTACAGTGATCCACATGAAGGCTGGCTCATTTACAAGTTGAAGACTGGACAGTATGCAGAAACAATTGTACAGTAAAACCTCTGAACAAAGGACACATTGGGGACAGGCCGGTTGTCCCTTGTAGAGAGGTTGTCCTCTTCTCGGAGGTTTTCTTTTAAACCTATTGGAAATTTCTTAAAGACACTTAAATGTATTATTATAATATATTTTGCTTCATTTTGATGTTTGTTTTTTTTTCAATAGCAAGATGGCAAAAGCAACACTACTATCATGAACTTATATAAAGGACCACCGCTGCGGATCCGGAATACGGAGGTATTTGTTCGGTATACTTCCGGTAGGCGTGATAATCTGTGATCTGCTGGGCTGTTGAAGTCGCATTTTCGGACCTCTCCGTTGCTTTACGCTGACAAGAAAGGCTAGCACGATGAGCAACAGTGCTAATATAGTGCTCGGTCTTTGAATCCAGCGGCGGTGGCGTTACGAAAGCGGTCGACAAGAGTCCGCATTATGTGAGTGTAACTTCACTGTCCGTTTTCGGAGGTAATTTTGTATTGGCTAAGGCATAGATATATGACACGGAACCTGTAACAATACATATATATATATGGTTTGAGTGAAACAAACAGCTGAATACAAGCAACACAAGTCACAAGGATTGTTTATCCCATTAGACCAATCTTTTCTCTACCTAATGGTACCAAAAAGCCTTTGCCATACTGTATACTTCTTTATATTTGGTCCCACAAAACTAGGTATCAACAAGACCTCACCAAAATGTGAAAAAGTAGCTGTTGACACGTCCATGTACCGCCTGTACCTATTTAGAGCCCCCCTCCCAATAGAGCTACCCATAACTTGTACGTTCATGCTCTCACTTACTTCTGTAGCCACCTGGTAGCGTCACTCCAGTCCCACAAACTCTTGCTCTCTTATCTTCACAGAAAATTCACCTCTACATACAGCCACTGTTTAGTTTGGTTCCCAGACCCTTCCAGTATGGGCGGGGCGAGAAAGGAGAGGGAAGGAAGGGTCTGGTGAATAACTCGACCCCAACGCGGATCCACGGAATTTCATTAATGTTTAATAATTGATAGTTGCGAAGCCATGAATACTCACAAGTTTATCGTACGACACTTAAACGCGCAGCCAAAAGTCCAACTTGTCTTCCCCCTGTGCCCTCGTGATAACATAAGCTTCGGCAAGAGACTATTGTTGGATAAAATTCTTCATTTCTACGAATTTTCCATGTCTAAACAAAGTATCATGTACAACTGCATGATATTACAGTCAGTAAAACTTTTGCATCGGTATTGTTTTAGAGCAAATGCATTTTAGAATATAATTAAAATTAATGCTATCTTCATCTTTTTGTTGAAAGATGAGACTAAAGTAATTCTATAAATGGTAGTTAACTAGAACTAAAAGCACTCATACTGACCCTTTTCAGATTTAGTAGTTAAAAATAAACTAATAATGTAAACCTGTAACCTAAAACGAAATTACAAGTCCAAATAAAACAATACTACTTTTGCGTGTAACTATATACATATTATATAAGTATAATTGCAACTTCTAGTGTGTTCTGATAAGCCGGAGGAATTCTTCTCGTGTCTTAGGATCATCCCTGAAGGTACCAGTCATAGAGCTTGTCACAGTCTTGCAGAGAGATTTACCAACTCCACGCATCGCCATACACAAGTGCCTTTTCAGCAGAAGAAACAAAAAAGTGCACATTAACAAATGCAGTGCATGCACCACATAGCAAGCAGTTGTCTTACGTGGCTTCCACAACCACTCCAACCCCCGATGGTTCAACAGCCTCTTGTACAGCTTCTGCAATTTGTCTTGTTAACCTCTCCTGAACTGTAAAAGTTTTTGACCATAATAATGCTGAAAATAGATGTCAGTACAAAGACTCCATGGCCACCCTACTGTTTGATCAATGTATGAAGTGGTGCACAAGCAGAGCTAGCTTTTCATACATATACCTTGAGCTCACCTTGAAATCTTCTACTGTATATTTCAACAATTCTGCGTACAAGTTGGATGAGAGTGTACATGAGAGAACATACTCTATACAAGTATAGTAAGATGGTCCTCATGGTAACTGACCTAGCCACCTTACTGAGTCCAAGCACTTTCCCTTTGTCTTTTTGTGGAAGGTAACCCACAGCAGCTTTGCCAAAGAAGGGAACTAGGTGATGTTCACAGAGTGAAAACATTTCAATGTCCTTGACTACCACCATTTCATCATGGCCTTCATCAAAAATGGCTCCATCCACTTCACCTGTCCATGAGACAGACCATCATAAAATAATTACTTGCTAAATTGCATCAAACTTTGTTTGTTATTATTATCTTTTTAATTTTTCATAAATGTTTTTTTAATGCTCTTTCGTTTGAATGCAAGCTGAAAATTTTAAAAAAAAACAGAGGAGGCATGGGGAAAAGACTAATCAAACACCTCCCTCCATCCAAACTGCACATGCCTCCCACTGAGAAATGGTCTGGTGGACTCACCTTGGACTTATTCCTAGAATGTGGTAAAGGACAAGTGAGATTGCAGAAATGCTATCATTTTCCTAACAAAAGTAAAATTTTGCATTCCTATTAGGCATCATACTGTGTTTTTAGAGGCTGTGCCACCCCATATTTTTTTTTTATTGCTGTTTGTTCTTCTAACCAGACCTAAACCCCAAAACGTGGTGACAGGAAATGAGACTGCTCCCTCTCCCTCCCTTCCATCCCTCCTCTCCACCCCTCTCTCCCTCCCTTCTTTCCAGCAGTTCATAATAAGACTGACTTGCAACATCTTCTTCATAACCCTTGGTAAAATAGCAGAGTGCCTTCGCTGCCCTTAGGGGGGTCTTTTCCAAGCTACTTCTAACCGAGTCGTCCTTGCCCACGCAACTAATTAACGTTTTGTAAGCTGACTCCATCTTCTGTAGCACAGCTTCTGCCTCCTGTTTCTCCGCTGCACTCCCCCAGTCTGCATTCCTTTTCTGGTCAAATGTCGAGAGTTTGATCTTTTTTCGCGAAGAAGTTTCAAAGTTAAATCGTCTCTCCGCCATCATAGGACGCCAAAAAATAAGCAGCGTGCGTCTACGTGTGTACAATGTGGCTCCGGATTTTGGTTCGCCTGTTTAGCCCGGAGTCTTAACCCGAACAATAAACAGTGCTGCGTAACTGTACAAATTGCATAAGTCAAAACATACGGCGCCATACTTCCGGCAGGCATATGAATCACATATAGCCATCACATGACGGTTACTTGCAAGTCAGCAGGACCGTAGCCACCGGTCCGGTTAGTCCGGTTTCAACCGGACCACTTTTTCCCTCACCCATGGCTTGCTTGGCGTCGCCAAATAGGGTCAATGCTCGGCAAACGCCCATGGCACGCACACAGTGTGGTGATAGTTTGGTTCCCAGACCCTTCCAGTATGGGCGGGGCGAGAAAGGAGAGGGAAGGAAGGGTCTGGTGAATAACTCGACCCAACGCGGATCCACGGAATTTCATTAATGTTTAATAATTGATAGTTGCGAAGCCATGAATACTCACAAGTTTATCGTATGACACTTAAACGCGCAGCCAAAAGTCCATTCATACGAAATTTTATTCACGACTCACACCTACTTGACATTCGCGTTTTCCTTCATCAACACTGACGGCAGGAATGCAGCCATGGATCCGCGTTGGGGTCGAGTTATTCACCAGACCCTTCCTTCCCTCTCCTCTCTCGCCCCCCGCCCATACAGGAAGGGTCTGGGAACCAAACTAGCCACTGTTTGCAATCGCCACCTTCAACGCGGAAGGCTCGCGCCGGTCAGTACGTGATCAATACGCGCACGTGACTTGTTTCCAATCCTGTTCCGTGTCATATATCTATGGCTGGATATAGATACTATGGCTAAGGTACATCGGGGACTGATCAGTGTCCGTTGTTCGGAGTTGAGAGGTGTCCGCTTCTCGGAGGTTCGAAATGTATTAGTTCTATGGTAAAATCAATCGGGGGCAAGTGTGTACAGAGGTTGTCCGCTTTTCGGAGGGTCCGTTATTAGAGGTTTTACTGTATACATGAAACTGTTAGTTACATGTGAATTATGCGTTTTCTCCTTTTTCCTGTTGGAAGTTACATGCGGTTTTCTCTATTTTTAGTACAGTGTTCATTTAGTGGGTGCATGTGGAGAGGGCAAGTACAGGGAGGGTTTTGTGGTGTGCATAGTTCGCAAAATGGCACAAGATGTAGTAGGGATGATTGTAGTGTCATTCCCATCTAGTTTGGTTGGTGTTTGAGGGTTCCATCCCTACATGCGCTTGTTTTCATTAGAAAACTTTTTTGTGACTTGTTCCTGCTGTTTTTTTAGGAATGGTTAGAGAGAAGAGATGTGGGAGGGTAGGTTGAGGGTAGGGTTGGGCGGATTATGCTGGCATAATTTTGGGAATAATAGGTACCAGAAAGCATTGAGCATTATGCGGGAATAATAGGTACATTTTGAGCATAATGTGTCTGTGGTAGACTGGTTGTCTTGTCCTCAGACCGTGTCCTAGTCCCAGACCGTGAAGTATCTCCCTGTTGGTAAGCGGCGAAGTGAGGGAGCAATGATCAGCAATCGCAGAGTCTGGTCATCTACATTGAACTTTCCATGATGTTAGCGTGGCCACACCCACTCTTGCGGAACGGGGTGTGGCCACGCGAGACGACAATGGTCGATGAACTGCCATCCTGTTTCAATTTACGTTTTCTGTACAGTGTACAAGTTTGCTCCTACCAGAAATATTTTGAGCATAATAGGCAAATTTTGGGCATAATTCTAGGCATAATTGGTGCAATTTTGAGCATATTGGAATAGCATAATGGGTAAAAAATGGAGCATAATCCGCCCAACCCTAGTTGAGGGGAAGATGGTGGGGTCTGCTATCAATAGGCTGCAATAGGCTGCTACTTGAATATGAACACTCTCGGGGTACAACACAAAAGAAGGATGTTGAGGGTGGTCAGACATAATGGAAGTGATATGAGGAAATGAGAAAAGAGCATAACTCTGTAAAACTTGATGTGGCTCACTACATACTATTGACAGTAAGGCCACACCAAATTGATTTCATGGTTCACTGACAGATCAGTCTCAAATTTTGACCATTGTGGCAGGCAAAAAAAAAAAGATGAATCTTAAGTACCTGCTAAGCATAATTATTCACTGCAGATTGCCCATCCAGATGGTGGAGGTATAGAAACCACATGAGAGTTGCACACTTATTGTTATGAACTATTGGGTAGACTCATTCCCATTTTCAAATGGTCTTGGAACAAGGCTACTACTTTCACATGGTCAAGGATTTAGTAATTAGTAATGGACGAACATGATTTTTCTACCCCAAACAGACTGCTGACTCAGTGTGTGTATAAGAAATTTTCCAAGTGTGACGGCCCTTTTCCTGATATTTCAGGTGGGGCCTGGGAATGAGGCTAACTTAATGCTACATTTGTGAGAAAGGGGCTTACCCTATAGAAGTTGTGTGTCCAGACCCACCCAACCCTCTCACATGAGCTGGGCACAAGACTCTGTGAGCCTGAGCAATTCCCCCTACACTAGACAGGCCCGTAGGAAGCAATATTTAGTTGGTCAGGTGATAAACTGTTGCCACTAGGGGGGTCTGGGGGCATGCTCCCCCAGGAAAATTTTTGATTTCAGACATTCTAAGATCGCTTCTGGTGCAATGTTGGGGAGAAAGAGCAAGAGTTGCCTAACCTGGTGCCAAACATAGAAATGTGCTCGAAGCCTTAACATTTGCGCATTAATTCAGTGACTCCACTTCACAAGAACTTTTTCTCAGCCTCACAGCGCATACAAAGGTAGCAGAATGCAGCGTCGGTTTTGACATCATAGCGGAGCCAGCTGAAAGTGTCACACCATTCAGCCCGGAAACTCCTCTCCTCGCCGTTTGTACCAAACTGTCGCTTTGAAAAGTTGAAACGCTTTAGAACTGCGACTCGGCCATGTTGCGCGCGTGTATGGACGTCGCGGCTGTTACACGTGGAGTTGTAAACATGTGGGTGTGGCTGAAGTCATTGCAGCTGTGCTGCAGCGCTTCAGCCACACCCACGTTTTGTGTTACACAGAGCGCTGAGATTGGTCCGGCGGCCGCCGGACCTGCCGGACCTGCTCCTACGGCCCTGCTAGAAGACCATTGGCATGCATGCGTAGTATATGCTTCCTTGCTTGGACCTAAATTTCATCACCAAGATTGAATATCCACCTGCACTTTGTAATAGCCTCATCCCCAGGCCCCTGGAGGGGCCCTAGTGAGGCCAACTTAATAATAGGTCAGCCAAGAGCGAGGGTGAAGTGCTTGTTGGTGTGCAGGAGACCAGGAGTGAAGATGACTTAAGTTGCATGCAGCACACACGGTAGCTTACTTCTGGTTTCCATAAGTTACCTTGTTTATTACTGCAGACATTAGAAAGGGCAAATGTGCTAATACCTTAACTACGTGAAGAGCTGGCAGTCACCAGGAATCAAATCCAGGGCTTGAGCTGCCACTGAACTAAAACCACAACCACTGGCCCTCACAAAACCCTCTATATTGTGAAGCACAACAGAGAGTGGGCCCCTACAGTATACACTTACAGGACATCGCCACAACCACGTGTGTCATGTACTTCTAAATCTGTAATATAACCCATTACCTAGGCAACATATAAGAATTTTACTCGTATCTTTTTTCCATAGTGGTATTGCCGAGGTAACAGGTTATAAATCCCTCCCAGGGATTTGGGTCTTGCATATTGGTGTCAGGCCAGAGGAGGTCAGAGACGATCACGTGCGCTATGCATTAATGAACATTCCAAGGACTAAAAACCATCAATACAACATGTCCATGCATGTATCCTACAAGGAATTTATTCATGAAATGTTACAAGAAAGCTGTATTTCCATGCATGTATCCTCAGAGGAAATTTACAAGTACAATGTCATACATAAATGTCATATTTCCTCATGATGTCAGATGAATAAATTGTACATTATATAAGTGTACGCATACTGTTTCCACATATAATCAGTGTTGAATCAGGATGTAGATGATTATGATGGTAGGATCGTTCAGTAGAGTTTCAAGTCTAGTCCCACTTAAGCTCAAGCTGCAAAGAAGTTCTCAGCAAAGCCAACTGGTTTGGGTCGTGTAGACCAACTTCCAGTAACACGAGGCAGTGTTTGCTGCTTGGACTGCCTGCTTTTCACTTTACACGCCTTGTGGTCAAGTTGCTTAAAGAAACGATCTACTGATTTTCCGAGTCTGTGAAACGTTTCCTATACAAAAAATTATACTGACTGACTCAAAACTATAATTAGAATGCACTGTCACGTACAAAACCTAAGCCATTGATGGTGCTTGCTGCTAAGATAGGTACGTGTATGTAAAAGTGTGATATGAGTAAAGCATACTCATGTAAACCGTTTGTTAAGCACACATCTATCTATTATATCTCCACCATAAAGAAATGAGCACCTAACAAAATGTGTCTAAGTGAACAGTTAGAGTGTGCTTTATACACACATGGCCCAGCACACATACAGCACACAGATCCCCTCCATAAACTTGATGTGGCTTAGGTACATGCAGTATGCTAAGGAACAGTACTCAAATGAGCACTTATCAGTATAAGCAGATTTGCCTACCAACATGTACTAGTAACAAACAGTAGTCTTGGATAAGGAGGAGCAGCACCGGTCTGGTTTACACTGAAAGTAATTTACCAAGTAGGCAGATGAGTTAGCAGCTATGTTTATATATTGTACATGACAACAGCCTTCTTTAAAACCCAGACCGGACCGACTGGAGTGCACAGGAAGTAGTTGTTATTGCGTGCACAGTACGCTAACTGGATAGGAGAGCCAAGTAATTTTCTGAGTGCGAGGCTTTACCTCAAGTCATCCCTGTCTTGTGTACATGAATGTGTTGCTCTTGACATTACAATACAGTTGAAAGTGGATGACTGGTACTTGTACATTGTAACCAAATGGGAATGACTTGAGGTACGTCAAAACGTTTACTGTGTAGCTGTCTGACTTCCACAAGCTAGCCAGTGCGTGATCACACTTCCACCTCTTTGCAGTCACTGTTGGAGACGACTACAGCGGCGCCATCTGCATGTGTGTATTGTCTTTCAATGCATGTACTAATTTCCAGGTACAAGCTGTAGACACTATAAAAAGTCACAAAAAAGTTTTCGCAATCAGAGGTACTCCTGCTGAATACAGCTCAGTTGGGGTATCCTTGTGATCTTGAGGGTAGGTGAGCAGCTCCAGTGATCCCTTGGTAGAGTAAGGCATCTTGAAGACAAACTGTGAGTGAACAATAACAAAGTGATATGAGGTATGCAGTGAATGAAAACTTTTGATGAATTCATGAGAGAGGGGGGCATTTTTGTAGAAATCCTTTCATCCATTCCTCATATGCCACTTCTCCCTCTTGAAACCTGCATGCTGACATGATTAGCTGTCTGCAAGTCTGTACAACATGGAACTATCAAGTGTCCTCTCCTCCCAAATTCATGAACAAAGTTTCTGCCTACCACAAGAAGTGCAAAGAGAATGCTGAAAACCATCATGTGTCTAAGAAGCAAATAGAAGTCATTGTGTTTCCCATTCAGAGGCAGCCACTTGCTACCTTCTCCCCTAACACCTTGACACAAATCCAGACCAAAAAGACGTGTTAAGCTGCTGTTCCATTCAAGTGCATCAAGCCTGTCTGGCATGAGAGTGGGTGCAGCGGTAGAGTGAGTCCTAGCAAGAGATCAAGACTGTCTGATGATATCTGTTGCACCAAGAAGAGCAAGAAGAGGTTGCGCAGGCTGTGAACTTTGTGATCAAGCAGCAAGCTACCAGCCTTGCTGAAGTGCAGTTAAGACTAGTGCAGCAGATCTGTGCTACAAGAATGCAGTTGAAGACTGCACTTGAGGAGATGACAGCAAGTGCATAGACAAATCAATCTTCATAGAGAACTAGAGCTGTCTGAGCACTCATTTGGATTTCTGTCTGTACTATATAGGTATGTTATCTATCAGAATTTGCTGTTATTTTCTCCATATCAGTACTTCTGCAAACAACTTTTGCAAGACAAAAATTTACTGAAATCAACACTACAACAACTTTCCAACTCTATGAAGTTTCTTTATTGTCTGCAAAGGCTCTTTTACCTAGAGAGAAAGGAAAAAGTGTGGCCGTAACACTTTAGATAGGTCTGCATGCATTATTGTTCTGAAAGGTGAAGAGGTAGTCTGAGCTGCCATTGATTGGGCATATGTACATGCATGTAAGGATTTTAATGCACACACTTATACATCTATAAAACAGCACCATAATTTGGGTTGTCAAAAGTGACTTGTCCTAGCTACAGTGTGACATTCATTTGTTCAAGTTATGGACTGAACAAGTTTTACAAGTTTCAAAGTCAGAATCTAGTTTGATGCAATTGTACATTTTACCATGTATGCAGTATATATTTATGCATGCAATTTACAAACTACTTGTATGAAAACAACCTTACACTACAGTGGTGATTAGCTATAATTACTGATGAATAAAGTAAGTGGCATATTGACACATTCCAATAATGATTCCAAGATCAATGATGTTAGCTGTAGCTCCTTTTCCTCCTTCTTAGTAGCTCATATCCCTTATCAAACTCCTCCAGCATGGCTCTAAACACAAGGTCCATTCTGTAATCCTGTGTGGAGAGTTGTGCACTGATTCCTCCTCTAGTTGGGAAATGCATGGAAGAGAGGACAGGTTTCTCAGTTGAGGAAGTCCGCTTAAATGGATCGGGGTAGCTGTTGGTGGTATAGGATCAACACAGATGTTGTGATGACCCATCACTTTCAACTGAGAAAGTAAGTTACTTGCTAATCAAGAAAAACTTTGCAAACCAACAGCATCAAAATATGAAATGTGTATGGTTATGTGGTTGTAGCATGCAACCCCCCAATTTTTGTTTGTTGGATTCAGTGGCTGTGAAAGAGGCTATTACAGTTAAAAAATGTTGTGGATGAATGTAAAACCATGAAATCATTGTTTCACACAATGTCATGAAAATTTTCTGACCTCAAGTGCTACTATTTTGTATAGATTCTGTCATAGTGGTATTGTTACAGTGTGTTGGGCTAATGTTCATGATGTCTTTCTTCAACCCACACTCCTGCAACTTTATGGTTCACATTTTCACAGTATGCTAAATCTCTTGAAGCCAGGACCAAACCAGCAGTATGTTGATCTCACTGTATCATTTGAGAATGAACAGGAAGAAGGTACGCCTGGACCACCCATCAGATAATACTTATAGTAAACTAGACTTTATACTCTGTAGTACTTTGATGAGACTAGTGGTCAGTATAATTACTTTCCTGTGAGTGGAAGTGTCGACAGCTTCAACTCAGTAACTCACCTGTTGCGTGTGTACAGCAAAACAGTGCTTTTACTGTGCTAGACGGGTGTGATTATTTTATGAATAGACAACAGAACATTCTTTACAATGTAAAATTTTCTTGGCTTAGTCACTATGCTGGCACCACCCATACTTTAAACCTTCAGCCATACAAACAATGTCAGTGTGGTTCACCTGAAATACATGCTTGAAGCTGAAGCTTTAGTGTGCGATTGTTCAACACATTAGTTGTGGTAAACTACTATACATGTTGATATGTATATCATGGTCTATTATACTTCAGGCAATGAAGCTCAATATTTTGGGGCACTTCCATGCTGATCCATAAAATATAGTTATGTACAAATCTGTAAGCAGTATAGATTACAAGCCAATGAGGTACAGTTATATATACAAAAGGTAGGAGAGTTCTAGCTCTCTGTGAGATCTGTCTATGCGCTCGCTGTCATCATCTCAACTGCAGTCTTCAGCTGCACTCTCGTGGTACAGATCTACTGCACAAGTGTCAACTGCACTTCAACCACATTTTGTAGCTTGCTTCTCGATATCAAAGTTCACAGCCTGCGCAACCTCTTCTTGCTCTTCTTAGTGCAGCAGATGTCGTCAGACTGTCTTGGTCTCTTGCTGGGACTCATGCACTCTCCCACTACACCCACTCTCATGCCAGACAGGCTTGATGCACTTGAATGGAACAGCAGCTGAACACGTCTTTTTGGTCTGGATTTGTGTCAAGGTGTTAGGGGAGAAGGTAGCAAGTGGCTGCCTCTGAGTGGGAAACACAATGAGCTCCATCTGCTTCTTTGACACATGATGGTTTTCAGCATTCTCCTTGCACTTCTTGCGGTAGGCAGAGACTTTGTCCATGAGTTTGGGAGCAGAGGAGACCTGACAGTTCCATGTTGTACAGACTTGCAGACAGCTACACAGGTCAGTGGTGTTCAAGAGGGAAAATACTCTGCTGACTACAGCTAACTTGGGATATCCTTGTGCTCTTGAGGGTAGGTGAGTAGCTCCAGTGATCCCTTGGTAGTGTAAGGCATCTTGAAGACAAACTGTGAGTGAACAATAACAAAGTGATATGAGATATGTATTGAATGAAAACTTTTGATGAATTCATGAGAGAGGGAGGCATTTTTGTAGAAATCCTTTCATCCATTCCTCATACGCCACGCGCCGGGGGGATTTTCGAAACTACAGGCTCCAGCCTAGACGGTGTAGGAGTTCTAACTGACCAATCAGATTGCAGCGTGCGAAGCGCCGCCTTGCGGCCCTCGTGCGCCCCCCGTGCGGCCTGTTGTCGTCTTGTTTTGCGAAGCTTGTCTTCCTTGATTTCATACTCAAGGCAAAAGTCCATAACGAAGACTTGTGTGTTTTGGCGTGTTCTGCCACATAGCTTGATTAGGAAAGTGTAAGCTCACCTACCAGGAGAAAGGACTCTCTCTCTCGCATGGTACAAAGGTTCATAAAAGAGTAGGTAAATAGAGAGGTCATTCTCCAGCACACCCCTCTGAATACTAAGAGAAAGACTAGCTACACGAACTTGGACAAGTTTTGGCCTGCTACTACATGTCGGACTCGCTCTGTCTCGACCTTCGTAACTGAGCCGCGGTGGCCGCCAGAGGCAATTGGCGCGCTGAAATGTGATTGGAATACAACTCTACTCTCGGGTCTGTCTAGGCTGGAGTTTCGAAACCTCTCCTGGCGCATGGTGCATGGCCGTCTCAGACGAAATGGACGTAAGAATTGCTACAAAGGTGCCCCTCTCTCATGGATTTATCACATTCATACCTCCTGCCACCTTGCTATTGTTCACTCACAGTTTGTCTTGAAGATGCCTTATTATACCAAGGGTTCACTGGAGATGATCACCTACACTTGGCCTCCACCGCACATGGACATCCTAACTGAGCTGTACTCAGCAGGACTGCCCTTGATTGCAGAGAGAATCTTCTCCCTCTTAAACCCTGCAAGCTGACATGATTAGATGTCTTTACAACATGGAACTATCAAGTGTCCTCTCCTCCCAAATTCATGAACAAAGTTTCTGCCTACCACAAGAAGTGCAAAGAGAATGCTGAAAACCATCATGTGTCTAAGAAGCAAGTAGAATTCGTTGTGTTTCCCATTCAGAGGCAGCCACTTGCTACCTTCTCCCCTAACACCTTGACACAAATCCAGACCAAAAAGACGTGTTCAGCTGCTGTTCCATTCAAGTGCATCAAGCCTGTCTGGCACGAGAGTGGGTGCAGCGGTAGAGTGAGTCCTAGCAAGAGATCAAGACTGTCTGATGATATCTGTTGCATCAAGAAGAGCAAGAAGAGGTTGCGCAGGCTGTGAACTTTGTGATCAAGCAGCAAGCTATACCAGCCTGGCTGAAGTGCAGTTAAGACTAGTGCAGCAGATCTGTGCTACAAGAATGCAGTTGAAGACTGCACTTGAGGAGATGACAGCAAGTGCATAGACAAATCAATCTTCATAGAGAACTAGAGCTGTCTGAGCACTCATTTAGATTTCTGTCTGTACTATAGGTATGTTATCTATCAGAATTTGCTGTTATTTTCTCCATATCAGTACTTCTGCAAACAACTTTTGCAAGACAAAAATTTACTGAAATCAACACTACAACAACTTTCCAACTATATGAAGTTTATTTATTGTCTGCAAAGGCTCTTTTACCTAGAGAGAAAGGAAAAAGTGTGGCTGTAACACTTTAGATAGGTCTGCATGCATTATTGTTCTGAAAGGTGAAGAGGTAGTCTGAGCTGCCATTGATTGGGCATATGTACATGCATGTAAGGATTTTAATGCACACACTTATATACATCTATAAAACAGCACCCTTAATTTGGTTTGTCAAAAGTGGCTTGTCCTAGCTACAGTGTGACATTCATTTGTTCAAGTTAAGCACTGAACAAGTTTTACAAGTTACAAAGTCAGAATCTAGTTTGATGCAATTGTTATTGATGTACATTTTACCATGTATGCAGTATATATTTATACATGCAATTTACAAACTACTTGTATAAAAACAACCTTACACTGCAGTGGTGATTAGCTATAATTACTGAGGAATAAATTAAGTGGCATATTGACACATTCCAATAATGATTCCAAGATCAATGATGTTAGCTGTAGCTCCTTTTCCTCCTTCTTAGTAGCTCATATCCCTTATCAAACTCCTCCAGCATGGCTCTAAGCACAGTTGCCATTCTGTAATCCTGTGTGGAGAGTTGTGCGCTGATTCCTCCTCTAGTTGGGAAATGCATGCAAGAGATGACAGGTTTCTCAGTTGAGGAAGTCCGCTTAAATGGATCGGGGTAGCTGTTGGTGGTATAGGATCAACACAGATGTTGTGATGACCCATCACTTTCAACTGAGAAAGTAAGGTACTTGCTAATCAAGAAAAACTTTGCAAACTAAGAGCATCAAAGTATGAAATGTGTATGGTTATGTGGTTGTAGCATGCAACCCCCCAATTTTTGTTGGATTCAGTGGCTGTGAAAGAGGCTATTACACATTGGAGCAGTTAAAAAATGTTGTGGATGAATGTAAAACCATGAAATCATTGTTTCACACAATGTCATGAAAATTTTCTGACCTCAAGTATGGTATTGTTACAGTGTGTTGGGCTAATGTTCATGATGTCTTTCTTCAACCCACACTCCTGCAACTTTATGGTCCACATGTTCACAGTATGCTAAATCTCTTGAAGCCAGGACCAAACCAGCAGTATGTTGATCTCACTGTATCATTTGAGAATGAACAGGAAGAAAGTACGCCTGGACCACCCATCAGATAATACTTTTAGAAAACTAGAGTTTATACTCTGTAGTACTTTGATAAGACTAGTTGTAAGTATAATTACTTTCCTGTGAGTGGAAGTGCTGACAGCTTCAACTCAGTAACTCACCTGTTGCGTTTGTACAGCAAAACAGTGCTTTTACTGTGCTAGACGGGTGTGATTATTTTATGAATAGACAACAGAACATTCTTTACAATGTAAAGTTCTCTTGGCTTACTCTCGTACACAGGCTTGCTCTTTTGTTTAAAATAAGAAATCCAGCCTGGGTACGAGTCTGGAGGGCTCAATTTGTTGTCCATGTGTCTGTATGGTCCAAATCATGGAAAAAGACAGTCTAACCCTGCCTGCAATCACTAGTCTCCTAAATCCACCTAGTCTCTTGTACTCCATTTCTTGTGGCCTGTCAACTATGTATCACTCTCATCAATTCCAAGTCCCAAATCTTTTGTGTTGCAGCATTATAAATTTAGGACATTTCCAATCGCCACTAACTTTTGTCTTCTGTGGGATCCATTCCCAAACTTGAAACTTTTCCACAAAGAATTGGACACACATCAGCAACAAAGTCAGTATTATAAATATATTTGTGCTTCACCGCCAACAGCATATATTATTTCACTATGATGCACTGTCAGAGTATAGAATAGTTTCTCTCTTGTGTTGTAGGCCTATATATGTATGAGGCTTACATTGTCAATATTTCTGTGATAGGTGTAGCTGTCAACAGTAGGAATGGCACATTTGGAAATAATGTGTCAACTGTTGTATTGTTTGTGAAATGCCAGCCATTCGTAAGGTGAGCCCGCTGCAACCTTCTCTTAAACTCCTGGCCAGCACCCTATGTGTGTATCACCACAATTTTTTGCTCCAATTAAGGTCATGTGATGTGGCCCAAGATATGCCTTTGCCTTTTTACTCATCTACCATCAGTGATAATGTAGTTGAAATGTCAATACTTGTACCTTTCCAGCATTAACTGCAGGAGATTGGTGACAGAGACTTCTCCATGCTACCCAGTTGGTTGGACTATAGACAAGTTTTCATCACTAGAAGCGATGGACTTTACTAGTTGGCCAGATCATTGTTTACACGCCAGAATCCATTTAACCACTTTCTGCACTTGCTCAGGGCAATGCAACCAGTGAGTTTTGTGAGAGTATACTGTGTGTTCATGCTCGGTTTTCGTGCCATGTTAATACAACAGCACCGGGAGATGTGGTTCTTTGATTGTTCATGCACAATGTTGAAACATCATGGATAACCACCACCAGGTGGCCATACCACATAAGGTGAACAGCCTGGATCCAAAGTTCTCAGAAGTTGCTGTGCAAACTGCCTAGAGTTAAGCTGTATTGTCTTTGTTGTTTCACATCTGTCACAGCCCCATCTCCAGGTATATGCAGAAGAGGTTGGATGCACTTAGGTACCTGTATGGAACTCTCTATCTCATATAGTTAGGATTACATAGTTCCATGAAGTTTTGTCATAAAATGTATACATGAGAATTTTCCTGTCCCCACTACATTGAAGATGGGTATTCCATGGGTAGTTGAGTGCATACATAGCTTGCTTACAGCTAACTGTACAGAGTGAGTTTGCTCAGATGTACTAACAATGCATTCATGTGTGACAATTTATCTTGTGCATGTTTTCGCTAGACTCTCAGACAGTTGTCTGTATACAAAATTATTTTCTGATGGAAAGCTAGCTCTGATCTGTGCAGTCCACTTCCTCTCCACAGCTGTCACACCTTCCTTCCTGACTACTTTCCATACTGATTTTATGCTTACTTCCTTCATTTACCTTAATATGAGTGCATGCAAGTACAGCACATTTCAGTTAAGGGAATTAAGCATAACAAGATTACTTGTATGCTAGACCCACAGACCAGACTCTCCCCCTGTGAGAGTCTGGCTGGTAAGACTACCATTATAACGTGGACACGGGAAATCTCTATGTGCAGTTGTTCACATAACTTGCAGGTGTATCAAATATATAAAAAGCCAGGTTTGTAAAATCAACCCAGTTGTCCTTTTGTTTGAGTCTGTGTAACTATTCACTTTATTAGTCTATTTGATTAGTTGTGATAGCTCAGACTGTACTAAGGGTACATAGTCTGGCACTTATCAATCATAGATATCTTTGTGAACTGAATTTTGTGACATGGGTGTAGGTCAAGCTGAGCAATTCAGGAGAAAAACTTCTAGTGTTGGGTACAGCTAGATTTGTTACGTCTAAACCAGAGTAGTAAGAGTGGTGATATTTTGCAATCAACTATGTACACCAGCTTCGGTGATCTTCAAAATGTAGAAAGCATCTCCACTCCTGCAGCACTGATTTGGACATAACAAAGATCACTACATTCAGAAGTGAATGAAACAAAAAAACAAAATAGCTTGACAAAGGCTGAAAAGCCAGAGTATCACTAATCTCACCCATGCCAACGACAGTTTCAATAACAACTATAAAAATCATACACTCCAGAAAGGATTTGGCAAAACTAAGGTGCTAAATTGCATTACATATACATCACTATGCTGGCACCACCCATAATTTAAACCTTCAGCCACGCAAACAATGTCAGTATGGTTCACCTGAAATACATGCTAGAAGCTGAAGTATTAGTGTGCAATTGTTCAACACACAAGTGAGCTCTTTATGCACCTGGTGTAAATTCAAAATTTGGAGGTTGGGTTTTCACTTTGTGGTTTGCTGAAAATTTACTTGTAGTTCAAGCAAGAAAAATGGGAGTGGGCATATAGTACCCAGATTGAAATTGCTGTGTAATTTGCCTGGAATCATTATGAGGAAATTTTGCACATTAGTTGTAAACTACTATAGATGTTGATATGTATATCATGCATGGTCTATTATACTTCAGATAAATATTTTGGGCCACTTCCATGGTGATCCAGAAAATATAGTTATGTACAAATCTGTAAGCAGTAAGATTACAAGCCAATAAGGTATAGTCATATATACAAAAGGTAGGAGAGTTCTAGGTCTCTGTGAGATCTGTCTATGCGCTCGCTGTCATCATCTCAACTGCAGTCTTCAGCTGCACCCTCGTGGTACAGATTTACTGCACAAGTGTCAACTGCACTTCAACCACATTTTGTAGCTTCCTTCTTGATCTAATAGTTCACAGCCTGCGCAACCTCTTCTTGCTCTTCTTGGTGCAGCAGATGTCATCAGACTGTCTTGGTCTCTTGCTGGGACTCACTCTCCCACTACACCCACTCTCATGCCAGACAGGCTTGATGCACTTGAATGGAACAGCAGCTGAACACGTCTTTTTGGTCTGGATTTGTGTCAAGGTGTTAGGGGAGAAGGTAGCAAGTGGCTGCCTCTGAGTGGGAAACACAATGAGCTCCATCTGCTTCTTTGACACATGATGGTTTTCAGCATTCTCCTTGCACTTCTTGCGATAGGCAGAGACTTTGTCCATGAGTTTGGGAACAGAGGAGACCTGACAGTTCCATGTTGTACAGACTTGCAGACAGCTACACAGGTCAGTGGTGTTCAAGAGGGAAAATACTCTCTCCGCAATCAGAGGCACTCCTGCTGAATACAGCTCAGTTGGGATATCCTTGTGCTCTTGAGGGTAGGTGAGCAGCTCCAGTGATCCCTTGGTAGAGTAAGGCATCTTGAAGACAAACTGTGAGTGAACAATAACAAAGTGATATGAGGTATGTATTCAATGAAAACTTTTGATGAATTCATGAGAGAGGGAGGCATTTTTGTAGAAATCCTTTCATCCATTCTGTCTGGCAGGTCATACACCACGCGTCGGGGGAATTTTCGAAACTCCAGGCTCCAGCCTAGACGGTGTAGGAGTTCTAATTGACCAATCAGATTGCAGCGTGCGAAGCGCCGCCTTGCGGCCCTCATGCGCCGCCCGTGCGGCCTGTTGTCGTCTTGTTTTGCGAAGCTTATCTGCCTTGATTTCATACTCAACAAAAAAGTCCATAAGGAAGGCTTGTCTGTTTCGGTGTGTTCTACCACATAGCTTGATTAGGAAAGTGTAAGCTCACCTGCCAGGAGAAAGGACTCTCTCTCTCGCATGGTACAAAGGTTCATAAAAGAGTAGGAAAATAGAGAGGTCATCCTCCAGCACACCCCTCTGAATACTAAGAGAAAGACTAGCTACACGAACTTGGACAAGTTTTGGCCTGCTACTACATGTCGGACTCGCTCTGTCTCGACCTTCGTGACTGAGCCGCCGGGGCCGCCAGAGGCAATTGGCGCGCTGAAATGTGATTGGTGGATTGGAATACAACTCTACTCTCGGGGTCTGTCTAGGCTGGAGTTTCGAAACCTCTCCTGGCGCATGGCGCATTGCCTCTCAGACGAAATGGACGTAAGAATTGCTACAAAGGTGCCCCTCTCTCGTGGATTTATCACATTCATACTTCCTGCCACCTTGCTATTGTTCACTCACAGTTTGTCGTGAAGATGCCTTATTCTACCAAGGGTTCACTGGAGATGATCACCTGCACTTGGCCTCCACAGCACATGGACATCCCAACTGAGCTGTACTCAGCAGGAGTGCCCTTGATTGTACTCAGCAGGAGTTCCCTTGATTGTACTCAACAGGAGTGCCCTTGATTGCAGAGAGAATCTTCTCCCTCTTGAACCCTGCATGCTGACATGATTAGCTGTCTGCAAGTCTGTACAACATGGAACTATCAAGTGTCCTCTCCTCCAAAATTCATTAACAAGGATTCTGCCTACCACAAGAAGTGCAAAGGGAATGCTGAAAACCATTAATTGTCTAAAGAAGCAAATAGAATTCGTTGTGTTTCCCATTCAGAGGCAGCCACTTGCTACCTTCTCCCCTAACACCTTGACACAAATCCAGACCAAAAAGATGTGTTCAGCTGCTGTTCCATTCAAGTGCATCAAGCCTGTGTGGCTCGAGAGTGGGTGCAGCAGGAGAGTGAGTCCTAGCAAGAGATCAAGACAGTCTGATGACATCTGTTGCACCAAGAAGAGCAAGAAGAGGTTGCGCAGGCTGTGAACTTTGTGATCAAGCGGCAAGCTACCAGCCTGGCTGAAGTGCAGTTAAGACTAGTGCAGCAGATCTGTGCTACAAGAATGCAGTTGAAGACTGCACTTGAGGAGATGACAGCAAGTGCATAGACAAATCAATCTTCATAGAGAACTAGAGCTGTCTGAGCTCTCATTTGGATTTCTGTCTGTACTATAGGTATGTTATCTATCATAATTTGCTGTTATTTTCTCCATACAGATCTGTACTTCTGCAAACAACTTTTGCAAGACAAAAATTTACTGAAAACAACACTACTGTAACAATAACTTTACAACAGTATGAAGTTTCTTTATTGTCTGCAAAGGCTCTTTTACCTATATAGAGAGAAAGGAAAAAGTGTGGCCGTAACACTTTAGATAGGTCTGCATGCATTATTGTTCTGAAAGGTGAAGAGGTAGTCTGAGCTGCCATTGATTGGGTATATGTACATACATGTAAGGATTCTAATGCACACACTTATTCATCTATAAAACAGCACCTTAATTTGGTTTGTCAAAAGTGGCTTGTCCTAGTTACAGTGTGACATTGATTTGTTCAAGTTATGCACTGAACATGTTTTACATGTTACCAAGGCAGAATCGAGTTTGATGCAATTTTGTTATTGATGTACATTTTACCATGTACTCAGTATATATTTATGCATGCAATTTACAAACTACTTGTATAAAAACAACCTTACACTACAGTGGTGATTAGCTATAATTACTGAGGAATAAATTAAGTGGCATATTGACACATTCCAATAATGATTTCAAGATCAATGATGTTAGCTGTAGCTCCTTTTCCTCCTTCTTAGTAGCTCATATCCCTTATCAAACTCCTCCAGCATGGCTCTAAGCACAGGGCCCATTCTGTAATCCTGTGTGGAGAGTTGTGCACTGATTCCTCCTCTATAGTTGGGAAATGCATGGAAGAGATAACAGGTTTCTCAGTTGAGGAAGTCCGCTTAAATGGATCGGGGTAGCTGTTGGTGGTATAGGATCAACACAGATGTTGTGATGACCCATCACTTTCAACTGAGAAAGTAAGTTACTTGCTAATCAAGAAAAACCTTGCAAACCAAGAGCATCAAAATATGAAATGTGTATGGTTATGTGGTTGTAGCATGCAACCCCCCAAATGAAACAGTGAGATCAACATACTGCTGGTTTGGTCCTGGCTTCAAGAGATTTAGCATACTGTGAACATGTTGACCATAAAGTTGCAGGAGTGTGGGTTGAAGAAAGACATCATGAATATTAGCCCAACACACTGTAACAATACCACACTTGAGGTCAGAAAATTTTCATGACATTGTGTGAAACAATGATTTCATGGTTTTACATGCATCCACAACATTTTCTAACTGCTCCAAGGTGTAATAGCCTCTTTCACAGCCACTGAATCCAACAAAAATTTGAGAATGAACAGGAAGAAGATGTGCCTGGACCATCCATCAGATAATACTTTTAGAAAACTAGAGTTTATACTCTGTAGTACTTTGATGAGACTAGTGGTCAGTATAATTACTTTCCTGTGAGTGGAAGTGTCGACAGCTTCAACTCAGTAACTCACCTGTTGCGTGTGTACAGCAAAACAGTGCTTTTACTGTGCTAGACGGGTGTGATTGTTTTATGAATAGACAACAGAACATTCTTTAGAATGTAAAGTTCTCTTGGCTTACACTCGTACACAGGCTTGCTCTTTTGTTTAAAATAAGAAATTCAGCCTGGGTACGAGGCTGGAGGGCTCAATTTATTCTCCATGTGTCTGTATGGTCCAAATCATGGAAAAAGACAGTCTAACCCTGCCTGCAATCACTAGTCTCCTAAATCCACCTAGTCTCTTGCACTCCATTTCTTGTGGCCTGTCAACTATGTATCACTCTCATCAATTCCAAGCCCCAAATCTTTTGTGTTGCAGCATTATAAATTTAGGACATTTCCAATCGCCACTAACTTTTGTCTACTGTGGGATCCATTCCCAAACTTGAAACTTTGCCACAAAGAATTGGACACACATCAGCAACAAAGTCAGTATTATAAATATATTTGTGCTTCACCGCCAACAGCATATATTATTTCACTATGATGCACTGTCAGAGTATAGAATAGTTTCTCTCTTGTGTTGTAGGCCTATATATGTATGAGGCTTACATTGTCAATATTTCTGTGATAGGTGTAGCTGTCAACAGTAGGAATGGCACATTTGGAAATAATGTGTCAACTGTTGTATTGTTTGTGAAATGCCAGCCATTCGTAAGGTGAGCCCGCTGCAACCTTCTCTTAACTCCTGGCCAGCACCCCATGTGTGTATCACCACAATTTTTTGCTCCAATTAAGGTCATGTGATGTGGCCCAAGATATGCCTTTGCCTTTTTACTCATCTACCATCAGTGATAATGTAGTTGAAATGCCAATACTTGTACCTTTCCAGCATTAACTGCAGGAGATTGGTGACAGAGACTTCTCCATGCTACCCAGTTGGTTGGACTATACACAAGTTTTCATCACTAGAAGCGATGGACTTTACTAGTTGGCCAGATCATTGTTTACATGCCAGAATCCATTTAAACACTTTCTGCACTTGCTCAGGGCAATGCAACCGGTCAGTTTTGTGAGAGTATACTCTGTGTGTTCATGCTCGGTTTTCATGCCATGTTAATACAACAGCACCGGGAGATGTGGTTCTTTGATTGTTCATGCACAATGTTGAAACATCATGGATAACCACCACCAGGTGGCCATACCACATAAGGTGAACAGCCTGGATCCAAAGTTCTCGGAAGTTGCTGTGCAAACTGCCTAGAGTTAGTCTTTGTTGTTTCACATCTGTCACAGCCCCATCTCCAGGTATATGCAGAAGAGGTTGGATGCACTTAGGTACCTGTATGGAACTCTCTATCTCATATAGTTAGGATTACATAGTTCCATGAAGTTTTGTCATAAAATGTATACATGAGAATTTTCCTGTCCCCACTACATTGAAGATGGGTATTCCATGGGTAGTTGAGTGCATACATAGCTTGCTTACAGCTAACTGTACACAGTGAGTTTGCTCAGATGTACTAACAATGCATTCATGTGTGACAATTTATCTTGTGCATGTTTTCACTAGACTCTCAGACAGTTGTCTGTATACAAAATTATTTTCTGATGGAAAGCTAGCTCTGATCTGTGCAGTCCACTTCCTCTCCACAGCTGTAACACCTTCCTTCCTGACTACTTTTCCACAAAAGTGCACCTTTATCCTGACTACTTTTCCATACTGATTTTATGCTTACTTCCTTCATTTACCTTAATATGAGTGCATGCAAGTACAGCACATTTCAGTTAAGGGAATTAAGCATAACAAGATTACTTGTATGCTAGACCCACAGACCAGACTCTCCCCCTGTGAGAGTCTGGCTGGTAAGACTACCATTATAACGTGGACACGGGAAATCTCTATGTGCAGTTGTTCACATAACTTGCAGGTGTATCAAATATATAAAAAGCCAGGTTTGTAAAATCAACCCAGTTGTCCTTTTGTTTGAGTCTGTGTAGCTATTCACTTTATTAGTCTATTTCATTAGTTGTGATAGCTCAGTCTGTGCTAAGGGTACATAGTCTGGCACTTGTCAATCATAGATATCTTTGTGAACTGAATTTTGTGACATGGGTGTAGGTCAAGCTAAGCAATTCAGGAGAAAACTTCTAGTGTTGGGTACAGCTAGATTTGTTACGTCTAAACCAGAGTAGTAAGGGTGGTGATATTTTGCAATCAACTACCTACACCAGCTTCGGTAATCTTCAAATGTAGAAAGCATCTTCACTCCTGCAGCACTGATTTGGACATAACAAAGATCACTACATTCAGAAGTGAATGAAACAAAAAACAAAATAGCTTGACAAAGGCTGAAAAGCCAGAGTATCACTAATCTCACCCATGCCAACGACAGTTTCAATAACAACTATAAAAGTCATACACTCCAGAAAGGATTTGGCAAAACTAAGGTGCTAGCTAAATTGCATTTGATATACATCACTATGCTGGCACCACCCATAATTTAAACCTTCAGCCATGCAAACAATGTCAGTATGGTACACCTGAAATAAATGCTTGAAGCTGAAGTATTAGTGTGCAATTGTTCAACACACAAGTGAGCTCTTTATGCACCTGGTGTAAATTCAAAATTTGGAGGTTGGGTTTTCACTTTGTGATTGCCAGAAAATTTATTTACAGTTCAAGCAAGATAAAATGGGAGTGGGCATATAGTACCCAGATTGAAATTGCTGTGTAATTTGCCTGGAATCATTATGAGGAAATTTGGCACATTAGTTGTAAACTACTATACATGTTGATATGTATATCATGCATGGTCTATTATACTTCAGATAAATATTTTGGGACACTTCCATGGTGATCCAGAAAATATAGTTATGTACAAATCTGTAAGCAGTAAGATTACAAGCCAATAAGGTATAGTACAAAAGGTAGGAGAGTTCTAGCTCTCTGTGAGATCTGTCTATGCGCTCGCTGTCATCATCTCAACTGCAGTCTTCAACTGCACTCTCGTGGTACAGATCTATACTGCACAAGTGTCAACTGCACTTCAACCACATTTTGTAGCTTGCTTCTAGATATCAAAGTTCACAGTCTGCGCAACCTCTTCTTGCTCTTCTTGGTGCAGCAGATGTCATCAGAATGTCTTGGTCTCTTGCTGGGACTCACTCTCCCACTACACCCACTCTCATGCCAGACAGGATTGATGCACTTGAATGGAACAGCAGCTGAACACGTCTTTTTGGTCTGGATTTGTGTCAAGGTGTTAGGGAAGAAGGTAGCAAGTGGCTGCCTCTGAGTGGGAAACACAATGAGCTCCATCTGCTTCTTTGACACATGATGGTTTTCAGCATTCTCCTTGCACTTCTTGCGGTAGGCAGAGACTTTGTCCATGAGTTTGTGAGCAGAGGAGACCTGACAGTTCCATGTTGTACAGACTTGCAGACAGCTACATAGGTCAGTGGTGTTCAAGAGGGAAAATACTCTCTCCGCAATCAGAGGCACTCCTGCTGAATACAGCTAAGTTGGGATATCCTTGTGCTCTTGAGGGTAGGTGAACAGCTCCAGTGATCCCTTGGTAGAGTAAGGCATCTTGAAGACAAACTGTGCATGAGTGAACAATAACAAAGTGATATGAGGTATGTAGTGAATGAAAACTTTTGATGAATTCATGAGAGAGGGAGGCATTTTTGTAGAAATCCTTTCATCCATTCCTCATATGCCACGCGCCGGGGGAATTTTCGAAACTCCAGGCTCCAGCCTAGACGGTGGAGTTCTAATTGACCAATCAGATTGCAGCGTGCGAAGCACCGCATAGCGGCCCCCGTGCAGCCTGTAACTGGTCTGGGCGTCTTGTTTTGCGAAGCTTGTCTGCCTTGATTTCATACTCAAGAAAAAAGTCCATAAGGAAGGCTTGTCTGTTTCGGTGTGTTCTGCCACATAGCTTGATTAGGAAAGTGTAAGCTCACCTGGCAGGAGAAAGGACTCTCTCTCTCGCATGGTACAAAGGTTCATAAAAGAGTAGGAAAATAGAGAGGTCATCCTCCAGCACACCCCTCTGAATACTAAGAAAAAGACTAGCTACACGAACTTGGACAAGTTTTGGCCTGCTACTACATGTCGGACTCGCTCTATCTCGACCTTCGTGACTGAGCCGCCGGGCCCGGGGCCGCCAGATGCACTTGGCGCGCTGAAATGTGATTGGTGGATTGGAATACAACTCTACTCTCGGGTCTGTCTAGGCTGGAGTTTCGAAACCTCTCCTGGCGCATGGCGCATGGCCTCTCAGACGAAATGGACGTAAGAATTGCTACAAAGGTGCCCCTCTCTCGTGGATTTATCACATTCATACCTCCTGCCACCTTGCTGTTGTTCACTCACAGTTTGTCTTGAAGATGCCTTATTCTACCAAGGGTTCACTGGAGATGTTCACCTGCACTTGGCCTCCACATCCCAACTGAGCTGTACTCAGCAGGAGTGCCCTTGATTGCAGAGAGAATCTTCTCCCTCTTTAACCCTGCATGCTGACATGATTAGCTGTCTGCAAGTCTGTACAACATGGAACTATCAAGTGTCCTCTCCTCCCAAATTCATGAACAAAGTTTCTGCCTACCACAAGAAGTGCAAAGAGAATGCTGAAAACCATCATGTCTCTAAGAAGCAAATAGAATTCGTTGTGTTTCCCATTCAGAGGCAGCCACTTGCTACCTTCTCCCCTAACATCTTGACATAAATCCAGACAAAAAAAGACGTGTTTAGCTGCTATTCCATTCAAGTGCATCAAGCCTGTCTAGCACGAGAGTGGGTGCAACGGTAGAGTGAGTCCTAGCAAGAGATCAAGACTGTCTGATGATATCTGTTGCATCAAGAAGAGCAAGAAGAGGTTGCGCAGGCTGTGAACTTTGTGATCAAGCAGCAAGCTACCAGCCTGGCTGAAGTGCAGTTAAGACTAGTGCAGCAGATCTGTGCTACAAGAATGCACTTGAAGACTGCACTTGAGGAGATGACAGCAAGTGCATACACAAATCAATCTTCATAGAGAACTGGAGCTGTCTGAGCACTCATTTGGATTTCTGTCTGTACGATAGGTATGTTATCTATCAGAATTTGCTGTTATTTTCTTCATATCTGTACTTCTAAACAACTTTTGCAAGACAAAAATTTACTGAAATCAACACTACAACAACTTTCCAACTGTATGAAGTTTCTTTATTGTCTGCAAAGGCTCTTTTACCTAGAGAGAAAGGAAAAAGTGTGGCTGTAACACTTTAGATAGGTCTGCATGCATTATTGTTCTGAAAGGTGAAGAGGTAGTCTGAGCTGCCATTGATTGGGCATATGTACATGCATGTAAGAATTTTAATGCACACACTTATACATCTATAAAACAGCACCATAATTTGGGTTGTAAAAAGTGGCTTGTCCTAGCTACAGTGTGACATTCATTTGTTCAAGTTATGGACTGAACAAGTTTTACAAGTTACCAAGTCAGAATCGAGTTTGATGCAATTGTTATTGATGTACATTTTACCATGTACTCAGTATATATTTATGCATGCAATTTACAAACTACTTGTATGAAAACAACCTTACACTACAGTGGTGATTAGCTATAATTCCTGATGAATAAAGTAAGTGGCATATTGACACATTCCAATAATGATTCCAAGATCAATGATGTTAGCTGTACCTCCATTTCCTCCTTCTTAGTAGCACATATCCATTATCAAACTCCTCCAGCATGACTCTAAGCACAGGGTCCATTCTGTAATCCCGTGTGGAGAGTTGTGCACTGATTCCTCTAGATGGGAAATGCATGGAAGAGATGACAGGTTTGTCAGTTGAGGAAGTCCGCTTAAATGGATCGGGGTAGCTGTTGGTGGTATAGGATCAACACAGATGTTGTGATGACCCATCACTTTCAACTGAGAAAGTAAGTTACTTGCTAATCAAGAAAAACTTTGCAAGCCAAGAGCATCAAAATATGAAATGTGTATGGTTATGTGGTTGTAGCATGCAACCCCCCCAATTTTTGTTGGATTCAGTGGCTGTGAAAGAGGCTATTACACCTTGGAGCAGTTCAAAAATGTTGTGGATGAATGTAAAACTAATGTTCATGATGTCTTTCTTCAACCTACACTCCTGCAACTTTATGGTCCACATTTTCACAGTATGCTAAATCTCTTGAAGCCAGGACCAAACCAGCGGTATGTTGATCTCACTGTATCATTTGAGAATGAACAGGAAGAAGGTACGCCTGGACCACCCACCAGATAATACTTTTAGAAAACTAGATTTTTTACTCTGTATTACTTTGATGAGACTAGTGGTCAGTATATTTACTTTCCTGTGAGTGGAAGTGTCGACAGCTTCAACTCAGTAACTCACCTGTTGTGTGTGTACAGCAAAACAGTGCTTTTACTGTGCTAGACGGGTGTGATTATTTTATGAATAGACAACAGAACATTCTTTACAATGTAAAGTTCTCTTGGCTTACTCTCGTACACAGGCTTGCTCTTTTGTTTAAAATAAGATATTCAGCCTTGGTACGAGGCTGGAGGGCTCAATTTATTTTCCATGTGTCTGTATGGTCCAAATCATGGAAAAAGACAGTATAACCCTGCCTGCAATCACTAGTCTCCTAAATCCACCTAGTCTCTTGTACTCCATTTCTTGTGGCATGTCAACTATGTATCACTCTCATCAATTCCAAGCCCCAAATCTTTTTGTGTTGCAGCATTATAAATTTAGGACATTTCCAATCGCCACTAACTTTTGTCTACTGTGGGATCCATTCCCAAACTTGAAACTTTTCCACAAAGAATTGGACACACATCAGCAACAAAGTCAGTATTATAAATATATTTGTGCTTCACCGCCAACAGCATATATTATTTCACTATGATGCACTGTCAGAGTATAGAATAGTTTCTCTCTTGTGTTGTAGGCCTATATATGTATGAGGTTTACATTGTCAATATTTCTGTGATAGGTGTAGCTGTCAACAGTAGGAATGGCACATTTGGAAATAATGTGTCAACTGTTGTATTGTTTGTGAAATGCCAGCCATTCGTAAGGTGAGCCCCCTGCAACCTTCTCTTAAACTCCTGGCCAGCACCCCATGTGTGTATCACCACAATTTTTTTGCTCCAATTAAGGTCATGTGATGTGGCCCAAGATATGCCTTTGCCTTTTTATTCATCTACCATCAGCCATCAGTGATAATGTAGTTGAAATGTCAATACTTGTACCTTTCCAGCATTAACTGCAGGAGATTGGTGACAGAGACTTCTCCATGCTACCCAGTTGGTTGGACTATAGGCAAGTTTTCATCACTGGAAGCGATGGACTTTACTAGGTGGCCAGATCATTGTTTACATGCCAGAATCCATTTAACCACTTTCTGCACTTGCTCAGGGCAATGCAACCAGTGAGTTTTGTGAGAGTATACTCTGTGTTCATGCTCGGTTTTCATGCCATGTTAATACAACAGCACCGGGAGACGTGGTTCTTTGATTGTTCATGCACAATGTTGTAACATCATGGATAACCACCACCAGGTGGCCATACCACATAAGGTGAACAGCCTGGATCCAAAGTTCTCGGAAGTTGCTGTGCAAACTGCCTAGAGTTAAGCTGTATTGTCTTTGTTGTTTCACATCTGTCACAGCCCCATCTCCAGGTATATGCAGAAGAGGTTGGATGCACTTAGGTACCTGTATGGAACTCTCTATCTCATATAGTTAGGATTACATAGTTCCATGAAGTTTTGTCATAAAATGTATACATGAGAATTTTCCTGTCCCCACTACATTGAAGATGGGTATTCCATGGGTAGTTGAGTGCATACATAGCTTGCTTACAGCTAACTGTACACAGTGAGTTTGCTCAGATGTACTAACAATGCATCCATGTGTGACAATTTATCTTGTGCATGTTTTCACTAGACTCTCAGACAGTTGTCTGTATACAAAATTATTTTCTGATGGAAAGCTAGCTCTGATCTGTGCAGTCCACTTCCTCTCCACAGCTGTAACACCTTCCTTCCTGACTACTTTTCCACAAAAGTGCACCTTCATCCTGACTACTTTTCCATACTGATTTTATGCTTACTTCCTTCATTTACCTTAATATGAGTGCATGCAAGTACAGCACATTTCAGTTAAGGGAATTAAGCATAACAAGATTACTTGTATGCTGGACTCACAGACCAGACTCTCCCCCTGTGAGAGTCTGGCTGGTAAGACTACCATTATAACGTGGACACGGGAAATCTCTATGTGCAGTTGTTCACATAACTTGCAGGTGTATCAAATATATAAAAAGCCAGGTTTGTAAAATCAACCCAGTTGTCCTTTTGTTTGAGTCTGTGTAGCTATTCACTTTATTAGTCTATTTGATTAGTTGTGATAGCTCAGTCTGTACTAAGGGTACATAGTCTGGCACTTGTCAATCATAGATATCTTTGTGAACTGAATTTTGTGACATGGGTGTAGGTCAAGCTAAGCAATTCAGGAGAAAACTTCTAGTGTTGGGTACAGCTAGATTTGTTACGTCTAAACCAGAGTAGTAAGGGTGGTGATATTTTGCAATCAACTACGTACACCAGCTTCGGTAATCTTCAAAATATAGAAAGCATCTCCACTCCTGCAGCACTGATTTGGACATAACAAAGATCACTACATTCAGAAGTGAATGAAACAAAAAACAAAATAGCTTGACAAAGGCTGAAAAGCCAGAGTATCACTAATCTCACCCATGCCAACGGCAGTTTCAATAACAACTATAAAAGTCATACACTCCAGAAAGGATTTGGCAAAACTAAGGTGCTAAATTGCATTTCATATACATCACTATGCTGTCACCACCCATAATTTAAACCTTCAGCCATGCAAACAATGTCAGTATGGTTCACCTGAAATACATGCTTGAAGCTGAAGTATTAGTGTGCAATTGTTCAACACACAAGTGAGCTCTTTGTGCACCTGGTGTAAATTCAAAATTTGGAGGTTGGGTTTTCACTTTGTGGTTGCCAGAAAATTTACTTGCAGTTCAAGCAAGAAAAAATGGGAGTGGGCATATAAGTACCCAGATTGAAATTGCTGTGTAATTTGCCTGGAATCATTATGAGGAAATTTTGCACATTAGTTGTAAACTACTATAGATGTTGATATGTATATCATGCATGGTCTATTATACTTCAGATAAATATTTTGGGCCACTTCCATGGTGATCCAGAAAATATAGTTATGTACAAATCTGTAAGCAGTAAGATTACAAGCCAATAAGGTATAGTCATATATACAAAAGGTAGGAGAGTTCTAGGTCTCTGTGAGATCTGTCTATGCGCTCGCTGTCATCATCTCAACTGCAGTCTTCAGCTGCACCCTCGTGGTACAGATTTACTGCACAAGTGTCAACTGCACTTCAACCACATTTTGTAGCTTCCTTCTTGATCTCATAGTTCACAGCCTGCGCAACCTCTTCTTGCTCTTCTTGGTGCAGCAGATGTCATCAGACTGTCTTGGTCTCTTGCTGGGACTCACTCTCCCACTACACCCACTCTCATGCCAGACAGGCTTGATGCACTTGAATGGAACAGCAGCTGAACACGTCTTTTTGGTCTGGATTTGTGTCAAGGTGTTAGGGGAGAAGGTAGCAAGTGGCTGCCTCTGAGTGGGAAACACAATGAAATCCATCTGCTTCTTTGACACATGATGGTTTTCAGCATTCTCCTTGCACTTCTTGCGGTAGGCAGAGACTTTGTCCATGATTAGCTGTCTGCAAGTCTGTACAACATGGAACTATCAAGTGTCCTCTCCTCCCAAATTCATAAACAAAGATTCTGCCTACCACAGGAAGTGCAAAGAGAATGCTGAAAACCATCATGTGTCTAAAGAAGCAAATAGAATTCGTTGTGTTTCTCATTCAGAGGCAGCCACTTGCTACCTTCTCCCATAACACCTTGATACAAATCCATACCAAAAAAACGTGTTCAGCTGCTGTTCCATTCAAGTGCATCAAGCCTGTCTGCTACGAGAGTGGGTGCAGCGGTAGAGTGAGTCCTAGCAAGAGATCAAGACAGTCTGATGACATCTGTTGCAACAAGAAGAGCAAGAAGAGGTTGCGCAGGCTGTGAACTTTGAGATCAAGCAGGAAGCTACCAGCCTTGCTGAAGTGCAATTAAGACTAGTAGCAGATCTGTGCTACAAGAATGCAGTTGAAGACTGCACTTGAGGAGATGACAGCAAGTGCATAGGCAAATCAATCTTCATAGAGAACTGGAGCTGTCTGAGCACTCATTTGGATTTCTGTCTGTACTATAGGTATGTTATCTATCAGAATTTGCTGTTATTTTCTCCATATCTGTACTTCTGCAAACAACTTTTAGAAGGCAAAAATTTGCTGAAAACAACACTACAATAACTTTACAACTCTATGAAGTTTCTTTATTGTCTGCAAAGGCTCTTTTACCTATATAGAGAGAAAGGAAAAAGTGTGGTCGTAACACTTCAGATAGGTCTGCATGCATTATTGTTCTGAAAGGTGAAGAGGTAGTCTGAGCTGCCATTGATTGGGCATATGTACATGCATTTTAATGCACACACTTATACATCTATAAAACAGCACCATAATTTGGGTTGTCAAAAGTGGCTTGTCCTAGCTACAGTGTGACAATGACTTGTTCAAGTTATGGACTGAACAAGTTTTACGAGTTACAAAGTCAGAATCTAGTTTGATGCAATTGTACATTTTACCATGTACTCAGTATATATTTATGCATGCAATTTACAAACTACTTGTATGAAAACAACCTTGCACTACAGTGGTGTTTAGCTATAATTCCTGATGAATAAAGTAAGTGGCATATATTGACACATTCAAATAATGATTCCAAGATCAATGATGTTAGCTGTAGCTCCTTTTCCTCCTTCTTAGTAGCTCATATCCCTTATCAAACTCCTCCAGCATGGTAGGGTCCATTCTGTAATCCTGTGTGGAGAGTTGTGCACTGACTCCTCCTCTAGCTGGGAAATGCATGCAAGAAATGACAGGTTTCTCAGTTGAGGAAGTCCGCTTAAATGGATCGGGGTAGCTGTTGGTGGTATAGGATCAACACAGATGTTGTGATGACCCATCACTTTCAACTGAGAAAATAAGTTTGTTGCTAATCAAGAAAAACTTTGCAAACCAAGAGCATCAAAATATGAAATGTGTATGGTTATGTGGTTGTAGCATGCAACACCCCAATTTTTGCTGGATTCAGTGGCTGTGAAAGAGGCTATTACACCTTGGAGCAGTTAAAAATGTTGTGGATGAATGTAAAACCATGAAATCATTGTTTCACACAATGTCAAGAAAATTTTCTGACCTCAAGTGCTTCTATTTTGTATAGAATCTGTCATAGTGGTATTGTTACAGTGTGTTGGGCTAATGTACATGATGTCGTTCTTCAACCCACACTCTTGCAACTTTATGGTCCACATGTTCACAGTATGCTAAATCTCTTGAAGCCAGGACCAAACCAGCAGTATGTTGATCTCACTGTATCATTTGAGAATGAACAGGAAGAAGGTACGCCTGGACCACCCATCAGATAATGCTTATAGAAAACTAGATTTTATACTCTGTAGTACTTTGATGAGACTAGTGGTCAGTATATTTACTTTCCTGTGAGTGAAAGTGTTGACAGGTTCAGCTCAGTAACTCACCTGTTGCGTGTGTAAAGCAAAACAGTGCTTTTACTGTGCTAGATGGGTGTGATTATTTTATGAATAGACAACAGAACATTCTTTACAATGTAAAGATTTCTTGGCTTACTCTTGTACATAGGCAAGCATTCGGCAAAACTAAGGTGCTAAATTGCATTACATATACATCACTATGCTGGCACCACCCATACTTGAAACTTTCAGCCATGCAAACAATGTCAGTGTGGTTCACCTGAAATACATGCGTGAAGGTGAAGCATTAGTGTGCGATTTTTCAACACATTAGTTGTGGTAAACTACTATACATGTTGATATGTATATCATGATCTATTATACTTCAGGAAATGAAGCTCAATATTTTGGGGCACTTCCATGCTGATCCATAAAATATAGTTATGTACAAATCTGTAAGCAGTATAGATTACAAGCCAATGAGGTACAGTTATATATATACAAAAGGTAGGAGAGTTCTAGCTCTCTGTGAGATCTGTCTATGCGCTCGCTGTCATCATCTCAACTGCAGTCTTCAGCTGCACTCTCGTGGTACAGATCTACTGCACAAGTGTCAACTGCACTTCAACCACATTTTGTAGCTTGTTTCTCAATATCAAAGTTCACAGCCTGCGCAACCTCTTCTTGCTCTTCTTGGTGCAGCAGACTTCATCAGACTGTCTTGGTCTCTTGCTGGGACTCACTCTCCCACTACACCCACTCTCATGCCAGACAGGTTTGATGCACTTGAATGGAACAGCAGCTGAACACGTCTTTTTGGTCTGGATTTGTGTCAAGGTGTTAGGGGAGAAGGTAGCAAGTGGCTGCCTCTGAGTGGGAAACACAATGAGCTCCATCTGCTTCTTTGACACATGATGGTTTTCAGCATTCTCCTTGCACTTCTTGCGGTAGGCAGAGACTTTGTCCATGAGTTTGGGAACAGAGGAGACCTGACAGTTCCATGTTGTACAGACTTGCAGACAGCTACACAGGTCAGTGGTGTTCAAGAGGGAAAATACTCTCTCCACAATCAGAGGCACTCCTGCTGAATACAGCTCAGTTGGGATATCCTTGTGCTCTTGAGGGTAGGTGAGCAGCTCCAGTGATCCCTTGGTAGAGTAAGGCATCTTGAAGACAAACTGTGAGTGAACAATAACAAAGTGATATGAGGTATGTATTGAATGAAAACTTTTGATGAATTCATGAAAGAGGGAGGCATTTTTGTAGAAATCCTTTCATCCATTCTGTCTGGCAGGTCATACGCCACGCGTCGGGGGAATTTTCGAAACTCCAGGCTCCAGCCTACAGAACAGGATGAAATAGTGAACGTGTACAGGCACAAAATGAGAGATAAAAATTTAGTGGCGATAAGGGTTTAAAAATAAAGAAAGTGATGCATGTAGTTATAAAGGATGTTCATAAGGTTTAAAATGCTGGCACCTGGCCTTCATGAAGGGCCAGGTCAATGGACTCCATGGGTGGGGATGTAGAGTCTCGGGAGAAGATAGATCGGGAGCCCCGAATGCACATTATGGCTGATCTCAGCAAAGAAAAGTTCAGTCTGCATCTTAGCCAGTGCAATGTCGAGCTGTATGGTCTTCCTTGTTTCTCGGCCAAGAGAGAGGCCAGCCTCTTATACACAACAGTTGCAATGGTGCCCATGCCTCCTGCGGCTGAAAAAACCAATGGGGAGAAGGAGCCGTGTTCTATTTCCCGCACACGTTCTTCATATGCCCTCTTCTTCTCTAACTCATTCTTCCGATAGCACTGAGGTAGGGTGGAGCTTCGATAGCAAGGTGCGTAGGGGTTGAAAACCCTGACATCAAAGAATGCACTCTGTCTATCTCTCCCCCAAAAGTTTTGTGCCACAATGTCAAGTCGGGCGCCATCCTCTCGGTTGGCAGTCCTGTGCTCAAGCTGCTCCCCAGTTACAGGTTGTAGGCTCGGCTCGGTTCCGACACCGTGGCAGACTCCGCTCAGCAGGTCCGCCGTGATGTTACGAATCTCATTGTGCCGAATAGAAGGAAATCCGCCCCTTGAGCAGCTAAGTGCATGCTCGATGGTGAAATGGTGACCACAGACACAGTGGGAGGGTAGATGTGATGGTCGCCAACCGTACCGCAAGCATAGAGCATCCCTGAAGGCCCCTTTATGCAGGGCAAACCCATGTTCAGAGATGGGTAGGGCTGAAAGCCAGCTTGAGGCTCCTTTCTCGGAGCAAATAGTGAGGGCCTTCTGCAGCTTGGTGGGTAAGTTTTCCTCCAGGTCATTTGCTGCTCTTGCTTCGCACTGTCTGTGGAATTTTCGGGCATTGTTTCTCATTCTTGTTTGAGCTTCCTTTACTTCAGGTGCATATGCCTCTGACTGGTCTAGAATCAAGCGTACAAGGGGTGCTGAGATTGTCTCGCACATAGAGTAGTGTAGCGCACTCTTCTTGGATGGATCAAATATACCGAGTCCACCAAGGCGAGCTGGTAATGCCAATAATTCCCTCTCGGTGTCATTGAAAGCATTCTGACCAGTGAGGTTTGGTAAAAAGACTTTTCTTATGGTTTCTTCAAGAGGCTTGATGAGATTTTCAATGTTTGGAGTGGTTCTTGCTAGATACGTCCATCTGCTTGTCAGACCATGTGTGAAGGCAGCAAAGGCTGCATGTGGTTGGGTGATGGCTATTGATGAGAGGCGTTCCAGCTCACCAACCCAAGTGGTGACCTTCTGTTGCACATATCTCTCTATGAATGTCTGCTTTCCTACGGCTGATCCTAGGTATTTCTTCCCTTCCTCGGTAATGACCACTTGGGTTCCTTCGAATGTAGATATGGCTTCATCATTGTATCCTTCTTTCACAATGAGCCAGGTTTTTGATGCATTCGGGAAGTAGCCATAGTCTGGGCCAGCATTGGTGAGGCAATCCCACCATTCTCGCAAGTTTCTGAGCTTTCCCCCAGCGGTAGCATCATCTGCAAACCAGATTTGCTTCGTTGTGTCGCATTTTAGTCGGTGGATGAGTGGATTAACAGCTATGGCATACATTGACACGATGTAGGAGTTCTAATTGACCAATCAGATTGCAGCGTGCGAATCGCCGCCTAGCGGCCCCCGTGCGGCCTGTAACTGGTCTGGGCGTCTTGTTTTGCGAAGCTTGTCTGCCTTGATTTCATACTCAAGAAAAAAGTCCATAAGGAAGGCTTGCCTGTTTCGGTGTGTTCTGCCACATAGCTTAATTAGGAAAGTGTAAGCTCACCTGCCAGGAGAAAGGACTCTCTCTCAGGCTCGCATGGTACAAAGGTTCATAAAAGAGTAGGAAAATAGAGAGGTCATCCTCCAGCACACCCCTCTGAATACTAAGAGAAAGACTAGCTACACGAATTTGGACAAGTTTTGGCCTGCTACTACATGTCGGACTCGCTCTGTCTCGACCTTCGTGACTGAGCCGCCGTGGGCGCCAGAGAGACTTGGCGCGCTGAAATGTGATTGGTGGATTGGAATACAACTCTACGCTCGAGTCTGTCTAGGCTGGAGTTTCGAAACCTCTCCTGGCGCATGGCGCTTAGCCTCTCAGACGAAATGGACTTTAGAATTCCTACAAAGGTGCCCCTCTCTCGTGGATTTATCACATTCATACCTCCTGCCACCTTGCTATTGTTCACTCACAGTTTGTCTTAAAGATGCCTTATTCTACCAAGGGTTCACTGGAGATGATCACCTGCACTTGGCCTCCACAGCACATGGACATCCCAACTGAGCTGTACTCAGGTCATACGCCACGCGTCGGGGGAATCTTGATTGCAGAGAGAATCTTCTCCCTCTTAAACCCTGTATGCTGACATGATTAGCTGTCTTTTTACAACATGGAACTATCAAATGTCCTCTCCTCCCAAATTCATGAACAAAGTTTCTGCATACCACAAGGAGTGCAAAGAGAATGCTGAAAACCATCATGTGTCTAAGAAGCAAATAGTGTTTCCCATTCACAGGAAGCCACTTGCTACCTTTTCCCCTAACACCTTGACACAAATCCAGACCAAAAAGACGTGTTCAGCTGCTGTTCCATTCAAGCTAGTGCATCAAGCCTGTCTGGCACGAGAGTGGGTGCAGTGGTAGAGTGAGTCCTAGCAAAAGATCAAGACTGTCTGATGATATCTGTTACATCAAGAAGAGCAAAAAGAGGTTGCGCAGACTGTGAACTTTGTGATCAAGCTGCAAGCTACCAGCCTGGCTGAAGTGCAGTTGAGACTAGTGCAGCAGATCTGTGCTACAAGAATGCACTTGAAGACTGCACTTGAGGAGATGACAGCAAGTGCATAGACAAATCAATCTTCATAGAGAGCTGGAGCTGTCTGAGCACTCATTTGGATTTCTGTCTGTACTATAGGTATGTTATCTATCAGAATTTGCTTTTATTTTCTCCATATCAGTACTTCTGCAAACAACTTTTGCAAGACAAAAATTTACTGAAATCAACACTACAACAACTTTCCAACTATATAAAGTTTCTTTATTGTCATCAAAGGCTCTTTTACCTAGAGAGAAAGGAAAAAGTGTGGCCGTAACACTTTAGAGTAGGTCTGCATGCATTATTGTTCTGAAAGGTGAAGAGATAGTCTGAGCTGCCATTGATTGGGCATATGTACATGCACGTAAGGATTTTAATGCACACACTTATATACTTCTATAAAACAGCACCTTAATTTGGTTTGTCAAAAGTGGCTTGTCCTAGCTACAGTGTGACATTCATTTGTTCAAGTTATGGACTGAACAAGTTTTACAAGTTACAAAGTCAGAATCTAGTTTGATGCAATTGTTATTGATGTACATTTTACCATGTATTCAGTATATATTTATGCATGCAATTTACAAACTACTTGTATAAAAACAACCTTACACTACAGTGGTGATTAGCTATAATTACTGAGGAATAAATTAAGTGGCATGTTGACACATTCCAATAATGATTCCAAGATCAATGATGTTAACTGTACCTCCTTTTCCTCCTTCTTAGTAGCTCATATCCCTTATCAAACTCCTCCAGCATGGCTCTATAAGCACAGGGTCCATTCTGTAATCCTGTGTGGAGAGTTGTGCACTGACTGCTCCTCTAGCTGGAAAATGCATGTAAGAGATGACAGGTTTCTCAGTTGAGGAAGTCCGCTTAAATGGATCGGGGTAGCTGTTGGTGGTATAGGATCAACACAGATGTTGTGATGACCCATCAATTTCAACTGAGAAAGTAAGTACTTGCTAATCAAGAAAAACTTTGCAAACCAAGAGCATCAAAATATGAAATGTGTATGGTTATGTGGTTGTAGCATGCAACCCCCCCAATTTTTGTTGGATTCAGTGGCTGTGAAAGAGGCTGTTACACCTTGGAGCAGTTAAAAAATGTTGTGGATGCATGTAAAACCATGAAATCATTGTTTCACACAATGTCATGAAAATTTTCTGACCTCAAGTGTGGTATTGTTACAATGTGTTGGGCTAATGTTCATGATGTCTTTCTTCAACCCACACTCTTGCAACTTTATGGTCCACATGTTCACAGTATGCTAAATCTCTTGAAGCCAGGACCAAACCAGCAGTATGTTGATCTCACTGTATCATTTGAGAATGAACAGGAAGAAGGTACGCCTTGACCACCCATCAGATAATACTTTTACAAAACTAGAGTTTATACTCTGTAGTACTTTGATGAGACTAGTGGTCAGTATATTTACTTTCCTGTGAGTGGAAGTGTCGACAGCTTCAACTCAGTAACTCACCTGTTGCGTGTGTTCAGCAAAACAGTGGTTTTACTATGCTACACGGGTGTGATTATTTTATAGACAACAGAACGTTCTTTACAATGTAAAGTTCTCTTGGCTTACTCTCGTACACAGGCTTGCTCTTTTGTTTAAAATAAGAAATTCAGCATGGGTACGAGGCTGGAGGGCTCAATTTATTGTCCATGTGTCTGTATGGTCCAAATCATGGAAAAAGACAGTCTAACCCTGCCTGCAATCACTAATCTCCTAAATCCACCTAGTCTCTTGCACTCCATTTCTTGTGGCCTGTCAACTATGTATCACTCTCATCAATTCCAAGCCCCAAATCTTTTGTGTTGCAGCATTATAAATTTAGGACATTTCCAATCGCCACTAACTTTTGTCTACTGTGGGATCCATTCCCAAACTTGAAACTTTGCCACAAAGAATTGGACACACATCAGCAACAAAGTCAGTACTATAAATATATATTTGTGCTTAACCGCCAACAGCATATATTATTTCACTATGATGCACTGTCAGAGTATAGAATAGTTTCTCTCTTGTGTTGTAGGCCTATATATGTATGAGGCTTACATTGTCAATATTTCTGTGATAGGTGTAGCTGTCAACAGTAGGAATGGCACATTTGGAAATAATGTGTCAACTGTTGTATTGTTTGTGAAATGCCAGCCATTCGTAAGGTGAGCCCGCTGCAACCTTCTCTTAAACTCCTGGCCAGCACCCCATGTGTGTATCACCACAATTTTTTTGCTCCAATTAAGGTCATTTGATGTGGCCATATATGCCTTTCCCTTTTTACTCATCTACCATCAGTGATAATGTAGTTGAAATGTCAATACTTGTACCTTTCCAGCATTAACTGCAGGAGATTGGTGACAGAGACTTCTCCATGCTACCCAGTTGGTTGGACTATAGACAAGTTTTCATCACTAGAAGCGATGGACTTTACTAGGTAGCCAGATCATTGTTTACATGCCAGAATCCATTTAAGCACTTTCTGCACTTGCTCAGGGCAATGCAACCAGTGAGTTTTGTGAGAGTATACTGTGTGTTCATGCTCGGTTTTCATGCCATGTTAATACAACAGCACCGGGAGACGTGGTTCTTTGATTGTTCATGCACAATGTTGTAACATTGGTAACCACCACCAGGTAGCCATACCACATAAGGTGAACAGCCTGGATCCAAAGTTCTCGGAAGTTACTGTGCAAACTGCCTAGAGTTAAGCTGTATTGTCTTTGTTGTTTCACATCTGTCACAGCTCCATCTCCAGGTATATGCAGAAGAGGTTGGATGCACTTAGGTACCTGTATGGAACTCTCTATCTCACATAGTTAGGATCACATAGTTCCATGAAGTTTTGTCATAAAATGTATACATGAGAATTTTCCTGTCCCAACTACATTGAAGATGGGTATTCTATGGGTAGTTGAGTGCATACATAGCTTGCTTACAGCTAACTGTACACAGTGAGTTTGCTCAGATGTACTAACAATGCATTCATGTGCGACAATTTATCTTGTGCATGTTTTCACTAGACTCTCAGACAGTTGTCTGTATACAAAATTATTTTCTGATGGAAAGCTAGCTCTGATCTGTGCAGTCCACTTCCTCTCCACAGCTGTCACACCTTCCTTCCTGACTACTTTTCCACAAAAGTGCACCTTCATCCTGACTACTTTTCCATACTGATTTTATGCTTACTTCCATCATTTACCTTAATATGAGTGCATGCAAGTACAGCACATTTAAGTTAAGGGAATTAAGCGTAACAAGATTACTTGTATGCTAGACCCACAGACCAGACTCTCCCCTGTGAGAGTCTGGCTGGTAAGACTACCATTATAATGTGGACACGGAAAGTCTCTATGTGCAGTTGTTCACATAACTTGCAGGTGTATCAAATATATAAAAATCCAGGTTTGTACAATCAACCCAGTTGTCCTTTTGTTTGAGTCTGTGTAGCTATTCACTTTATTAGTCTATTTGATTAGTTATGATAGCTCAGACTGTACTAAGGGTACATAGTCTGGCACTTGTCAATCATAGATATCTTTGTGAACTGAATTTTGTGACATGGGTGTAGGTCAAGCTGAGCAATTCAGGAGAAAAACTTCTAGTGTTGGGTACAGCTAGATTTGTTACGTCTAAACCAGAGTAGTAAGAGTGGTGATATTTTGCAATCAACTATGTACACCAGCTTCGGTGATCTTCAAAATGTAGAAAGCATCTTCACTGCTGCAGCACTGATTTGGACATAACAAAGATCACTACATTCAGAAGTGAATGAAACAAAAAACAAAATAGCTTGACAAAGGCTGAAAAGCCAGAGTATCATTAATCTCACCCATGCCAACGACAGTTTCAATAACAACTATAAAAGTCATACACTCCAGAAAGAATTTGGCAAAACTAAGGTGCTAAATTGCATTCACATGCATCATTATGCCCTGGCACCACCCATACTTTAAACCTTCAGCCATGCAAAACAATGTCAGTATGGTTCACCTGAAATACATGCTAGAAGCTGAAGTATTAGTGTGCGATTGTTCAACACATAAGTGAGCTCTTTGTTCACCTGGTGTAAATTCAAAATTTGGAGGTTGGGTTTTCACTTTTTGGTTGCCAGAAAATTTACTTGCAGTTCAAGCACGAAAAAATGGGAGTGGCCATATAGTACCCAGATTGAAATTGCTGTGTAATTTGCCTGAAATCATTATGAGGAAATTTTGCACATTAGTTGTAAACTACTATACATGTTGATATGTATATCATGCATGGTCTATTATACTTCGGATAAATATTTTGGGCCACTTCCATGGTGATCCAGAAAATATAGTTATGTACAAATCTGTAAGTAGTATAGATTACAAGCCAATGAGGTACAGTTATATATACAAAAGGTAGGAGAGTTCTAGTTCTCTGTGAGATCTGTCTATGCGCTCGCTGTCATCATCTCAACTGCAGTCTTCAGCTGCACCCTCATGGTACAGATCTACTGCACAAGTGTCAAATGCACTTCAACCACATTTTGTAGCTTGCTTCTCGATATCAAAGTTCACAGCCTGCGCAACCTCTTCTTGCTCTTCTTGGTGCAGCAGATGTCATCAGACTGTCTTGGTCTCTTGCTGGGACTCACTCTCCCACTACACCCACTCTCATGCCAGACAGGCTTGATGCACTTGAATGGAACAGCAGCTGAACACGTCTTTTTGGTCTGGATTTGTGTCAAGGTGTTAGGGGAGAAGGTAGCAAGTGGCTGCCTCTGAGTGGGAAACACAATGAGCTCCATCTGCTTCTTTGACACATGATGGTTTTCAGCATTCTCCTTGCACTTCTTGCGGTAGGCAGAGACTTTGTCCATGAGTTTGTGAGCAGAGGAGACCTGACAGTTCCATGTTGTACAGACTTGCAGACAGCTACACAGGTCAGTGGTGTTCAAGAGGGAAAATACTCTCTCCGCAATCAGAGGCACTCCTGCTGAATACAGCTCAGTTGGGATATCCTTGTGCTCTTGAGGGTAGGTGAGCAGCTCCAGTGATCCCTTGGTAGAGTAAGGCATCTTGAAGACAAACTGTGAGTGAACAATAACAAAGTGATATCAGGTCATGAGAGAGGGAGGCATTTTTGGAGAAATCCTTTCATCCATTCTGTCTGGCAGGTCATACACCACGCGCCGGGGGAATTTTCGAAACTCCAGGCTCCAGCCTAGACGGTGTAGGAGTTCTAATTGACCAATGAGATTGCAGCGTGCGAAGTGCCGCCTTGCGGCCCTCGTGCAACCCCCATGCGGCCTGCTGTCGTCTTGTTTTGCGAAGCTTGTCTGCCTTGATTTCATACTCAAGAAAAAAGTCCATAAGGAAGGCTTGTCTGTTTCGGTGTGTTCTGCCACATATAGCTTGATTAGGAAAGTGTAAGCTCACCTGCCAGGAGAAAGGACTCTCTCTCTCGAATGGTACAAAGGTTCATAAAAGAGTAGGAAAATAGAGAGGTCATCCTCCAGCACACCCCTCAGAATACTAAGAGAAAGACTAGCTACACGAACTTGGACAAGTTTTGGCCTGCTACTACATGTCGGACTCACTCTGTCTCGACCTTCGTAACTGAGCCGCGGTGGCCGCCAGAGGCAATTGGCTCGCTGAAATGTGATTGGTGGATTGGAATACAACTCTACTCTCGGGTCTGTCTAGGCTGGAGTTTCAAAACCTCTCCTGGCGCATGGCGCATGGCGCATGGCCTCTCAGACGAAATGGACGTAAGAATTGCTACAAAGGTGCCCCTCTCTCGTGGATTTATCACATTCATACCTCCTGCCATCTTGCTATTGTTCACTCAAAGTTTGTCTTGAAGATGCCTTATTCTACCAAGGGTTCACTGGAGATGATCACCTGCACTTGGCCTCCACAGAATATGGACATCGCAACTGAGCTGTACTTAGCGGGAGTGCCCTTGATTGCAGAGAGAATCTTCTCGCTCTTGAACCCTGCATGCTGACATGATTAGCTGTCTGCAAGTCTGTACAACATGGAACTATCGAGTGTCCTCTCCTCCCAAATTCATGAACAAAGATTCTGCCTACCACAAGAAGTGCAAAGAGAATGCTGAAAACCATCATGTGTCTAAGAAGCAAATAGAATTCGTTGTGTTTCCCATTCAGAGGCAGCCACTTGCTACCTTCTCCCCTAGCACCTTGACACAAATCCAGACCAAAAAGACGTGTTCAGCTGCTGTTCCATTCAAGTGCATCAAGCCTGTCTGGCTCGAGAGTGGGTGCAGCGGGAGAGTGAGTCCTAGTAAGAGATCAAGACAGTCTGATGACATCTGTTGCACCAAGAAGAGCAAGAAGAGGTTGCGCAGACTGTGAACTTTGTGATCAAGTAGCAAGCTACCAGCCTGGCTGAAGTGCAGTTAAGACTAGTGCAGCAGATCTGTCCTACAAGAAAGCAGTTGAAGACTGCACTTGAGGAGATGACAGCAAGTGCATAGACAAATTAATCTTCATAGAGAACTATAGAGCTGTCTGAGCTCTCATTTGGATTTCTGTCTGTACTATAGGTATGTTATCTATCAGAATTTGCTGTCATTTTCTCCATACAGATCTGTACTTCTGCAAACAACTTTTGCAAGACAAAAATTTACTGAAAACAACACTACAATAACTTTCCAACTGTATGAAGTTCTTTTATTGTCTGCAAAGGCTCTTTTACCTATATAGAGAGAAAGGAAAAAGTGTGGCCGTAACACTTTAGATAGGTCTGCATGCATTATTGTTCTGAAAGGTGAAGAGGTAGTCTGAGCTGCCATTGATTGGGCTATGTACATGCATGTAAGGATTTTAATGCACACACTTATACATCTATAAAACAGCACCATAATTTGGGTTGTCAAAAGTGGCTTGTCCTAGCTACAGTGTGACAATGATTTGTTCAAGTTATGGACTGAACAAGTTTTACAAGTTACAAAGTCAGAATCTAGTTTGATGCAATTGTTATTGATGTACATTTTACCATGTACTCAGTATAATTATATTTATGCATGCAATTTGCAAACTACTTGTATGAAAAGAACCTTACACTACAGTGGTGATTAGCTATAATTCCTGATGAATAAATTAAGTGGCATATTGACGCATTCCAATAATGATTCCAAGATCAATGATGTTAGCTGTAGCTCCTTTTCCTCCTTCTTAGTCTATAGCTCATATCCCTTATCAAACTCCTCCAGCATGGTTCTAAGCACAGGGTCCATTCTGTAATCCTGTGTGGAGAATTGTGCACTGACTCCTCCTCTAGCTGGGAAATGCATGTAAGAGATGACAGGTTTCTCAGTTGAGGAAGTCCGCTTAAATGGATCGTGGTAGCTGTTGGTGGTATAGGATCAACACAGACGGCGTGATGACCCATCACTTTCAACTGAGAAAGTAAGTTACTTGCTAATCAAGAAAAACCTTGCAAAACAAGGGCATCAAAATATGAAATGTGTATGGTTATGTGGTTGTAGGATGCAACCCCCCAATTTTTGTTGGATTCAGTGGCTGTGAAAGAGGCTATTACACCTTGGAGCAGTTAAAAAATGTTGTGGATGAATGTAAAACCATGAAATCATTGTTTCACACAATGTCATGAAAATTTTCTGACCTCAAGTGCTGCTATTTTGTGTAGATTCTGTCATAGTGGTATTGTTACAGTGTGTTGGGCTAATGTTCATGATGTCTTTCTTCAACCCACACTCCTGCAACTTTATGGTCCACATGTTCACAGTATGCTAAATCTCTTGAAGCCAGGACCAAAACAGCAGTATGTTGATCTCACTGTATCATTTTAGAATGAACAGGAAGAAGCCTGGACCACCCATCAGATAATAGTTATAGAAACCTAGATTTTATATTCTTTAGTACTTTCATGAGACTAGTGGTCAGTATAATTACTTTCCTGTGAGTGGAAGTGCTGACAGGTTCAACTCAGTAACTCACCTGTTGCGTGTGTACAGCAAAACAGTGCTTTTACTGTGCTAGACGGGTGTGATTATTTTGAATAGACAACAGAACAATGTAAAGATTTCTTGGCTTACTCTCGTACATAGGCAAGCATTCGGCAAAACTAAGGTGCTAAATTGCATTACATATACATCACTATGCTGGCACCACTCATACTTTAAACCTTCAGCCATGCAAACATTGTCAGTGTGGTTCACCTGAAATACATGCGTGAAGGTGAAGCTTTAGTGTGCGATTTTTCAATACGTTAGTTGTGGTAAACTACTACATATGTTGATATGTATATCATGGTCTATTATACTTCAGGCAAAGAAGCTCAATATTTTGGGGCACTTCCATGTATAGTTATATATACAAAAGGTAGGAGAGTTCTAGCTCTCTGAGATCTGTCTATGCGCTCGCTGTCATCATCTCAAGTGCAGTCTTCAGCTGCACTCTCGTGGTACAGATCTACTGCACAAGTGTCAACTGCACTTCAACCACATTTTGTAGCTTGCTTGTTCACAGCCTGCGCAACCTCTTCTTGCTCTTCTTGGCGCAGCAGATGTCATCAGACTGTCTTGGTCTCTTGCTGGGACTCACTCTCCCACTACACCCACTCTCATGCCAGACAGGCTTGATGCACTTGAATGGAACAGCAGCTGAACACGTCTTTTTGGTCTGGATTTGTGTCAAGGTGTTAGGGGAGAAGGTAGCAAGTGGCTGCCTCTGAGTGGGAAACACAATGAGCTCCATCTGCTTCTTTGACACATGATGGTTTTCAGCATTCTCCTTGCACTTCTTGCGGTAGGCAGAGACTTTGTCCATGAGTTTGTGAGCAGAGGAGACCTGACAGTTCCATGTTGTACAGACTTGCAGACAGCTACACAGGTCAGTGGTGTTCAAGAGGGAAAATACTCTCTCCGCAATCAGAGGCACTCCTGCTGAATACAGCTCAGTTGGGATATCCTTGTGCTCTTGAGGGTAGGTGAGCAGCTCCAGTGATCCCTTGGTACAGTAAGGCATCTTGAAGACAAACTGTGAGTGAACAATAACAAAGTGATATGAGGTATGTATTGAATGAAAACTTTTGATGAATTCATGAGAGAGGGGGGCATTTTTGTAGAAATCCTTTCATCCATTCCTCATACGCCACGCGCCGGGGGAATTTTCGAAACTCCAGGCTCCAGCCTAGACGGTGTAGGAGTTCTAATTGACCAATCAGATTGCAGCGTGTGAAGTGCCGCCTAGCGGCCCCCGTGCGGCCTGTAACTAGTCTTGGCGTCTTGTTTTGCGAAGCTTGTCTGCCTTGATTTCATACTCACGAAAAAAAGTCCATAAGGAAGGCTTGTCTGTTTCGGTGTGTTCTGCCACATATAGCTTGATTAGGAAAGTGTAAGCTCACCTGCCAGGAGAAAAGACTCTCTCTCTCGAATGGTACAAAGGTTCATAAAAGAGTAGGAAAATAGAGAGGTCATCCTCCAGCACACCCCTCTGAATACTAAGAGAAAGATTAGCTACACGAACTTGGACAAGTTTTGGCCTGCTAGTAGGCCTACATGTCGGACTCGCTCCGACTCGACCTTCGTAACTCAGCCGCTGGGGCCGCCAGAGGCACTTGGCGCGCTGAAATGTGATTGGTGGATTGAAATACAACTCTACTCTCGGGTCTATCTAGGCTGGAGTTTCGAAACCTCTCCTGGCGCATGGCGCATGGCCTCTCAGACGAAATGGACGTAAGAATTGCTACAAAGGTGCCCCTCTCTCTTGGATTTATCACATTCATACCTCCTGCCACCTTGCTATTCTTCACTCACAGTTTGTCTTGAAGATGCTTTATTCTACCAAGGGTTCACTGGAGATGATCACCTCCACTTGGCCTCCACAGCACAAGGACATCTCAACTGAGCTGTACTCAGCAGGAGTGCCCTTGATTGCAGAGAGAATCTTCTCCCTCTTGAACCCTGCATGCTGATATGATTAGCTGTCTGCAAGTCTGTACAACATGGAACTATCAAGTGTCCTCTCCTCCCAAATTCATGAACAAAGTTTCTGCCTACCACAAGAAGTGCAAAGAGAATGCTGAAAACCATCATGTGTCTAAAGAAGCAAATAGAATTCGTTGTGTTTCCCATTCAGAGGCAGCAACTTGCTACCTTCTCCCCTAACACCTTGACACAAATCTAGACTAAAAAGACGTGTTCAGCTGCTGTTCCATTCAAGTGCATCAAGCCTGTCTGGCACGAGAGTGGGTGCAGCGGGAGAGTGAGTCCTAGCAAGAGATCAAGACAGTCTGATGACATCTGTTGCACCAAGAAGAGCAAGAAGAGGTTGCGCAGACTGTGAACTTTGTGATCAAGCAGCAAGCTACCAGCCTGGCTGAAGTGCAGTTAAGACTAGTGCAGCAGATCTGTGCTACAAGAATGCAGTTGAAGACTGCACTTGAGGAGATGACAGCAAGTGCATAGACAAATTAATCTTCATAGAGAACTACAGAGCTGTCTGAGCTCTCATTTGGATTTCTGTCTGTACTATAGGTATGTTATCTATCAGAATTTGCTGTTATTTTCTCCATACAGATCTGTACTTCTGCAAACAACTTTTGCAAGACATAAATTTACTGAAAACAACACTACAATAACATTCCAACTGTATAATGTTTTTTTTATTGTCTGCAAAGGCTCTTTTACCTAGAGAGAAAGGAAAAAGTGTGGCCGTAACACTTTAGATAGGTCTGCATGCATTATTGTTCTGAAAGGTGAAGAGGTAGTCTGAGCTGCCCGCGGGCATATGTACATGCATGTAAGCATTTTAATGCACACACTTATACATCTATAAAACAGCACCATAATTTGGGTTGTCAAAATTGGCTTGTCCTAGCTACAGTGTGGCATTGATTTGTTCAAGTTATGGACTGAACAAGTTTTACAAGTTACAAAGTCAGAATCTAGTTTGATGCAATTGTTATTGATGTACGTACATTTTACCATGTACTCAGTATATTATATTTATGCATGCAATTTACAAACTACTTGTATGAAAAGAACCTTACACTACAGTGGTGATTAGCTATAATTCCTGATGAATAAAGTAAGTGGCATGTTGACACATTCCAATAATGATTCCAAGATCAATGATGTTAGCTGTAGCTCCTTTTCCTCCTTCTTAGTAGCTCATATCCCTTATCAAACTCATCCAGCATGGCTCTAAGCACAGGGTCCATTCTGTAATCCTGTGTGGAGAGTTGTGCACTGACTGCTCCTCTAGCTGGGAAATGCATGTAAGAGATGACAGGTTTCTCAGTTGAGGAAGTCCGCTTAAATAGATCGGGGTAGCTGTTGGTGGTATAGGATCAACACAGATGTTGTGATGATCCATCACTTTCAACTGAGAAAGTAAGTTACATAAAAACTTTGCAAACCAAGAGCATCAAAATATGAAATGTGTATGGTTATGTGGTTGTAGTATGCAACCCCCCAATTTTTGTTGGATTCAGTGGCTGTGATTCCGTGAAAGAGGCTATTACACCTTGGAGCAGTTAAAAAATGTTGTGGATGAATGTAAAACCATGAAATCATTGTTTCACACAATGTCATGAAAATTTTCTGACCTCAAGTGCTGCTATTTTGTATAGATTCTGTCATAGTGGTATTGTTACAGTGTGTTGGGCTAATGTTCATGATGTCTTTCTTCAACCCACACTCCTGCAACTTTATGGTCCACATTTTCACAGTATGCTAAATCTCTTGAAGCCAGGACCAAACCATCAGTATGTTGATGACACTGTATCATTTGAGAATGAACAGGAAGAAGATGTGCCTGGACCACCCATCAGACAATACTTATAGAAAACTAGAGTTTATACTCTGTAGTACTTTGATTAGACTAGTGGTCAGTATAATTACTTTCCTGTGAGTGGAAGTGCTGACAGCTTCAACTCAGTAACTCACCTGTTGCGTGTGTACAGCAAAACAGTGCTTTTACTGTGCTAGACGGGTGTGATTATTTTATGAATCGACAACAGAACATTCTTTACAATGTAAAGTTCTCTTGGCTTACTCTCGTACACAGGCTTGCTCTTTTGTTTAAAATAAGAAATTCAGCATGGGTACGAGGCTGGAGGGCTCAATTTATTGTCCATGTGTCTGTATGGTCCAAATCATGGAAAAAGACAGTCTAACCCTGCCTGCAATCACTAGTCTCCTAAATCCACCTAGTCTCTTGTACTCCATTTCTTGTGGCCTGACAACTATGTATCACTCTCATCAATTCCAAGCCCAAAATCTTTTGTGTTGCAGCATTATAAATTTAGGACATTTCCAATCGCCACTAACTTTGTCTACTGTGGGATCCATTCCCAAACTTGAAACTTTGCCACAAACAATTGGACACACATCCGCAACAAAGTCAGTATTATAAATATATTTGTGCTTCACCGCCAACAGCATATATTATTTCACTATGATGCACTGTCAGAGTATAGAATAGTTTCTCTCTTGTGTTGTAGGCCTATATATGTATGAGGCTTACATTGTCAATATTTCTGTGATAGGTGTAGCTGTCAACAGTAGGAATGGCACATTTGGAAATAATGTGTCAACTGTTGTATTGTTTGTGAAATGCCAGCCATTCGTAAGGTGAGCCCGCTGCAACCTTCTCTTAAACTCCTGGCCAGCACCCCATGTGTGTATCACCACAATTTTTTTGCTCCAATTAAGGTCATTTGATGTGGCCATATATGCCTTTCCCTTTTTACTCATCTACCATCAGTGATAATGTAGTTGAAATGTCAATACTTGTACCTTTCCAGCATTAACTGCAGGAGATTGGTGACAGAGACTTCTCCATGCTACCCAGTTGGTTGGACTATAGACAAGTTTTCATCACTAGAAGAGATGGACTTTACTAGGTGGCCAGATCATTGTTTACATGCCAGAATCCATTTAACCACTTTCTGCACTTGCTCAGGGTAATGCAACCAGTGAGTTTTGTGAGAGTATACTGTGTGTGTTCATGCTCGGTTTTCGTGCCATGTTAATACAACAGCACCGGGAGATGTGGTTCTTTGATTGTTCATGCACAATGTTGTGATAACCACCACCAGGTGGCCATACCACATAAGGTGAACAGCCTGGATCCAAAGTTCTCGGAAGTTGCTGTGCAAACTGCCTAGGTATTTTCTTTGTTGTTTCACATCTGTCACAGCTCCATCTCTAGGTATATGCGGAAGACATTGGATGCACTTAGGTACCTGTATGGAACTCTCTATCTCATATAGTTAGGATTACATAGTTCCATGAAGTTCTGTCATAAAATGTATACATGAGAATTTTCCTGTCCCCACTACATTGAAGATGGGTATTCCATGGGTAGTTGAGTGCATACATAGTTTGCTTACAGCTAACTGTACACAGTGAGTTTGCTCAGATGTACTAACAATGCATTCATGTGGGACAATTTATCTTGTGCATGTTTTCACTAGACTCTCAGACAGTTGTCTGTATACAAAATTATTTTCTGATGGAAAGCTAGCTCTGATCTGTGCAGTCCACTTCCTCTCCACAGCTGTCACACCTTCCTTCCTGACTACTTTTCCACAAAAGTGCATCTTCATCCTGACTACTTTTCCATACTGATTTTATGCTTCCTTCCTTCATTTACCTTAATATGAGTGCATGCAAGTACAGCACATTTCAGTTAAGGGAATTAAGCGTAACAAGATTACTTGTATGCTAGACCCACAGACAATACTCTCCCCTGTGAGAGTCTGGCTGGTAAGACTACCATTATAATGTGGACACGGAAAGTCTCTATGTGCAGTTGTTCACATAACTTGCAGGTGTATCAAATATATAAAAATCCAGGTTTGTAAAATCAACCCAGTTGTCCTTTTGTTTGAGTCTGTGTAACTGTTCACTTTATTAGTCTATTCGATTAGTTATGGTAGCTCAGACTGTACTAAGGGTACATAGTCTGGCACTTGTCAATCATAGATATCTTTGTGAACTGAATTTTGTGACATGGGTGTAGGTCAAGCTAAGCAATTCAGGACAAAACTTCTGTTGTTGGGTACAGCTAGATTTGTTGCGTCTAAACCAGAGTAGTAAGAGTGGTGATATTTTGCAATCAACTACGTACGCCACCCATACTTTAAACCTTCAGCCATGCAAACAATGTCAGTGTGGTTCACCTGAAATACATGCTAGAAGCTGAAGTATTAGTGTGCGATTGTTCAACACACAAGTGAGCTCTTTATGCACCTGGTGTAAATTCAAAATTTGGAGGTTGGGTTTTCACTTTGTGGTTGCCAGAAAATTTACTTGCAGTTCAAGCAAGAAAAAATGGGAGTGGGCATATAGTACCCAGATTGAAATTGCTGTGTAATTTGCCTGGAATCATTATGAGGAAATTTTGCACATTAGTTGTAGACTACTATAGATGTTGATATCAAAGCTTAGAACAAATCCAACGCAGGGCTATTAAATTCATCCTTAACGACAATTCGCTTGATTACAAGAGTCGTCTCATGAAACTACATCTGCTCCCTCTTATGATGACCTTTGAATTACAAGACATATTCTTTTTTGTCAGAAGCTTAAAGCAGTCGAGATTCCAATGCAGTTCTTTTGACATCCTACAATATATTTATTTTAGTACTAATCCTACAAGATCAGGCAGCCACAGGAAACTCATTCAGCCTATTGTAAAAACTACCAGACACAAAAACTTCTATTTCAGTAGGCTTCCTCTCCTGTGGAACTCCCTCCATCTATAGACTTGGATTCCAGCTAAGACACAATAAAGCGCAAGCTCAAAGACATCTTCTGGCTCTCCTTTGTTCATAACTTCGACAGCGAAATTACATGCACATACCATTTCTGCTGCCCATGCAGCAAATGTTCTCTTGTTCCAAAGTCGAACTTTCAAATTGAGTAACAAGCATGTGCAAGTTCTTCAGCCACCACAGAAAAACAACGTGACTAACTTCAACTTTGATTTTAATTTATAAATAATTTGTAAAGTATATTTATTGTTTGTCATCACTAGCTTGTTTGTGTTTTTTTGTACAGGCTGCTATTCTTTATCCATAGTAGTCATTCAGCACGGTACAATCTCTAACTTCATCTTCATTCAGCACCAACTTCTGTTCTTCATTCACCCTGTCTAAATCTTCACTGTGCTGTAAAGCAATAATAATAATAATAATAATAATAATAATAATAATAACAATAATATGTATATCATGCATGGTCTATTATACTTCAAATAAATATTTTTGGCCACTTCCATGGTGATCGAGAAAATATAGTTATGTACAAATCTGTAAGCAGTAAGATTACAAGCCAATAAGGTATACTTATATAATAATAATAATAATAATAATAATAATAATAACAATAATATGTATATCATGCATGGTCTATTATACTTCAGATAAATATTTTTGGCCACTTCCATGGTGATCGAGAAAATATAGTTATGTACAAATCTGTAAGCAGTAAGATTACAAGCCAATAAGGTATACTTATATATACAAAAGGTAGGAGAGTTCTAGCTCTCTGTGAGATCTGTCTATGCGCTCCTTGTCATCCATCATCTGAACTACAGTCTTCAGCTGCACCCTCGTGGTACAGATTTACTGCACAAGTGTCAACTGCACTTCAACCACATTTTGTAGCTTGCTTCTTGATCTCATAGTTCACAGCCTGCGCAACCTCTTCTTGCTCTTCTTGGTGCAGCAGATGTCATCAGACTGTCTTGGTCTCTTGCTGGGACTCACTCTCCCACTACACCCACTCTCATGCCAGACAGGCTTGATGCACTTGAATGGAACAGCAGCTGAACACGTCTTTTTGGTCTGGATTTGTGTCAAGGTGTTAGGGGAGAAGGTAGCAAGTGGCTGCCTCTGAGTGGGAAACACAATGAGCTCCATCTGCTTCTTTGACACATGATGGTTTTCAGCATTCTCCTTGCACTTCTTGCGATAGGCAGAGACTTTGTCCATGAGTTTCGGAACAGAGGAGACCTGACAGTTCCATGTTGTACAGACTTGCAGACAGCTACACAGGTCAGTGGTGTTCAAGAGGGAAAATACTCTCTCCGCAATCAGAGGCACTCCTGCTGAATACAGCTCAGTTGGGATATCCTTGTGCTCTTGAGGGTAGGTGAGCAGCTCCAGTGATCCCTTGGTAGAGTAAGGCATCTTGAAGACAAACTGTGAGTGAACAATAACAAAGTGATATGAAGTATGTAAAACTTTTGATGAATTCATGAGAGAGGGAGGTATTTTTGTAGCAATCCTTTCATCCATTCTGTCTGGCAGGTCATACACCACGCGCCGGGGGAATTTTCGAAACTCCAGGCTCTAGTCTAGACGGTGTAGGAGTTCTAATTGACCAATAAGATTGCAGCGTACGAAGCGCCGCCTTGCGGCCCTCCTGCGCTCCCGTGCGGCCTGTTGTCGTCTTGTTTTGCGAAGCTTGTCTGCCTTGATTTAATACTCAAGAAAAAAGTCCATAAGGAAGGCTTGTCTGTTTCAGTGTGTTCTGCCACATAGCTTGGTTAGGAAAGTGTAAGCTCACCTGCCAGGAGAAAGGACTCTCTCTCTCGCATGGTATAAAGGTTCATAAAAGAGTAGGAAAATAGAGAGGTCATCCTCCAGCACACCCCTCTGAATACTAAGAGAAAGACTAGCTACACGAACTTGGACAAGTTTTGTCCTGCTACTACATGTCGGACTCGCTCTGTCTCGACCTTCGTGACTGAGCCGCCGGGGCCGCGAGAGGCACTTGGCGCGCGCTGAAATGTGATTGGTGGATTGGAATACAACTCTACTCTCGGGTCTGTCTAGGCTGGAGTTTCGAAACCTCTCCTGGCGCATGGCGCATGGCCTCTCAGGCGAAATGGACGTAAGAATTGCTACAAAGGTGCCCCTCTCTCGTCGATTTATCACATTGATACCTCCTGCCACCTTGCTATTGTTCACTCACAGTTTGTCTTGAAGATGCCTTATTCTACCAAGGCTTCACTGGAGATGATCACCTGCACTTGGCCTCCACAGCATATGGACATCCCAACTGAGCTGTACTCAGCAGGAGTGCCCTTGATTGCAAAGCGAATCTTCTCCCCTGCATGCTGACATGATTAGCTGTCTGCAAGTCTGTACAACATGGAACTATCAAGTGTCCTCTCCTCCCAAATTCATGAACAAAGATTCTGCCTACCACAAGAAGTGCAAAGAGAATGCTGAAAACCATCATGTGTCTAAAGAAGCAAATAGAATTCGTTGTGTTTCCCATTCAGAGGCAGCAACTTGCTACCTTCTCCGCTAACACCTTGACACAAATCAAGACCAAAAAGATGTGTTCAGTTGCTGTTCCATTCAAGTGCATCAAGCCTGTCTGGAACGAGAGTTGGAGTAGCGGTAGAGTGAGTCCTAGCAAGAGATCAAGCCTGTCTGATGATATCTGTTGCACCAAGAAGTGCAAGAAGAGGTTGCGCAGGCTGTGAACTTTGTGATCAAGTAGCAAGCTACCAGCCTGGCTGAAGTGCAGTTAAGACTAGTGCAGCAGATCTGTGCTACAGGAATGCAGTTGAAGACTGCACTTGAGGAGATGACAGCAAGTGCATAGACAAATCAATCTTCATAGAGAACTGGAGCTGTCTGAGCTCTCATTTGGATTTCTGTCCGTACTATAGGTATGTTATCTATCAGAATTTGCTGTCATTTTCTCCATGCATATCTGTACTTCTGCAAACAACTTTTTGCAAGACAAAAATTTTACCGAAATCAACACTACAACAACTTTATAACTGTATGAAGTTTCTTTATTGTCTGCAAAGGCTCTTTTACCTATATAGAGAGAAAGGAAAAAGTGTGGCTGTAACACTTTAGAGTAGGTCTGCATGCATTATTGTTCTGAAAGGTGAAGAGGTAGTCTGAGCTGCCATTGATTGGGCATATGTACATGCATGTAAGGATTTTAATGCACACACTTATTCATCAATGAAACAGCACCTTAATATGGTTTGTCAAAAGTGGCTTGTCCTAGCTACTGTGTGACATTTATTTGTTCAAGTTATGGACTGAACAAGTTTTACAAGTTACAAAGTCAGAGATTTAGTATAAAAAGATCTCCACTTGTGTTATTTGTACCTTGTATTTGACCAGTGTCCCAGTTGTTGTATGCCTGAAGAAGGTCGGGATTGGACCGAAACGTAGCAAGAAAAGTTTGACCAATGTAATAGCGAAGCACTGTTCCGGAATTCGCGAAAGCGACCTTTCCACGATTTATAGTAAAGTCAGAATCTACTTTGATGCAATTGTTATTGATGTACATTTTACCATGTATTCAGTATATATTTATGCATGCAATTTACAAGCTACTTGTATAAAAACAACCTTACACTACAGTGGTGATTAGCTATAATTACTGAGGAATAAATTAAGTGGCATATTGATACATTCCAATAATGATTCCAACATCAATGATGTTAGCTGTAGCTCCTTTTCCTCCTTCTTAGTAGCTCATATCCCTTATCAAACTCCTCCAGCATGGCTCTAAGCACAGTGACCATTCTGTAATCCTGTGTGGAGAGTTGTGCACTGATTCCTCCTCTAGTTGGGAAATGCATGGAAGAGATAACAGGTTTCTCAGTTGAGGAAGTCCGCTTAAATGGATCGGGGTAGCTGTTGGTGGTATAGGATCAACACAGATGTTGTGATGACCCATCACTTTCAACTGAGAAAGTAAGTTACTTGCTAATCAAGAAAAACTTTGCAAACCAAGAGCATCAAAATATGAAATGTGTATGGTTATGTGGTTGTAGCATGCAACCCCCCAATTTTTGTTGGATTCAGTGGCTGTGAAAGAGGCTGTTACACCTTGCAGCAGTTAAAAAATGTTGTGGATGAATGTAAAACCGTGAAATCATTGTTTCACACAATGTCATGAAAATTTTCTGACCTCAAGTGGTGCTATTTTGTATAGATTCTGTCATAGTGGTATTGTTACAGTGTGTTGGGCTAATGTTCATGATGTCTTTCTTCAACCCACACTCCTGCAACTTTATGGTCCACATTTTCACAGTATGCTAAATCTCTTGAAGCCAGGACCAAACCAGCAGTATGTTGATCTCACTGTATCATTTGAGAATGAAAAGGAAGAAGATGTGCCTTGACCATCCATCAGATAATACTTATAGAAAACTAGAGTTTATACTCTGTAGTACTTTGATGAGACTAGTGGTCAGTATATTTACTTTCCTGTGAGTGGAAGTGCTGACAGGTTCAACTCAGTAACTCACCTGTTGCATGCGTGTGTACAGAACAGTGCTTTAACTGTGCTAGACGGGTGTGATTATTTTATTAATAGACAACAGAACATTCTTTACAATGTAAAGTGCTCGTGGCTTACTCTCGTACACAGGCTTGCTCTTTTGTTTAAAATAAGAAATTCAGCCTGGGTACGAGGCTGGAGGGCTAATTTATTGTCCATGTGTCTGTATGGTCCAAATCATGGATAAAGACAGTCTAACCCTGCTTGCAATCACTAGTCTCCTAAATCCACCTAGTCTCTTGTACTCCATTTCTTGTGGCCTGTCAACTATGTATCACTCTCATTAATTCCAAGCCCCAAATCTTTTGTGTTGCAGCATTATAAATTTAGGACATTTCCAATCGCCACTAACTTTTGTCTACTGTGGGATCCATTCCCAAACTTGAAACTTTGCCACAAAGAATTGGACACACATCAGCAACAAAGTCAGTACTATAAATATATTTGTGCTTCACTGCCAACAGCATATATTATTTCACTATGATGCACTGTCAGAGTATAGAATAGTTTCTCTCTTGTGTTGTAGGCCTATATATGTATGAGGCTTACATTGTCAATATTTCTGTGATAGGTGTAGCTGTCAACATGTACAGTAGGAATGGCACATTTGGAAATAATGTGTCAACTGTTGTATTGTTTGTGAAATGCCAGCCATTAGTAAGGTGAGCCCGCTGCAACATTCTCTTAAACTCCTGGCCAGCACCCCATGTGTGTATCACCACAATTTTTTGCTCCAATTAAGGTCATGTGATGTGGCCCAAGATATGCCTTTGCCTTTTTACTCATCTACCATCAGCCATCAGTGATAATGTAGTTGAAATGTCAATACTTGTACCTTTCCAGCATTAACTGCAGGAGATTGGTGACAGAGACTTCTCCATGCTACCCAGTTGGTTGGACTATAGACAAGTTTTCATCACTAGAAGCGATGGACTTTACTAGGTGGCCAGATCATTGTTTACATGCACTTGCTCAGGGCAATGCAACCAGTGAGTTTTGTGATAGTATACTGCATTGTGTGTTCATTCTCGGTTTTCATGCTGTGTTAATACAACAGCACCGGGAGACGTGGTTCTTTGATTGTTCATGCACAATGTTGTAACATCATGGATAACCACCACCTGGTGGCCATACCACATAAGGTGAACAGCCTGGATCCAAAGTTCTCGGAAGTTGCTGTGCAAACTGCCTAGAGTTAAGCTGTATTGTCTTTGTTGTTTCACATCTGTCACAGCCCATATGCAGGTACCTGTATGGAACTCTCTATCTCATATAGTTAGGATCACATAGTTCCATGAAGTTTTGTCATAAAATGTATACATGAGAATTTTCCTGTTCCCACTACATTGAAGATGAGTATTGCATGGGTAGTTGAGTGCATACATAGCTTGCTTACAGCTAACTGTACACAGTGAGTTTCCTCAGATGTACTAACAATGCATTCATGTGTGACAATTTATCTTGTGCATGTTTTCACTAGACTCTCAGACAGTTGTCTGTATACAAAATTATTTTCTGATGGAAAGCTAGCTCTGATCTGTGCAGTCCACTTCCTCTCCACAGCTGTCATACCTTCCTTCCTGACTACTTTTCCACAAAGGTGCACCTTCATCCTGACTACTTTTCCATACTGATTTTATGCTTACTTCCTTCATTTACCTTAATATGAGTGCATGCAAGTACAGCACATTTCAGTTAAGGGAATTAAGCATAACAAGATTACTTGTATGCTAGACCCACAGACCAGACTCTCCCCCTGTGAGAGTTATGGCAGCTAAGACTGTACTAAGGGTACATAGTCTGGCACTTGTCAATCATAGATATCTTTGTGAACTGAATTTTGTGACATGGGTGTAGGTCAAGCTAAGCAATTCAGGACAAAACTTCTGTTGTTGGGTACAGCTAGATTTGTTATGCCTAAACCAGAGTAGTAAGAGTGGTGATATTTGCAATCAACTACGTACACCAGCTTTGGTAATCTTCAAAATGTAGAAAGCATCTTCACTCCTGCAGCACTGATTTGGACATAACAAAGATCACTACATTCAGAAGTGAATGAAACAAAAAACCAAATAGCTTGACAAAGGCTGAAAAGAAAGGGTATCACTAATCTCACCCATGCCAACGACAGTTTCAATAACAACTATAAAAGTCATACACTCCAGAAAGGATTTGGCAAAACTAAGGTGCTAAATTGCATTACATATACATCACTATGCTGGCACCACCCATAATTTAAACCTTCAGCCCTGCAATGTCAGTATGGTTCACCTGAAATAAATGCTTGAAGCTGAAGTATTAGTGTGCAATTGTTCAACACACAAGTGAGCTCTTTGTGCACCTGGTGTAAATTCAAAATTTGGAGGTTGGGTTTTCACTTTGTGGTTGCCAGAAAATTTGGAGGTTGGGTTTTCACTTTGTGGTTGCCAGAAAATTTACTTGCAGTTCAAGCAAGAAAAAATGGGAGTGGGCATATAGTACCCAGATTGAAATTGCTGTGTAATTTGCCTGGAATCATTATGAGGAAATTTTGCACATTAGTTGTATACTACTATAGATTTTGATATGTATATCATGCATCATCTATTATACTTCAGATAAATATTTTGGGCCACTTCCATGGTGATCCAGAAAATATAGTTATATACAAATCTGTAAGCAGTAAGATTACAAGCCAATGAGGTACAGTTATGTATACAAAAGGTAGGAGAGTTCTAGCTCTCTGTGAGATCTGTCTATGCGCTCGCTGTCATCATCTGAACTGCAGTCTTCAGCTGCACCCTCGTGGTACAGATTTACTGCACAAGTGTCAACTGCACTTCAACCACATTTTGTAGCTTGCTTCTTGATCTCATAGTTCACAGCCTGCGCAACCTCTTCTTGCTCTTCTTGGTGCAGCAGATGTCATCAGACTGTCTTGGTCTCTTGCTGGGACTCACTCTCCCACTACACCCACTCTCATGCCAGACAGGCTTGATGCACTTGAATGGAACAGCAGCTGAACACGTCTTTTTGGTCTGGATTTGTGTCAAGGTGTTAGGGGAGAAGGTAGCAAGTGGCTGCCTCTGAGTGGGAAACACAATGAGCTCCATCTGCTTCTTTGACACATGATGGTTTTCAGCATTCTCCTTGCACTTCTTGCGGTAGGCAGAGACTTTGTCCATGAGTTTGTGAGCAGAGGAGACCTGACAGTTCCATGTTGTACAGACTTGCAGACAGCTACACAGGTCAGTGGTGTTCAAGAGGGAAAATACTCTCTCCGCAATCAGAGGCACTCCTGCTGAATACAGCTCTGTTGGGATATCCTTGTTCTCTTGAGGGTAGGTGAGCAGCTCCAGTGATCCCTTGGTAGAGTAAGGCATCTTGAAGACAAACTGTGAGTGAACAATAACAAAGTGATACGAGGTATGTATTGAATGAAAACTTTTGATGAATCAATGAGAGAGGGAGGCATTTTTGTAGAAATCCTTTCATCCATTCTGTCTGGCAGGTCATACACCACGCGCCGGGGGAATTTTCGAAACTCCAGGCTCCAGTCTAGACGGTGTAGGAGTTCTAATTGACCAATAAGATTGCAGCGTACGAAGCGCCGCCTTGCGGCCCTCATGCGCCGCCCGTGCGGCCTGTTGTCGTCTTGTTTTGCGAAGCTTATCTGCCTTGATTTCATACTCAAGAAAAAAGTCCATAAGGAAGGCTTGTCTGTTTCGGTGTGTTCTGCCACATAGCTTGATTAGGAAAGTGTAAGCTCACCTGACAGTTGAAAGGACTCTCTCTCTCGCATGGTACAAAGGTTCATAAAAGAGTAGGAAAATAGAGAGGTCATCCTCCAGCACACCCCTCTGAATACTAAGAAAAAGACTAGCTACACGAACTTGGACAAGTTTTGGCCTGCTACTACATGTAGGACTCGCTCTGTCTCGACCTTCGTAACTTAGCCGCGGAGTCCGCCAGAGGCAATTGGCGCGCTGAAATGTGATTGGTGGAATGGAATACAACTCTAATCTCGGGTCTGTCTAAGCTGGAGCCTCTCCTGGCGCATGGCGCATGGCCTCTCAGACGAAATGGACGTAAGAATTGCTACAAAGGTGCCCCTCTCTCGTGGATTTATCACATTCATAGCTACCTTCTGCCACCTTGCTATTGTTCACTCACAGTTTGTCTTGAAGATGCCTTATTCTACCAAGGCTTCACTGGAGACGATCACCTGCACTTGGCCTCCACAGCACAAGGACATCTCAACTGAGCTGTACTCAGCAGGAGTTCCCTTGATTGTACTCAGAAGGAGTGCCCTTGATTGTACTCAGCAGGAGTGCCCTTGATTGCAGAGAGAATCTTCTCCCTCTTGAACCCTGCATGCTGACATGATTGGCTGTCTGCAAGTCTCTACAACATGGATCTATCAAGTGTCCTCTCCTCCAAAATTCATGAACAAAGATTCTGCCTACCACAAGAAGTGCAAAGAGAATGCTGAAAACCATCATGTGTCTAAAGAAGCAAATAGAATTCGTTGTGTTTCCCATTCGGAGGCAGCAACTTGCTACCTTCTCCCCTAACACCTTGACACAAATCCAGACCAAAAAGATGTGTTCAGCTGCTGTTCCATTCAAGTGCATCAAGCCTGTGTGGCACGAGAGTGGGTGCAGCAGGAGAGTGACACCTAGCAAGAGATCAAGACAGTCTGATGACATCTGTTGCACCAAGAAGAGCAAGAAGAGGTTGCGCAGGCTGTGAACTTTGTGATCAAGCAGCAAGCTACCAGCCTGGCTGAAGTGCAGTTAAGACTAGTGCAACAGATCTGTGCTACAAGAATGCAGTTGAAGATTGCACTTGAGGAGATGACAGCAAGTGCATAAACAAATCAATCTTCATAGAGAACTAGAGCTGTCTGAGCTCTCATTTGGATTTCTGTCTGTGCTATAGGTATGTTATCTATCAGAATTTGCTGTTATTTTCTCCATATCTGTACTTCTGCAAACTACTTTTGCAAGACAAAAATTTACTGAAATCAACACTACAACAATTTTCCAACGATATGAAGTTTCTTTATTGTCATCAAAGGCTCTTTTACCTAGAGAGAAAGGAAAAAGTGTGGCCGTAACACTTTAGAGTAGGTCTGCATGCATTATTGTTCTGAAAGGTGAAGAGATAGTCTGAGCTGCCATTGATTGGGCATATGTACATGCACGTAAGGATTTTAATGCACACACTTATATACTTCTATAAAACAGCACCTTAATTTGGTTTGTCAAAAGTGGCTTGTCCTAGCTACAGTGTGACATTCATTTGTTCAAGTTATGGACTGAACAAGTTTTACAAGTTACAAAGTCAGAATCTACTTTGATGCAATTGTTATTGATGTACATTTTACCATGTATGCAGTATATATTATGCATGCAATTTACAAGCTACTTGTATAAAAACAACCTTACACTACATTGGTGATTAGCTATAATTACTGAGGAATAAAGTAAGTGGCATATTAACACACTCCAATAATGATTCCAACATCAAAGATGTTAGCTGTAGATCCTTTTCCTACTTCTTAGTAGCTCATATCCCTTATCAAACTCATCCAGCATGGCTCTAAGCACAGGGTCCATTCTGTAATCCTGTGTGGAGAGTTGTGCACTGACTCCTCCTCTAGCTGGGAAATGCATGTAAGAGATGACAGGTTTCTCATTTGAGGAAGTCCACTTAAATGGATCAGGGTAGCTGTTGGTGGTATAGGATCAACACCGATGTTGTGATGACCCATCACTTTACTGAGAAAGTAAGGTACTTGCTAATCAAAAAAAACTTTGCAAACTAAGAGCATCAAAATGTGAAATGTGTATGGTTATGTGGTTGTAGCATGCAATCCCCCAATTTTTGTTGGATTCAGTGGCTGTGAAAGAGGCTATTACACCTTGGAGTAGTTACAAAAATGTTGTAGATGAATGTAAAACCATGAAATCATTGTTTCACATGATGTCATGAAAATTTTCTGACCTCAAGTGGTGCTATTTTGTATAGATTCTGTCATAGTGGTATTGTTACAGTGTGTTAAGCTAATGTTCATGATGTTTTTCTTCAACCCACACTCCTGCAACTTTATGGTCCACATGTTCACAGTATGCTAAATCTCTTGAAGCCTGGACCAAACCATCAGTATGTTGATCTCACTGTATCATTTGAGAATGAACAGGAAGGAGGTTCGCCTGGACCACCCACCAGATAATACTTATAGAAAACTAGACTTTATACTCTGTAGTACTTTGATGAGACTAGTGGTCAGTATAATTACTTTCCTGTGAGTGGAAGTGTCGACAGCTTCAACTCAGTAAATTACCTGTTGCGTGTGTACAGCAAAACAGTGCTTTTACTGTGCTAGACGGGTGTGATTATTTTATGAATAGACAACACAACATTCTTTACAATGTAAAGATTTCTTGGCTTACTCTCGTACATAGGCAAGCATTCGACAAAAATAAGGTGCTAAATTGCACTACATATACATCACTACGCTGGCACCACCCATACTTTAAACATTCAGCCATGCAAACATTGTCAGTGTGGTTCACCTGAAATACATGCGTGAAGGTGAAGCTTTAGTGTGCGATTTTTCAACACATTAGTTGTGGTAAACTACTATACATGTTGATATGTATATCATGGTCTATTATACTTCAGGCAATGAAGCTCAATATTTTGGGGCACTTCCATGCTGATCCATAAAATATAGTTATGTACAAATCTGTAAGCGGTATAGATTACAAGCCAATGAGGTACAGTTATATATACAAAAGGTAGGAGAGTTCTAGCTCTCTGTGAGATCTGTCTATGCACTCGCTGTCATCATCTCAACTGCAGTCTTCAGCTGCACTCTCGTGGTACAGATCTACTGCACAAGTGTCAAATGCACTTAACCACATTTTGTAGCTTGCTTCTCGATATCAAAGTTCACAGCCTGCGCAACCTCTTCTTGCTCTTCTTGGTGCAGCAGATGTCATCAGACTGTCTTGGTCTCTTGCTGGGACTCACTCTCCCACTACACCCACTCTCATGCCAGACAGGCTTGATGCACTTGAATGGAACAGCAGCTGAACACGTCTTTTTGGTCTGGATTTGTGTCAAGGTGTTAGGGGAGAAGGTAGCAAGTGGCTGCCTCTGAGTGGGAAACACAATGAGCTCCATCTGCTTCTTTGACACATGATGGTTTTCAGCATTCTCCTTGCACTTCTTGCGGTAGGCAGAGACTTTGTCCATGAGTTTGTGAGCAGAGGAGACCTGACAGTTCCATGTTGTACAGACTTGCAGACAGCTACACAGGTCAGTGGTGTTCAAGAGGGAAAATACTCTCTCCGCAATCAGAGGCACTCCTGCTGAATACAGCTCTGTTGGGATATCCTTGTTCTCTTGAGGGTAGGTGAGCAGCTCCAGTGATCCCTTGGTAGAGTAAGGCATCTTGAAGACAAACTGTGAGTGAACAATAACAAAGTGATATGAGGTATGTATTGAATGAAAACTTTTGATGAATTCATGAAAGAGGGAGGCATTTTTGTAGAAATCCTTTCATCCATTCTGTCTGGCAGGTCATACACCACGCGCCGGAGGAATTTCGAAACTCCAGGCTCCAGCATAGACGGTGTAGGAGTTCTAATTGACCAATAAGATTGCAGCGTGCGAAGCGCCGCCTTGCAGCCCTCGTGCGCCCCCCGTGCGGCCTGTTGTCGTCTTGTTTTGCGAAGCTTGTCTGCCTTGATTTCATACTCAAGAAAAAAGTCCATAAGGAAGGCTTGTCTGTTTCGGTGTGTTCTGCCACATAGCTTGATTAGGAAAGTGTAAGCTCACCTGCCAGGAGAAAGGACTCTCTCTCTCGCATGGTACAAAGGTTCATAAAAGAGTAGGAAAATAGAGAGGTCATCCTCAAGCACACCCCTCTGAATACTAGGAGAAAGACTAGCTACACGAACTTGGACAAGTTTTGTATGGTGGCCCATAAGTGCACTCCGCTGCGGAACATACTCCGAACGCAGTCGGAATCAGACATAGAGCGGCCGCAGCGGTGCGGAGAGCGGCCTCAGTGGAGCGGAGAGCGGCCGCAGTGGAGCGGAGAGCGGCCGCAGTGGAGCGGAAGCGGCCGCAGTGGAGCGTAGAACGGCCGCAGTAGAGCGGATGCGGCCGAAGTAGAGCGGAGAGCGGCCGCACAACGTCGGAAGTCTGCGCCGGCTAGCTGCGAGTATTATCACGTGATCTAAGTTCCTGTAAATTAGGAAATAAATATACCTTAAAGTTAGCTAAGTGATATTTCTTATTGCAGGAGTGTAATAAGGTATTTTCTAATTTGCTATTTTGTGATATATAAATGATGAGATTTTATTATTTTATGTTCTAACTAACTACAACTAATTCTACTTTTATAAATTTATCTGTTTGTATATATGTCTTATACCTTTGCACCTATCGTGGTGTGTGGCAATAATCAGAATAATAATCAACTTAGATCACGTGATAACACTCACAGCCATCGCCGACGTCCGACGCTGTGCAGCCGCTCTCCGCTCTGCTGCGGCCGCTTCCGCTCCACTGCGGCCGCTTCCGATCTGCTGCGGCCGCTTCCGCTCCACTGCGGCCGCTCTCCGCACTACTGCGGCCGCTTCTGCTCCACTGCGGCCGCTTCAGATCTGCTGCGGCCGCTTCCGCTCCACTGCGGCCGCTCTCCGCACTGCTGCGGTCGCTCTATGTCGGATTCCGACTGTGTTCGGAGTATGTTCCGCAGCGGAGTGCACTTATGGGCCACCATAGTTTTGGCCTGCTACTACATGTCGGATTCGCTCTGTCTCGACCTTCGTAACTGAGCCTCGAGGGCCGCCAGAGGCAATTGGCGCGCTGAAATGTGATTGGTGGATTGGAATACAACTCTAATCTCGGGTCTGTCTAGGCTGGAGTTTCGAAACCTCTCCTGGCGCATGGCGCATGGCCTCTCAGACGAAATGGACGTCAGAATTGCTACAAAGGTGCCCCTCTCTCATGGATTTATCACATTCATACCTCCTGCCACCTTGCTATTGTTCACTCACAGTTTGTCTTGAAGATGCCTTATTCTACCAAGGGTTCACTGGAGATGATCACCTGCACTTGGCCTCCACATGCAGCACAAGGGCATTTCAACTGAGCTGTACTCAGCAGGAGTGCCCTTGATTGCAGAGAGAATCTTCTCCGTCTTGAACCCTGCATGCTGACATGATTAGCTGTCTGCAGGTCTGTACAACATGGAACTATCAAGTGTCCTCTCCTCCCAAATTGATTAACAAAGTTTCTGCCTACCACAAGAAGTGCGAAGAGAATGCTGAAAACCATCATGTGTCTAAAGAAGCAAATAGAATTCGTTGTGTTTCCCATTCAGAGGCAGCAACTTGCTACCTTCTCCCCTAACACCTTGACACAAATCCAGACCAAAAAGATGTGTTCAGCTGCTGTTCCATTCAAGTGCATCAAGCCTGTGTGGTACGAGAGTGGGTGCAGCGGGAGAGTGACTCCTAGCAAGAGATCAAAACAGTCTGATGACATCTTTTGCACCAAGAAGAGGTTGCGCAGATTGTGAACTTTGTGATCAAGCAGCAAGCTACCAGCCTGGCTGAAGTGCAGTTAAGAGTAGTGCAGCAGATCTGTGCTACAAGAATGCAGTTGAAGACTGCACTTGAGGAGATGACAGCAAGTGCGTACACAAATCAATCTTCATAGAGAACTAGAGCTGTCTGAGCTCTCATTTGGATTTCTGTCTGTGCTATAGGTATGTTATCTATCAGAATTTGCTGTTATTTTCTCCCTACAGATCTGTACTTCTGCAAACAACTTTTGCAAGACTGAAAACAACACTACAATAACTTTACAACTGTATGAAGTTTCTTTATTGTCTACAAAGGCTCTTTTACCTATATAGAGTGAAAGGAAAAAGTGTGGCCGTTACACTTTAGATACGTCTGCATGCATTATTGTTCTGAAAGGTGAAGAGGTAGTCTGAGCTGCCATTGTTTGGGCATATGTACATGCATGTAAGGATTTTAATGCACACATTTATATACATCTATAAAACAGCACCTTAATTTGGTTTGTGAAAAGTGGCTTGTCCTAGCTACAGTGTGACATTCATTTGTTCAAGTTATGCACTGAACAAGTTTTACAAGTTACAAAGTGAGAATCTAGTTTGATGCAATTGTTATTGATGTACATTTTACCATGTACTCAGTATATATTTATGCATGCAATTTACAAACTACTTGTATAAAAACAACCTTACACTACAGTGGTGATTAGCTATAATTACTGAGGAATATATTAAGTGGCATATTGACACATTCCAATAATGATTCCATGATCAATGATGTTAGCTGTAGCTCCTTTTCCTCCTTCTTAGTAGCTCATATCCCTTATCAAACTCCTCCAGCATGGCTCTAAGCACAGGGCCCATTCTGTAATCCTGTGTGGAGAGTTGTGCACTGATTCCTCCTCTATAGTTGGGAAATGCATGGAAGAGATGACAGGTTTCTCAGTTGAGGAAGTCCGCTTAAATGGATCGGGATAGCTGTTGGTGGTATAGGATCAACACAGATGTTGTGATGACCCATCACTTTCAACTGAGAAAGTAAGTTTGTTGCTAATCAAGAAAAACCTTGCAAACCAAGAGCATCAAAATATGAAATGTGTATGGTTATGTGGTTGTAGCATGCAACCCCCCAATTTTTGTTGGATTCAGTGGTTGTGAAAGAGGCTCTTACACATTGGAGCAGTTAAACAGTGAGATCAACATACTGCTGGTTTGGTCCTGGCTTCAAGAGATTTCGTATACTGTGAACATGTGGACCATATAGTTGCAGGAGTGTGGGTTGAAGAAAGACATCATGAATATTAGCTAAACACACTGTAACAATACCACACTTGAGGTCAGAAAATTTTCATGACATTGTATGAAACAATGTTTTACATTCATCCACATCATTTTCTAACTGCTCCAAGGTGTATTAGCCTCTTTCACAGCCACTGAATCCAACAAAAATTTGAGAATCAACAGGACGAAGGTACGCCTGGACCACCCATCAGATAATACTTTTAGAAAACTAGAGTTTATACCCTATAGTACTTTGATGAGATTAGTGGTCAGTATAATTACTTTCCTGTGAGTGGAAGTGCTGACAGCTTCAACTCAGTAACTCACCTGTTGCGTGTGTACAGCAAAACAGTGCTTTTACTGTGCTAGACGGGTGTGATTGTTTTATGAATAGACAACAGAACATTCTTTACAATGTAAAGTTCTCTTGGCTTACACTCGTACACAGGCTTGCTCTTTTGTTTAAAATAAGAAATTCAGCCTGGGTACGAGGCTGGAGGGCTCAATTTATTCTCCATGTGTCTGTATGGTCCAAATCATGGAAAAAGACAGTCTAACCCTGCCTGCAATCACTAGTCTCCTAAATCCACCTAGTCTCTTGCACTCCATTTCTTGTGGCCTGTCAACTATGTATCACTCTCATCAATTCCAAGCCCCAAATCTTTTGTGTTGCAGCATTATAAATTTAGGACATTTCCAATCGCCACTAACTTTTGTCTACTGTGGGATCCATTCCCAAACTTGAAACTTTGCCACAAACAATTGGACACACATCAGCAACAAAGTCAGTATTATAAATATATTTGTGCTTCACCGCCAACAGCATATATTATTTCACTATGATGCACTGTCAGAGTATAGAATAGTTTCTCTCTTGTGTTGTAGGCCTATATATGTATGAGGCTTACATTGTCAATATTTCTGTGATAGGTGTAGCTGTCAACAGTCCACTGTTGTATTGTTTGTGAAATACCAGCCATTCGTAAGGTGAGCCCGCTGCAACCTTCTCTTAAACTCCTGGCCAGCACCCCATGTGTGTGTCACCACAATTTTTTTTTTGCTCCAATTAAGGTCATATGATGTGGCCCAAGATATGCCTTTACCTTTTTACTCATCTACCATCAGTGATAATGTAGTTGAAATGTCAATACTTGTACCTTTCCAGCATTAACTGCAGGAGATTGGTGACAGAGACTTCTCCATGCTACCCAGTTGGTTGGACTATAGACAAGTTTTCATCACTAGAAGCGATGGACTTTACTAGGTGGCCAGATCATTGTTTACATGCCAGAATCCATTTAAACACTTTCTGCACTTGCTCAGGGCAATGCAACCGGTGAGTTTTGTGAGAGTATACTCTGTGTTCATGCTCGGTTTTCATGCCATGTTAATACAACAGCACCGGGAGATGTGGTTCTTTGATTGTTCATGCACAATGTTGTAACATCATGGATAACCACCACCAGGTGGCCATACCACATAAGGTGAACAGCCTGGATCCAAAGTTCTCGGAAGTTGCTGTGCAAACTGCCTAGAGTTAAGTTGTATTGTCTTTGTTGTTTCACATCTGTCACAGCCCCATCTCCAGGTATATGCACAAGAGGTTGGATGCACTTAGGTACCTGTATGGAACTCTCTATCTCATATAGTTAGGATCACATAGTTCCATGAAGTTTTGTCATAAAATGTATACATGAGAATTTTCCTGTCCCCACTACATTGAAGATGGGTATTCCATGGGTAGTTGAGTGCATACATAGCTTGCTTACAGCTAACTGTACACAGTGAGTTTGCTCAGATGTACTAACAATGCATTCATGTGCGACAATTTATCTTGTGCATGTTTTCACTAGACTCTCAGACAGTTGTCTGTATACAAAATTATTTTCTGATGGAAAGCTAGCTCTGATCTGTGCAGTCCACTTCCTCTCCACAGCTGTCACACCTTCCTTCCTGACTACTTTTCCACAAGAGTGCATCTTCATCTTGACTACTTTTCCATACTGATTGTGTGCTTACTTCCTTCATTTACCTTAATATGAGTGCATGCAAGTACAGCACATTTCAGTTAAGGGAACAAGATTACTTGTATGCTAGACCCACAGACCAGACTCTTCCCCTGTGAGAGTCTGGCTGGTAAGACTACCATTATAATGTGGACACGGAAAATCTCTATGTGCAGTTGTTCACATAACTTGCAGGTGTATCAAATATATAAATATCCAGGTTTGTAAAATCAACCCAGTTGTCCTTTTGTTTGAGTCTGTGTAACTATTCACTTTATTAGTCTATTTGATTAGTTATGGTAGCTCAGACTGTACTAAGGGTACATAGTCTGGCACTTGTCAATCATAGATATCTTTGTGAACTGAATTTTGTGACATGGGTGTAGGTCAAGCTAAGCTGTTCAGGACAAAATTTCTAGTGTTGGGTACAGCTAGATTTGTTACGTCTAAACCAGAGTAGTAAGAGTGGTGATATTTCGCAATCAACTACGTACACCACCCATACTTTAAACCTTCAGCCATGCAAAACAATGTCAGTGTGGTTCACCTGAAATACATGTTAGAAGCTGAAGTATTAGTGTGCGATTGTTCAACACACAAGTGAGCTCTTTGTTCACCTGCTGTAAATTCAAAATTTAGAGGTTGGGTTTTCACTTTGTTGTTGCCAGAAAATGTACTTGCAGTTCAAGCAAGAAAAAATGGGAGTGGGCATATAGTACCCAGATTGAAATTGCTGTGTAATTTGCCTGGAATCATTATGAGGAAATTTTGCACACTAGTTGTATACTACTATACATGTTGATATGTATATCATGCATGGTCTATTATACTTCAGATAAATATTTTGGGCCACTTCCATGGTGATCCAGAAAATATAGTTATGTACAAATCTGTAAGCAGTAAGATTACAAGCCAATAAGGTATAGTTATATATACAAAAGGTAGGAGAGTTCTAACTCTCTGTGAGATCTGTCTATGCGCTCACTGTCATCACCTCAACTGCAGTCTTCAGCTGCACCCTCGTGGTACAGATCTACTGCACAAGTGTCAACTGCACTTCAACCACATTTTGTAGCTTGCTTCTCGATATCAAAGTTCACAGCCTGCGCAACCTCTTCTTGCTCTTCTTGGTGAAGCAGATGTCATCAGACTGTCTTGGTCTCTTGCTGGGACTCACTCTCCCACTACACCCACTCTCATGCCAGACAGGCTTGATGCACTTGAATTGAACAGCAGCTGAACACGTCTTTTTTATTCTGGATTTGTGTCAAGGTGTTAGGGGAGAAGGTAGCAAGTGGCTGCCTCTGAGTGGGAAACACAATGAGCTCCATCTGCTTCTTTGACACATGATGGTTTTCAGCATTCTCCTTGCACTTCTTGCGGTAGGCATAGACTTTGTCCATGAGTTTGGGAGCAGAGGAGACCTGACAGTTGCATGTTGTACAGACTTGCAGACAGCTACACAGGTCAGAGGTGTTCAAGAGGGAAAATACTCTCTCCGCAATCAGAGGCACTCCTGCTGAATACAGCTCAGTTGGGATATCCTTGTGCTCTTGAGGGTAGGTGAGCAGCTCCAGTGATCCCTTGGTAGAGTAAGGCATCTTGAAGACAAACTGTGAGTGAACAATAACAAAGTGATATGAGGTATGTATTGAATGCAAACTTTTGATGAATTCATGAGAGAGGGAGGCATTTTTGTAGAAATCCTTTCATCCATTCCTCATATGCCACGCGCCGGTGGAATTTTCGAAACTCCAGGCTCCAACCTAGACGGTGTAGGAGTTCTAATTGACCAATCAGATTGCAGCGTGCGAAGCGTCGCCTAGCGGCCCCCATGCGGCCTAGCGCCTGTAACTGGTCTGGGCGTCTTGTTTTGCGAAGCTTGTCTGCCTTGATTTCATACTCACGAAAAAAGTGCATAAGGAAGCCTTGTCTGTTTCGGTGTGTTCTTCCACATAGCTTGATTAGGAAAGTGTAAGCTCACCTGCCAGGAGAAAGGACTCTCTCTCTCTCGCATGGTAGAAAGGTTGATAAAAGAGTAGGAAAATAGAGAGGTCATCCTCCAGCACACCCCTCTGAATCCTAAGAGAAAGACTAGCTATACACGAACTTGGACAAGTTTTGGCCTGCTACTACATGTCGGATTCTCTCTGTCTCGACCTTCGTGACTGAGCCGCCGGGACCGCCAGAGGCACTTGGCGCGCTGAAATGTGATTGGTGGATTGGAATACAACTCTACTCTCGGGTCTGTCTAGGCTGGAGTTTCGAAACCTCTCCTGGCGCATGGCGCATGGCGCATGGCCTCTCAGACGAAATGGACGTAAGAATTCCTACAAAGGTGCCCCTCTCTCGTGGATTTACCACATTCATACCTCCTGCCACTTGCTATTGTTCACTCACAGTTTGTCTTGAAGATGCCTTATTCTACCAAGGGTTCACTGGAGATGATCACCTGCACTTGGCCTCCACAGCACATGGACATCCCAACTGAGCTGTACTCAGCAGGAGTGCCCTTGATTGCAGAGAGAATCTTCTCCCTCTTAAACCCTGCATGCTGACATGATTAGCTGTCTTTTTACAACATGGAACTATCAAGTGTCCTCTCCTCCCAAATTCATGAACAAAGTTTCTGCATACCACAAGAAGTGCAAAGAGAATGCTGAAAACCATCATGTGTCTAAAGAAGCAAATAGAATTCGTTGTGTTTCCCATTCAGAGGCAGCCACTTGCTACCTTCTCCCCTACCACCTTGACACAAATCCAGACCAAAAAGACGTGTTCAGCTGCTGTTCCATTCAAGTACATCAAGCCTGTCTGGCACGAGAGTGGGTGCAGCGGTAGAGTGAGTCCTAGCAAGAGATCAAGACAGTCTGATGACATCTGTTGCACCAAGAAGTGCAAGAAGAGGTTGCACAGACTGTGAACTTTGTGATCAAGCAGCAAGCTACCAGCCTTGCTGAAGTGCAATTAAGACTAGTGCAGGAGATCTGTGCTACAAGAATGCAGTTGAAGACTGCACTTGAGGAGATGACAGCAAGTGCATAGACAAATCAATCTTTATAGAGAACTAGAGCTGTCTGAGCTCTCATTTGGATTTTTGTCTGTACTATAGGTATGTTATCTATCAGAATTTGCTGTTATTTTCTCCATACAGATCTGTACTTCTGCAAACAACTTTTGCAAACCAAAAATTTACTGAAAACAACACTACAATAACTTTCCAACTCTATGAAGTTTCTTTATTGTCTGCAATGGCTCTTTTACCTATATAGAGAGAAAGGAAAAAGTGTGGCTGTAACACTTTAGATAGGTCTGCATGCATTATTGTCCTGAAAGGTGAAGAGGTAGTCTGAGCTGCTATTGATTGGGCATATGTACATGCATGTAAGGATTTTAATGCACACACTTGTACATCTATAAAACAACACCATAATTTGGGTTGTCAAAAGTGGCTTGTCCTATAGCTACAGTGTGACATTGATTTGTTCAAGTTATGGACTGAACAAGTTTTACAAGTTACAAAGTCAGAATCTAGTTTGATGCAATTGTTATTGATGTACATTTTACCATGTACTCAGTATATTATATTTATGCATGCAATTTACAAACTACTCGTATGAAAACAACCTTACACTACAGTGGTGATTAGCTATAATTCCTGCATGATGAATAACGTAAGTGGCATATTGACACATTCCAATAATGATTCCAAGATCAATGATGTTAGCTGTACCTCCTTTTCCTCCTTCTTAGTAGCTCATATCCCTTATCAAATTCCTCCAGCATGGCTCTATAAGCACAGGGTCCATTCTGTAATCCTGTGTGGAGAGTTGTGCACTGACTCCTCCTCTAGCTGGGAAATGCATGCAAGAAATGACAGGTTTCTCAGTTGAGGAAGTTCGCTTAAATGGATCGGGGTAGCTATTGGTGGTATAGGATCAACACATGCAGATGTTGTGATGACCCATCACTTTCAACTGAGAAAGTAAGTTACTTGCTAATCAAGAAAACCTTTGCAAACCAAGAGCATCAAAATATGAAATGTGTATGGTTATGTGGTTGTAGCATGCAACACCCCAATTTTTGTTGGATTCAGTGGCTGTGAAAGAGGCTATTACACCTTGGAGCAGTTAAAAAATGTTGTGGATGAATGTAAAACATTGAAATCATTGTTTCACACAATGTCATGAAACTTTTCTGACCTCAAGTGCTGCTATTATGTATAGATTCTGTCATAGTGGTATTGTTACAGTGTGTTGGGCTAATGTTCATGATGTCTTTCTTCAACCCACACTCTTGCAAATTTATGGTCCACATGTTCACAGTATGCTAAATTTCTTGAAGCCTGGACCAAACCAGCAGTATGTTGATCTCACTGTATCATTTGAGAATGAACAGGAAGAAGGTACGCCTGGACCACCCATCAGATGATACTTATAGAAAACTAGATTTTATACTCTGTAGTACTTTGATGAGACTAGTGGTCAGTATATTTACTTTCCTGTGAGTGGAAGTGCTGACAGCTTCAACTCAGTAACTCACCTGTTGCGTGTGTACAGCAAAACAGTGCTTTTACTGTGCTAGACGGGTGTGATTATTTTATGAATAGACAACAGAACATTCTTTACAATGTAAAGTTCTCTTGGCTTACTCTCGCACACAGGCTTGCTCTTTTGTTTAAAATAAGAAATTCAGCCAGGGTACGAGGCTGGAGGGCTCAATTTATTGTCCATGTGTCTTTATGGTCCAAATCCTGGAAAAAGACAGTCTAACCCTGCCTGCAATCACTAGTCTCCTAAATCCACCTAGTCTCTTGCACTCCATTTCTTGTGGCCTGTCAACTATGTATCACTCTCATCAATTCCAAGCCCCAAATCTTTTGTGTTGCAGCATTATAAATTTAAGACATTTCCAATCGCCACTAACTTTTGTCTACTGTGGGATCCATTCCCCAACTTGAAACTTTGCCACAAACAATTGGACACACATCAGCAACAAAGTCAGTATTATAAATATATTTGTGCTTCACCGCCAACAGCATATATTATTTCACTATGATGCACTGTCAGAGTATAGAATAGTTTCTCTCTTGTGTTGTAGGCCTATATATGTATGAGGCTTACATTGTCAATATTTCTGTGATAGGTGTAGCTGTCAACAGTAGGAATGGCACATTTGGAAATAATGTGTCAACTGTTGTATTGTTTGTGAAATGCCAGCCATTCGTAAGGTGAGCCCGCTGCAACCTTCTCTTAAACTCCTGGCCAGCACCCCATGTGTGTATCACCACAATTTTTTTGCTCCAATTAAGGTCATTTGATGTGGCCATATATGCCTTTCCCTTTTTACTCATCTACCATCAGTGATAATGTAGTTGAAATGTCAATACTTGTACCTTTCCAGCATTAACTGCAGGAGATTGGTGACAGAGACTTCTCCATGCTACCCAGTTGGTTGGACTATAGACAAGTTTTCATCACTAGAAGCGATGGACTTTACTAGGTGGCCAGATCATTGTTTACATGCCAGAATCCATTTAACCACTTTCTGCACTTGCTCAGGGCAATGCAACCAGTGAGTTTTGTGAGAGTATACTCTGTGTGTTCATGCTCGGTTTTCATGCCATGTTAATACAACAGCACCGGGAGATGTGGTTCTTTGATTGTTCATGCACAATGTTGTAACATCATGGATAACCACCAGCAGGTGGCCATACCACATAAGGTGAACAGCCTGGATCCAAAGTTCTCAGAAGTTACTGTGCAAACTGCCTAGGTGTTGTCTTTGTTGTTTCACATCTGTCACAGCTCCATCTCCAGGTATATGCGGAAGACATTGGATGCACTTAGGTACCTGTATGGAACTCTCTATCTCATATAGTTAGGATTACATAGTTGCATGAAGTTCTGTCATAAAATGTATACATGAGAATTTTCCTGTCCCAACTACATTGAAGATGGGTATTCCATGGGTAGTTGAGTGCATACATAGTTTGCTTACAGCTAACTGTACACAGTGAGTTTGCTCAGATGTACTAACAATGCATTCATGTGGGACAATTTATCTTGTGCATGTTTTCACTAGACTCTCAGACAGTTGTCTGTATACAAAATTATTTTCTGATGGAAAGCTAACTCTGATCTGTGCAGTCCACTTCCTCTCCACAGCTCTCACACCTTCCTTCCTGACTACTTTTCCACAAAAGTGCACCTTCATCCTGACTACTTTTCCATACTGATTTTATGCTTCCTTCCTTCATTTACCTTAATATGAGTGCATGCAAGTACAGCACATTTCAGTTAAGGGAATTAAGCGTAACAAGATTACTTGTATGCTAGACCCACAGACAAGACTCTTCCCCTGTGAGAGTCTGGCTGGTAAGACTACCATTATAATGTGGACACGGAAAGTCTCTATGTGCAGTTGTTCACATAACTTGCAGGTGTATCAAATATATAAAAAGCCAGGTTTGTAAAATCAACCCAGTTGTCCTTTTGTTTGAGTCTGTGTAACTATTCACTTTATTAGTCTATTTGATTAGTTATGATAGCTCAGACTGTACTAAGGGTACATAGTCTGGCACTTGTCAATCATAGATATCTTTGTGAACTGAATTTTGTGACATGGGTGTAGGTCAAGCTAAGCAATTCAGGAGAAAACTTCTAGTGTTGGGTACAGCTAGATTTGTTACGTCTAAACCAGAGTAGGAAGAGCGGTGATATTTTGCAATAAACTACGTACGCCACCCATACTTTAAACCTTCAGCCATGCAAACAATGTCAGTGTGGTTCACCTGAAATACATGCTTGAAGCTGAAGTATTAGTGTGCGATTTTTCAACACACAAGTGAGCTCTTTATGCACCTGGTGTAAATTCAAAATTTGGAGGTTGGGTTTTCACTTTGTGGTTGCCAGAAAATTTACTTGCAGTTCAAGCAAGAAAAAATGGGAGTGGGCATATAGTACCCAGATTGAAATTGCTGTGTAATTTGCCTGGAATCATTATGAGGAAATTTTGCACATTAGTTGTAGACTACTATAGATGTTGATAATCAAAGATATCAAAAGCTTAGAACAAATCCAACGCAGGGCTACTAAATTCATCCTTAACGACAATTCTCTTGATTACAAGAGTCGTCTCATGAAACTACATCTGCTCCCTCTTATGATGACCTTTGAATTACAAGACATATTCTTTTTTGTCAGAAGCTTAAAGCAGTCGAGATTCCAATGCAGTTCTTTTGACATCCTACAATATATTTATTTTAGTACTAACCCTACAAGATCAGGCAGCCACAGGAAACTCATTCAGCCTATTGTAAAACTACCAGACACAAAAACTTCTATTTCAGTAGGCTTCCTCTCCTGTGGAACTCCCTCCCATCTATAGACTTGGATTCCAGCTAAGACACAATAAAGCGCAAGCTCAAAGACATCTTCTGGCTCTCCTTTGTTCATAACTTCGACAGCGAAATTACATGCACATACCATTTCTGCTGCCCATGCAGCAAATGTTCTCTTGTTCCAAAGTCGAACTTTCAAATTGAGTAACAAGCATGTGCAAGTTCTTCAGCCACCACAGAAAAACAACGTGACTAACTTCAACTTTGATTTTAATTTATAAATAATTTGTAAACTATATTTATTGTTTGTCATCACTAGCTTGTTTGTGTTTTTTGTACAGGCTGCTATTCTTTATCCATATAGTAGTCCTTCAGCACGGTACAATCTCTAACTTCATCTTCATTCAGCACCAACTTCTGTTCTTCATTCACCCTGTCTAAATCTTCACTGTGCTGTAAAGCAATAATAATAATAATAATAATAATAATATGTATATCATGCATGGTCTATTATACTTCAGATAAATATTTTGGGCCACTTCCATGGTGATCCAGAAAATATAGTTATGTACAAATCTGTAAGCAGTAAGATTACAAGCCAATAAGGAATACTTATATATACAAAAGGTAGGAGAGTTCTAGCACTCTGTGAGATCTGCCTATGCGCTCGTTGTCATCATCTCAACTACAGTCTTCAGCTGCACCCTCGTGGTACAGATCTACTGCACAAGTGTCAAATGCACTTCAACCACATTTTGTAGCTTGCTTCTTGATCTCATAGTTCACAGCCTGCGCAACCTCTTCTTGCTCTTCTTGGTGCAGCAGATGTCATCAGACTGTCTTGGTCTCTTGCTGGGACTCACTCTCCCACTACACCCACTCTCATGCCAGACAGGCTTGATGCACTTGAATGGAACAGCAGCTGAACACGTCTTTTTGGTCTGGATTTGTGTCAAGGTGTTAGGGGAGAAGGTAGCAAGTGGCTGCCTCTGTGTGGGAAACACAATGAGCTCCATCTGCTTCTTTGACACATGATGGTTTTCAGCATTCTCCTTGCACTTCTTGCGATAGGCAGAGACTTTGTCCATGAGTTTCGGAACAGAGGAGACCTGACAGTTCCATGTTGTACAGACTTGCAGACAGCTACACAGGTCAGTGGTGTTCAAGAGGGAAAATACTCTCTCCGCAATCAGAGGCACTCCTGCTGAATACAGCTCAGTTGGGATATCCTTGTGCTCTTGAGGGTAGGTGAGCAGCTCCAGTGATCCCTTGGTAGAGTAAGGCATCTTGAAGACAAACTGTGAGTGAACAATAACAAAGTGATATGAGGTATGTAAAACTTTTGATGAATTCATGAGAGAGAGAGGTATTTTTGTAGCAATCCTTTCATCCATTCTGTCTGGCAGGTCATACACCACGCGCCGGGGGAATTTTCGAAACTCCAGGCTCCAGTCTAGACGGTGTAGGAGTTCTAATTGACCAATAAGATTGCAGCGTACGAAGCGCCGCCTTACGGCCCTCATGCGCCGCCCGTGCGGCCTGTTGTCGTCTTGTTTTACGAAGCTTGTCTGCCTTGATTTAATACTCAAGAAAAAAGTCCATAAGGAAGGCTTGTCTGTTTCGGTGTGTTCTGCCACATAGCTTGATTAGGAAAGTGTAAGCTCACCTGCCAGGAGAAAGGACTCTCTCTCTCGCATGGTACAAAGGTTCATAAAAGAGTAGGAAAATAGAGAGGTCATCCTCCAGCACACCCGTCTGAATACTAAGAGAAAGACTAGCTACACGAACTTGGACAAGTTTTGGCCTGCTACTACATGTCGGACTCGCTCTGTCTCGACCTTCGTGACTGAGCCGCCGGGGCCGCGAGAGGCACTTGGCGCGCTGAAATGTGATTGGTGGATTGGAATACAACTCTACTCTCGGGTCTGTCTAGGCTGGAGTTTCGAAACCTCTCCTGGCGCATGGCGCATGGCCTCTCAGGCGAAATGGACGTAAGAATTGCTACAAAGGTGCCCCTCTCTCGTCGATTTATCACATTGATACCTCCTGCCACCTTGCTATTGTTCACTCACAGTTTGTCTTGAAGATGCCTTATTCTACCAAGGCTTCACTGGAGATGATCACCTGCACTTGGCCTCCACAGCATATGGACATCCCAACTGAGCTGTACTCAGCAGGAGTGCCCTTGATTGCAAAGCGAATCTTCTCCCCTGCATGCTGACATGATTAGCTGTCTGCAAGTCTGTACAACATGGAACTATCAAGTGTCCTCTCCTCCCAAATTCATGAACAAAGATTCTGCCTACCACAAGAAGTGCAAAGAGAATGCTGAAAACCATCCTGTGTCTAAAGAAGCAAATAGAATTCGTTGTGTTTCCCATTCAGAGGCAGCAACTTGCTACCTTCTCCCCTAACACCTTGACACAAATCAAGACCAAAAAGACGTGTTCAGTTGCTGTTCCATTCAAGTGCATCAAGCCTGTCTTGAACGAGAGTTGGAGTAGCGGTATAGAGTGAGTCCTAGCAAGAGATCAAGCCTGTCTGATGATATCTGTTGCACCAAGAAGAGCAAGAAGAGGTTGCGCAGGCTGTGAACTTTGTGATCAAGTAGCAAGCTACCAGCCTGGCTGAAGTGCAGTTAAGACTAGTGCAGCAGATCTGTGCTACAGGAATGCAGTTGAAGACTGCACTTGAGGAGATGACAGCAAGTGCATAGACAAATCAATCTTCATAGAGAACTGGAGCTGTCTGAGCTCTCATTTGGATTTCTGTCCGTACTATAGGTATGTTATCTATCAGAATTTGCTGTCATTTTCTCCATGCATATCTGTACTTCTGCAAACAACTTTTTTGCAAGACAAAAATTTTACCGAAATCAACACTACAACAACTTTATAACTGTATGAAGTTTCTTTATTGTCTGCAAAGGCTCTTTTACCTATATAGAGAGAAAGGAAAAAGTGTGGCTGTAACACTTTAGAGTAGGTCTGCATGCATTATTGTTCTGAAAAGTGAAGAGGTAGTCTGAGCTGCCATTGATTGGGCATATGTACATGCATGTAAGGATTTTAATGCACACACTTATTCATCAATGAAACAGCACCTTAATATGTTTTGTCAAAAGTGGCTTGTCCTAGCTACAGTGTGACATTCATTTGTTCAAGTTATGCACTGAACAAGTTTTACAAGTTACAAAGTCAGAGATTTAGTATAAAAAGATCTCCACTTGTGTTATTTGTACCTTGTATTTGACCAGTGTCCCAGTTGTTGTATGCCTGAAGAAGGTCGGGATTGGACCGAAACGTAGCAAGAAAAGTTTGACCAATGTAATAGCGAAGCACTGTTCCGGAATCCGCGAAAGCGACCTTTCCACGATTTATAGTAAAGTCAGAATCTACTTTGATGCAATTGTTATTGATGTACATTTTACCATGTATGCAGTATATATTTATGCATGCAATTTACAAGCTACTTGTATAAAAACAACCTTACACTACAGTGGTGATTAGCTATAATTACTGAGGAATAAATTAAGTGGCATATTGACACATTCCAATAATGATTCCAAGATCAATGATGTTAGCTGTAGCTCCTTTTCCTCCTTCTTAGTAGCTCATATCCCTTATCAAACTCCTCCAGCATGGCTCTAAGCACAGTGACCATTCTGTAATCCTGTGTGGAGAGTTGTGCACTGATTCCTCCTCTAGCTGGGAAATGCATGGAAGAGATGACAGGTTTCTCAGTGGAGGAAGTCCACTTAAATGGATCGGGGTAGCTGTTGGTGGTGTAGGATCAAAACAGATGTTGTGATGACCCATCACTTTCAACTGAGAAAGTAAGTTACTTGCTAATCAAGATAAACTTTGCAAAACAAGAGCATCTAAGTATGAAATGTGTATGGTTATGTGGTTGTAGCATGCAACCCCCCCAATTTTTGTTGGATTCAGTGACTGTGAAAGAGGCTGTTACACCTTGCAGCAGTTAAAAAATGTTGTGGATGAATGTAAAACCATGAAATCATTGTTTCACACAATGTCATGAAAATTTTCTGACCTCAAGTGGTGCTATTTTGTATAGATTCTGTCATAGTGGTATTGTTACAGTGTGTTGGGCTAATGTTCATGATGTCTTTCTTCAACCCACACTCCTGCAACTTTATGGTCCACATTTTCACAGTATGCTAAATCTCTTGAAGCCAGGACCAAACCAGCAGTATGTTGATCTCACTGTATCATTTGAGAATGAAAAGGAAGAAGATGTGCCTGGACCATCCATCAGATAATACTTATAGAAAACTAGAGTTTATACTCTGTAGTACTTTGATGAGACTAGTGGTCAGTATAATTACTTTCCTGTGAGTGGAAGTGTCGACAGCTTCAACTCAGTAACTCACCTGTTGCGTGTGTACAGAAAAACAGTGCTTTTACTGTGCTAGACGGGTGTGATTATTTTATTAATAAACAACAGAACATTCTTTACAATGTAAAGTGCTCGTGGCTTACTCTCGTACACAGGCTTGCTCTTTTGTTTAAAATAAGAAATTCAGCCTCGGTACGAGGCTGGAGGGCTGAATTTATTGTCCATGTGTCTTTATGGTCCAAATCATGGATAAAGACGGTCTAACCCTGCCTGCAATCACTAGTCTCCTAAATTCACCTAGTCTCTTGTACTCCATTTCTTGTGGCCTGTCAACTATGTATCACTCTCATTAATTCCAAGCCCCAAATCTTTTGTGTTGCAGCATTATAAATTTAGGACATTTCCAATCGCCACTAACTTTTGTCTACTGTGAGATCCATTCCCAAACTTGAAACTTTGCCACAAAGAATTGGACACACATCAGCAACAAAGTCAGTACTATAAATATATTTGTGCTTCACCGCCAACAGCATATATTATTTCACTATGATGCACTGTCAGAGTATAGAATAGTTTCTCTCTTGTGTTGTAGGCCTATATATGTATGAGGCTTACATTGTCAATATTTCTGTGATAGGTGTAGCTGTCAACATGTACAGTAGGAATGGCACATTTGGAAATGTGTCAACTGTTGTATTGTTTGTGAAATGCCAGCCATTCGTAAGGTGAGCCCGCTGCAACCTTCTCTTAAACTCCTGGCCAGCACCCCATGTGTGTATCACCACAGTTTTTTTGCTCCAATTAAGGTCATGTGATGTGGCCCAAGATATGCCTTTGCCTTTTTACTCATCTACCATCAGCCATCAGTGATAATGTAGTTGAAATGTCAATACTTGTACCTTTCCAGCATTAACTGCAGGAGATTGGTGACAGAGACTTCTCCATGCTACCCAGTTGGTTGGACTATAGACAAGTTTTCATCACTAGAAGCGATGGACTTTACTAGGTGGCCAGATCATTGTTTACATGCCAGAATCCATTTAACCATGCACTTTCTGCACTTGCTCAGGGCAATGCAACCGGTCAGTTTTGTGATAGTATACTCTGTGTTCATGCTCGGATTTCATGCCATGTTAATACAACAGCACCGGGAGACGTGGTTCTTTGATTGTTCATGCACAATGTTGTAACATCATGGATAACCACCACCAGGTGGCCATACCACATAAGGTGAACAGCCTGGATCCAAAGTTCTCGGAAGTTGCTGTGCAAACTGCCTAGAGTTAAGCTGTATTGTCTTTGTTGTTTCACATCTGTCACAGCCCATATGCAGGTACCTGTATGGAACTCTCTATCTCATATAGTTAGGATCACATAGTTCCATGAAGTTTTGTCATAAAATGTATACATGAGAATTTTCCTGTCCCCACTACATTGAAGATGGGTATTCCATGGGTAGTTGAGTGCATACATAGCTTGCTTACAGCTAACTGTACACAGTGAGTTTGCTCAGATGTACTAACAATGCATTCATGCACGACAATTTATCTTGTGCATGTTTTCACTAGACTCTCAGACAGTTGTCTGTATACAAAATTATTTTCTGATGGAAAGCTAGCTCTGATCTGTGCAGTCCACTTCCTCTCCACAGCTGTCACACCTTCCTTCCTGACTACTTTTCCACAAGAGTGCATCTTCATCTTGACTACTTTTCCATACTGATTGTGTGCTTACTTCCTTCATTTACCTTAATATGAGTGCATGCAAGTACAGCACACTTCAGTTAAGGGAATTAAGCATAACAAGATTACTTGTATGCTAGACCCACAGACCAGACTCTCCCCCTGTGAGAGTTATGGTAGCTAAGACTGTACTAAGGGTACATAGTCTGGCACTTGTCAATCATAGATATCTTTGTGAACTGAATTTTGTGACATGGGTGTAGGTCAAGCTAAGCAATTCAGGACAAAACTTCTGTTGTTGGGTACAGCTAGATTTGTTACGTCTAAACCAGAGTAGTAAGAGTGGTGATATTTGCAATCAACAACGTACACCAGCTTTGGTAATCTTCAAAATGTAGAAAGCATCTTCACTCCTGCAGCACTGATTTGGACATAACAAGGATCACTACATTCAGAAGTGAATGAAACAAAAAACCAAATAGCTTGACAAAGGCTGAAAAGCCAGAGTATCACTAATCTCACCCATGCCAACGACAGTTTCAATAACAACTATAAAAGTCATACACTCCAGAAAGGATTTGCCAAAACTAAGGTGCTCAATTGCATTACATATACATCACTATGCTGGCACCACCCATAATTTAAACCTTCAGCCCTGCAAACAATGTCAGTATGGTTCACCTGAAATACATGCTTGAAGCTGAAGTATTAGTGTGCAATTGTTCAACACACAAGTGAGCTCTTTGTGCACCTGGTGTAAATTCAAAATTTGGAGGTTGGGTTTTCACTTTGTGGTTGCCAGAAAATTTACTTGCAGTTCAAGCAAGAAAAATGGGAGTGGGCATATAGTACCCAGATTGAAATTGCTGTGTAATTTGCCTGGAATCATTATGAGGAAATTTTGCACATAAGTTGTAAACTACTATAGATGTTGATATGTATATCATGCATGGTCTATTATACTTCAGATAAATATTTTGAGCCACTTCCATGGTGATCCAGAAAATATAGTTATGTACAAATCTGTAAGCAGTAAGATTACAAGCCAATAAGGTATAGTCATATATACAAAAGGTAGGAGAGTTCTAGGTCTCTGTGAGATCTGTCTATGCGCTCGCTGTCATCATCTCAACTGCAGTCTTCAGCTGCACCCTCGTGGTACAGATTTACTGCACAAGTGTCAACTGCACTTCAACCACATTTTGTAGCTTCCTTCTTGATCTCATAGTTCACAGCCTGCGCAACCTCTTCTTGCTCTTCTTGGTGCAGCAGATGTCATCAGACTGTCTTGCTCTCTTGCTGGGACTCACTCTCCCACTACACCCACTCTCATGCCAGACAAGCTTGATGCACTTGAATGGAACAGCAGCTGAACACGTCTTTTTGGTCTGGATGTGTGTCAAGGTGTTAGGGGAGAAGGTAGCAAGTGGCTGCCTCTGAGTGGGAAACACAATGAGCTCCATCTGCTTCTTTGACACATGATGGTTTTCAGCATTCTCCTTGCACTTCTTGCGATAGGCAGAGACTTTGTCCATGAGTTTGGGAACAGAGGAGACCTGACAGTTCCATGTTGTACAGACTTGCAGACAGCTACACAGGTCAGTGGTGTTCAAGAGGGAAAATACTCTCTCCGCAATCAGAGGCACTCCTGCTGAATACAGCTCAGTTGGGATATCCTTGTGCTCTTGAGGGTAGGTGAGCAGCTCCAGTGATCCCTTGGTAGAGTAAGGCATCTTGAAGACAAACTGTGAGTGAACAATAACAAAGTGATATGAGGTATGTATTCAATGAAAACTTTTGATGAATTCATGAGAGAGGGAGGCATTTTTGTAGAAATCCTTTCATCCATTCTGTCTGGCAGGTCATACACCACGCGTCGGGGGAATTTTCGAAACTCCAGGCTCCATCCTAGACGGTGTAGGAGTTCTAATTGACCAATCAGATTGCAGCGTGCGAAGCGCCGCCTTGCGGCCCTCGTGCGCTCCCGTGCGGCCTGGTGTCGTCTTGTTTTGCGAAGCTTGTCTGCCTTGATTTCATACTCAAAGAAAAAGTCCATAAGGAAGGCTTGTCTGTTTCGGTGTGTTCTGCTACATAGCTTGATTAGGAAAGTGTAAGCTCACCTGCCAGGTGAAAGGACTCTCTCTCTCTCGCATGGTACAAAGGTTCATAAAAGAGTAGGAAAATAGAGAGGTCATCCTCCAGCACACCCCTCTGAATACTAAGAGAAAGACTAGCTACACGAACTTGGACAAGTTTTGGCCTGCTACTACATGTCGGACTCGCTCTGTCTCGACCTTCGTGACTGAGCCGCCGGGGCCGCCAGAGGCACTTGGCGCGCTGAAATGTGATTGGTGGATTGGAATACAACTCTACTCTCGGGGTCTGTCTAGGCTGGAGTTTCGAAACCTCTCCTGGCGCATGGCGCATTGCCTCTCAGACGAAATGGACGTAAGAATTGCTACAAAGGTGCCCCTCTCTCATGGATTTATCACATTCATACTTCCTGCCACCTTGCTATTGTTCACTCACAGTTTGTCGTGAAGATGCCTTATTTTACCAAGGGTTCACTGGAGATGATCACCTGCACTTGGCCTCCACAGCACATGGACATCCCAACTGAGCTGTACTCAGCAGGAGTGCCCTTGATTGTACTCAGCAGGAGTTCCCTTGATTGTACTCAACAGGAGTGCCCTTGATTGCAGAGAGAATCTTCTCCCTCTTGAACCCTGCATGCTGACATGATTAGCTGTCTGCAAGTCTGTACAACATGGAACTATCAAGTGTCCTCTCCTCCCAAATTCATTAACAAAGATTCTGCCTACCACAAGAAGTGCAAAGGGAATGCTGAAAACCATCAATTGTCTAAAGAAGCAAATAGAATTCGTTGTGTTTCCCATTCAGAGGCAACCACTTGCTACCTTCTCCCCTAACACCTTGACACAAATCCAGACCAAAAAGATGTGTTCAGCTGCTGTTCCATTCAAGTGCATCAAGCCTGTGTGGCACGAGAGTGGGTGCAGCGGTAGAGTGAGTCCTAGCAAGAGATCAAGACTGTCTGATGATATCTGTTGCATCAAGAAGAGCAAGAAGAGGTTGCGCAGGCTGTGAACTTTGTGATCAAGCAGCAAGCTATACCAGCTAGCCTGGCTGAAGTGCAGTTAAGACTAGTGCAGCAGATCTGTGCTACAAGAATACAGTTGAAGACTGCACTTGAGGAGATGACAGCAAGTGCATAGACAAATCAATCTTCATGGAGAACTAGAGCTGTCTGAGCACTCATTTAGATTTCTGTCTGTACTATAGGTATGTTATCTATCAGAATTTGCTGTTATTTTCTCCATATCAGTACTTCTGCAAACAACTTTTGGAAGACAAAAATTTACTGAAATCAACACTACAACAACTTTCCAACTATATGAAGTTTCTTTATTGTCTGCAAAGGCTCTTTTACCTAGAGAGAAAGGAAAAAGTGTGGCTGTAACACTTTAGATAGGTTTGCATGCATTATTGTTCTGAAAGGTGAAGAGGTAGTCTGAGCTGCCATTGATTGGGCATATGTACATGCATGTAAGTATTTTAATGCACACACTTATATACATCTATAAAACAGCACCTTAATTTGGTTTGTCAAAAGTGACTTGTCCTAGCTACAGTGTGACATTCATTTGTTCAAGTTATGGACTGAACAAGTTTTACAAGTTACAAAGTCAGAATCTAGTTTGATGCAATTGTTATTGATGTACATTTTACCATGTATGCAGTATATATTTATGCATGCAATTTACAAACTACTTGTATAAAAACAACCTTACACTACAGTGGTGATTAGCTATAATTACTGAGGAATAAATTAAGTGGCATATTGACACATTCCAATAATGATTGCAAGATGAATGATGTTAGCTGTAGCTCCTTTTCCTCCTTCTTAGTAGCTCATATCCCTTATCAAACTCCTCCAGCATGGCTCTAAGCACAGGGTCCATTCTGTAATCCTGTGTGGAGAGTTGTGCACTGACTCCTCCTCTAGCTGGGAAATGCATGTAAGAGATGACAGGTTTCTCAGTTGAGGAAGTCCGCTTAAATGGATCGGGGTAGCTGTTGGTGGTATAGGATCAACACAGATGTTGTGATGACCCATCACTTTCAACTGAGAAAGTAAGTTACTTGCTAATCAAGAAAAACTTTGCAAACCAAGAGCATCAAAATGTGAAATGTGTATGGTTTTGTTGTTGTAGCATGCAACCCCCCCAATTTTTGTTTGTTGGATTCAGTGGCTGTGAAAGAGGCTATTACACCTTGGAGCAGTTAAAAAATGTTGTGGATGAATGTGAAATCATTGTTTCACACAATGTCATGAAAATTTTCTGACCTCAAGTGCTGCTATTTTGTATAGATTCTGTCATAGTGCATGGTATTGTTACAGTGTGTTGGGCTAATGTTCATGATGTCTTTCTTCAACCCACACTCCTGCAACTTTATGGTCCACATGTTCACAGTATGCTAAATCTCTTGAAGCCAGGACCAAACCAGCAGTATGTTGATCTCACTGTATCATTTGAGAATGAACAGGAAGAAGGTACGCCTGGACCACCCATCAGATAATACTTATAGAAAACTAGATTTTTTATTCTGTAGTACTTTGATGAGACTAGTGGTCAGTATAATTACTTTCCTGTGAGTGAAGTGCTGACAGCTTAATCTCAGTAACTCACCTGTTGCGTGTGTACAGCAAAACAGTGCTTTTACTGTGCTAGACGGGTGTGATTATTTTATGAATAGACAACAGAACATTCTTTACAATGTAAAGATTTCTTGGCTTACTCTCGTACATAGGCAAGCATTCGGCAAAAATAAGGTGCTAAATTGCACTACATATACATCACTATGCTGGCACCACCCATACTTTAAACTTTCAGCCATGCAAACAATGTCAGTGTGGTTCACCTGAAATACATGCGTGAAGGTGAAGCTTTAGTGTGCGATTTTTCAACACATTAGTTGTGGGAAACTACTATACATGTTGATATGTATATCATGGTCTATTATACTTCAGGCAATGAAGCTCAATATTTTTGGGCACTTCCATGCTGATGCATAGAATATAGTTATGTACAAATCTGTAAGCAGTATAGATTACAAGCCAATGAGGTACAGTTATATATACAAAAGGTAGGAGAGTTCTAGCTCTCTGTGAGATCTGTCTATGCGCTCGCTGTCATCATCTCAACTGCAGTCTTCAGCTGCACTCTCGTGGTACAGATCCACTGCGCAAGTGTCAACTGCACTTCAACCACATTTTGTAGCTTGCTTCTCGATATCAAAGTTCACAGCCTGCGCAACCTCTTCTTGCTCTTCTTGGTGCAGCAGATGTCATCAGACTGTCTTGGTCTCTTGCTGGGACTCACTCTCCCACTACACCCACTCTCATGCCAGACAGGCTTGATGCACTTGAATGGAACAGCAGCTGAACACGTCTTTTTGGTCTGGATTTGTGTCAAGGTGTTAGGGGAGAAGGTAGCAAGTGGCTGCCTCTGAGTGGGAAACACAATGAGCTCCATCTGCTTCTTTGACACATGATGGTTTTCAGCATTCTCCTTGCACTTCTTGCGGTAGGCAGAGACTTTGTCCATGAGTTTGGGAACAGAGGAGACCTGACAGTTCCATGTTGTACAGACTTGCAGACAGCTACACAGGTCAGTGGTGTTCAAGAGGGAAAATACTTCTCTCCGCAATCAGAGGCACTCCTGCTAAATACAGCTCAGTTGGGATATCCTTGTGCTCTTGAGGGTAGGTGAGCAGCTCCAGTGATCCCTTGGTAGAGTAAGGCATCTTGAAGACAAACTGTGAGTGAACAATAACAAAGTGATATGAGGTATGTAGTGAATGAAAACTTTTGATGAATTCATGAGAGAGGGAGGCATTTTTGTAGAAATCCTTTCATCCATTCCTCATACGCCATGCGCCGGGGGAATTTTTGAAACTCCAGGCTCCAGCCTAGACGGTGTAGGAGTTCTAATTGACCAATCAGATTGCAGCGTGCGAAGCGCCGCCTAGCGGCCCCCGTACGTAACTGGTGTGGGCGTCTTGTTTTGCGAAGCTTGTCTGCCTTGATTTCATACTCACGAAAAGTCCATAAGGAAGGCTTGTCTGTTTCGGTGTGTTCTGCCACATAGCTTGATTAGGAAAGTGTAAGCTCACCTGCCAGGAGAAATGACTCTCTCTCGCATGGTACAAAGGTTCATAAAAGAGTAGGAAAATAGAGAGGTCATCCTCCAGCACACCCCTCTGAATACTAAGAGAAAGACTAGCTACACGAACTTGGACAAGTTTTGGCCTGCTACTACATGTCGGACTCGCTCTGTCTCGACCTTCGTGACTGAGCCGCCGTGGCCGCCAGAGGCACTTGGCGCGCTTAAATGTGATTGGTGGATTGGAATACAACTCTACTCTCGGGGTCTGTCTAGGCTGGAGTTCGAAACCTCTCCTGGCGCATGGCGCATGGCCTCTCAGATGAAATGGACGTAAGAATTGCTACAAAGGTGCCCCTCTCTCGTGGATTTATCACATTCATACCTCCTGCCACCTTGCTATTGTTCACTCACAGTTTGTCTTGAAGATGCCTTATTATACCAAGGGTTCACTGGAGATGATCACCTGCACTTGGCCTCCACCGCACCAGGACATCCTAACTGAGCTATACTCAGCAGGACTGCCCTTGATTGCAGAGAGAATCTTCTCCCTCTTAAACCCTGCAAGCTGACATGATTAGCTGTCTTTACAACATGGAACTATCAAGTGTCCTCTCCTCCCAAATTCATGAACAAAGTTTCTGCCTACCACAAGAAGTGCAAAGAGAATGCTGAAAACCATCATGTGTCTAAGAAGCAAGTAGAATTCGTTGTGTTTCCCATTCAGAGGCAGCCACTTGCTACCTTCTCCCCTAACACCTTGACACAAATCCAGACCAAAAAGACGTGTTCAGTTGCTGTTCCATTCAAGTGCATCAAGCCTGTCTGGCACGAGAGTGGGTGCAGCGGTAGAGTGAGTCCTAGCAAGAGATCAAGACTGTCTGATGATATCTGTTGCATCAAGAAGAGCAAGAAGAGGTTGCGCAGGCTGTGAACTTTGTGATCAAGCAGCAAGCTATACCAGCCTGGCTGAAGTGCAGTTAAGACTAGTGCAGCAGATCTGTGCTACAAGAATGCAGTTGAAGACTGCACTTGAGGAGATGACAGCAAGTGCATAGACAAATCAATCTTCATAGAGAACTAGAGCTGTCTGAGCACTCATTTAGATTTCTGTCTGTACTATAGGTATGTTATCTATCAGAATTTGCTGTTATTTTCTCCATATCAGTACTTCTGCAAACAACTTTTGCAAGACAAAAATTTACTGAAATCAACACTACAACAACTTTCCAACTATATGAAGTTTCTTTATTGTCTGCAAAGGCTCTTTTACCTAGAGAGAAAGGAAAAGTGTGGCTGTAACACTTTAGATAGGTCTGCATGCATTATTGTTCTGAAAGGTGAAGAGGTAGTCTGAGCTGCCATTGATTGGGCATATGTACATGCATGTAAGGATTTTAATGCACACACTTATATACATCTATAAAACAGCACCCTTAATTTGGTTTGTCAAAAGTGGCTTGTCCTAGCTACAGTGTGACATTCATTTGTTCAAGTTATGGACTGAACAAGTTTTACAAGTTACAAAGTCAGAATCTAGTTTGATGCAATTGTTATTGATGTACATTTTACCATGTATGCAGTATATATTTATGCATGCAATTTACAAGCTACTTGTATAAAAACAACCTTACACTACAGTGGTGATTAGCTATAATTACTGAGGAATAAATTAAGTGGCATATTGACACATTCCAATAATGATTCCAAGATCAATGATGTTAGCTGTAGCTCCTTTTCCTCCTTCTTAGTAGCTCATATCCCTTATCAAACTCCTCCAGCATGGCTCTAAGCACAGTTGCCATTCTGTAATCCTGTGTGGAGAGTTGTGCGCTGATTCCTCCTCTAGTTGGGAAATGCATGCAAGAGATGACAGGTTTCTCAGTTGAGGAAGTCCGCTTAAATGGATCGGGGTAGCTGTTGGTGGTATAGGATCAACACAGATGTTGTGATGACCCATCACTTTCAACTGAGAAAGTAAGTACTTGCTAATCAAGAAAAACTTTGCAAACCAAGAGCATCAAAATATGAAATGTGTATGGTTATGTGGTTGTAGCATGCAATCCCCCAATTTTTGTTGGATTCAGTGGCTGCGAAAGAGGCTATTACACCTTTGGAGCAGTTAGAAAATGTTGTGGATGCATGTAAAACCATGAAATCATTGTTTCACACAATGTCATGAAAATTTTCTGACCTCAAGTGTGGTATTGTTACAGTGTGTTGGGCTAATGTTCATGATGTCTTTCTTCAACCCACACTCCTGCAACTTTATGGTCCACATGTTCACAGTATGCTAAATCTCTTGAAGCCAGGACCAAACCAGCAGTATGTTGATCTCACTGTATCATTTGAGAATGAACAGGAAGAAAGAACGCCTGGACCACACATCAGATAATACTTTTAGAAAACTAGATTTTATACTCTGTAGTACTTTGATGAGACTAGTGGTCAGTATAATTACTTTGCTGTGAGTGGAAGTGTCAACAGCTTCAACTCAGTAACTCACCTGTTGCGTGTGTACAGCAAAACAGTGCTTTTACTGTGCTAGACGGGTGTGATTATTTTATGAATAGACAACAGAACATTCTTTACAATGTAAAGTTCTCTTGGCTTACTCTCGTACACAGGCTTGCTCTTTTGTTTAAAATAAGAAATCCAGCCTGGGTACGAGGCTGGAGGGCTCAATTTGTTGTCCATGTGTCTGTATGGTCCAAATCATGGAAAAAGACAGTCTAACCCTGCCTGCAATCACTAGTCTCCTAAATCCACCTAGTCTCTTGTACTCCATTTCTTGTGGCCTGTCAACTATGTATCACTCTCATCAATTCCAAGTCCCAAATCTTTTGTGTTGCAGCATTATAAATTTAGGACATTTCCAATCGCCACTAACTTTTGTCTACTGTGGGATCCATTCCCAAACTTGAAACTTTGCCACAAAGAATTGGACACACATCAGCAACAAAGTCAGTATTATAAATATATTTGTGCTTCACCGCCAACAGCATATATTATTTCACTATGATGCACTGTAAGAGTATAGAATAGTTTCTCTCTTGTGTTGTAGGCCTATATATGTATGAGGCTTACATTGTCAATATTTCTGTGATAGGTGTAGCTGTCAACAGTAGGAATGGCACATTTGGAAATAATGTGTCAACTGTTGTATTGTTTGTGAAATGCCAGCCATTCGTAAGGTGAGCCCGCTGCAACCTTCTCTTAAACTCCTGGCCAGCACCCCATGTGTGTATCACCACAGTTTTTTTGCTCCAATTAAGGTCATGTGATGTGGCCCAAGATATGCCTTTGCCTTTTTACTCATCTACCATCAGTGATAATGTAGTTGAAATGTCAATACTTGTACCTTTCCAGCATTAACTGCAGGAGATTGGTGACAGAGACTTCTCCATGCTACCCAGTTGGTTGGACTATAGACAAGTTTTCATCACTAGAAGCGATGGACTTTACTAGGTGGCCAGATCATTGTTTACATGCCAGAATCCACTTAACCACTTTCTGCACTTGCTCAGGGCAATGCAACCAGTGAGTTTTGTGAGAGTATACTCTGTGTGTTCATGCTCGGTTATCATCCCATGTTAATACAACAGCACCGGGAGATGTGGTTCTTTGATTGTTCATGCACAATGTTGTAACATCATGGATAACCACCACCAGGTGGCCATACCACATAAGGTGAACAGCCTGGATCCAAAGTTCTCGGAAGTTGCTGTGCAAACTGCCTAGAGTTAAGCTGTATTGTCTTTGTTGTTTCACATCTGTCACAGCCCCATCTCCAGGTATATGCAGAAGAGGTTGGATGCACTTAGGTACCTGTATGGAACTCTCTATCTCATATAGTTAGGATTACATAGTTCCATGAAGTTTTGTCATAAAATGTATACATGAGAATTTTCCTGTCCCCACTACATTGAAGATGGGTATTCCATGGGTAGTTGAGTGCATACATAGCTTGCTTACAGCTAACTGTACACAGTGAGTTTGCTCAGATGTACTAACAATGCATTCATGTGTGACAATTTATCTTGTGCATGTTTTCGCTAGACTCTCAGACAGTTGTCTGTATACAAAATTATTTTCTGATGGAAAGCTAGCTCTGATCTGTTCAGTCCACTTCCTCTCTACAGCTGTCACACCTTCCTTCCTCACTACTTTTCCACAAAAGTGCACCTTCATCCTGACTACTTTTCCATACTGATTTTATGCTTACTTCCTTCATTTACCTTAATATGAGTGCATGCAAGTACAGCACATTTCAGTTAAGGGAATTAAGCATAACAAGATTACTTGTATGCTAGACCCACAGACCAGACTCTCCCCCTGTGAGAGTCTGGCTGGTAAGACTACCATTATAACGTGGACACGGGAAATCTCTATGTGCAGTTGTTCACATAACTTGCAGGTGTATCAAATATATAAAAAGCCAGGTTTGTAAAATCAACCCAGTTGTCCTTTTGTTTGAGTCTGTGTAACTATTCACTTTATTAGTCTATTTGATTAGTTATGATAGCTCAGACTGTACTAAGGGTACATAGTCTGGCACTTGTCAATCATAGATATCTTTGTGAACTGAATTTTGTGACATGGGTGTAGGTCAAGCTAAGCAATTAAGGAGAAAACTTCTAGTGTTGGGTACAGCTAGATTTGTTACGTCTAAACCAGAGTAGTAAGAGTGGTGATATTTTACAATCAACTACGTACACCAGCTTCGGTAATCTTCAAAATGTAGAAAGCATCTTCACTCCTGCAGCACTGATTTGGACATAACAAAGATCACTACATTCAGAAGTGAATGAAACAAAAAAACAAAATAGCTTGACAAAGCCTGAAAAGCCAGAGTATCACTAATCTCACCCATGCCAACGACAGTTTCAATAACAACTATAAAAGTCATACACTCCAGAAAGGATTTGGCAAAACTAAGGTGCTAAATTGCATTACATATACATCACTATGCTGGCACCACCCATAATTTAAACCTTCAGCCATGCAAACAATGTCAGTATGGTTCACCTGAAATACATGCTTGAATCTGAAGTATTAGTGTGCGATTGTTCAACACACAAGTGAGCTCTTTATGCACCTGGTGTAAATTCAAAATTTGGAGGTTGGGCTTTCACTTTGTGGTTGCCAGAAAATTTACTTGCAGTTCAAGCAAGAAAAAATGGGAGTGGGCATATAGTACCCAGATTGAAATTGCTGTGTAATTTGCCTGGAATCATTATGAGGGAATTTTGCACATTAGTTGTAAACTACTATACATGTTGATATGTATATCATGCATGGTCTATTATACTTCAGATAAATATTTTGGGCCACTTCCATGGTGATCCAGAAAATATAGTTATGTACAAATCTGTAAGCAGTAAGATTACAAGCCAATAAGGTATAGTCATATATACAAAAGGTAGGAGAGTTCTAGGTCTCTGTGAGATCTGTCTATGCGCTCGCTGTCATCATCTCAACTGCAGTCTTCAGCTGCACCCTCGTGGTACAGATTTACTGCACAAGTGTCAACTGCACTTCAAACACATTTTGTAGCTTCCTTCTTGATCTCATAGTTCACAGCCTGCGCAACCTCTTCTTGCTCTTCTTGGTGCAGCAGATGTCATCAGACTGTCTTGGTCTCTTGCTGGGACTCACTCTCCCACTACACCCACTCTCATGCCACACAGGCTTGATGCACTTGAATGGAACAGCAGCTGAACACGTCTTTTTGGTCTGGATTTGTGTCAAGGTGTTAGGGGAGAAGGTAGCAAGTGGCTGCCTCTGAGTGGGAAACACAATGAGCTCCATCTGCTTCTTTGACACATGATGGTTTTCAGCATTCTCCTTGCACTTCTTACGATAGTCAGAGACTTTGTCCATGAGTTTGGGAACAGAGGAGACTTGACAGTTCCATGTTGTACAGACTTGCAGACAGCTACACAGGTCAGTGGTGTTCAAGAGGGAAAATACTCTCTCCGCAATCAGAGGCACTCCTGCTGAATACAGCTCAGTTGGGATATCCTTGTGCTCTTGAGGGTAGGTGAGCAGCTCCAGTGATCCCTTGGTAGAGTAAGGCATCTTGAAGACAAACTGTGAGTGAACAATAACAAAGTGATATGAGGTATGTATTCAATGAAAACTTTTGATGAATTCATGAGAGAGGGAGGCATTTTTGTAGAAATCCTTTCATCCATTCTGTCTGGCAGGTCATACACCACGCGCGCGTCGGGGGAATTTTCGAAACTCCAGGCTCCAGCCTAGACGGTGTAGGAGTTCTAATTGACCAATCAGATTGCAGCATGCGAAGCGCCGCCTTGCGGCCCTCGTGCGCTCCCCGTGCGGACTGTTGTCGTCTTGTTTTGCGTAGCTTGTCTGCCTTGATTTCATACTCAAAGAAAAAGTCCATAAGGAAGGCTTGTCTGTTTCGGTGTGTTCTGCTACATAGCTTGATTAGGAAAGTGTAAGCTCACCTGCCAGGTGAAAGGACTCTCTCTCTCTCGCATGGTACAAAGGTTCATAAAAGAGTAGGAAAATAGAGAGGTCATCCTCCAGCACACCCCTCTGAATACTAAGAGAAAGACTAGCTACACGAACTTGGACAAGTTTTGGCCTGCTACTACATGTCGGACTCGCTCTGTCTCGACCTTCGTGACTAAGCCGCCGGGGCCGCCAGAGGCAATTGGCGCGCAGAAATGTGATTGGTGGATTGGAATACAACTCTACTCTCGGGTCTGTCTAGGCTGGAGTTTCGAAACCTCTCCTGGCGCATGGCGCATTGCCTCTCAGACGAAATGGACGTAAGAATTGCTACAAAGGTGCCCCTCTCTCGTGGATTTATCACATTCATACTTCCTGCCACCTTGCTATTGTTCACTCACAGTTTGTCGTGAAAATGCCTTATTCTACCAAGGGTTCACTGGAGATGATCACCTGCACTTGGCCTCCACAGCACATGGACATCCCAACTGAGCTGTACTCAGCAGGAGTGCCCTTGATTGTACTCAGCAGGAGTTCCCTTGATTGTACTCAACAGGAGTGCCCTTGATTGCAGAGAGAATCTTCTCCCTCTTGAACCCTGCATGCTGACATGATTAGCTGTCTGCAAGTCTGTACAACATGGAACTATCAAGTGTCCTCTCCTCCCAAATTCATTAACAAAGATTCTGCCTACCACAAGAAGTGCAAAGGGAATGCTGAAAACCATCAATTGTCTAAAGAAGCAAATAGAATTCGTTGTGTTTCCCATTCAGAGGCAACCACTTGCTACCTTCTCCCCTAACACCTTGACACAAACCCAGACAAAAAAGATGTGTTCAGCTGCTGTTCCATTCAAGTGCATCAAGCCTGTGTGGCACGAGAGTGGGTGCAGCAGGAGAGTGAGTCCTAGCAAGAGATCAAGACAGTCTGATGACATCTGTTGCACCAAGAAGAGCAAGAAGAGGTTGCGCAGGCTGTGAACTTTGTGATCAAGCAGCAAGCTATACCAGCCTGGCTGAAGTGCAGTTAAGACTAGTGCAGCAGATCTGTGCTACAAGAATGCAGTTGAAGACTGCACTTGAGGAGATGACAGCAAGTGCATAGACAAATCAATCTTCATAGAGAACTAGAGCTGTCTGAGCTCTCATTTGGATTTCTGTCTGTACGATAGGTATGTTATCTATCAGAATTTGCTGTTATTTTCTCCATACAGATCTGTACTTCTGCAAACAACTTTGCACGAAAAAATTTTTACTGAAAACAACACTACAATAACTTTACAACTCTATGAAGTTTCTTTATTGTCTGCAAAGGCTCTTTTACCTAGAGAGAAAGGAAAAAGTGTGGCTGTAACACTTTAGATAGGTCTGCATGCATTATTGTTCTGAAAGGTGAAGAGGTAGTCTGAGCTGCCATTGATTGGGCATATGTACATGCATGTAAGGATTTTAATGCACACACTTATACATCTATAAAACAGCACCATAATTTGGGTTGTCAAAAGTGGCTTGTCCTAGCTACAGTGTGACATTGATTTGTTCAAGTTATGGACTGAACAAGTTTTACAAGTTACAAAGTCAGAATCGAGTTTGATGCAATTGTTATTGATGTTCATTTTACCATGTACTCAGTATATATTTATGCATGCAATTTACAAACTACTTGTATGAAAACAACCTTACACTACAGTGGTGATTTGCTATTATTCCTGATGAATAAAGTAAGTGACATATTGACACATTCCAATAATGATTCCAAGATCAATGATGTTAGCTGTAGCTCCTTTTCCTCCTTCTTAGTAGCTCATATCCCTTATCAAACTCCTCCAGCATGCCTCTAAGCACAGGGCCCATTCTGTAATCCTGTGTGGAGAGTTGTGCACTGATTCCTCCTCTATAGTTGGGAAATGCATGGAAGAGATAACAGGTTTCTCAGTTGAGGAAGTCCGCTTAAATGGATCGGGGTAGCTGTTGGTGGTATAGGATCAACACAGATGTTGTGATGACCCATCACTTTCAACTGAGAAAGTAAGTTACTTGCTAATCAAGAAAAACTTTGCAAACCAAGAGCATCAAAATATGAAATGTGTATGGTTATGTGGTTGTAGCATGCAACCCCCAAATGATACAGTGAGATCAACATACTGCTGGTTTGGTCCTGGCTGCAAGAGATTTAGCATATTGTGAACATGTGGACCATAAAGTTGCAGGAGTGTGGGTTGAAGAAAGACATCATGAACATTAGCCCAACACACTGTAACAATACCACACTTGAGGTCAGAAAATTTTCATGACATTGTGTGAAACAATGATTTCATGGTTTTACATGCATCCACAACATATTTTAACTGCTCCAAGGTGTAATAGCCTCTTTCACAGCCACTGAATCCAACAATAATTTGAGAATGAACAGGAAGAAGATGTGCCTGGACCATCCATCAGATAATACTTTTAGAAAACTAGCTTTTATACTCTGTAGTACTTTGATGAGACTAGTGGTCAGTATAATTACTTTCCTGTGAGTGGAAGTGCTGACAGCTTCAACTCAGTAACTCACCTGTTGCGTGTGTACAGCAAAACAGTGCTTTTACTGTGCTAGATGGGTGTGATTATTTTATGAATAGACAACAGAACATTCTTTACAATATAAAGTTCTCTTGGCTTACACTCGTACACAGGCTTGCTCTTTTGTTTAAAATAAGAAATTCAGCCTGGGTACGAGGCTGGAGGGCTCAATTTATTCTCCATGTGTCTGTATGGTCCAAATCATAGAAAAAGACAGTCTAACCGTGCCTGCAATCACTACTCTCCTAAATCCACCTAGTCTCTTGTACTCCATTTCTTGTGGCCTGTCAACTATGTATCACTCTCATCAATTCCAAGCCCAAAATCTTTTGTGTTGCAGCATTATAAATTTAGGACATTTCCAATCGCCACTAACTTTTGTCTACTGTGGGATCCATTCCAAAACTTGAAACTTTGCCACAAAAAATTGGACACACATCAGCAACAAAGTCAGTATTATAAATATATTTATGCTTCACCGCCAACAGCATATATTATTTCACTATGATGCACTGTCAGAGTATAGAATAGTTTCTCTCTTGTGTTGTAGGCCTATATATGTATGAGGCTTACATTGTCAATATTTCTGTGATAGGTGTAGCTGTCAACAGTAGGAATGGCACATTTGGAAATAATGTGTCAACTGTCGTATTGTTTGTGAAATGCCAGCCATTCGTAAGGTGAGCCCGCTGCAACCTTCTCTTAAACTCCTAGCCAGCACCCCATGTGTGTATCACCACAATTTTGTTGCTCCAATTAAGGTCATGTGATGTGGCCCAAGATATGCCTTTGCCTTTTTACTCATCTACCATCAGTGATAATGTAGTTGAAATGTCAATACTTGTACCTTTCCAGCATTAACTGCAGGAGATTGGTGACAGAGACTTCTCCATGCTACCCAGTTGGTTGGACTATAGACAAGTTTTCATCACTAGAAGCGATGGACTTTACTAGTTTCGCCAGATCATTGTTTACATGCCAGAATCCATTAAACCACTTTCTGCACTTCCTCAGGGCAATGCAACCAGTGAGTTTTGTGAGAGTGTTCATGCTCGGTTTTCGTGCCATGTTAATACAACAGCACCGGGAGACGTGGTTCTTTGATTGTTCATGCACAATGTTGTAACATCATGGATAACCACCACCAGGTGGCCATACCACATAAGGTGAACAGCCTGGATCCAAAGTTCTCGGAAGTTGCTGTGCAAACTGCCTAGAGTTAAGCTGTATTGTCTTTGTTGTTTCACATCTGTCACAGCCCCATCTCCAGGTATATGCAGAAGAGGTTGGATGCACTTAGGTGCCTGTATGGAACTCTCTATCTCATATAGTTAGGATCACATAGTTCCATGAAGTTTTGTCATAAAATGTATACATGAGAATTTTCCTGTCCCCACTACATTGAAGATGGGTATTCCATGGGTAGTTGAGTGCATACATAGCTTGCTTACAGCTAACTGTACACAGTGAGTTTGCTCAGATGTACTAACAATGCATTCATGTGTGACAATTTATCTTGTGCATGTTTTCACTAGACTCTCAGACAGTTGTCTGTATACAAAATTATTTTCTGATGGAAAGCTAGCTCTGATCTGTGCAGTCCACTTCCTCTCCACAGCTGTCACACCTTCCTTCCTGACTACTTTTCCACAAAAGTGCACCTTCATCCTGACTACTTTTCCATACTGATTTTATGCTTACTTCCTTCATTTACCTTAATATGAGTGCATGCAACTACAGCACATTTCAGTTAAGGGAATTAAGCATAACAAGATTACTTGTATGCTAGACCCACAGACCAGACTCTCCCCCTGTGAGAGTCTGGCTGGTAAGACTACCATTATAACGTGGACACGGGAAATCTCTATGTGCAGTTGTTCACATAACTTGCAGGTGTATCAAATATATAAAAAGCCAGGTTTGTAATATCAACCCAGTTGTCCTTTTGTTTGAGTCTGTGTAACTGTTCACTTTATTAGTCTATTTGATTAGTTATGGTAGCTCAGACTGTACTAAGGGTACATAGTCTGGCACTTGTCAATCATAGATATCTTTGTGAACTGAATTTTGTGACATGGGTGTAGGTCAAGCTAAGCAATTCCGGAGAAAACTTCTAGTGTTGGGTACAGCTAGATTTGTTACGTCTAAACCAGAGTAGTAAGAGTGGTGATATTTTGCAATCAACTACGTACACCAGCTTCGGTAATCTTCAAAATGTAGAAAGCATCTTCACTCCTGCAGCACTGATTTGGACATAACAAAGATCACTACATTCAGAAGTGAATGAAACAAAAAACAAAATAGCTTGACAATTCGCTGAAAAGCCAGAGTATCACTAATCTCCCCCATGCCAACGACGGTTTCAATAACAACTATAAAAGTCATACACTCCAGAAAGGATTTGGCAAAACTAAGGTGCTAAATTGCATTAAGGTGGCGGGGGAAGTCACTCAGCGGAGGTTAACGAAAACATAAACCTGGGTTACAGTCAGGACCAGTGTTACTCCTAGTTTCAGGGTTAGAGTTTGGTTTAGGGCAATCTTGCTTTCCCTAATTTTAAAAAAGGGTTTTAGTAGCTCATTAATATATTCATGAACCAAAATTGCCACTCGATGGACGCATCTACACGCTCACTGTAGGTAGCGTCCTAACCACCAATGTATCTCAAATCAGTCTGTGCCAGCTTTTGTTCAGAGCTACTCCCAAAGTCAGGCTAGACTCATGTTTGTCACTACTCTTGGAATGGACAACTTTGACTGCACCAAAATGAATGCACGTTTCAAAAAATTCACAGCTTGTCTACGGGAGGGGCTCATTCACGAGTGCAAGCAAGCATTACTAGCCCCACCTCTCCCCCTTATGTCGCTAAACAACTCACGGCTCTGTTCCACACACAACCACCGTTCAGCTCCCTTGGGTACCAGAGTGTAGCACCAACGATAAATTGCGTATTCTAGTTAAAGCCCAGCCCAGCACTCGAAGCACCTGGCCACGGTCACCAACTAGGCTAGGCATACGATCGCAAGACCTGGGCCTGCCCAATGAGTACAGTCTTGGCCACTGTGGCCTTTCTGCTGCTTCTAGACGCAAGCTTGCTTTCACAAGCAGGCACTACGTACTACTCACAGCTACTGACACTACAGCACTCTACTAAACTCCTTCTTTTTTTTTTTTCTTTTTTTTTATTTTTTATTTTTAAGTCGATCTAAGCTTATCTTCAAAGTTCCGACCACCACATGAAGGGTACCGCCAGGCCACATCTTAACTAACTTAATTATAAACTGATTATTGGATGTCAATACCGACAGGAAATGGGGAAAATCCCCAATTTTACGGACCGTGAACGGATGAAGACTCCCAAAACGGACTGTGCGCTTAAAGTTTACAAAGACAAAGAATTCTATCAGCTTGGATTCCAGGTTTGTTGACCTTGAAAACACAGGGTTCCCTGCCACCTTAAGATGCTGCACATAACTGAACCTATGAATATTCCACATGTTACATTTGTCAAGTCAACCCAATCCAGTGCTACTACAGAACAAACATGACACCACTAATCATATTCTTGAGGTCCAATGAACGGAATGTTGCCTAGGGGTGCCTCACAGAGCTAGCTAAATTCAACCAATTAATATGCATGAGGAGAGAGATTGCCTGACTTCCAGCCGGAATTACATGCCTTTAATGACATTCATTGATCTCAAATGGGACATGAACAACATTCACAAGTATCCGAGGAGGGTTAATGAGATTCATAGCCCTGTTCTGTTCAGGTTTGAGTCCATGAAAGGCTTAGGGCATGCTCATAAATATTCAACATCATTTACACATTCCTTTCAACCCCAAACCAAGCTGCCAGTGCTTCAACAGAAGGTCAATAATGAGGTTCATGAGACTCAACATACTCTAACCCTCCCATTGGACAGCTGACTGAACCCAGGGTTGTTCATGGGTAATGCTGAGGTCTAGTTAAAGCCAACTCATTAATATTCATGAGGTGGGCAGAAACACTCCAGATTTTAGAGCTCGGTCGGGCTTTAATTAGATTCATAGGCTCAATTAGGGTTAGGGAGATTAGGGTTAATGAGATTAGGGTTAGGGATTTTAGGGTTAGGCAAACTAGGGTTAGGGCTAGGGCTAGACTTAGGGTCTTAAGGTGGCGGGGGAAGTCACTCGGCGGAGGTTAACGAAAACATAAACCTGGGTTACAGTCAGGACCAGTGTTACTCCTAGTTTCAGGGTTAGGGTTTGGTTTAGGGCAATCTTGCTTTCCCTAATTTTAAAAAAGGGTTTTAGTAGCTCATTAATATATTCATGAACCAAAATTGCCACTCGATGGACGTATCTACACGCTCACTGTAGGTAGCGTCCTAACCACCAATGTATCTCAAATCAGTCTGTGCCAGCTTTTGTTCAGAGCTACTCCCAAAGTCAGGCTAGACTCATGTTTGTCACTACTCTTGGAATGGACAACTTTGACTGCACCAAAATGAATGCACGTTTCAAAAAATTCACAGCTTGTCTACGGGAGGGGCTCATTCACGAGTGCAAGCAAGCATTACTAGCCCCACCTCTCCCCCTTATGTCGCTAAACAACTCACGGCTCTGTTTCACACACAACCACCGTTCAGCTCCCTTGGGTACCAGAGTGTAGCACCAACGATAAATTGCGTATTCTAGTTAAAGCCCAGCCCAGCACTCGAAGCACCTGGCCACGGTCACCAACTAGGCTAGGCATACGATCGCAAGACCTGGGCCTGCCCAATGAGTACAGTCTTGGCCACTGTGGCCTTTCTGCTGCTTCTAGACGCAAGCTTGCTTTCACAAGCAGGCACTACGTACTACTCACAGCTACTGACACTACAGCACTCTACTAAACTCCTTCTTTTTTATTTTTATTTATTTTTTTTTATTTTTAAGTCGATCTAAGCTTATCTTCAAAGTTCCGACCACCACATGAAGGGTACCGCCAGGCCACATCTTGACTAACTTAATTATAAACTGATTATTGGATGTCAATGCCGACAAGAAATAGGGAAAATCCCCAATTTTACGGACCGTGAACGGATGAAGACTCCCAAAACGGACTGTGCGCTTAAAGTTTACAAAGACAAAGAATTCTATCAGCTTGGATTCCAGGTTTGTTGACCTTGAAAACACAGGGTTCCCTGCCACCTTAAATATACGTCACTATGCTGGCACCACCCATAATTTAAACCTTAAGCCATGCAAACAATGTCAGTGTGGTTCACCTGAAATACATGCTTGAAGCTGAAGTATTAGTGTGCGATAGTTCAACACACAAGTGAGCTCTTTATGCACCTGGTGTAAATTCAAAATTTGGAGGTTGGGTTTTCACTTTGTGGTTGCCAGAAAATTTACTTGCAGTTCAAGCAAAAAAAAATGGGAGTGGGCATATAGTACCCAGATTGAAATTGCTGTGTAATTTGCCTGGAATCATTATGAGGAAATTTTGCACATTAGTTGTAAACTACTATAGATGTTGATATGTATATCATGCATGGTCTATTATACTTCAGATAAATATTTTGGGCCACTTCCATGGTGATCCAGAAAATATAGTTATGTACAAATCTGTAAGCAGTAAGATTACAAGCCAATAAGGTATAGTAATATATACAAAAGGTAGGAGAGTTCTAGCTCTCTGTGAGATCTGTCTATGCGCTCGCTGTCATCATCTCAACTGCAGTCTTCAGCTGCACTCTCGTGGTACAGATCTACTGCACAAGTGTCAACTGCACTTCAACCACATTTTGTAGCTTGCTTCTCGATATCAAAGTTCACAGCCTGCGCAACCTCTTCTTGCTCTTCTTGGTGCAGCAGATGTCATCAGACTGTCTTGGTCTCTTGCTGGGACTCACTCTCCCACTACACCCACTCTCATGCCACACAGGCTTGATGCACTTGAATGGAACAGCAGCTGAACACTTCTTTTTGGTCTGGATTTGTGTCAAGGTGTTAGGGGAGAAGGTAGCAAGTGGCTGCCTCTGAGTGGGAAACACAATGAGCTCCATCTGCTTCTTTGACGCATGATGGTTTTCAGCATTCTCCTTGCACTTCTTGCGGTAGGCAGAGACTTTGTCCATGAATTTGGGAGCAGAGGAGACCTGATAGTTCCATGCTATACACACTTGCAGACAGCTACACAGGTCAGTGGTGTTCAAGAGGGAAAATACTCTCTCTGCAATCAGAGGCACTCCTGCTGAATACAGCTCAGTTGGGATATCCTTGTGCTCTTGAGGGTAGGTGAGCAGCTCCAGTGATCCCTTGGTAGAGTAAGGCATCTTGAAGACAAACTGTGAGTGAACAATAACAAAGTGATATGAGGTATGTATTCAATGAAAACTTTTGATGAATTCATGACAGAGGGGGGCATTTTTGTAGAAATCCTTTCATCCATTCCTGTCTGGCAGGTCATACGCCACGCGCCGGGGGAATTTTCGAAACTCCCGTCTCCAGCCTAGACGGTGTAGGAGTTCTAATTGACCAATCAGATTGCAGCGTGCGAAGCGCCGCCTTGCGGCCCTCGTGCGTCCTCCGTGCGGCCTGTTGTCGTCTTGTTTTGCGAAGCTTGTCTGCCTTGATTTCATACTCAAGAAAAAAAGTCCATAAGGAAGGCTTGTCTGTTTCGGTGTGTTCTGCCACATAGCTTGATTAGGAAAGTGTAAGCTCACCTGCAAGGAGAAAGGACTCTCTCTCTCGCATGGTACAAAGGTTCATAAAAGAGTAGGAAAATAGAGAGGTCATCCTCCAGCACACCCCTCTGAATACTAAGAGAAAGACTAGCTACACGAACTTGGACAAGTTTTGGCCTGCTACTACATGTCGGACTCGCTGTGTCTCGACCTTCGTAACTGAGCCGCGGGGGCCGCCAGAGGCAATTGGCGCGCTGAAATGTGATTGGTGGATTGGCCTACTCTCGAGTCTGTCTAGGCTGGAGTTTCGAAACCTCTCCTGGCGCATGGCGCATGGCCTCTCAGACGAAATGGACGTAAGAATTGCTACAAAGGTGCCCCTCTCTCATGGATTCATACCTCCTGCCACCTTGCTATTGTTCACTCACAGTTTGTCTGGAAGATGCCTTATTCTACCAAGGGTTCACTGGAGATGATCACCTGCACTTGGCCTCCACAGCACAAGGACATCTCAACTGAGCTGTACTCAGCAGGAGTGCCCTTGATTGTACTCAGCAGGAGTGCCCTTGATTGCAGAGAGAATCTTCTCCCTCTTGAACCCTGCATGCTGACATGATTAGCTGTCTGCAAGTCTGTACAACATGGAACTATCAAGTGTCCTCTCCTCCCAAATTTATGAACAAAGATTCTGCCTACCACAAGAAGTGCAAAGAGAATGCTGAAAACCATCATGTGTCTAAAGAAGCAAATAGAATTCGTTGTGTTTCCCACTCAGAGGCAGCCACTTGCTACCTTCTCCCCTAACCCCTTGACACAAATCCAGACCAAAAACATGTGTTCAGCTGCTGTTCCATTCAAGTGCATCAAGCCTGTGTGGCACGAGAGTGGGTGCAGCGGGAGAGTGACTCCTAGCAAGAGATCAAGACAGTCTGATGACATCTGTTGCACCAAGAAGAGCAAGAAGAGGTTGCGCAGACTGTGAACTTTGTGATCAAGCAGCAAGCTACCAGCCTGGCTGAAGTGCAGTTAAGACTAGTGCAGCAGATCTGTGCTACAAGAATGCAGTTGAAGACTGCACTTGAGGAGATGACAGCAAGTGCATAGACAAATCAATCTTCATAGAGAACTGGAGATGTCTGAGCACTCATTTGGATTTCTGTCTGTGCTATAGGTATGTTATCTATCAGAATTTGCTGTTATTTTCTCCATATCTGTACTTCTGCAAACAACCTTTGCAAGACAAAAATGAAATCAGCACTACAACAACTTTCCAACTGTATAAAGTTTCTTTATTCTCTGCAAAGGCTCTTTTACCTAGAGAGAAAGGAAAAAGTGTGGGTGTAACACTTTAGATAGGTCTGCATGCATTATTGTTCTGAAAGGTGAAGAGGTAGTCTGAGCTGCCATTGATTGGGCATATGTACATGCATGTAAGGATTTTAATGCACACACTTATACATCTATAAAACAGCACCATAATTTGGGTTGTAAAAAGTGGCTTGTCCTACCTACAGTGTGACATTAATTTGTTCAAGTTATGGACTGAACAAGTTTTACAAGTTACAAAGTCAGAATCGAGTTTGATGCAATTCTTATTGATGTACATTTTACCATGTATGCAGTATATATTTATGCATGCAATTTACAAACTACTTGTATAAAAACAACCTTACACTACAGTGGTGATTAGCTATAATTACTGAGGAATAAATTAAGTGGCATATTGACACATTCCAATAATGATTCCAAGATCAATGATGTTAGCTGTAGCTCCTTTTCCTCCTTCTTAGTAGCTCATATCCTTTATCAAACTCCTCCAGCATGGCTCTAAGCATAGGGCCCATTCTGTAATCCTGTGTGGAGAGTTTTGCACTGACTCCTCCTCTAGTTGGGAAATGCATGTAAGAGATGACAGGTTTCTCAGTTGAGGAAGTCCGCTTAAATGGATCGGGGTAGCTGTTGGTGGTATAGGATCAACACACATGTTGTGATGACCCATGACTTTCAACTGAGAAAGTAAGTTACTTGCTAATCAAGAAAAACTTTGCAAACCAAGAGCATGAAAATATGAAATGTGTATGGTTATGTGGTTGTAGCATGCAACCCCCCAATTTTTGTTGGATTCAGTGGTTGTGAAAGAGGCTCTTACACCTTGGAGCAGTTAAAAATTGTTGTGGATGCATGTAAAACCATGAAATCATTCTTTCACACAATGTCATGAAAATTTTCTCACCTCAAGTGCTGCTATTTTGTATAGATTCTGTCATAGTGGTATTGTTACAGTGTGTTGGGCTAATGTTCATGATGTCTTTCTTCAACCCACACTCCTGCAACTTTATGGTCCACATTTTCACAGTGTGCTAAATCTCTTGAAGCCAGGACCAAGCCAGCAGTATGTTGATCTCACTGTATCATTTGAGCATGAACAGGAAGAAGATGTGCCTGGACCACCCATCAGATAATACTTTTAGAAAACTAGAGTTTATACTATGTAGTACTTTGATGAGACTAGTGGTCAGTATAATTACTTTGCTGTGAGTGGAAGTGTCAACAGCTTCAACTCAGTAACTCACCTGTTGCGTGTGTACAGCAAAACAGTGCTTTTACTGTGCTAGACGGGTGTGATTATTTTATGAATAGACAACAGAACATTCTTTACAATGTAAACTTCTCTTGGCTTACTCTCGTACACAGGCTTGCTCTTTTGTTTAAAATAATATATTCATCCTGGGTACGAGGCTGGAGGGCTCAATTTATTTTCCATGTGTCTGTATGCTCCAAATCATGGAAAAAGACAGTCTAACCCTGCCTGCAATCACTAGTCTCCTAAATCCACCTAAGTCTCTTGTACTCCATTTCTTGTGGCCTGTCAACTATGTATCACTCTCATCAATTCCAAGCCCCAAATCTTTTGTGTTGCAGCATTATAAATTTAGACATTTCCAATCGCCACTAACTTTTGTTTACTGTGGGATCCATTCCCAAACTCAAAACTTTGCCACAAAGAATTGGACACACATCAGCAACAAAGTCAGTATTATAAATATATTTGTGCTTCACCGCCAACAGCATATATTATTTCTCTATGATGCACTGTCAGAGTATTGAATAGTTTCTCTCTTGTGTTGTAGGCCTATATATGTATGAGGCTTACATTGTCAATATTTCTGTGATAGGTGTAGCTGTCAACAGTAGGAATGGCACATTGGAAATAATGTGTCAACTGTTGTATTGTTTGTGAAATGCCAGCCATTCGTAAGGTGAGCCCGCTGCAACCTTCTCTTAAACTCCTGGCCAGCACCCCATGTGTGTATCACCACAATTTTTTTGCTCCAATTAAGGTCATGTGATGTGGCCCAAGATATGCCTTTGCCTTTTTACTCATCTACCATCAGTGATAATGTAGCTGAAATGTCAATACTTGTACCTTTCCAGCATTAACTGCAGGAGAAAGAGACTTCTCAATGCTACCCAGTTGGTTGGACTATAGACAAGTTTTCATCACTAGAAGCAATGGACTTTACTAGGTGGCCAGATCATTGTTTACATGCCAGAATCCATTTAACCACTTTCTGCACTTGCTCTGGGCAATGCAACCAGTGAGTTTTGTGACAGTATACTCTGTGTTCATGCTCGGTTTTCGTGCCATGTTAATACAACAGCACCGGGAGATGTGGTTCTTTGATTGTTCATGCACAATGTTGTGATAACCACCACCAGGTGGCCATACCACATAAGGTGAACAGCCTGGATCCAAAGTTCTCGGAAGTTGCTGTGCAAACTGCCTAGAGTTAAAGCTGTATTGTCTTTGTTGTTTCACATCTGTCACAGCCCCATCTCCAGGTATATGCAGAAGAGGTTGGATGCACTTAGGTGCCTGTATGGAACTCTCTATCTCATACAGTTAGGATCACATAGTTCCATGAAGTTTTGTCATAAAATGTATACATGAGAATTTTCCTGTCCCCACTACATTGAAGATGGGTATTCCATGGGTAGTTGAGTGCATACATAGCTTGCTTACAGCTGACTGTACACAGTGAGTTTCCTCAGATGTACTAGCAATGCATTCATGTGCGACAATTTATCTTGTGCATGTTTTCACTAGACTCTCAGCCAGTTGTCTGTATACAAAATTATTTTCTGATGGAAAGCTATAGCTCTGATCTGTTCAGTCCACTTCCTCTCCACAGCTGTCACACCTTCCTTCCTGACTACTTTTCCACAAAAGTGCACCTTCATCCTGACTACTTTTCCATACTGATTTTATGCTTACTTCCTTCATTTACTTTAATATGAGTGCATGCAAGTACAGAACATTTCAGTTAAGGGAATTAAGCATAACAAGATTACTTGTATGTTAGACCCACAGACCAGACTCTCCCCCTGTGAGAGTCTGGCTGGTAAGACTACTATTATAACGTGGACACGGGATATCTCTATGTGCAGTTGTTAACATAACTTGCAGGTGTACCAAATATATAAAAATCCAGGTTTGTAAAATCAAACCAGTTGTCCTTTTGTTTGAGTCTGTGTAGCTATTCACTTTATTAGTCTATTTGATTAGTTATGATAGCTCAGACTGTACTAAGGGTACATAGTCTGGCACTTGTCAATCATAGATATCTTTGTGAACTGAATTTTGTGACATGGGTGTAGGTCAAGCTAAGCAATTCAGGGGAAAACTTCTAGTGTTGGGTACAGCTAGATTTGTTACGTCTAAACCAGAGTAGTAAGAGTGGTGATATTTTGCAATCAACTACGTACACCAGCTTCGGTAATCTTCAAAATGTAGAGAGCATCTTCACTCCTGCAGCACTGATTTGGACATAACAAAGATCACTACATTCAGAAGTGAATGAAACAAAAAAGCAAAAGGCTGAAAAGCCAGAGTATCACTAATCTCACCCATGCCAACGACAGTTTCAATAACAACTATAAAAGTCATACACTCCAGAAAGGATTTGGCAAAACTAAGGTGCTAAATTGCATTACATGCATCATTATGCCCTGGCACCACCCATACTTAAACCTTCAGCCATGCAAAACAATGTCAGTGTGGTTCACCTGAAATACATGCTAGAAACTGAAGTATTAGTGTGCGATTGTTCAACACACAAGTGAGCTCTGTGTGCACCTGGTGTAAATTCAAAATTTGGAGGTTGGGTTTTCACTTTGTGGTTGCCAGAAAATTTACTTGCAGTTCAAGCAAGAAAAAATGGGAGTGGGCATATAGTACCTAGATTGAAATTACTGTGTAATTTGCCTGGAATCATTATGAGGAAATTTAGCACATTAGTTGTAAACTACTATACATGTTGATCTGTATATCATGCATGGTCTATTATACTTCAGATAAATATTTAGGGCCACTTCCATGGTGATCCAGAAAATATAATTATGTACAAATCTGTAAGCAGCAAGATTACAAGCCAATAAGGTACAGTTATATATACAAAAGGTAGGAGAGTTCTAGCTCTCTGTGAGATCTGTCTATGCGCTTGCTGTCATCATCTCAACTGCAGTCTTCAGCTGCACCCTCGTGGTACAGATCTACTGCACTAATGTCAATTGCACTTCAACCACATTTTGTAGCTTGCTTCTCGATATCAAAGTTCACAGCCTGCGCAACCTCTTCTTGCTCTTCTTGGTGCAGCAGATGTCATCAGACTGTCTTGGTCTCTTGCTGGGACTCACTCTCCCACTACACCCACTCTCATGCCACACAGGCTTGATGCACTTGAATGGAACAGCAGCTGAACACGTCTTTTTGGTCTGGATTTGTGTCAAGGTGTTAGGGGAGAAGGTAGCAAGTGGCTGCCTCTGAGTGGGAAACACAATGAGCTCCATCTGCTTCTTTGACACATGATGGTTTTCAGCATTCTCCTTGCACTTCTTGCGGTAGGCAGAGACTTTGTCCATGAGTTTGGGAGCAGAGGAGACCTGACAGTTCCATGTTGTACAGACTTGCAGACAGCTACACAGGTCAGTGGTGTTCAAGAGGGAAAATACTCTCTCCGCAATCAGAGGCACTCCTGCTGAATACAGCTCAGTTGGGATATCCTTGTGCTCTTGAGGGTAGGTGAGCAGCTCCAGTGATCCCTTGGTAGAGTAAGGCATCTTGAAGACAAACTGTGAGTGAACAATAACAAAGTGATATGAGGTATGTATTGAATGAAAACTTTTGATGAATTCATGAGAGAGGGAGGCATTTTTGTAGAAATCCTTTCATCCATTCCTGTCTGGCAGGTCATACGCCACGCGCCGGGGAAATTTTCGAAACTCCAGGCTCCAGCCTAGTAGGGTTGGGCGGATTATGCTGGCATAATTTTGGGAATAATAGGTACCAGAAAGCATTGAGCATTATGCGGGAATAATAGGTACATTTTGAGCATAATGTGGCTTTGGTAGACTGGTAGTCTCGTCCTCAGATCGTGTACCAGTCCCAGACCGTGTTGTATCTCGTCCCATGCCCTGTTGGTAAGCGGCAAAGTAAGGGAGCAATGATCAGCAATCGCAGAGTCTGGTGATCTACATCGAACTTTCCATGATGTTAGCGTGGCCACACCCACTGTTGCGGAACGGGGTGTGGCCACGCGAGACTACAATGGTCTATGAACTGCCATCCTGTTTCGATTTACTTTGCAAAATAATTATTCGAACATACAAGTTTGCTCCTTCCAGAAATAATGGGCATAGTTTGAGCATAATAGGCAAATTTTGGGCATAATTTTAGGCATAATTGGTACAATTTTGAGCATATTGGAATAGCATAATGGGTAAAAAATGGAGCATAATCCGCCCAACCCTACAGCCTAGACGGTGTAGGAGTTCTAATTGACCAATCAGATTGCAGCGTGCGAAGCGCAGCCCTGCGGCCCTCGTGCGCCCCCCATGCGGCCTGTTGTCGTCTTGTTTTGCGAAGCTTGTCTGCCTTGATTTCATACTCAAGTAAAAAGCTCATAAGGAAGGCTTGTCTGTTTCGGTGTGTTCTGCCACATAGCTTGATTAGGAAAGTGTAAGCTCACCTGCCAGGAGAAAGGACTCTCTCTCTCGCATGGTACAAAGGTTCATAAAAGAGTAGGAAAATAGAGAGGTCATCCTCCAGCACACCCCTCTGAATACTAAGAAAAAGACTAGTTACACGACCTTGGACAAGTTTTGGCCTGCTACTACATGTCGGTCTCGCTCTGTCTCGACCTTCGTGACTGAGCCGCCCTGGCCGCCAGAGGCACTTGGCGCGCTGAAATGTGATTGGTGGATTGGAATACAACTCTACTCTCAGGGGTCTGTCTAGGCTGGAGTTTCGAAACCTCTCCTGGTGCACGCGCATGGCGCATGGCATCTCAGACGAAATGGACGTCAGAATTGCTACAAAGGTGTCCCTCTCTCGTGGATTTATCACATTCATACCTCCTGCCACCTTGCTATTGTTCACTCACAGTTTGTCATGAATATGCCTTGTTCTACCAAGGGTTCACTGGAGATGACCACCTGCACTTGGCCTCCACAGCACATGGACATCCCAACTGAGCTGTACTCAGCAGGAGTGCCCTTGATTGCAGAGAGAATCTTCTCCCTCTTGAACCCTGCATGTTGACATGATTAGCTGTCTGCAAGTCTGTACAACATGGAACTATCAAGTGTCCTCTCCTCCCAAATTCATGAACAAAGTTTCTGCCTACCGCAAGAAGTGCAAAGAGAATGCTGAAAACCATCATGTGTCTAAAGAAGCAAATAGAATTCGTTGTGTTTCCCATTTAGAGGCAGCCACTTGCTACCTTCTCCTATAACACCTTGACACAAATCCAGACCAAAAAGACGTGTTCAGCTGCTGTTCCATTCAAGTGCATCAAGCCTGTCTGGCACGAGAGTGAGTGCAGTGAGAGAGTGAGTCCTAGCAAGAGATCAAGACAGTCTGATGACATCTGTTGCACCAAGAAGAGCAAGAAGAGGTTGCGAAGGCTGTGAACTTTGTGATCAAGCAGCAAGCTACCAGCCTGGCTGAAGTGCAGTTAAGACTAGTGCAGCAGATCTGTGCTACAAGAATGCAGTTGAAGACTGCACTTGAGGAGATGACAGCAAGTGCATAGACAAATCAATCTTCATAGAGAACTAGAGCTGTCTGAGCACTCATTTGGATTTCTGTCTGTGCTATAGGTATGTTATCTATCAGAATTTACTGTTATTTTCTCCATATTTGTACTTCTGCAAACAACCTTTGCAAGACAAAAATGAAATCAACACTACAACAACTTTCCAACTGTATGAAGTTTCTTTATTGTCTGCAAAGTCTCTTTTACCTAGAGAGAAAGGAAAAAGTGTGGCCGTAACACTTTAGATAGGTCTGCATGCATTATTGTTCTGAAAGGTGAAGAGGTAGTCTGAGCTGCCATTGATTGGGCATATGTACATGCATGTAAGGATTTTAATGCGCACACTTATACATCTATAAAACAGCACCTTAATTTGGTTTGTCAAAAGTGACTTCACCTAGCTACAGTGTGACATTCATTTGTTCACGTTATGGACTGAAAAAGTTTTACAAGTTACAAAGTCAGAATCTAGTTTGATGCAATTGTTATTGATGTACATTTTACCATGTATGCAGTATATATTTATGCATGCAATTTACAACCTACTTGTATAAAATCAACCTTACACTACAGTGGTGATTGGCTATAATTACTGAGGAATAAATTAAGTGGCATATTGACACATTCCAATAATGATTCCAAGATCAATGATGTTAGCTGTAGCTCCTTTTCCTCCTTCTTAGTAGCTCATATCCCTTATCAAACTCCTCTAGCATGGCTCTAAGCACAGGGCCCATTCTGTAATCCTGTGTGGAGAGTTGTGCACTGATTCCTCCTCTAGTTGGGAAATGCATGAAAGAGAGGACAGGTTTCTCAGTTGAGGAAGTCCACTTAATTGGATCGGGGTAGCTGTTGGTGGTATAGGATCAACACACATGTTGTGATGACCCATCACTTTCAACTGAGAAAGTGTGGTGTTGTGACAAGGTGGGCACGCGTCTTGAACAGCACAGTTTCAAAAGGACACCAAGTACAGACTGAGCATAGAATATATGAAGGGCTGAGAAGCATAGTGGTCTAACCCACAAATGTTGAGTTAGCCCCCCCTAACATGGAAATACTCTTAAAATGCATTTCAGAAGATGCTGAACATTTAGGAATTTGAAATTTCTGACCACATGTTCATATGGTATGTACGTTTTTTATTGCATATTTGCACAATTCATGCAATTTCCAGTACTTCATTTTGGGTTAGACCACTATGCTTCTCAGCCCTTCATATATGCGTGCAATATATAGAGATAATTACATAATCTGACATAAGAAGGAGGAAACGGAAATAATAATCAGAAGTAATGAGTCTAGAGTTCACAGTCACCACACATCCCCCCTCTCAGGCTTGTGGTATCACAGTCCATGGCCATATCTCTCCACAGGCCTTCGAGGTCTTGAGGAACGTCTCGGGGTAGGGGGGGATGGTAGCGCAGGAGGAACTGATTGAAGTACAGGTGATGAGGATGTGTCTGGCAAGTACAATGGATCGACATTGTCACTCTTGTTCTGCTGAACCTTTGCATGTCTCACACGAAGTGAGTCCACATGTCTACGAACAGTGTGTCCAGACTCCAACTCCACATGGTAAGACAGAGGTCCTGTAACCTTGACAACAGTGCCTGGTAACCACTTCGGTGATGATCCGGTGAAGTTCTCAGCATACACTGTATCACCAACACAAAAGGAACGTAAAGGAGCAGCCGAGTCATGAGTTTGCTTCTGCTTCCTCTGTTGACTCTCAACTCTCTGTGAGGTGTCCGGAAACCATAAATCTAGTCTGCACCTGATGCGACGACCAATGAGAAGCTCAGATGGCACTACTCCTGTGACTGAATGAGGAGTTAGCCTGTAGTTGAAAAGGAATTTGGAAACACGTTCTTGAAGAGTGGTGCCAGAAAGTCGAGCTATTCCTCTTTTGAGAGTTTGCACTGCTCTCTCTGCTAAGCCATTGCTTGAAGGGTGATATGGTGCTGACTTGACGTGTACAATTCCGTTGTTCTGCATAAACTCCTGAAACTCGTAACTCATAAACGTTGGACTATTGTCTGTTACAACTTTGCGAGGAATCCCATGGTTTGCAAAGATGATACGCAGTTTCTCAATCGTTTTCGCTGACGTAATTGAGTGCATGAGATGAACGTCCATCCATTTAGAGTGAGCGTCGACGAGTACAAGGAACATTGATCCCATGTATGGACCTGCAAAATCCAGGTGGATGCGACTCCATGGCTCAGATGGCCATTCCCAGGGATGCAAGGGAGCGGCAGGAGGAGAAGGTCAGGACTCTTGGCATGTCTGACATTGTTTTACTGTGTCCTCAATGGCTGAGTCCATCTTTGGCCACCAAATGTAGTTCCGGGGAAGACTCTTCATTCTAGCGCAGCCGGGATGAGTCTCGTGTAACTCTTGTAAAACAAGCTCTCTTCCCTGGGGCGGGATCACCATGCGTGACCCCCACAGGATGCAACCATCCCAAGCGCTCATCTCAGTCTTCCTGGAGAGGAAGGGCTTGAACTTCTCGTCAGTGATCTGATCCGGCCAACCTGTCTGAATATACCGCAGCACTCGAGAAAGAACTGGGTCTTTGGCAGTCCAGCTTCTGATGACACCAGCATTGATGGATGTTGAAGAGAGATGTAGAACCAGTTGGGCCAGCTCATCTGGTACACAATCTGAGTTAGTAGTGATCGGGCGGGGTAGTCTGCTTAGAGCATCTGCATTATTCAAGGTTTTGCCCGACTTGTACCTGATATTATACTGGTAGGCTGCCAGTGTAAGTGCCCATCTCTGTATTCTCGCCGATGCCATGGCTGGTATGTTTTTAGTCTCATTGAAGAGATGTGAGAGTGGCTGGTGGTCTGACTCGATGGTGAAGTGTTTGCCGTAGAGGTAATTGTGGAACTTTTTCACGCCGAAGACTATGGCCAAGCCTTCTCTCTCAAGTTGAGAGTAGTGACGCTCGGCAGAATTGAGGGTCCTTGAAGCGTAGGCTATGGGCTTCTCTTCGCCGGTGTCAAGGATGTGCGAGAGGACAGCTCCGATACCGTACTCTGATGCGTCGCAAGCCAGGAGCAGAGGTTTGGCACTGTCGTAATGTACCAGAACGGAGTCTGCTTGAAGAGCTTCTTTGGTGAGTTTGAAAGCCATGTCATGTTGTTCAGTCCAGGTCCAGCGCTTGTTCTTGAGCAGGAGATTGTACAGAGGTCTCAGCTTGGTGGAAAGATTTGGCAAGAATTTCGAATAGTAATTGATGAGACCGAGGAATGAGCGAAGTTGAGTGACGTTCTTGGGTGTAGGGGCTTCCTTGAGAGCAGCAATTTTGCCATCTGTTGGGTGTAGTCCATTTTCATCGATGACATGCCCCAAGTACTCGATACGAGGCTTCAAGAATGAGCACTTCGTACGGTTGAGGCGTAAACCTGCATTTTCAATGCAGCTCAGTGTCGCATCCAAATTCTGTAGGTGCTGATCCGTGGAACACCCGGTAACCAGGACATCATCTTGGTAGACGGAAACTCCTCTCAATCCCCTAAGCAATGTCTCCATGGTCCTTTGAAATATTGCTGGGGCTGATGACACGCCAAACGGGAGACGATTAAATTGAAACAGCCCTTTGTGGGTGTTGATAGTGACATATGGTTTGGACTCGTCAGACAGTGGTAACTGTAGGTAGGCATTGGACATGTCCAACTTGGTGAAAAGCTTGCCTCCAGAAAGATCAGCAAAAAGGTCATCAATTCGTGGGAGTGGGTAGGTCTCAGTGACAGAGGCTTGATTGATGGTGGTCTTGAAATCCCCGCAGATCCTAATGGTACCATCACTCTTTGGAACAGGGACGATGGGGGCTGCCCACTGGGAATGCTGCACAGGGGATATAATGCCTAGCTGCTCCAGCCTACTCAGTTCTTTTTCAACCTTCTCTCTCAGAAGGTAAGGGACAGTTCTGGGCTTCAGGAACTTGGGTTTAGCAGCTTCATTCACCTGTAAGGTGACCTTGGCATCTTTTAGGCACCCTAGGCTCCCATCAAAGACCGCTTCGTGCTTATCTAACACTTCTTTGATCTTGTCATGCTCCAGTAGATTCACCTGACCTATGTTGACATTAAGTCTCCCCAGCCAGTCTCTGCCCATTAAGTCAGGTCCCTCCCCAACAACTACCTGGGCTGATAATGTAGCCACAATCTCACCATAGTGCACTGTCATGTTGGTTGCCCCGACAACCGGTATAGGTTCACCTGTGTATGTCAGTAGCCGGGTAGTAGAAGGATGGAGGGTGAGTGTGGCATCATGTTGCTTCAGCCGGTTGAACGTCACTTGGCTGATGATCGAGAGAGACGCTCCCGTGTCTAACACCATGTCCACAGGGATGTCATTCAGGAGGACCTGCATTCGGGTCGGCTCATTCGATTGATCCTCCAGTGTGAACATTTCGTACGTGCGGTCCGTTTCGTCTTGTGTCAACTCCTCGGTTACGAACATGTTCTTACGGGTGTTTTGTGATGGCATAGATGTCTCCTGAGCTCTCTTCTTAGCTTTGCAGACGCGGGCTAAATGGCCTTTTTTTCTACAGAAGCCACATTCAGTGTCCTTGTGACGACACACATTTGCAAGGTGGTTGCCTCCACACCTATAGCACGTAATTTCGCCCTTGCTCTTGCTAGGAGACATCTTCGTAGAAGACTTCCCGCGTTCTTTACTGTGACTGTAGAGAACAGGGTTGCTGTGTGAGCGTTCAGCTTTCAAATTCTTGCTGTCTCGTTCGGCAACTTCGATAGCAACAGCGACGCTGTACGCCTTGTCAAAGTCGAGTTCTTTCTCGGCTAGTAACTTCTTCTGAATCCCATCGTGATTGACGCCGCAGACGAGTCTATCTCTAAGCATCTCTGACAGGGATGTACCATAGTTGCAGTGTTCGGCTATTTCACGAAGGGCGGCAACGTAAGCAGCTATACGGTTTCTCCAGGCGCACGATTGCGAGTGTTGAACTTGTAACGCTGAACGATCAGAGAGGGCAATGGCTCATAGTACTCCTTGACCAGAGCACACAGCTCAACGAAGGTCATGGTAGGGAACTTGCTCGGGTCAGCCAAGCTCTTGATCAGCTTGAACGTCGCAGGTCCGCACACGGAAAGTAGGATTGCACGTTTCTGTTCAGCTTCCGTGACTTTGTTAGCAACGAAGTAGTGACCGAGCCTCTCAGTGTGAATACTCCAGCTCTCTTTGCCTCCGGGCTGGAACTCAGACATTGTTCCGTGCATCGCCATAGCCCCCGAAAAGTTTTATCCTCGTCGCCAAATGTGGTGTTGTGACAAGGTGGGTACGCGTCTTGAACAGCACAGTTTCAAAAGGACACCAAGTACAGACTGAGCATAGAATATATATGCGTGCAATATATAGAGATGATTACATAATCTGACATAAGAAGGAGGAAACGGAAATAATAATCAGAAGTAATGAGTCTAGAGTTCACAGTCACCACAGTAAGTTACTTGCTAATCAAGAAAAACTTTGCAAACCAAGAGCATCTAAGTATGAAATGTGTATGGTTATGTGGTTGTAGCATGCAACCCCCCAATTTTTGTTGGATTCAGTGGCTGTGAAAGAGGCTCTTACACATTGGAGCAGTTAAAAAATGTTGTAGATGCATGTAAAACCATGAAATCATTGTTTCACACAATGTCATGAAAATTTTCTCACCTCAAGTGCTGCTATTTTGTATAGATTCTGTCATAGTGGTATTGTTACAGTGTGTTGGGCTAATGTTCATGATGTCTTTCTTCAACCCACACTCCTGCAACTTTATGGTCCACAATCTCTTCAAGCCAGGACCAAACCAGCAGTATGTTGATCTCACTGTATCATTTGAGAATGAACAGGAAGAAGATGTGCCTGGACCACCCATCAGATAATACTTATAGAAAACTAGATTTTTTATTCTGTAGTACTTTGATGAGACTAGTGGTCAGTATATTTACTTTCCTGTGAGTGGAAGTGCTGACAGCTTCAACTCAGTAACTCACCTGTTGCGTGTGTACAGCAAAACAGTGCTTTTACTGTGCTAGACGGGTGTGATTATTTTATGAATAGACAACAGAACATTCTTTGCAATATAAAGTTCTCTTGGCTTACTCTCGTACACAGGCTTCCTCTTTTGTTTAAAATAAGAAATTCAGCCTGGGTACGAGGCTGGAGTGCTGAATTTATTGTCCATGTGTCTGTATGGTCCAAATCATGGAAAAAGACAGTCTAACCCTGCCTGCAATCACTAGTCTCCTAAATCCACCTAGTCTCTTGTACTCCATTTCTTGTGGCCTGTCAACTATGTATCACTCTCATCAATTTCAAGCCCCAAATCTTTTGTGTTGCAGCATTATAAATTTAGACATTTCCAATCGCCACTAACTTTTGTCTACTGTGGGATCCATTCCCAAACTTGAAACTTTGCCACAAAGAATTGGACACACATCAGCAACAAAGTCAGTATTATAAATATATTTGTGCTTCACCGCCAACATCATAGATTATTTCACTATGATGCACTGTCAGAGTATTGAATAGTTTCTCTCTTGTGTTGTAGGCCTATATATGTGTGAGGCTTACATTGTCAATATTTCTGTGATAGGTGTAGCTGTCAACAGTAGGAATGGCACATTTGGAAATAATGTGTCAACTGTTCTATTGTTTGGGAAATGCCACCCATTCGTAAGGTGAGCCCGCTGCAACCTTCTCTTAAACTCCTGGCCAGCACCCCATGTGTGTATCACCACAATTTTTTTGCTCCAATTAAGGTCATGTGATGTGGCCCAAGATATGCCTTAGCCTTTTCACTCATCTACCATCAGTGATAATGTAGCTGAAATGTCAATACTTGTACCTTTCCAGCATTAACTGCAGGAGATTGGTGACAGAGACTTCTCCATGCTACCCAGTTGTTTGGACTATAGACAAGTTTTCATCACTAGAAGCGATGGACTTTACTAGGTGGCCAGATCATTGTTTACATGCCAGAATCCACTTAACCACTTTCTGCACTTGCTCAGGGCAATGCAACCAGTGAGTTTTGTGAGAGTATACTGTGTGTTCATGCTCGGTTTTCATGCCATGTTAATACAACAGCACCGGGAGATGTGGTTCTTTGATTGTTCATGCACAATGTTGTAACATCATGGATAACCACCACCAGGTAGCCATACCACATAAGGTGAACAGCCTGGATCCAAAGTTCTCGGAAGTTGCTGTGCAAACTGCCTAGAGTTAAGCTGTATTGTCCTTGTTGTTTCACATCTGTCACAGACCCATCTCCAGGTATATGCAGAAGAGGTTGGATGCACTTAGGTGCCTGTATGGAACTCTCTATCTCATATAGTTAGGATCACATAATTCCATGAAGTTTTGTCATAAAATGTATACATGAGAATTTTCCTGTCCCCACTACATTGAAGATGGGCATTCCATGGGTAGTTGAGTGCATACATAGCTTGCTTACAGCTGACTGTACACAGTTAGTTTTCTCAGATGTACTAACAATGCATTCATGTGCGACAATTTATCTTGTGCATGTTTTCACTAGACTCTCAGCCAGTTGTCTGTATACAAAATTGTTTTCTGATGGAAAGCTATAGCTCTGATCTGTGCAGTCCACTTCCTCTCCACAGCTGTCACACCTTCCTTCCTGACTACTTTTCCACAAAAGTGCACCTTCATCCTGACTACTTTTCCATACTGATTTTATGCTTACTTCCTTCATTTACCTTAATATGAGTGCATGCAAGTACAGCACATTTCTGTTAAGGAAATTAAGCATAACAAGATTACTTGTATGCTAGACCCACAGACCAGACTCTCCCCCTGTGAGAGTCTGGCTGGTAAGACTACCATTATAACGTGGACACGGGAAATCTCTATGTGCAGTTGTTAACATAACTTGCAGGTGTATCAAATATATAAAAATCCAGGTTTGTAAAATCAACCCAGTTGTCCTTTTGTTTGAGTCTGTGTAACTATTCACTTTATTAGTAGTTATGATAGCTCAGACTGTACTAAAGGTACATAGTCTGGCAGTTGTCAATCATAGATATCTTTGTGAACTGAATTTTGTGACATGGGTGTAGGTCAAGCTAAGCAATTCAGGAGAAAACTTCTAGTGTTGGGTACAGCTAGATTTGTTACGTCTAAACCAGAGTAGTAAGAGTGGTGATATTTTGCAATCAACTACGTACACCAGCTTCGGTAATCTTCAAAATGTAGAAAGCATCTTCACTCCTACAGCACTGATTTGGACATAACAAGATCACTACATTCAGAAGTAAATGAAACAAAAAACCAAAAGGCTGAAAAGCCAGAGTATCACTAATCTCACCCATGCCAACGACAGTTTCAATAACAACTATAAAAGTCATACACTCCAGAAAGGATTTGGCAAAACTAAGGTGCTAAATTGCATTACATGCATCATTATGCCCTGGCACCACCCATACTTTAAACCTTCAGCCATGCAAAACAATGTCAGTGTGGTTCACCTGAAATACATGCTAGAAGCTGAAGTATTAGTGTGCGATTGTTCAACACACAAGTGAGCTCTTTGTGCACCTGGTGTAAATTCAAAATTTGGAGGTTGGGTTTTCACTTTGTGGTAGTTCAAGCAAGAAAAAATGGGAGTGGGCATATAGTACCCAGATTAAAATTGCTGTGTAATTTGCCTGGAATCATTATGAGGAAATTTTGCACATTAGTTGTAAACTACTATAGATGTTGATATGTATATCATGCATGGTCTATTATACTTCAGATAAATATTTAGGGCCACTTCCATGGTGATCCAGAAAATATAGTTATGTACAAATCTGTAAGCAGCAAGATTACAAGCCAATAAGGTACAGTTATATATACAAAAGGTAGGAGAGTTCTAGCTCTCTGTGAGATCTGTCTATGCGCTCGCTGTCATCATCTCAACTGCAGTCTTCAGCTGCACTCTCGTGGTACAGATCTACTGCACAAGTGTCAACTGCACTTCAACCACATTTTGTAGCTTACTTCTCGATATCAAAGTTCACAGCCTGCGCAACCTCTTCTTGCTCTTCTTGGTGCAGCAGATGTCATCAGACTGTCTTGGTCTCTTGCTGGGACTCACTCTCCCACTACACCCACTCTCATGCCAGACAGGCTTGATGCACTTGAATGGAACAGCAGCTGAACACGTCTTTTTGGTCTGGATTTGTGTCAAGGTGTTAGGGGAGAAGGTAGCAAGTGGCTGCCTCTGAGTGGGAAACACAATGAGCTCCATCTGCTTTTTTGACACATGATGGTTTTCAGCATTCTCCTTGCACTTCTTGCGGTAGGCAGAGACTTTGTCCATGAGTTTGGGAGCAGAGGAGACCTGACAGTTCCATGTTGTACAGACAGCTACACAGATCAGCGGTGTTCAAGAGGGAAAATACTCTCTCCGCAATCAGAGGTACTCCTGCTGAATACAGCTCAGTTGGGATATCCTTGTGCTCTTGAGGGTAGGTGAGCAGCTCCAGTGATCCCTTGGTAGAGTAAGGCATCTTGAAGACAAACTGTGAGTGAACAATAACAAAGTGATATGAGGTATGTATTGAATGAAAACTTTTGATGAATTCATGAGAGAGGGAGGCATTTTTGTAGAAATCCTTTCATCCATTCCTGTCTGGCAGGTCATACGCCACGCGCCGGGGAAATTTTCGAAACTCCAGGCTTCAGCCTAGACGGTGTAGGAGTTCAAATTGACCAATCAGATTGCAGCGTGCGAAGCGCCGCCCTGCGGCCCTCGTGCGCCCCCTGTGCGGCCTGTTGTCGTCTTGTTTTGCGAAGCTTGTCTGCCTTGATTTCATACAATCAAGAAAAAATTCCATAAGGAAGGCTTGTCTGTTTTGGTGTTTTCTGCCACATAGCTTGATTAGGAAAGTGTAAGCTCACCTGCCAAGAGAAAGGACTCTCTCTCTCGCATGGTACAAAGGTTCATAAAAGAGTAGGAAAATAGAGAGGTCATCCTCCACCACACCCCTCTGAATACTAAGAAAAAGACTAGCTACACGAACTTGGACAAGTTTTGGCCTGCTACTACATGTCGGTCTCGCTCTGTCTCGACCTTCGTGACTGAGCCGCCCGGGCCGCCAGAGGCACTTGGTGCGCTGAAATGTGATTGGTGGATTGGAATACAACTCTACTCTCGGGTCTGTCTAGGTTGGAGTTTCGAAACCTCTCCTGGCTCACGCGCATGGCGCATGGCCTCTCAGACAAAATGGACGTCAGAATTGCTAAAAAGGTGCCACTCTCTCGTGGATTTATCACATTCATACCTCCTGCCACCTTGCTATTGTTCACTCACAGTTTGTCTTGAATATGCCTTATACTACCAAGGGTTCACTGGAGATGCTCACCTGCACTTGGCCTCCACAGCACAAGGACATCCCAACTGAGCTGTACTCAGCAGGAGTGCCCTTGATTGCATAGAGAATCTTCTCCCTCTTGAACCCTGCATGTTGACATGATTAGCTGTCTGCAAATCTGTACAACATGGAACTATCAAGTATCCTCTCCTCCCAAATTCATTAACAAAGATTCTGCCTACCACAAGAAGTGCAAAGAGAATGCTGAAAACCATCATGTGTCTAAAGAAGCAAATAGAATTCGTTGCGTTTCCCATTCAGAGGCAGCCACTTGCTATACCTTCTCCCATAACACCTTGACACAAATCCAGACCAAAAAGACGTGTTCAGCTGCTGTTCCATTCAAGTGCATCAAGCCTGTCTGGCACAAGAGTGAGTGCAGTGGGAGAGTGAGTCCTAGCAAGAGATGAAGACAGTCTGATGACATCTGTTGCACCAAGAAGAGTAAGAAGAGGTTGCGAAGGCTATGAACTTTGTGATCAAGCAGCAAGCTACCAGCTTGGCTGAAGTGCAGTTAAGACTAGTGCAGCAGATCTGTGCTACAAGAATGCAGTTGAAGACTGCACTTGAGGAGATGACAGCAAGTGCATAGACAAATCAATCTTCATAGAGAACTAGAGCTGTCTGAGCACTCATTTGGATTTCTGTCTGTGCTATAGGTATGTTATCTATCAGAATTTGCTGTTATTTTCTCCATATCTGTACTTCTGCAAACAACTTTTGCAAGACAAAAATTTGCTGAAAATAACTCTACAATAACTTTATAACTCTATGAAGTTTCTTTATTGTCTGCAAAGGTTCTTTTACCTATATAGAGAGAAGGAAAAAGTGTGGCCGTAACACTTTAGATAGGTCTGCATGCATTATTGTTCTGAAAGGTGAAGAGGTAGTCTGAGCTGCCATTGATTGGGCATATGTACATGCATGTAAGGATTTTTATGCACACACTTATACATCTATAAAACAGCACCATAATTTGGGTTGTCAAAAGTGGCTTGTCCTAGCTACAGTGTGACATTGATTTGTTCAAGTTATGGACTGAACAAGTTTTACAAGTTACAAAGTCAGAATCGAGTTTGATGCAATTGTTATTGATGTACATTTTACCATGTACTCAGTATGTATTTATGCATGCAATTTACAAACTACTTGTATGAAAACAACCTTACACTACAGTGGTGATGAGCTATAATTCCTGATGAATAAAGTAAGTGGCATATTGACACATTCCAATAATGATTCCAAGATGAATGATGTTAGCTGTAGCTCCTTTTCCTCCTTCTTAGTAGCTCATATCCCTTATCAAACTCCTCCAGCATGACTCTAAGCACAGGGTCCATTCTGTAATCCTGTGTGGAGAGTTGTGCACTGACTCCTCCTCTGGCTGGAAAATGCATGTAAGAGATGACAGGTTTCTCAGTTGAGGAAGTCCACTTAAATGGATCGGGGTAGCTGTTGGTGGTATAGGATCAACACAGATGTTGTGATGACACATCACTTTCAACTGAGAAAGTAAGTTACTTGCTAATCAAGAAAAACTTTGCAAACCAAGAGCATGAAAATATGAAATGTGTATGGTTATGTGGTTGTAGCATGCAACCCCCCAATTTTTGTTGGATTCAGTGGCTGTGAAAGAGGCTGTTACACATTGGAGCAGTTAATAAATGTTGTGGATGAATGTAAAACCATGAAATCATTGTTTCACACAATGTCATGAAAATTTTCTGACCTCAAGTGCTGCTATTTTGTATAGATTCTGTTATAGTGGTATTGTTACAGTGTGTTGGGCTAATGTTCATGATGTCTTTCTTCAACCCACACTCCTGCAACTTTATGGTCCACATTTTCACAGTATGCTAAATCTCTTGAAGCCAGGACCAAACCAGCAGTATGTTGATCTCACTGTATCATTTGAGACGAAGATGTGCCTGGACCACCCATCAGATAATACTTTTAGAAAACTAGAGTTTATACTCTTTAGTTCTTTGATGAGACTAGTGGTCAGTATATTTACTTTCCTGTGAGTGGAAGTGTCGACAGCTTCAACTCAGTAACTCACCTGTTGCGTGTGTACAGCAAAACAGTGCTTTTACTGTGCTAGACGGGTGTAATTATTTTATGAATAGACAACAGAACATTCTTTACAATGTAAAGTTCACTTGGCTTACTCTCGTACACAGGCTTGCTCTTTTGTTTAAAAAAAAAATTCAGCCTGGGTATGAGGCTAGAGGGCTGAATTTATTGTCCATGTGTCTGTATGGTCCAAATCATGGAAAAAGACAGTCTAACCCTGCCTGCAATCACTAGTCTCCTAAATCCACCTAGTCTCTTGCAGTCCATTTCTTGTGGCCTGTCAACTATGTATCACTCTCATCAATTCCAAGCCCCAAATCTTTTGTGTTGCAGCATTATAAATTTAGACATTTCCAATTGCCACTAACTTTCGTCTACTGTGGGATCCATTCCCAAACTTGAAACTTTGCCACAAACAATTGGACACACATCAGCAACAAAGTCAATATTATAAATATATTTGTGCTTCACCGCCAACATCATAGATTATTTCACTATGATGCACTGTCAGAGTATTGAATAGTTTCTCTCTTGTGTTGTAGGCCTATATATGTGTGAGGCTTACATTGTCAATATTTCTGTGATAGGTGTAGCTGTCAACAGTAGGAATGGCACATTTGGAAATAATGTGTCAACTTTTGTATTGTTTGTGAAATTCCAGCCATTCGTAAGGTGAGCCCGCTGCAACCTTCTGTTAAACTCCTGGCCAGCACCCCATGTGTGTATCACCACAATTTTTTTGCTCCAATTAAGGTCATGTGATGTGGCCCAAGATATGCCTTAGCCTTTTTACTCATCTACCATCAGTGATAATGTAGCTGAAATGTCAATACTTGTACCTTTGCAGCATTAACTGCAGGAGAAAGAGACTTCTCAATGCTACCCAGTTGGTTGGACTATAGACAAGTTTTCATCACTAGAAGCAATGGACTTTACTAGGTGGCCAGATCATTGTTTACATGGCAGAATCCATTTAACCACTTTCTGCACTTGCTCAGGGCAATGCAACCAGTGAGTTTTGTGAGAGTATACTCTGTATTCATGCTCGGTTTTCATGCCATGTTAATACAACAGCACCGGGAGATGTGGTTCTTTGATTGTTCATGCACAATGTTGTAACATCATGGATAACCACCACCAGGTGGCCATACCACATAAGGTGAACAGCCTGGATCCAAAGTTCTCGGAAGTTGCTGTGCAAACTGCCTAGAGTTAAAGCTGTATTGTCTTTGTTGTTTCACATCTGTCACAGCCCCATCTGCAGGAAAATGCAGAAGAGGTTGGATGCACTTAGGTGCCTGTATGGAACTCTCTATCTCATATAGTTAGGATCACATAGTTCCATGAAGTTTTGTCATAAAATGTATACATGAGAATTTTCCTGTCCCCACTACATTGAAGATGGGCATTCCATGGGTAGTTGAGTGCATACATAGCTTGCTTACAGCTGACTGTACACAGTGAGTTTGCTCAGATGTACTAACAACAAATTCATGTGCGACAATTTATCTTGTGCATGTTTTCACTAGACTCTCAGCCAGTTGTCTGTATACAAAATTATTTTCTGATGGAAAGCTATAGCTCTGATCTGTGCAGTCCACTTCCTCTCCACAGCTGTCACACCTTCCTTCCTGATTACTTTTCCACAAAAGTGGACCTTCATCCTGACTACTTTTCCATACTGATTTTATGCTTACTTCCTTCATTTACCTTAATATGAGTGCATGCAAGTACAGCACATTTCAGTTAAGGGAATTAAGCGTAACAAGATTACTTGTATGCTAGACCCACAGACCAGACTCTCCCCCTGTGAGAGTCTGGCTGGTAAGACTACCATTATAATGTGGACACGGGAAATCGCTATGTGCAGTTGTTCACATAACTTGCAGGTGTATCAAATATATAAAAATCTAGGTTTGTAAAATCAACCCAGTTGTCCTTTTGTTTGAGTCTGTGTAACTATTCACTTTATTAGTAGTTATGATAGCTCAGACTGTACTAAAGGTACATAGTCTGGCAGTTGTCAATCATAGATATCTTTGTGAACTGAATTTTGTGACATGGGTGTTAGGTCAAGCTAAGCAATTCAGGAGAAAACTTCTAGTGTTGGGTACAGCTAGATTTGTTACGTCTAAACCAGAGTAGTAAGAGTGGTGATATTTTGCAATAAACTATGTACACCAGCTTCGGTAATCTTCAAAATGTAGAAAGCATCTTCACTCCTGCAGCACTGATTTGGACATAACAAAGATCACTACATTCAGAAGTGAATGAAACAAAAAACAAAATAGCTTGACAAAGGCTGAAAAGCCAGAGTATCACTAATCTCACCCATGCCAACGACAGTTTCAATAACAACTGTAAAAGTCATACACTCCAGAAAGAATTTGGCAAAACTAAGGTGCTAAATTGCATTACATGCATCATTATGCCCTGGCACCACCCATACTTAAACCTTCAGCCATGCAAAACAATGTCAGTGTGGTTCACCTGAAATACATGCTAGAAGCTGAAGTATTAGTGTGCGATTGTTCAACACACAAGTGAGCTCTTTGTGCACCTGGTGTAAATTGGAAATTTGGAGGTTGGGGTTTCACTTTGTGGTTGTGAGAAAATTTACTTGCAGTTCAAGCAAGAAAAAATGGGAGTGGGCATATAGTACCCAGATTGAAATTGCTGTGTAATTTACCTGGAATCATTATGAGGAAATTTTGCACATTAGTTGTAAACTATTATTATTATCAGAGAGTCGGTAGACTCTCTATGTAGGGATGGCGCCGACGCGCAATATATGCAATACTTAAGCAAAAGCCGTATAACTTCACAACAAACACGCAAAAAGTTTATTTAAGCATCCAGGCTTCCTCTTTGAGTGCCTTTGTGATCAGCAAGACTCATATAAGTGGCCAAAAGCCACGCGGAAGACAGCTAAACGCAAAAGTGTGCGATAGCAAAAGTGCCATTTTTCGTATTCTTCTTTCTTTCTTTCTTCGTTACGACTTTTGTTCAAACAACAATAACTCAAAAACGGTTCAAGCACTCACCGTAATTTTAGCACGAAACGGATGCTCATCACAGCGCTCAGCTTCCCAACCACTCAGCGTCTTCATAGCTTCAAATTTACCCTGGTCAACAAAGGCCATTGACAACACTCTGAGGCTGCTGTGCGTTGCTTAGGACGCCATTTTCTAATTTTGTACGCATGCGCACACGAAGTCTCGTTCCCAGACCAAAGACCACGGTCATTGGTCTGGAAGCGAGACTAGTACACACGCGAAATCGCCAGCGGGCAGTACGCTTGGCTGTCACGATCTTTTCCTCCCGCCGGCATTGGGCAAGGCTTATGAACACTACGTAGGTAAGGCGCTGCATTCAGCTGCCTACTTGTAGCTACACTAAAAATAGCCTTTCAACTGTAAAGCTACGATGGTCTGTTGTCAGTAGGATAGTAGTTTCTGTGCTGCAGCTGGTCAGTCGTCATGTGATTGACAACTGAAATTGGTTTCACAAAGTTTGGTAGGAAGAGTGGTTGGCCCTTCATCAGGTTCTAGCTGGCTTTATTACACATAGGCCTAATTATTTAATACATGCCTGGAACCACTACTAAACTGTCAACGCCGTTTCAAGTTCTGGTGGTGTGATTACACCATAGATCATTTAGACTACGTAACCGGGATTGGAAACGGGTCACGTGCGCCCGTATGTTGTAATAGTTAAGGGCCTGCCCTCGAGCAGACACTCCGTGTCACGGCAAACGGACGCAAACTTGACGACGAGAGAGGGACACTTCACCACAAATAGCGACTTTTCATGGGGGAAGGAGGTAAGTTAGAGACCTGTTAATACCGTAGAAATGTAGCGCAATCCTTGCCAGACTTTATTGGTAGAAACGGGGTTAAAACGGAATAAAGCGTGTGCGTGGGAGGAGCGTATAAGAATGTCATGCTGTAACATGTGGTTTTGTGGGACTATAGCTGTCCTGTGACGTTAGTAGAAACAATGTGTTATAGCAGGCTGGGATATGTGAAGACTGGGTTGTTGCGCAGATATAGTTTTAGTGCATGAATACTTAACATCACATAACAGCATGAGAAATTATTGATTTGTGATGTGTGTTAGTTGTGGGACTAAAGATTATTCCAGCTGAATCCACCTCTGTTTAAAACTGGTTTAATGTGAAGTATAAGGCTTGTTTTATTGCATGGTATCCATTTCACTACTTAGGAAAACACAAATTTACTGAAGTGGTTGCTTTTAGTCACACCTACTAATCATTGAAATAAGGCATACTCTAACAACCTCAGTACAAATTAATTTGACTGTAATGATGAAGGCGTGTTAAATCATGTACTGCAATGTTATTGGCTTCATTTATAATGTTTATAGCATCCTATACTACAACCAGTCAATAGTTACTTAATTGACTAGTTGTTGATAACCATTGAGCTTAAACATACATGATTAAAATTTATTTTTCACAGAATGGGAAAAAGGAAATTAAAGTTTTCACATAGAAAGAATGAAGAAAGAAGACGAAATCAAGGAAAGCTTAAAGTGTCAATTCCACTGCAAAGGATACCACTGCAGGCTGAATGTCACTTGAGAGACACACGTGTGGTGCCAATTACTACAAATTGTGAAGGCCCTGCAACATTTGTTGGCTCATGGAGGCAGCATCTGACTACAAGAGATGTAATACCAGCCGGTATGTAGTAAACATACAGTGTACCATGTTATGTTTGATTTCGTTTACTGTTATTTATTCTGACTGTCAGGGTAGTCTACTGTTTTGTAGTGTTGTCAACTTACTACACCTTTTGTAGGATGGATGGATGTTAGTGAACAGGCAGGGTCAGTAAACAGCCTGCAAACAGCAAACAGCCTGGTACTATGCAAGTTTGCAAACGCTACGAAGCTAAAGGTGATATTGAGCCTGACAGTGAATACTGATTTGACATGAAAGATGACATATCACGACAAAGCATTGAGCCCTACTACTACCAGCGCTTTGGAGGGTGTGCCTTTGGTGTTCTCCACAGTGTCAGATGTGGTGGATGTACTTGAGATGCTGGATGGTTGCCATACCTGTGTAGGGAATGCTGACATGCATTTGTCTCGCCAAATCTTCATGGATGCAACAGGTATATAAGCATATAGTTGGAAATCAATTAAATTTATTAAATTGTAAATTTGCCTAAACAGGTACCCAAGTCACAGCATACATAGACACAGTGACACTACCTTACCCAACCATTCGCCACACTTCATGTGAATTACTTCTACCGTCACACATGCGCCGCGAACGATGTCTGAGGTGTGTGAAATACCGCGACACACTGCGAAAGATGCTACACCATGAAAAGCAGAGAAATTCAAGTGAGATTGCATCTGCAAACAGTCATGCAAACTATCGCTATCTGCAACCCATCGAGAAGGAGCAACGGTTGCACAATCTACACACTCTGTATAGGAGTACGAAAACCAAACTTGACCGTCTGAGGGTGAAAATCGCACAGGCTACTTCAGACAGTGGAATCCAGCTAGATGAGGGGATGCATGATGACATGGTGAACATGTTGCAGTTGTCAACAAGTGAGGTGGAAAGTGTACACCCTGAAGGATCCTTTCAGAGAATCTTCTGGGAGGAGCAAAAGAAAGCAGTGCTTTGCAAAGATTCCCGCCAGGTGCGATGGCATCCTCTGATTATCAAGTGGTGTCTTTACATGCGACATAGGTCTAGTGGTACCTATGAGACACTTCGAAGTTCTGGTTTGCTGAGGCTGCCCTCCCAACAACTCTGCGTGACTACACACACTATGTGCTCATGTAGGGTTTAGTTCTGAAGTTGACATGGAGCTTGTGTGAGTGTCGAAGTACAAAGAGCTCCAAGAGTGGGAAGAAGTGTGTCACACTCCCGATTGATGAAATGCACATAAAGGAAGATCTTGTCTATGACAAGGTCACAGGTGCTCTCATTGGCTTCACATCAGACACAAATGAGCACTTGTTGAAGGTACATGAAACATGTGCTACTAATACTATAATGAATTTATGCATGTAGTTTATTTTACACACAGTTTGAGGAATCCCTAGAGAGCGGAAGTCATCACAAGCCACCGTGTTTAGCGAACTCGATGGTTGTATTTATGGTTAGGGGGCTCTTCACTTCCTTGAAATTCCCCTATGTACAGCTTCCTTGCCGAGATGTCTCAGGTACATTGATTCATGAGCAACTAGTGATGAAATTTAACAGTATTTAACTACATAACAAATGGTTTTATTTGTATTAGTTCTTGTATCCATTATGCAGGTGATCTTCTCTTCCAACCTTTGTGGGAGTCGATCAAGAGGATACAGCAATGTGGATTTGAGGTTGTTGCTACCACTTTTGATGGAGCATCTGTGAATAGACAACTGCTGCAGATCCATGGCCTGGGATCGAGTGAATTGGTGTACAAGATCATCAATCCCTTTTCAGCTGTTGGGAAGTACCTGTACTTCTTTTCTGATGTACCTCATCTGATAAAGACAGTTAGGAATGCATGGGCTAGCCCAAAACGCCACTTGTGGGTGAGTGTATTGCAGAGTAGATTGTTGTTGTCGTGTAAATCAGTACTGTGTCGTGTAGTGTAGATCTGTGTCGTGTAGAGTAGTGCTATGTAGCTTAGTACAGTGTAGGCTGTGTCGTGTAGAGTAGTGCTATGTAGCGTAGTACGGTATAGGCTGTGTCGTGTAGAGTAGTGCTATGTAGCGTAGTACGGTATAGGCTGTGTCGTGTAGAGTAGTGCTATGTAGCGTAGAACGGTGTAGGCTGTGTCGTGTAGAGTAGTGCTATGTAGCTTATTATGGTGTAGGCTGTGTCGTGTAGAGTAGTGCTATGTAGCTTAGTACAGTGTAGATCTGTGTCGTGTAGAGTAGTGCTATGTAGCTTAGTACGGTGTAGATCTGTGTCGTGTAGAGTAGTGCTATGTAGCTTAGTACGGTGTAGATCTGTTTCGTGTAGAGTAGTGCTATGTAGCTTAGTACGGTGTAGATCTGTGTCGTGTAGAGTAGTGCTATGTAGCTTAGTACGGTGTAGATCTGTGTCGTGTAGAGTAGTGCTATGTAGCTTAGTACGGTGTAGATCTGTGTCGTGTAGAGTAGTGCTATGTAGCGTAGTACGGCGTAGGCTGTGTCGTGTAGAGTAGTGCTATGTAGCGTAGTACGGCGTAAGCTGTGTCGTGTAGAGTAGTGCTGTGTAGCGTAGTACGGCGTAGGCTGTGTCGTGTAGAGTAGTGCTGTGTAGCGTAGTACGGCGTAGGCTGTGTCGTGTAGAGTAGTGCTGTGTAGCTTAGTACGGCGTAGGCTGTGTCGTGTAGAGTAGTGCTGTGTAGCTTAGTACGGCGTAGCTCTGTGTCGTGTAGAGTAGTGCTGTGTAGCTTAGTACGGCGTAGCTCTGTGTCGTGTAGAGTAGTGCTGTGTAGCTTAGTACGGCGTAGCTCTGTGTCGTGTAGAGTAGTGCTGTGTAGCTTAGTACGGCGTAGCTCTGTGTCGTGTAGAGTAGTGCTATGTAGCTTAGTACGGCGTAGATCTGTGTCGTGTAGACTAGTGCTATGTAGCGTAGTACGGCGTAGATCTGTGTCGTGTAGAGTAGTGCTATGTAGCGTAGTACGGCGTAGATCTGTGTCGTGTAGAGTAGTGCTATGTAGCGTAGTACGGCGTAGATCTGTGTCGTGTAGAGTAGTGCTATGTAGCGTAGTACGGCGTAGATCTGTGTCGTGTAGAGTAGTGCTATGTCGTGTAGAGTAGTGCTATGTAGCTTAGTACAGTGTAGATCTGTGTCGTGTAGAGTAGTGCTATGTAGCTTAGTACGGTGTAGATCTGTGTCGTGTAGAGTAGTGCTATGTAGCTTAGTACGGTGTAGATCTGTGTCGTGTAGAGTAGTGCTATGTAGCGTAGTACGGCGTAGGCTGTGTCGTGTAGAGTAGTGCTATGTAGCGTAGTACGGCGTAGGCTGTGTCGTGTAGAGTAGTGCTGTGTAGCGTAGTACGGCGTAGGCTGTGTCGTGTAGAGTAGTGCTGTGTAGCGTAGTACGGCGTAGGCTGTGTCGTGTAGAGTAGTGCTGTGTAGCTTAGTACGGCGTAGCTCTGTGTCGTGTAGAGTAGTGCTGTGTAGCTTAGTACGGCGTAGCTCTGTGTCGTGTAGAGTAGTGCTGTGTAGCTTAGTACGGCGTAGCTCTGTGTCGTGTAGAGTAGTGCTGTGTAGCTTACTACGGCGTAGCTCTGTGTCGTGTAGAGTAGTGCTATGTAGCTTAGTACGGCGTAGATCTGTGTCGTGTAGAGTAGTGCTATGTAGCTTAGTACGGCGTAGATCTGTGTCGTGTAGAGTAGTGCTATGTAGCTTAGTACGGCGTAGATCTGTGTCGTGTAGAGTAGTGCTATGTAGCGTAGTACGGCGTAGATCTGTGTCGTGTAGAGTAGTGCTATGTAGCGTAGTACGGCGTAGGCTGTGTCGTGTAGAGTAGTGCTATGTAGCGTAGTACGGCGTAGATCTGTGTCGTGTAGAGTAGTGCTGTGTAGCGTAGTACGGCGTAGGCTGTGTCGTGTAGAGTAGTGCTGTGTAGCGTAGTACGGCGTAGGCTGTGTCGTGTAGAGTAGTGCTGTGTAGCTTAGTACGGCGTAGGCTGTGTCGTGTAGAGTAGTGCTGTGTAGCTTAGTACGGCGTAGCTCTGTGTCGTGTAGAGTAGTGCTGTGTAGCTTAGTACGGCGTAGCTCTGTGTCGTGTAGAGTAGTGCTGTGTAGCTTAGTACGGCGTAGCTCTGTGTCGTGTAGAGTAGTGCTGTGTAGCTTAGTACGGCGTAGCTCTGTGTCGTGTAGAGTAGTGCTATGTAGCTTAGTACGGCGTAGATCTGTGTCGTGTAGACTAGTGCTATGTAGCGTAGTACGGCGTAGATCTGTGTCGTGTAGAGTAGTGCTATGTAGCGTAGTACGGCGTAGATCTGTGTCGTGTAGAGTAGTGCTATGTAGCGTAGTACGGCGTAGATCTGTGTCGTGTAGAGTAGTGCTATGTAGCGTAGTACAGCGTAGATCTGTGTCGTGTAGAGTAGTGCTATGTGGCTTAGTACAGTGTAGATCTGTGTCGTGTAGAGTAGTGCTATGTGGCGTAGTACAGTGTAGGCTGTGTCGTGTAGAGTAGTGCTATGTGGCGTAGTAGAGTGTAGGCTGTGTCGTGTAGAGTAGTGCTATGTGGCGTAGTAGAGTGTAGGCTGTGTCTTGTAGAGTAGTGCTATGTAGCGTAGTACAGTGTAGGCTGTGTCGTGTAGAGTAGTGCTATGTAGCTTAGTACGGCGTAGCTCTGTGTCGTGTAGAGTAGTGCTGTGTAGCTTAGTACGGCGTAGCTCTGTGTCGTGTAGAGTAGTGCTGTGTAGCTTAGTACGGCGTAGCTCTGTGTCGTGTAGAGTAGTGCTGTGTAGCTTAGTACGGCGTAGCTCTGTGTCGTGTAGAGTAGTGCTATGTAGCTTAGTACGGCGTAGATCTGTGTCGTGTAGACTAGTGCTATGTAGCGTAGTACGGCGTAGATCTGTGTCGTGTAGAGTAGTGCTATGTAGCGTAGTACGGCGTAGATCTGTGTCGTGTAGAGTAGTGCTATGTAGCGTAGTACAGCGTAGATCTGTGTCGTGTAGAGTAGTGCTATGTGGCTTAGTACAGTGTAGATCTGTGTCGTGTAGAGTAGTGCTATGTGGCGTAGTACAGTGTAGGCTGTGTCGTGTAGAGTAGTGCTATGTGGCGTAGTAGAGTGTAGGCTGTGTCGTGTAGAGTAGTGCTATGTGGCGTAGTAGAGTGTAGGCTGTGTCTTGTAGAGTAGTGCTATGTAGCGTAGTACAGTGTAGGCTGTGTCGTGTAGAGTAGTGCTATGTAGCTTAGTACAGTGTAGATCTGTGTCGTGTAGAGTAGTGCTATGTAGCTTAGTACGGTGTAGATCTGTGTCGTGTAGAGTAGTGCTATGTAGCTTAGTACGGTGTAGATCTGTGTCGTGTAGAGTAGTGCTATGTAGCGTAGTACGGCGTAGGCTGTGTCGTGTAGAGTAGTGCTATGTAGCGTAGTACGGCGTAGGCTGTGTCGTGTAGAGTAGTGCTGTGTAGCGTAGTACGGCGTAGGCTGTGTCGTGTAGAGTAGTGCTGTGTAGCGTAGTACGGCGTAGGCTGTGTCGTGTAGAGTAGTGCTGTGTAGCTTAGTACGGCGTAGCTCTGTGTCGTGTAGAGTAGTGCTGTGTAGCTTAGTACGGCGTAGCTCTGTGTCGTGTAGAGTAGTGCTGTGTAGCTTAGTACGGCGTAGCTCTGTGTCGTGTAGAGTAGTGCTATGTAGCTTAGTACGGCGTAGATCTGTGTCGTGTAGAGTAGTGCTATGTAGCGTAGTACGGCGTAGATCTGTGTCGTGTAGAGTAGTGCTATGTAGCGTAGTACGGCGTAGATCTGTGTCGTGTAGAGTAGTGCTATGTAGCGTAGTACGGCGTAGATCTGTGTCGTGTAGAGTAGTGCTATGTAGCGTAGTACAGTGTAGATCTGTGTCGTGTAGAGTAGTGCTATGTGGCTTAGTACAGTGTAGATCTGTGTCGTGTAGAGTAGTGCTATGTGGCGTAGTACAGTGTAGGCTGTGTCGTGTAGAGTAGTGCTATGTGGCGTAGTAGAGTGTAGGCTGTGTCTTGTAGAGTAGTGCTATGTAGCGTAGTAGAGTGTAGGCTGTGTCGTGTAGAGTAGTGCTATGTAGCTTAGTACAGTGTAGATCTGTGTCGTGTAGAGTAGTGCTATGTAGCTTAGTACAGTGTAGATCTGTGTCGTGTAGAGTAGTGCTATGTAGCTTTGTACAGAGTAGATCTGTGTCGTGTAGAGTAGTGCTATCTAGCTTAGTACGGTGTAGATCTGTGTCGTGTAGAGTAGTGCTATGTAGCTTAGTACGGTGTAGATCTGTGTCGTGTAGAGTAGTGCTATGTAGCGTAGTACGGTGTAGATCTATGTCGTGTAGAGTAGTGCTATGTGGCGTAGTACGGTGTAGATCTGTGTCGTGTAGAGTAGTGCTATGTGGCGTAGTACAGTGTAGATCTGTGTCGTGTAGAGTAGTGCTATGTGGCGTAGTACAGTGTAGATCTGTGTCGTGTAGAGTAGTGCTATGTGGCGTAGTACAGTGTAGATCTGTGTCGTGTAGAGTAGTGCTATGTGGCGTAGTACAGTGTAGATCTGTGTCGTGTAGAGTAGTGCTATGTGGCGTAGTACAGTGTAGATCTGTGTCGTGTAGAGTAGTGCTATGTGGCGTAGTACAGTGTAGATCTGTGTCGTGTAGAGTAGTGCTATGTGGCGTAGTACAGTGTAGGCTGTGTCGTGTAGAGTAGTGCTATGTGGCGTAATACAGTGTAGGCTGTGTCGTGTAGAGTAGTGCTATGTGGCGTAGTACAGTGTTGGCTGTGTCGTGTAGAGTAGTGCTATGTAGCGTAGTACAGTGTAGGCTGTGTCGTGTAGAGTAGTGCTATGTAGCGTAGTACGGTGTAGATCTGTGTCGTGTAGAGTAGTGCTATGTAGCGTAGTACGGTGTAGATCTGTGTCATGTAGAGTAGTGCTGTGTAGCGTAGTACAGTGTAGATCTGTGTCGTGTAGAGTAGTGCTATGTAGCGTAGTACAGTGTAGATCTGTGTCGTGTAGAGTAGTGCTATGTAGCGTAGTACAGTGTAGATCTGTGTCGTGTAGAGTAGTGCTATGTGGCGTAGTACAGTGTAGATCTGTGTCGTGTAGAGTAGTGCTATGTGGCATAGTACAGTGTAGATCTGTGTCATGTAGAGTAGTGCTATGTGGCATAGTACAGTGTAGATCTGTGTCGTGTAGAGTAGTGCTATGTGGCGTAGTACAGTGTAGATCTGTGTCGTGTAGAGTAGTGCTATGTGGCGTAGTACAGTGTAGATCTGTGTCGTGTAGAGTAGTGCTATGTGGCGTAGTACAGTGTAGATCTGTGTCGTGTAGAGTAGTGCTAAGTGGCGTAGTACAGTGTAGATCTGTGTCGTGTAGAGTAGTGCTAAGTGGCGTAGTACAGTGTAGATCTGTGTCGTGTAGAGTAGTGCTAAGTGGCGTAGTACAGTGTAGATCTGTGTCGTGTAGAGTAGTGCTAAGTGGCGTAGTACAGTGTAGATCTGTGTCGTGTAGAGTAGTGCTAAGTGGCGTAGTACAGTGTAGGCTGTGTCGTGTAGAGTAGTGCTATGTAGCTTAGTACAGTGTAGATCTGTGTCGTGTAGAGTAGTGCTATGTAGCTTAGTACAGTGTAGATCTGTGTCGTGTAGAGTAGTACTATGTAGCTTAGTACAGTGTAGATCTGTGTCGTGTAGAGTAGTGCTATGTAGCTTAGTACAGTGTAGATCTGTGTCGTGTAGAGTAGTGCTATGTAGCTTAGTACAGAGTAGATCTGTGTCGTGTAGAGTAGTGCTATGTAGCTTAGTACAGTGTAGATCTGTGTCGTGTAGAGTAGTGCTATGTGGCGTAGTACAGTGTGGGCTGTGTCGTGTAGAGTAGTGCTATGTGGCGTAGTACAGTGTGGGCTGTGTCGTGTAGAGTAGTGCTATGTGGCGTAGTACAGTGTGGGCTGTGTCGTGTAGAGTAGTGCTATGTGGCGTAGTACAATGTAGGCTGTGTCGTGTAGAGTAGTGCTACGTGGCGTAGTGCAGTGTAGATCTGTGTCGTGTAGAGTAGTGCTACGTGGCGTAGTGCAGTGTAGATCTGTGTCGTGTAGAGTAGTGCTACGTGGCGTAGTGCAGTGTAGATCTGTGTCGTGTAGAGTAGTGCTACGTGGCGTAGTACAGTGTAGATCTGTGTCGTGTAGAGTAGTGCTACGTGGCGTAGTACAGTGTAGATCTGTGTCGTGTAGAGTAGTGCTACGTGGCGTAGTACAGTGTAGATCTGTGTCGTGTAGAGTAGTGCTACGTGGCGTAGTACAGTGTAGATCTGTGTCGTGTAGAGTAGTGCTACGTGGCGTAGTACAGTGTAGATCTGTGTCGTGTAGAGTAGTGCTACGTGGCGTAGTACAGTGTAGATCTGTGTCGTGTAGAGTAGTGCTACGTGGCGTAGTACAGTGTAGATCTGTGTCGTGTAGAGTAGTACAGTGTAGATCTGTGTCGTGTAGAGTAGTGCTATGTAGCGTAGTACAGTGTAGGCTGTGTCGTGTAGAGTAGTGCTATGTAGCGTAGTAAAGTGTAGGCTGTGTCGTGTAGAGTAGTGCTATGTAGCGTAGTACAGTGTAGATCTGTGTCGTGTAGAGTAGTGCTATGTAGCTTAGTACAGTGTAGGCTGTGTCGTGTAGAGTAGTGCTATGTAGCTTAGTACAGTGTAGGCTGTGTCGTGTAGAGTAGTGCTATGTAGCTTAGTACAGTGTAGGCTGTGTCGTGTAGAGTAGTGCTATGTAGCTTAGTACAGTGTAGATCTGTGTCGTGTAGAGTAGTGCTATGTAGCGTAGTACAGTGTAGGCTGTGTCGTGTAGAGTAGTGCTATGTAGCGTAGTACAGTGTAGGCTTTGTCGTGTAGAGTAGTGCTATGTAGCGTAGTACAGTGTAGGCTGTGTCGTGTAGAGTAGTGCTATGTAGCGTAGTACAGTGTAGGCTGTGTCGTGTAGAGTAGTGCTATGTAGCGTAGTACAGTGTAGGCTGTGTCGTGTAGAGTAGTGCTATGTAGCGTAGTACAGTGTAGGCTGTGTCGTGTAGAGTAGTGCTATGTAGCGTAGTACAGTGTAGGCTGTGTCGTGTAGAGTAGTGCTATGTAGCGTAGTACAGTGTAGGCTGTGTCGTGTAGAGTAGTGCTATGTAGCGTAGTACAGTGTAGGCTGTGTCGTGTAGAGTAGTGCTATGTAGCGTAGTACAGTGTAGGCTGTGTCGTGTAGAGTAGTGCTATGTAGCGTAGTACAGTGTAGGCTGTGTCGTGTAGAGTAGTGCTATGTAGCGTAGTACAGTGTAGGCTGTGTCGTGTAACTGATGTCGTGTAGAGTAATGCAAGGTTGGAGTGTTGTGTACAGTAAGGTTTGATATTACAAGTACCTGAGGAGGGAGATGTTGCACTTAAATGGCTTTAAGTGGTAAGTTTTCATTGGAAAGTAATTGCACTGCAGATATTCATTCATGCACATGCATGTTTCAATGTTCTCATTGATATAGTGCAGAGGAAAAGACATCAAGTGGAGTCACCTAACTGCTCTGTACTACCGTGATTCTGGTGCCCATCGTGAAGCTGCAGGACTGGCACTCATTCCCAAGTTGAAGTACGAACACATCCGACTGACAAGCTTTTCCAAAATGCGAGTTGATCTTGCTACACAGGTAAGAAAAATTTCACTTGTATTCAATTAATATTGACTATGATTATTATTGTAGGTTCTAAATGAGTCAGTGTCAATTGATATTGACTATGATTATTATTGTAGGTTCTAAGTGAGTCAGTGTCGATTAATATTGACTATGATTATTATTGTAGGTTCTAAGTGAGTCAGTGTCAATTAATATTGACTATGATTATTATTGTAGGTTCTAAGTGAGTCAGTGTCAATTAATATTGACTATGATTATTATTGTTGGTTCTAAGTGAGTCAGTGTCAATTAATATTGACTATGATTATTATTGTAGGTTCTAAGTGAGTCAGTGTCGATAAATATTGACTATGATTATTATTGTAGGTTCTAAGTGAGTCAGTGTCCATTAATATTGACTATGATTATTATTGTTGGTTCTAAGCGAGTCAGTGTCGATTAATATTGACTATGATTATTATTGTAGGTTCTAAGTGAGTCAGTGTCAATTAATATTGACTATGATTATTATTGTAGGTTCTAAGTGAGTCAGTGTCAATTAATATTGACTATGATTATTATTGTAGGTTCTAAGTGAGTCAGTGTCAATTAATATTGACTATGATTATTATTGTTGGTTCTAAGTGAGTCAGTGTCAATTAATATTGACTAAGATTATTATTGTAGGTTCTAAGTGAGTCAGTGTCAATTAATATTGACTATGATTATTATTGTAGGTTCTAAGTGAGTCAGTGTCGATTAATATTGACTATGATTATTATTGTAGGTTCTAAGTGAGTCAGTGTCAATTAATATTGACTATGATTATTATTGTAGGTTCTAAGTGAGTCAGTGTCGATTAATATTGACTATGATTATTATTGTAGGTTCTAAGTAGTCAGTGTCAATTAATATTGACTATGATTATTATTGTAGGTTCTAAGTGAGTCAGTGTCAATTAATATTGACTATGATTATTATTGTAGGTTCTAAGTGAGTCAGTGTCAATTAATATTGACTATGATTATTATTGTAGTTTCTAAGTGAGTCAGTGTCAATTAATATTGACAATGATTATTATTGTAGGTTCTAAGTGAGTCAGTGTCAATTAATATTGACTATGATTATTATTGTAGGTTCTAAGTGAGTCAGTGTCAATTAATATTGACTATGATTATTATTGTAGGTTCTAAGTGAGTCAGTGTCAATTAATATTGACTATGATTATTATTGTAGGTTCTAAGTGAGTCAGTGTCAATTAATATTGACTATGATTATTATTGTAGGTTCTAAGTGAGTCAGTGTCAATTAATATTGACTATGATTATTATTGTAGGTTCTAAGTGTGTCAGTGTCAATTAATATTGACTATGATTATTATTGTAGGTTCTAAGTGAGTCAGTGTCAATTAATATTGACTATGATTATTATTGTAGGTTCTAAGTGTGTCAGTGTCAATTAATATTGACTATGATTATTATTGTAGGTTCTAAGTGAGTCAGTGTCAATTAATATTGACTATGATTATTATTGTAGGTTCTAAGTGAGTCAGTGTCAATTAATATTGACTATGATTATTATTGTAGGTTCTAAATGAGTCAGTGTCAATTAATATTGACTATGATTATTATTGTTGGTTCTAAGTGAGTCAGTGTCAATTAATATTGACTATGATTATTATTGTTGGTTCTAAGTGAGTCAGTGTCAATTAATATTGACTATGATTATTATTGTAGGTTCTAAATGAGTCAGTGTCAATTAATATTGACTATGATTATTATTGTTGGTTCTAAGTGAGTCAGTGTCAATTAATATTGACTATGATTATTATTGTTGGTTCTAAGTGAGTCAGTGTCAATTAATATTGACTATGATTATTATTGTAGGTTCTAAGTGAGTCAGTGAGCAAGGCACTACAGATGACTGGAGGACCACAAGTGACGGAAACAGCAAAGTTTGCTGAAACATTGGACAAATTCTTTGACTGCTTGAACGTTACCAACTTTCTTGGTGGTAAACAAAACAGAAAGCCTTTTAAGGATCCTTACCGGTCTAGCTCGGACTTCCTTTTGAAGGTATCTCGTATTGTTGTATTCTACAATGAAATATTATTATAGTAGTATACTGTAAACATAGCATCTACATGTGTACAATCACAGTGGCTGAAGGAAGAATTCCTGCTTTATCTTGATGAATGGGAGAAGTCAGTACAGAGCAGGCAAGGACCATCAAGGAAGGACAAGAAGATGATGACTCTAAGCTCACAAACTCTACCTGGTCTGAGAGGTAGATGTTGAAGTTGTTGATTTGTATAAGTATGTTTTATCATTATATATTTTTCTATACCCACAGTACACTCCTTCTTGAATTTGGTGAAGGACCTTTTCTCCATACCAGGGGTTAAGGTTTTTCTTAGTGAAAGGCTATCACAGGATCCATTGGAGAATTTTTTTGGAAATCAGCGTCAATGAGGAAGGGCACACGAGAACCCATCTGTGCAGGAGTTCTGTACAAACACACAAGCCTTGCGAGTCATCAACTCATTCTGTGTTGATCCAGTGAGAGGTAACTGCAGAGGAAAGAGGTCGGCACCAGTTGACTTGTCGAAGGAGAATGTGCCCTTGCCAAAGCAAAAGCGCTCCTCTGGTGCCAAAAAAAAACAGTCATTCCTAGTGCCTTCCCTGAGCATGAAGTGTCATTTACTGGTTAGTAATGCATACATAACAGCAAAATTTGCATTGTGTACATACCCCCCTTTGACAAAAAATTAAATAAAAACTTTAGCAAGTGTGCATACTTTATAAAAAAAATTATTTACCCTCACAATAACGTCAACATGGACACCTTCAAGACCTTTGCTGATGGGCTCATCACTGACCTTTTGGTTTGCTTCACAATAATATTTTATTTTCTGTCATAGATCACCTGGTTCTGATAGGGATAAAATCTGTCGTCACAGACCATGGATTCAAACTCCCAACACCATGTGCAATTGCTGCTCTATCTGTGGCTAAGTCAGTTCTTGCCTGGTGTGAAGACTCCGTCAACATGGACACCTTCAAGACCTTTGCTGATGGGCTAATCACTGACCTTTTGGTTTGCTTCCGTAGTCACCCTACACAGAAAGCTCATGTTAGAAGGGAGCATATATGTGGCGTCACTTCCACAAACTTCGTACAAATTCAGTGTTCACAAAGAAGTGGAAAAACATCATCAGTTTGTGTACAAGTGAGACAGCAACCTCTGTGTTTTACCAGCATGTGACAGACCTGGTGTTCGAAGAACTTATAAAAACACAATTTCCAGTAGGCAGTTACCCAGTATCAACCAAGGACGTGACAATAACCGATGAAGAGGCAAATGTGATCAATTATGCAGCTGGCTACACCCTGCGTCAACTGAGGCAAAAGATAGAGAACAGCTCCCATCCTCTGAAAGAAGAACTTGTGCTGGCAATTATGGAGCTTGTGGTGGATGGTGACGAAGATAGTGACAACTCATCAGAATGGGTGAACCTCGTTGACCGTGGAGGACTTTGGCATGTCAAAAAGGAAACATTCATGTTGTTTTGTTCTGTTGAAGAGGTGCTCCGATCCTACCTTAAAGTTTCGGCTGTTAGAGATTTGTCAGCAGGAATGAAGGGTGTAATTGTGAATGCCATAGTTGGCAGTGATGATGTAGCTTTTTATTGGTGTATGGTGTGTTTAGAGGCTGAAGACGAGGAGAAGGAGGTGCTACTCTACAAGATTGTTGAACTGTGGGTGACTATTCGAGGGTTTTCATTTGCGCGATCATGGATGGAGCTCTTCAAACAAGCTAACAAGAAAGGCACACAACGTGCGAAAGCACTTAGGAAGGATTTACATTAATATTCAAGTTGTACAATATATAATTACAATAATAATCAGTTGTGTACTTTTATGTTTGTTGTGCACTCTAACAGTTGTTTCTCTGGTGTATTGTGATCTTTACTGCTGTATTCTGATTATTCATGCCTTTTTTTTGTTTTGTATTTTACTGTATACTAGTATAATTTGTGTACACTGTGTTGTTGAATCGATTCCTATATATAAAACAGTTTTTGGTCAATACAGTACAAATACAATGCTCGCGTGGCTTCGTAAGTACGCGGTACGGATTCCATTTCCGTAATGCGCTTCGAGGCGCGGAAGAAAATTCAGATTTAACCCGTTTCCAATCCCGGTTACGTAGTCTAAATGATCTATGATTACACTTACGTGTAACTGTAACTGAGATTAACATCAAAAAAGTACAGAAACAAGACTTAAAAAACATTAAAAATGTAAAAAGATGTAGGGATGGCATGCCAAAAAGTATGCAAACAAGGTAGGGATAATGCATGAAAGCAAAGGTCAACATATTGGCAAAGCCCCATCCCTACATCTTTTTCACACTACAGTTGATGCAATGCTGCTAGATCATATTAGCCTCGTCCCTGAGCCAACATGTGGGAGAAGGAATGTGGCCTGGGGACGAGGTTAAAACCATGCCATGTACTTTAACGACACTATCATAAGTCTGCAGTCTACTCCAACTCACTGCTTAAGTTGTTGAAGAGGTTCTGTATAACATAATGCTACCAAGAGGGTCATATTAGCCTCATTACCAGGCCATGTGGGAGGAGGAGGTGGCCTGAGAACAAGGCTACAGCCATGAACTGCCAGTAATAAAGGTTGTGGACTTGTGGTACGTTTTAGGAAGACCCCCATGCACTAACTGTAGTGTGAAAAAGATGTAGGGATGGGGCTTTGTCAATATGTTGACGTTTGCTTTCATGCATTATCCCTACCTTGTTTGCATACTTTTTGGCATGCCATCCCTACTACATTTTTAATGTTTTTTTAAGTCTTTTATTATTATAATTGAGAAAACACACCAACATAGGTGTAAAAGACAAACAACTAAATTAAAATGTAAATTAAGTTAGTGTGAAGAGATAACAGAAATTACATATTCAAAGTCACTGCTAGACACACAACTAATTCTAATATCTCTAATTATGTTAGCACAAAAAAGGTCTTCAGGATAATAAATCTTCTTATAGCTATGTCCACGGAGACGGTTGAACCCACACGGAGTATACACAAGGTTGGAAGAAACACGATAGATAAAAGAAACGGGGAACGGAGGACAGGACAGAGCAGAAGATAACAAGGATAAAGAACGAGCAAAGACAACATTGAAGAGACTCAACAGACAGGCAGTACTATGAACTATTCTAGTATGAGAATTAGACGGAAGTTTTCAAATATGCCTCAAAATTTTATTGAAGGCAACTTCAATCAGGTTCATAGATGGGGAGTCTAGCTGCCACAGAGAGCATCCATACAAGGAGAGACAATATGAGCGAAACAAAAACGTTAAGGTGTGAGGATTGCAGAACTTAAAGTTGCAGAACAAAAGATTAGCCTTTTCAAGCAAGTCCCGGGACTTAAAAACAATATCATCGTTGTCTGAGGGATTGTAAGACAGAATGTGACCTCGATGACAGATAGAATTGAGGAATGCTAAAAGTTCACTACAAAAATAGATAGCAGTTGTACACGTGTCAGAAGGAGATAAACCAAAACGAATGAGTTGAGTTTTACCAGCATTAAATTTGAGACCATAGGAATTGGCAAAGGACTCACATAGACTGAGCATAGTGCGTAAAGCAGAAGGACACGGAGCCAACAAGATCAAATCATCACCATAACAGAGAGCGCCAACAAACAAACCATCCCAGTAACAGCCAACTCCACACTCTTTAAGCTTATTCAATAAGATATCCATGTATATAGTGAACAACACAGGGGACAGAACTCCTCCCTGACGAACACCGTTAGAAACATTAAAAGAATCAGAGCTGGCACCATCCCAAGAAACACTACAACATTGAGAGCTATACCAGCTGATGAGGAAGCGAACTATACATGTTGATATGTATATCATGCATGGTCTATTATACTTCAGATAAATATTTTGGGCCACTTCCATGGTGACCCAGAAAATATAGTTATGTACAAATCTGTAAGCAGCAAGATTACAAGCCAATAAGGTATAGTTATATATACAAAAGGTAGGAGAGTTCTAGCTCTCTGTGAGATCTGTCTATGCGCTCGCTGTCATCATCTCAACTGCAGTCTTCAGTTGCACCCTCATGGTACAGATCTACTGCACTAATGTCAATTGCACTTCAACCACATTTTGTAGCTTGCTTCTTGATATCAAAATTCACAGCCTGCGCAACCTCTTCTTGCTCTTCTTGGTGCAGCAGATGTCATCAGACTGTCTTGGTCTCTTGCTGGGACTCACTCTCCCACTACACCCACTCTCATGCCAGACAGGCTTGATGCACTTGAATGGAACAGCAGCTGAACACGTCTTTTTGGTCTGGATTTGTGTCAAGGTGTTAGGGGAGAAGGTAGCAAGTGGCTGCCTCTGGGTGGGAAACACAATGAACTCCATCTGCTTCTTTGACACATGATGATTTTCAGCATTCTCCTTGCACTTCTTGCGGTAGGCAGAGACTTTGTCCATGAGTTTCGGAGCAGAGGAGACCTGACAGTTCCATGTTGTACAGACTTGGACAAGTTTTGGCCTGCTACTACATGTCGGTCTCACTCTGTCTCGACCTTCGTGACTGAGCCGCCCGAGCCGCCAGGGGCACTTGGCGCGCTGCAATGTGATTGGTGGATTGGAATACAACTCTACTCTCGGGTCTGTCTAGGCTGGAGCTTCGAAACCTCTCCTGGCGCACGCGCATGGCGCATGGCCTCTCAGACAAAATGGACGTCAGAATTGCTACAAAGGTGCCCCTCTCTCGTGGATTTATCACATTCATGCCTCCTGCCACCTTGTTATTGTTCACTCACAGTTTGTCTTGAATATGCCTTGTTCTACCAAGCGTTCACTGGAGATGATCACCTGCATATGGCCTCCACAGCACAAGGACATCCCAACTGAGCTGTACTCAGCAGGAGTGCCCTTGATTGCAGAGAGAATCTTCTCCCTCTTGAACCCTGCATGTTGACATGATTAGCTGTCTGCAAGTCTGTATAACATGGAACTATCAAGTGTCCTCTCCTCCCAAATTCATTAACAAAGATTCTGCCTACCACAAGAAGTGCAAAGAGAATGCTGAAAACCATCAAGTGTCTAAAGAAGCAAATAGAATTCGTTGTGTTTCCCATTCAGAGGCAACCACTCGCTACCTTCTCCCATAACACCTTGACACAAGTCCAGACCAAAAAGACGTGTTCAGCTGCTGTTCCATTCAAGTGCATCAAGCCTGTCTGGCACGAGAGTGAGTGCAGTGGGAGAGTGAGTCCTAGCAAGAGATCAAGACAGTCTGATGACATCTGTTGCACCAAGAAGAGCAAGAAGAGGTTGCGAAGGCTGTGAACTTTGTGATCAAGCAGCAAGCTACCAGCTTGGCTGAAGTGCAGTTAAGACTAGTGCAGCAGATCTGTGCTACAAGAATGCAGTTGAAGACTGCACTTGAGGAGATGACAGCAAGTGCATAGACAAATCAATCTTCATAGAGAACTAGAGCTGTCTGAGCACTCATTTGGATTTCTGTCTGTGCTATAGGTATGTTATCTATCAGAATTTGCTGTTATTTTCTCCATATCTGTACTTCTGCACACAACTTTTGCAAGGCAAACATTTACTGAAAATAACACTACAATAACTTTATAACTCTATGAAGTTTCTTTATTGTCTACAAAGGTTCTTTTACCTATATAGAGAGAATGGAAAAAGTGTGGCCATAACACTTTAGATAGGTCTGCATGCATTATTGTTCTGAAAGGTGAAGAGGTAGTCTGAGCTGCCATTGATTGGGCATCTCTACATGCATGTAAGGATTTTAATGCACACACTTATACATCTATAAAACAGCACCTTAATTTGGTTTGTCAAAAGTGACTTGTCCTAGCTACAGTGTGACATTCATTTGTTCACGTTATGGACTGAAAAAGTTTTACAAGTTACAAAGTCAGAATCTAGTTTGATGCAATCGTTATTGATGTACATTTTACCATGTATACAGTATATATTTAAGCATGCAATTTACAAATTGCTTGTATAAAAACAACCTTACACTACAGTGGTGATTAGCTATAATTACTGAGGAATAAATTAAGTGGCATATTGACACATTCCAATAATGATTCCAAGATCAATGATGTTACCTGTAGCTCCTTTTCCTCCTTCTTAGTAGCTCATATCCCTTATCAAACTCCTCCAAAATGGCTCTAAGCACAGGGCCCATTCTGTATCCTGTGTGGAGAGTTGTGCACTGATTCCTCCTCTAGCTGGGAAATGCATGGAAGAGAGGACAGGTTTCTCAGTTGAGGAAGTCCACTTAAATGGATCGGGGTAGCTGTTGGTGGTATAGGATCAACACAGATGTTGTGATGACCCATCACTTTCAACTGAGAAAGTAAGTTACTTGCTAATCAAGAAAAACTTTGCAAACCAAGAGCATGAAAATATGAAATGTGTATGGTTATGTGGTTGTAGCATGCAACCCCCCAATTTTTGTTGGATTCAGTGGCTGTGAAAGAGGCTATTACACCTGGAGCAGTTAAAAATTGTTGTGGATGCATGTAAAACCATGAAATCATTGTTTCACACAATGTCATGAAAATTTTCTGACCTCAAGTGCTGCTATTTTGTATAGATTCTGTCATTGTGGTATTGTTACAGTGTGTTGGGCTAATGTTCATGATGTCTTTCTTCAACCCACAGTCCTGCAACTTTATGGTCCACATTTTCACAGTATGCTAAATCTCTTGAAGCCAGGACCAAGCCAGCAGTATGTTGATCTCACTCTATCATTTGAGAATGAACAGGAAGAAGATGTGCCTGGAACTTTTAGAAAACTAGAGTTTATACTCTGTAGTACTTTGATGAGACTAGTGGTCAGTATAATTACTTTCCTGTGAGTGGAAGTGCTGACAGCTTCAACTCAGTAACTCACCTGTTGTGTGTGTACAGCAAAACAGTGCTTTTACTGTGCTAGACAGGTGTGATTATTTTATGAATAGACAACAGAACATTCTTTACAATGTAAAGATTTCTTGGCTTACTCTCGTACACAGGCTTGCTCTTTTGTTTAAAATAAGATATTCAGCCTGGGTACGAGGCTGGAGGGCTCAATTTATTGTCCATGTGTCTGTATGGTCCAAATCATGGAAAAAGACAGTCTAACCCTGCCTGCAATCACTAGTCTCCTAAATCCACCTAGTCTCTTGCACTCCATTTCTTGTGGCCTGTCAACTATGTATCACTCTCATCAATTCCAAGCCCCAAATCTTTTGTGTTGCAGCATTATAAATTTAGACATTTCCAATCGCCACTAACTTTTGTCTACTGTGGGATCCATTCCCAAACTTAAAACTTAGCCACAAAGAATTGGACACACATCAGCAACAAAGTCAGTATTAGTGCTTCACCGCCAACAGCATATATTATTTCACTATGATGCACTGTCAGAGTATTGAATAGTTTCTCTCTTGTGTTGTAGGCCTATATATGTATGAGGCTTACATTGTCAATATTTCTGTGATAGGTGTAGCTGTCAACAGTAGGAATGGCACATTTGGAAATAATGTGTCAACTGTTGTATTGTTTGTGAAATGCCAGCCATTCGTAAGGTGAGCCCGCTGCAACCTTCTCTTAAACTCCTGGCCAGCACCCCATGTGTGTATCACCACAATTTTTTTGCTCCAATTAAGGTCATGTGATGTGGCCAAAGATATACCTTTGCCTTTTCACTCATCTACCATCAGTGATAATGTAGCTGAAATGTCAATACTTGTACCTTTCCAGCATTAACTGCAGGAGAAAGAGACTTCTCCATGCTACCCAGTTGGTTGGACTATAGACAAGTTTTCATCACTAGAAGCGATGGACTTTACTAGGTGGCCAGATCATTGTTTACATGGCAGAATCCATTTAACCACTTTCTGCACTTGCTCAGGGCAATGCAACCAGTGAGTTTTGTGAGAGTATACTCTGTATTCATGCTCGGTTTTCATGCCATGTTAATACAACAGCACCGGGAGATGTGGTTCTTTGATTGTTCATGCACAATGTTGTGACATCATGGATAACCACCACCAGGTGGCCATACCACATAAGGTGAACAGCCTGGATCCAAAGTTCTCGGAAGTTGCTGTGCAAACTGCCTAGAGTTAAAGCTGTATTGTCTTTGTTGTTTCACATCTGTCACAGCCCCATCTCCAGGTATATGCAGAAGGGTTGGATGCACTTAGGTGCCTGTATGGAACTCTCTATCTCATATAGTTAGGATCACATAATTCAATGAAGTTTTGTCATCAAATGTATACATGAGAATTTTCCTGTCCCCACTACATTGAAGATGAGTATTCCATGGGTAGTTGAGTGCATACATAGCTTACTTACAGCTAACTGCACACAGTGAGTTTGCTCAGATGTACTAACAATGCATTCATGTGCGACAATTTATCTTGTGCATGTTTTCACTAGACTCTCAGACAGTTGTCTGTACACAAAATTGTTTTCTGATGGAAAGCTATAGCTCTGATCTGTGCAGTCCACTTCCTCTCCACAGCTGTCACACCTTCCTTCCTGACTACTTTTCCACAAAAGTGCACCTTCATCCTGACTACTTTTCCATACTGATTTTATGCTTACTTCCTTCATTTACCTTAATACGAGTGCATGCAAGTACAGAACATTTCAGTTAAGGGAATTAAGCATAACAAGATTACTTGTATGCTAGACCCACAGACTAGACTCTCCCCCTGTGAGAGTCTGGCTGGTAAGACTACCATTATAACGTGGACACAGGAAATCTCTATGTACAGTTGTTCACATAACTTGCAGGTGTATCAAATGTATAAAAATCCAGGTTTGTAAAATCAACCCAGTTGTCCTTTTGTTTGAGTCTGTGTAACTATTCACTTTATTAGTCTATTCTATTAGTTATGATAACTCAGTCTGTACTAAGGGTACATAGTCTGGCACTTGTCAATCATAGATATCTTTGTGAACTGAATTTTGTGACATGGGTGTAGGTCAAGCTAAGCAATTCAGGAGAAAACTTCTAGTGTTGGGTACAGCTAGATTTGTTACGTCTAAACCAGAGTAGTAAGAGTGGTGATATTTTACAATCAACTACGTACACCAGCTTCGGTAATCTTCAAAATGTAGAAAGCATCTCCACTCCTGCAGCACTGATTTGGACATAGCAAAGATCACTACATTCAGAAGTGAATGAAACAAAAAACAAAATAGCTTGACAAAGGCTGAAAAGCCAGAGTATCACTAATCTCACCCATGCCAACGACAGTTTCAATAACAACTATAAAAGTCATACACTCCAGAAAGGATTTAGCAAAAGTAAGGTGCTAAATTGTATTACATGCATCATTATGCCCTGGCACCACCCATACTTTAAACCTTCAGCCATGCAAAACAATGTCAGTGTGGTTCACCTGAAATACATGCTTGAAGCTGAAGTATTAGTGTGCAATTGTTCAACACACAAGTGAGCTCTTTATGCACCTGGTGTAAATTCAAAATTTGGAGGTTGGGTTTTCACTTTGTGGTTGCCAGAAAATTTACTTGCAGTTCAAGCAAGAAAAAATGGGAGTGGGCATATAGTACCCAGATTGAAATTGCTGTGTAATTTGCCTGGAATCATTATGAGGAAATTTTGCACATTAGTTGTAAACTACTATTATTATTATTATTATTATTATTATAATTGAGAAAACACACCAACATAGGTGTAAAAGACAAACAACTAAATTAAAATGTAAATTAAGTTAGTGTGAAGAGATAACAGAAATTACATATTCAAAGTCACTGCTAGACACACAACTAATTCTAATATCTCTAATTATGTTAGCACAAAAAAGGTCTTCAGGATAATAAATCTTGTTATAGCTATGTCCACGGAGACGGTTGAACCCACACGGAGTATACACAAGGTTGGAAGAAACACAATAGATAAAAGAATCGGGGAACGAAGGACAGGACAGAGCAGAAGACAACAAGGATAAAGAACGAGCAAAGACAACATTGAAGAGACTCAACAGACGGGCAGTACTATGAACTATTCTAGTATGAGAATTAGACGGAAGTTTTCAAATATGCCTCAAAATTTTATTGAAGGCAACTTCAATCAGGTTCATAGATGGGGAGTCTAGCCGCCACAGAGAGCATCCATACAAGGAGAGACAATATGAGCGAAACAAAAACGTTAAGGTGTGAGGATTGCAGAACTTAAAGTTGCAGAACAAAAGATTAGCCTTTTTAAGCAAGTCCCGGGACTTAAAAACAATATCATCGTTGTCTGAGGTATTGTAAGACAGAATGTGACCTAGATGACAGACAGAATTGAGGAACGCTAAAAGTTCACTACAAAAATAGATAGCAGTTGTACACTTGTCAGAAGGAGATAAACCAAAACGAATGAGTTGAGTTTTACCAGCATTAAATTTGAGGCCATAGGAATTGGCAAAGAACTCACATAGACTGAGCATAGTGCGTAAAGCAGAAGGACACGGAGCCAACAAGATCAAATCATCAGCTAACTCCACACTCTTTAAGCTTATTCAATAAGATATCCATGTATATAGTAAACAACACAGGGGACAGAACTCCTCCCTGACAAACACCGTTAGAAACATTAAAAGAATCAGAGCTGGCACCATCCCAAGAAACACTACAACATTGAGAGCTATACCAGCTGATGAGGAAGCGAACTATACATGTTGATATGTATATCATGCATGGTCTATTATACTTCAGATAAATATTTTGGGCCACTTCCATGGTGATCCAGAAAATATAGTTATGTACAAATCTGTAAGCAGCAAGATTACAAGCCAATAAGGTATAGTTATATATACAAAAGGTAGGAGAGTTCTAGCTCTCTGTGAGATCTGTCTATGCGCTCGCTGTCATCATCTCAACTGCAGTCTTCAGCTGCACCCTCGTGGTACAGATCTACTGCACTAATGTCAATTGCACTTCAACCACATTTTGTAGCTTCCTTCTTGATATCAAAGTTCACAGCCTGCGCAACCTCTTCTTGCTCTTCTTGGTGCAGCAGATGTCATCAGACTGTCTTGGTCTCTTGCTGGGACTCACTCTCCCACTACACCCACTCTCATGCCAGACAGGCTTGATGCACTTGAATGGAACAGCACCTGAACACGTCTTTTTGTTCTGGATTTGTGTCAAGGTGTTAGGGGAGAAGGTAGCAAGTGGCTGCCTCTGAGTGGGAAACACAATGAGCTCCATCCGCTTCTTTGACACATGATGGTTTTCAGCATTCTCCTTGCACTTCTTGCGATAGGCAGAGACTTTGTCCATGAGTTTGGGAGCAGAGGAGACCTGACAGTTCCATGTTGTACAGACTTGCAGACAGCTACACAGGTCAGTGGTGTTCAAGAGGGAAAATACTCTCTCCGCAATCAGAGGCACTCCTGCTGAATACAGCTCAGTTGGGATATCCTTGTGCTCTTGAGGATAGGTGAGCAGCTCCAGTGATCCCTTGGTAGAGTAAGGCATCTTGAAGACAAACTGTGAGTGAACAATAACAAAGTGATATGAGGTATGTAGTGAATGAAAACTTTTGATGAATTCATGAGAGAGGGGGGCATTTTTGTAGAAATCCTTTCATCCATTCCTGTCTGGCAGGTCATACGCCACGCGCCGGGGAAATTTTCGAAACTCCAGGCTCCAGCCTAGACGGTGTAGGAGTTCTAATTGACCAATCAGATTGCAGTGTGCGAAGCGCCGCCATGCGGCCCTCGTGCGCCCCCCGTGCGGCCTGTTGTCGTCTTGTTTTACGAAGCTTGTCTGCCTTGATTTCATACTCAAGAAAAAATTCCATAAGGAAGGCTTGTCTGTTTCGGTGTGTTCTGCCACATAGCTTGATTAGGAAAGTGTAAGCTCACCTGCCAGGAGAAAGGACTCTCTCTCTCGCATGGTACCGTGAAAGGTTCATAAAAGAGTAGGAAAATAGAGAGGTCATCCTCCAGCACACCCCTCTGAATGCTAAAAAAAAGACTAGCTACACGAACTTGGACAAGTTTTGGCCTCCTACTACATGTCGGTCTCACTCTGTCTCGACCTTCGTGACTGAGCCGCCCGGGCCGCCAGAGGCACTTGGCGCGCTGAAATGTGATTTGTGGATTGGAATACAACTCTACTCTCGGGTCTGTCTAGGCTGGAGCTTCGAAACCTCTCCTGGCGCACGCGCATGGCGCATGGCCTCTCAGACAAAATGGACGTCAGAATTGCTACAAAGGTGCCCCTCTCTCGTGGATTTATCACATTCATACCTCCTGCCACCTTGCTATTGTTCACTCACAGTTTGTCTTGAATATGCCTTGTTCTACCAAGGGTTCACTGGAGATGATCACCTGCATATGGCCTCCACAGCACAAGGACATCCCAACTGAGCTGTACTCAGCAGGAGTGCCCTTGATTGCAGAGACAATCTTCTCCCTCTTGAAACCTGCATGTTGACATGATTAGCTGTCTGCAAGTCTGTATAACATGGAACTATCAAGTGTCCTCTCCTCCCAAATTCATTAACAAAGATTCTGCCTACCACAAGAAGTGCAAAGAGAATGCAGAAAACCATCATGTGTCTAAAGAAGCAAATAGAATTCGTTGTGTTTCCCATTCAGAGGCAGCCACTTGCTACCTTCTCCAATAACACCTTGACACAAGTCCAGACCAAAAAGACGTGTTCAGCTGCTGTTCCATTCAAGTGCATCAAGCCTGTCTGGCACGAGAGTGAGTGCAGTGGGAGAGTGAGTCCTAGCAAGAGATCAAGACAGTCTGATGACATCTGTTTCACCAAGAAGAGCAAGAAGAGGTTGCGAAGGCTGTGAACTTTGTGATCAAGCAGCAAGCTACCAGCTTGGCTGAAGTGCAGTTAAGACTAGTGCAGCAGATCTGTGCTACAAGAATGCAGTTGAAGACTGCACTTGAGGAGATGACAGCAAGTGCATAGACAAATCAATCTTCATAGAGAACTAGAGCTGTCTGAGCACTCATTTGGATTTCTGTCTGTGCTATAGGTATGTTATCTATCAGAATTTGCTGTTATTTTCTCCATATCTGTACTTCTGCACACAACTTTTGCAAGGCAAAAATTTGCTGAAAATAACTCTACAATAACTTTACAACTCTATGAAGTTTCTTTATTGTCTGCAAAGGTTCTTTTACCTATATAGAGAGAAGGAAAAAGTGTGGCCGTAACACTTTAGAGTAGGTCTGCATGCATTATTGTTCTGAAAGGTGAAGAGGTAGTCTGAGCTGCCATTGATTGGGCATCTCTACATGCATGTAAGGATTTTAATGCACACACTTATACATCTATAAAACAGCACCATAATTTGGGTTGTGAAAAGTGGCTTGTCCTAGCTACAGTGTGTCATTGATTTGTTCAAGTTATGGACTGAACAAGTATTACAAGTTACAAAGTCAGAATCTAGTTTGATGCAATTGTTCATTTTACCATGTACTCAGTATATATTTATGCATACAATTTACAAACTGCTTGTATGAAAACAACCTTACACTACAGTGGTGATTAGCTATAATTCCTGATGAATAAAGTAAGTGGCATATTGACACATTCCAATAATGATTCCAAGATCAATGATGTTAGCTGTAGCTCCATTTCCTCCTTCTTAGTAGCTCATATCCCTTATCAAACTCCTCCAGCATGGCTCTAAGTACAGGGTCCATTCTGTAATCCTGTGTGGAGAGTTGTGCACTGACTCCTCCTCTAGTTGGGAAATGCATGTAAGAGATGACAGGTTTCTCAGTTGAGGAAGTCCGCTTAAATGGATCGGGGTAGCTGTTGGTGGTATAGGATCAACACACATGTTGTGATGACCCATCACTTTCAACTGAGAAAGTAAGTTACTTGCTAATCAAGAAAAACTTTGCAAACCAAGAGCATGAAAATATGAAATGTGTATGGTTATGTGGTTGTAGCATGCAAACCCCCAATTTTTGTTGGATTCAGTGGCTGTGAAAGAGGCTATAACACATTGAAGCAGTTAAAAATTGTTGTGGATGAATGTAAAACCATGAAATCATTGTTTCACACAATGTCATGAAAATTTTCTCACCTCAAGTGCTGCTATTTTGTATAGATTCTGTCATAATGGTATTGTTACAGTTTGTTGGGCTAATTTTCATGATGTCTTTCTTCAACCCACACTCCTGCAACTTTATGGTCCACATTTTCACAGTGTGCTAAATCTCTTGAAGCCAGGACCAAACCAGCAGTGTGTTGATCTCACTGTATCATTTGAGAATGAACAGGAAGAAAGTACGCCTGGACCACCCATCAGATAAAAACTAGATTTTATACTCTGTAGTACTTTGATGAGACTAGTGGTCAGTATAATTACTTTCCTGTGAGTGGAAGTGTCGACAGCTTCAACTCAGTAACTCACCTGTTGCGTGTGTACAGCAAAACAGTGCTTTTACTGTGCTAGACGGTTGTGATTATTTTATGAATAGACAACAGAACATTCTTTACAATGTAAAGTTTTCTTGGCTTACTCACTATGCTGGCACCACCCATACTTTAAACCTTCAGCCATGCAAACAATGTCAGTGTGGTTCACCTGAAATACATGCTTGAAGCTGAAGCTTTAGTGTGCGATTGTTCAACACATTAGTTGTGGTAAACTACTATACATGTTGATATGTATATCATGGTCTATTATACTTCAGGCAATGAAGCTCAATATTTTGGGGCACTTCCATGCTGATCCATAAAATATAGTTATGTACAAATCTGTAAGCAGTATAGATTACAAGCCAATGAGGTACAGTTATATATACAAAAGGTAGGAGAGTTCTATAGCTCTCTGTGAGATCTGTCTATGCACTCGCTGTCATCATCTCAACTGCAGTCTTCAGCTGCACCCTCGTGGTACAGATCTACTGCACTAATGTCAACTGCACTTCAACCACATTTTGTAGCTTGCTTCTTGATCTCAAAGTTCACAGCCTGCGCAACCTCTTCTTGCTCTTCTTGGTGCAGCAGATGTCATCAGACTGTCTTGATCTCTTGCTGGGACTCACTCTCCCACTACACCCACTCTCATGCCAGACAGGCTTGATGCACTTGAATGGAACAGCACCTGAACACGTCTTTTTGGTCTGGATTTGTGTCAAGGTGTTAGGGGAGAAGGTAGCAAGTGGCTGCCTCTGAGTGGGAAACACAATGAGCTCCATCTGCTTCTTTGACACATGATGGTTTTCAGCATTCCCCTTGCACTTCTTGCGGTAGGCAGAGACTTTGTCCATGAGTTTGGGAGCAGAGGAGACCTGACAGTTCCATGTTGTACAGACTTGCAGACAGCTACACAGGTCAGTGGTGTTCAAGAGGGAAAATACTCTCTCCGCAATCAGAGGCACTCCTGCTGAATACAGCTCAGTTGGGATATCCTTGTGTTCTTGAGGGTAAGTGAGCAGCTCCAGTGATCCCTTGGTAGAGTAAGGCATCTTGAAGACAAACTGTGAGTGAACAATAACAAAGTGATATGAGGTATGTATTGAATGAAAACTTTTGATGAATTCATGAGAGAGGGAGGCATTTTTGTAGAAATCCTTTCATCCATTCCTGTCTGGCAGGTCAAAGGCCACACGCCGGGGAAATTTTCGAAACTCCAGGCTCCAGCCTAGACGGTGTAGGAGTTCTAATTGACCAATCAGATTGTAGCGTGCGAAGCGCCGCCTTGCGGCCCTCGTGCGCCCCCTGTGCGGCCTGTTGTCGTCTTGTTTTGCGAAGCTTGTCTGCCTTGATTTCATACTCAGGAATAAAGTCCATAAGGAAGGCTTGTCTGTTTTGGTACATAGCTTGATTAGGAAAGTGTAAGCTCATCTGCCGGAGAAAGGACTCTCTATCTCGCATGGTACAAAGGTTCATAATGAGTGTACAGAAACGGCCATTCCAGATTTATAGAATGGGTGGGGGGAGATTGCCAGAAGGACACACCGAAACTTTTTTGAATTTCCAGTTTTGTTGAACTTCCACTTTGACTTCCCCATTTTGTTGAATGTCCACGTTTTGTTGAATTGCCACTTTTGTTGAATTTCCACCTTTGTTGAATGTCCACGTTTTGTTGAATGTCCACGTTTTGTTGAATTGCCACTTTTGTTGAATTTCCACCTTTGTTGAATGTCCACGTTTTGTTGAATTGCCACTTTTGTTGAATGTCCACGTTTTGTTGAATTGCCACTTTTGTTGAATGTCCACGTTTTGTTGAATTGCCAGTTTTGTTGAATTTCCAATTTTTGTTGGCAGCCTCTACACCCATAGACTAGTGCATGCAGCCCCACCTCCTGGGGACTGGTGATGTCATAAAGCTTTGCACATGCTAATCTTCTTGTCATCTGCACTGGTCCTTGGCGGTAAGGAGAACCAATAATCATGATGTTTAGTAAATATATATTTCAGAAAGCTTGCTCGTAGTACAGAGTTTGGGAAGAAAATGACCAGTGACAACCCCTACAAGCTGTTTACCGTTAAAAGAGATGGCAAGTAGCTCAAACTAAAAGAAAAGCAACTGATCTCCAGCGTGCTTGCATGAGTTTGTAGTTTGTTCTAAAATAAATGATTAGATTCTGTTTGCCGCCGAAGGGCTGACCTACAACTTTTGCCAAGTTTCATGACATTACCGTGCAGATGACAAGAAGATTAGCACATGCGAAGTTTCATGACATCATATCACCAGTGCCCAGGAGGTGGGGCTGCATACACTAGTGTGTGGGCGTGGAGGCTGCCAGCAAACATAAGAAATTCAACAACACTGGCAATTCAACAACACTGGCAATTCAACAAAACTGGCAATTCAACAAAACTGGCAATTCAACAAAACTGGCAATTCAACAAAACTGACAATTCAACAAAAAGTGGACATTCAACAAAGGTGGCAATTCAAGAAAGTTTCAGTGTGACTTGGCAATCTCCCCCCACCCATTGCACAAATCCGGAATGGCCGTTTCTGTACACTCATTGTTCATAAAAGAGTAGGAAAATAGAGAGGTCATCCTCCAGCACACCCCTCTGAATACTAAGAGAAAGACTAGCTACTCGAACTTGGACAAGTTTTGGCCTGCTACTACATGTCGGACTCGCTCTGTACCTTCGTAACTGTGCCGCCGGGGCCGCCAGAGGTAGCGAGTCCAAATGATATTCATAACAGTGAAAAATTGCGTAACCCTTTTTGGAGCGGAAGTGCTATATTGAATGCGGCAGCGTTGTGTGTGTCTTACAAAAACCCGCACCCACAGTCGAAATTTCGGCCAATAGCACATCAAATTGAAGCGCTTTCGTTCTTCTTTTCAATTCTGCTGGTAAGAACAATCATTTTTTAAAAATTCTAGCTTTTATTTTTGGTGTTTTAGCCGCTTTTTACAAATTTCACTGGACTTCTAAGGTATATGCAACTTTTACCATGGGAAATAGGTTTCTTGGGGTGCAGATATCAATTTTTTGGGTTGTATTTGCCGTGAAAACAGTCACACTGCTGTGGTAACCAGCAAAAAGCTCAGAACATTGCAAGCGAGTGTCACTCCAGTATAGTTCATTTTCTGCTGAAACTTACTTTATTCCCATTCGGATTACCAAAGGACCTCAGCTGATCTCAGAAATAAACATTCCACTCCTGATACCTGAGTGGTGGAGGCTGTGTGCTGACCTACGATCTGCATAGGCTTGTGTGTGTGGCAACGAGTCTGTTCATGTATAATAGAGCTAAAGAGTGTATGAAATCCACAACTGTAGCTGCTGGGAGATAAAGTGGGCCCACAGAATGATGAAGGAGAGAAGGGAGTGTTTGCAGTTGGAAAGAAGATGGACTATTAAGAGATTCGCAAACAAGAATGTGATGGTGAATGACCAGTGATTGGGTTGAAGGGAATAGTGGACAAGCCGTACTGCCCTTCCTAGAGACTCAAGGCACTAAGGTGCAGATTATGATGACCATGCATGTTGGTGACTCCTGTCTGCAGGTTTGGGGACTCACTGGTAGCTACACTTAGACTCATTAGCCAAAACAAACGTCATTTTCATCATCAGAGTCATCCCCATAGACAGCTCTTGAAAGAAACAAACTTTAAACATCTACCATAATATGCACTGGTACCATTGCTGTGAGCTGTTGTGCTCCAAAAAAGGCTATGATGTCATAGCACAGGACTGATTTACATCTCCAGAAAATTTAAAGCTGGATGAGGTGTTGTATGTACTTGATCTTTAGATGATGTTGCGCGGTACAACCCTCTCCATTGAATTTTGTTGTAAAAAGTGGGTACGGTACCATTTGACTTCGGAAACCCATATCTTGGGGTAAAATATAAGTAACCCATGCAATCTGCATATCGTTCAATTGCTCTCAGGCTGCTCTTTAAGCCTGTATTAATAACTTTTTTTGATTGCAAAATTTTGTTTTTTCTTTGGACACGCTACCAGAGGCAATTCGCGCGCTGAAATGTGATTGGTGGATTGGAATACAACTCTACTCTCGGGTCTGTCTAGGCTGGAGTTTCGAAATCTCTCCTGGCGCATGGCGCATGGCCTCTCAGACAAAATGGACGTCAGAATTGCTACAAAGGTGCCCCTCTCTCGTGGATTTATCACATTCATACCTCCTGCCACCTTGCTATTGTTCAATCACAGTTTGTCTTGAATATGCCTTATTCTACTAAGGGTTCACTGGAGATGATCACCTGCACTTGTCCTCCACAGCACAAGGACATCCCAACTGAGCTGTACTCAGCAGGAGTGCCCTTGATTGCAGAGAGAATCTTCTCCCTCTTGAACCCTGCATGTTGACATGATTAGCTGTCTGCAAGTCTGTACAACATGGAACTATCAAGTGTCCTCTCCTCCCAAATTCATTAACAAAGATTCTGCCTACCACAAGAAGTGCAAAGAGAATGCAGAAAACCATCATGTGTCTAAAGAAGCAAACAGAATTCGTTGTGTTTCCCATTCAGAGGCAGCCACTTGCTACCTTCTCCCCTAACACCTTGACACAAATCCAGACCAAAAAGACGTGTTCAGCTTCTGTTCCATTCAAGTGCATCAAGCCTGTCTGGCACGAGAATGAGTGCAGTGGGAGAGTGAGTCCTAGCAAGAAATCAAGACAGTCTGATGACATCTGTTGCACCAAGAAGAGCAAGAAGAGGTTGCGAAGGCTGTGAACTTTGATATCAAGCAGCAAGCTACCAGCTTGGCTGAAGTGCAGTTAAGACTAGTGCAGCAGATCTGTGCTACACGAATGCAGTTGAAGACTGCACTTGAGGAGATGACAGCAAGTGCATAGACAAATCAATCTTCATAGAGAACTAGAGCTGTATGAGCACTCATTTGGATTTCTGTCTGTGCTATAGGTATGTTATCTATCAGAATTTGCTGTTATTTTCTCCATATCTGTACTTCTGCAAACAACTTTTGCAAGGCAAAAATTTGCTGAAAATAACTCTACAATAACTTTATAACTCTATGAAGTTTCTTTATTGTCTGCAAAGGTTCTTTTACCTATATAGAGAGAAGGAAAAAGTGTGGCTGTAACACTTTAGATAGGTCTGCATGCATTATTGTTCTGAAAGGTGAAGAGGTAGTCTGAGCTGCCATTGATTGGGCATATGTACATGCATGTAAGGATTTTAATGCACACACTTATACATCTATAAAACAGCACCATAATTTGGGTTGTTAAAAGTGGCTTGTCCTAGCTACAGTGTGACATTGATTTGTTCAAGTTATGGACTGAACAAGTTTTACAAGTTACAAAGTCAGAATCTAGTTTGAAGCAATTGTTATTGATGTACATTTTACCATGTACTCAGTATATATTTATGCATGCAATTTACAAACTACTTGTATGAAAACAACCTTACACTAACGTGGTGATTAGCTATAATTCCTGATGAATAAAGTAAGTGGCATATGACACATTCCAATAATGATTCCAAGATCAATGATGTTAGCTGTAGCTCCATTTCCTCCTTCTTAGTAGCTCATATCCCTTATCAAACTCCTCCAGCATGGCTCTAAGCACAGGGTCCATTCTGTAATCCTGTGTGGAGAGTTGTGCACTGACTCCTCCTCTGGCTGGGAAATGCATGTAAGAGATTACAGGTTTCTCAGTTGAGGAAGTCCGCTTAAATGGATCGGGGTAGCTGTTGGTGGTACAGGATCAACACAGATGTTGTGATGACCCATCACTTTCAACTGAGAAAGTAAGTTACTTGCCAATCAAGAAAAACTTTGCAAACCAAGAGCATGAAAATATGAAATGTGTATGGTTATGTGGTTGTAGCATGCAACCCCCCCAATTTTTGTTGGATTCAGTGACTGTGAAAGAGCTTGGAGCAGTTAAAAAATGTTGTGGATGAATGTAAAACCATGAAATGTCATGAAAGTTTTCTGACCTCAAGTGCTGCTATTTTGTATAGATTCTGTCATAGTGGTATCATTACAATGTGTTGGGCTAATGTTCATGATGTCTTTCTTCAACCCATACTCCTGCAACTTTATGGTCCACATTTTCACAGTATGATAAATCTCTTGAAGCCATGACCAAACCAGCAGTATGTTGATGTCACTGTATCATTTGAGACGAAGATGTGCCTGGACCACCCATCAGATAATACTTATAGAAAACTAGAGTTTATACTCTGTAGTACTTTGATGAGACTAGTGGTCAGTATAATTACTTTGCTGTGAGTGGAAGTGTCAACAGCTTCAACTCAGTAACTCTCCTGTTCCGTGTGTACAGCAAAACAGTGCTTTTACTGTGCTAGACGGGTGTAATTATTTTATGAATAGACAACAGAACATTCTTTACAATGTAAAGTTTTCTTGGCTTACTCACTATGCAGGCACCACCCATACTTTAAACCTTCAGCCATGCAAACAATGTCAGTGTGATTCACCTGAAATACATGCTTGAAGCTGAAGCTTTAATATGCGATTGTTCAGCACATTAGTTGTGGCAAACTACTATACATGTTGATATGTATATCATGGTCTATTATACTTCAGGCAATGAAGCTCAATATTTTGGGGCACTTCCATGCTGATCCATAAAATATATAGTTAAGTACAAATCTGTAAGCAGTATAGAGTACAAGCCAATGAGGTACAGTTATATATATAAAAGGTAGGAGAGTTCTAGCTCTCTGTGAGATCTGTCTATGTACTCGCTGTCATCATCTCAACTGCAGTCTTCAGCTGCACTCTCGTGGTACAGATCTACTCAACAAGTGTCAACTGCACTTCAACCACATTTTGTAGCTTGCTTCTTGATATCAAAGTTCACAGCCTGCGCAACCTCTTCTTGCTCTTCTTGGTGCAGCAGATGTCATCAGACTGTCTTGGTCTCTTGCTGGGACTCACTCTCCCACTACACCCACTCTCATGCCAGACAGGCTTGATGCACTTGAATGGAACAGCACCTGAACACGTCTTTTCGGTCTGGATTTGTGTCAAGGTGTTAGGGGAGAAGGTAGCAAGTGGCTGCCTCTGAGTGGGAAACACAATGAGCTCCATCTGCTTTTTTGACACATGATGGTTTTCAGCATTCTCCTTGCACTTCTTGCGGTAGGCAGAGACTTTGTCCATGAGTTTGGGAGCAGAGGAGACCTGACAGTTCCATGTTGTACAGACTTGCAGACAGCTACACAGGTCAGTGGTGTTCAAGAGGGAAAATACTCTCTCCGCAATCAGAGGCACTCCTGCTGAATACAGCTCAGTTGGGATATCCTTGTGCTCTTGAGGGTAGGTGAGCAGCTCCAGTGATCCCTTGGTAGAGTAAGGCATCTTGAAGACAAACTGTGAGTGAACAATAACAAAGTGATATGAGGTATGTATTGAATGAAAACTTTTGATGAATTCATGAGAGAGGGAGGCATTTTTGTAGAAATCCTTTCATTCATTCCTGTCTGGCAGGTCATACGCCACGCGCCAGGGGAAATTTTCGAAACTCCAGGCTCCTGCCTAGACGGTGTAGGAGTTGTAATTGACCAATCAGATTGCAGCGTGCGAAGCGCCGCCTTGCGGCCCTCGTGCGCCCCCCGTGCGGCCTGTTGTCGTTTTGCGAAGCTTGTCTGTCTTGATTTCATACTCAAGAAAAAGTCCATAAGGAATGCTTGTCTGTTTTGGTGTGTTCTTCCACATAGCTTGATTAGGAAAGTGTAAGCTCACCTGCCAGGAGAAAGGACTCTCTCTCTCGCATGGTACAAAGGTTCATAAAAGAGTAGGAAAATAGAGAGGTCATCCTCCAGCACACCCCTCTGAATACTAAGAGAAAGACTAGCTACACGAACTTGGACAAGTTTTGGCCTGCTACTACATGTCGGTCTCGCTCTGTCTCGACCTTCGTGACTGAGCCGCCGGGGCCGCCAAAGGCAATTGGCGCGCTGAAATGTGATTGGTGGATTGGAATACAACTCTAATCTCGGGTCTGTCTAGGCTGGAGTTTCAAAACCTCTCCTGGCGCATGGCGCATGGCCTCTCAGACAAAATGGACGTTACAATTGCTACAATGGAGCCCCTCTCTCGTGGATTTATCACATTCATACCTCCTGCCACCTTGCTATTGTTCACTCACAGTTTGTCTTGAAGATGCCTTATTCTACCAAGGGTTCACTGGAGATGATCACCTGCACTTGGCCTCCACAGCACAAGGACATCCCAACTGAGCTGTACTCAGCAGGAGTGCCCTAGATTGCAGAGAGAATCTTCTCCCTCTTGAACCCTGCATGCTGACAGGATTAGCTGTCTGCAAGTCTGTACAACATGGAACTATCAAGTGTCCTCTCCTCCCAAATTCATTAACAAAGTTTCTGCCTACCACAAGAAGTGCAAAGAGAATGCTGAAAACCATCATGTGTCTAAGAAGGAAATAGAATTCGTTGTGTTTCCCATTCAGAGGCAGCCACTTGCTACCTTCACCCCTAACACCATGACACAAATCCAGACCAAAAAGACATGTTCAGCTGCTGTTCCATTCAAGTGCATCAAGCCTGTCTGGCATGAGAGTGGGTGCAGCGGTAGAGTGAGTCCTAGCAAGAGATCAAGACTGTCTGATGATATCTGTTGCATCAAGAAGAGCAAGAAGAGGTTGTGCAGGCTGTGAACTTTGTGATCAAGCAGCAAGCTACCAGCCTGGCTGAAGTGCAGTTCAGACTAGTGCAGCAGATCTGTGCTACAAGAATGCAGTTGAAGACTGCACTTGAGAAGATGACAGCAAGTGCATAGACAAATCAATCTTCATAGAGAACTGGAGCTGTCTGAGCTCTCATTTGGATTTCTGTCTGTACTATAGGTATGTTATCTATCAGAATTTGCTGTTATTTTCTCCATACAGATCTGTACTTCTGCAAACAACTTTTGCAAGGCAAAAATTTATTGAAAGCAACACTACAATAACTTTACAACTCTATGAAGTTTCTTTATTGTCTGCAAAGGCTCTTTTACCTATATAGAGAGAAGGAAAAAGTGTGGCTGTAACACTTTAGATAGGTCTGCATGCATTATTGTTCTGAAAGGTGAAGAGGTAGTCTGAGCTGCCATTGATTGGGCATATGTACATGCAGAAAAGAAATGTAAGTTACTGCATACCAGTTGCAACACCCAGTTTAAGTAGGTAACAGATTTATTTTTTATGCAGGAGCCACTCATGTAAGGAATTTAATGCACACACTTATACATCTATAAAACAGCACCTTAATTTGGTTTGTCAAAAGTGGCTTGTCCTAGCTATAGTATGACATTGATTTGTTCAAGTTATGGACTGAACAAGTTTTACAAGTTACAAAGTCAGAATCTAGTTTGATGCAATTGTTATTGATGTACATTATACCATGTACTCCGTATATATTTTTGCATGCAATTTACAAACTACTTGTATGAAAACAACCTTACACTACAGTGGTGATTAGCTATAATTCCTGATGAATAAAGTAAGTGGCATGTTGACACATTCCAATAATGATTCCAAGATCAATGATGTTAGCTGTAGCTCCATTTCCTCCTTTTTAGTAGCTCATATCCCTTATCAAACTCCTCCAGCATGGCTCTAAGCACAGGGTCCATTCTGTAATCCTGTGTGGAGAGTTGTGCACTGACTCCTCCTCTGGCTGGGAAATGCATGTAAGAGATGACAGGTTTCTCAGTTGAGGAAGTCCGCTTAAATGGATCGGGGTAGCTGTTGGTGGTATAGGATCAACACAGATGTTGTGATGACCCATCACTTTCAACTGAGAAAGTAAGTTACTTGCTAATCAAGAAAAACTTTGCAAACCAAGAGCATGAAAATATGAAATGTGTATGGTTATGTGGTTGTAGCATGCAACCCCCCAATTTTTGTTGGATTCAGTGGTTGTGAAAGAGGCTCTTACACCTTGGAGCAGTTAAAAATTGTTGTGGATGCATGTAAAACCATGAAATCATTGTTTCACACAATGTTATGAAAATTTTCTCACCTCAAGTGCTGCTATTTTGTATAGCTTCTGTCATAGTGGTATTGTTACAGTGTGTTGGGCTAATGTTCATGATGTCTTCAACCCACACTCCTGCAACTTTATGGTCCACATTTTCACAGTGTGCTAAATCTCTTGAAGCCAGGACCAACCCAGCAGTATGTTGATCTCACTGTATCATTTGAGAATGAACAGGAAGAAGATGTGCCTGGACCACCCATCAGATAATACTTATAGAAAACTAGAGTTTATACTCTGTAGTACTTTGATGAGACTAGTGGTCAGTATAATTACTTTCCTGTGAGTGGAAGTGTCAACAGCTTCAACTCAGTAACTCTCCTGTTCCGTGTGTACAGCAAAACAGTGCTTTTACTGTGCTAGACGGGTGTAATTATTTTATGAATAGACAACAGAACATTCTTTACAATGTAAAGTTCTCTTGGCTTACTCTCGTACACAGGCTTGCTCTTTTGTTTAAAATAAGATATTCAGCCTGGGTACGAGGCTGGAGGGTTCAATTTATTTTCCATGTGTCTGTATGCTCCAAATCATGGAAAAAGACAGTCTAACCCTGCCTGCAATCACTAGTCTCCTAAATCCACCTAAGTCTCTTGTACTCCATTTCTTGTGGCCTGTCAACTATGTATCACTCTCATCAATTCCAAGCCCCAAATTTTTGTGTTGCAGCATTATAAATTTAGACATTTCCAATCGCCACTAACTTTTGTCTACTGTGGGATCCATTCCCAAACTTGAAACTTTGCCACAAAGAATTGGACACACATCAGCAACAAAGTCAGTATTATAAATATATTTGTGCTTCACCGCCAACAGCATATATTATTTCTCTATGATGCACTGTCAGAGTATTGAATAGTTTCTCTCTTGTGTTGTAGGCCTATATATGTATGAGGCTTACATTGTCAATATTTCTGTGATAGGTGTAGCTGTCAACAGTAGGAATGGCACATTTGGAAATAATGTGTCAACTGTTGTATTGTTTGTGAAATATCAGCCATTCGTAAGGTGAGCCCGCTGCAACCTTCTCTTAAACTCCTGGCCAGCACCCCATGTGTGTATCACCACAATTTTTTTGCTCCAATTAAGGTCATGTGATGTAGCCCAAGATATGCCTTTGCCTTTTTACTCATCTACCATCAGTGATAATGTAGCTGAAATGTCAATACTTGTACCTTTCCAGCATTAACTGCAGGAGAAAGAGACTTCTCCATGCTACCCAGTTGGTTGGACTATAGACAAGTTTTCATCACTAGAAGCGATGGACTTTACTAGGTGGCCAGATCATTGTTTACATGGCAGAATCCATTTAACCACTTTCTGCACTTGCTCAGGGCAATGCAACCAGTGAGTTTTGTGAGAGTATACTCTGTGTTCATGCTCGGTTTTCATGCCATGTTAATACAACAGCACCGGGAGATGTGGTTCTTTGATTGTTCATGCACAATGTTGTAACATCATGGATAACCACCACCAGGTGGCCATACCACATAAGGTGAACAGCCTGGATCCAAAGTTCTCGGAAGTTGCTGTGCAAACTGCCTAGAGTTAAAGCTGTATTGTCTTTGTTGTTTCACATCTGTCACAGCCCCATCTCCAGGTATATGCAGAAGAGGTTGGATGCACTTAGGTGCCTGTATGGAACTCTCTATGTCATATAGTTAGGATCACATAGTTCCATGAAGTTTTGTCATAAAATGTATACATGAGAATTTTCCTGTCCCCACTACATTGAAGATGGGCATTCCATGGGTAGTTGAGTGCATACATAGCTTGCTTACAGCTGACTGTACACAGTGAGTTTCCTCAGATGTACTAGCAATGCATTCATGTGCGACAATTTATCTTGTGCATGTTTTCACTAGACTCTCAGCCAGTTGTCTGTATACAAAATTATTTTCTGATGGAAAGCTATAGCTCTGATCTGTGCAGTGCACTTCCTCTCCACAGCTGTCACACCTTCCTTCCTGACTACTTTTCCACAAAAGTGCACCTTCATCCTGACTACTTTTCCATACTGATTTTATGCTTACTTCCTTCATTTACTTTAATATTAGTGCATGCAAGTACAGAACATTTCAGTTAAGGGAATTAAGCATAACAAGATTACTTGTATGTTAGACCCACAGACCAGACTCTCCCCCTGTGAGAGTCTGGCTGGTAAGACTACCATTATAACGTGGACACGGGATATCTCTATGTGCAGTTGTTAACATAACTTGCAGGTGTACCAAATATATAAAAATCCAGGTTTGTAAAATCAAACCAGTTGTCCTTTTGTTGGAGTCTGTGTAACTATTCACTTTATTAGTCTATTTGATTAGTTATGATAGCTCACTCTGTACTAAGGGTACATAGTCTGGTACTTGTCAATCATAGATATCTTTGTGAACTGAATTTTGTGACATGGGTGTAAGTCAAGCTGAGCAATTCAGGACAAAACTTCTAGTGTTGGGTACAGCTAGATTTGTTACGTCTAAACCAGAGTAGTAAGAGTGGTGATATTTTGCAATCAACTACGTACACCAGCTTCGGTAATCTTCAAAATGTAGAGAGCATCTTCACTCCTGCAGCACTGATTTGGACATAACAAAGATCACTACATTCAGAAGTGAATGAAACAAAAAACAAAATAGATTGACAAAGGCTGAAAAGCCAGAGTATCACTAATCTCACCCATGCCAACGACAGTTTGAATAACAACTATAAAAGTCATACACTCCAGAAAGGATTTGGCAAAACTAAGGTGCTAAATTGCATTACATACATCATTATGCCCTGGCACCACCCATACTTTAAACCTTCAGCCATGCAAAACAATGTCAGTGTTCACCTGAAATACATGCTAGAAGCTGAAGTATTAGTGTGCGATTGTTCAACACACAAGTGAGCTCTTTGTGCACCTGGTGTAAATTCAAAATTTGGAGGTTGGGTTTTCACTTTGTGGTTGCCAGAAAATTTACTTGCAGTTCAAGCAAGAAAAAATGGGAGTGGGCATATAGTACCCAGATTGAAATTGCTGTGTAATTTGCCTGGAATCATTATGAGGAAATTTAGCACATTAGTTGTAAACTACTATACATGTTGATATGTATATCATGCATGGTCTATTATACTTCAGATAAATATTTAGGGCCACTTCCATGGTGATCCAGAAAATATAGTTATGTACAAATCTGTAAGCAGCAAGATTACAAGCCAATAAGGTATAGTTATATATACAAAAGGTAGGAGAGTTCTAGCTCTCTGTGAGATCTGTCTATGCGCTCTCTGTCATCATCTCAACTGCAGTCTTCAGCTGCACCCTCGTGGTACAGATCTACTGCACTAATGTCAATTGCACTTCAACCACATTTTGTAGCTTGCTTCTTGATATCAAAGTTCACAGCCTGCGCAACCTCTTCTTGCTCTTCTTGGTGCAGCAGATGTCATCAGACTGTCTTGGTCTCTTGCTGGGACTCACTCTCCCACTACACCCACTCTCATGCCAGACAGGCTTGATGCACTTGAATGGAACAGCAGCTGAACACGTCTTTTTGGTCTGGATTTGTGTCAAGGTGTTAGGGGAGAAGGTAGCAAGTGGCTGCCTCTGAGTGGGAAACACAGTGAGCTCCATCTGCTTCTTTGACACATGATCAGCATTCTCATTGCACTTCTTGCGGTAGGCAGAGACTTTGTCCATGAGTTTGGGAGCAGAGGAGACCTGACAGTTCCATGTTGTACAGACTTGCAGACAGCTACACAGGTCAGTGGTGTTCAAGAGGGAAAATACTCTCTCCGCAATCAGAGGTACTCCTGCTGAATACAGCTCAGTTGGGATATATCCTTGTGCTCTTGAGGGTAGGTGAGCAGCTCCAGTGATCCCTTGGTAGAGTAAGGCATCTTGAAGACAAACTGTGAGTGAACAATAACAAAGTGATATGAGGTATGTATTGAATGAAAACTTTTGATGAATTCATGAGAGAGGGAGGCATTTTTGTAGAAATCCTTTCATCCATTCCTGTCTGGCAGGTCATACGCCACGCGCCGGGGAAATTTTCGAAACTCCAGTCTCCAGCCTAGTAGGGTTGGGCGGATTATGCTGGCATAATTTTGGGAATAATAGGTACCAGAAAGCATTGAGCATTATGCGGGAATAATAGGTACATTTTGAGCATAATGTGGCTTTGGTAGACTGGTAGTCTCGTCCTCAGATCGTGTACCAGTCCCAGACCGTGTTGTATCTCGTCCCATGCCCTGTTGGTAAGCGGCAAAGTAACGGAGCAATGATCAGCAATCGCAGAGTCTGGTGATCTACATCGAACTTTCCATGATGTTAGCGTGGCCACACCCACTCTTGCGGAACGGGGTGTGACCACGCGAGACTACAATGGTCTATGAACTGCCATCCTGTTTCGATTTGCTTTGCAAAATAATTATTCGAACATGCAAGTTTGCTCCTTCCAGAAATAATGGGCATAGTTTGAGCATAATAGGCAAATTTTGGGCATAATTTTAGGCATAATTGGTACAATTTTGAGCATATTGGAATAGCATAATTGGTAAAAAATGGAGCATGATCCGCCCAACCCTACCAAGTGATCAAGAGGCAGAACAAAAGACAGACAAAAGACTTAATTTGTTTTTGACTGGCTAATAAATAGGGTTAGGGCAGAGGTAGGCCAAGTTGAAAGGCTAGCTGTACAACTGAGCTACTTCATCAGCGGAGGTGCCGGCTGGACTAGACCCCACCCCCACCCCCACCCCCATCCCCCCACACGCACTGAGGCCTGGGAGAAAGGTAGCTGATTTTGTAGCCTAGTTTCCAAACTTTCCCTTGTCCACATACTGCAGGCCACAAAAAAGCTGGATAGGGGGTTGAAAACAAGGCTATGGTTGTATGCAGCCTCACTCCCAGGTTTTCTGTTAGCTATGTACATACTACAAGTAACTGGGCGGGGAGCTGGGGAACAAGGCTAGTGGCTATGCTAAAGCTATTTTAGCCTGCTGGTAGTTATTGTCCAGGATTGCTTCCATTCCAACAAGTGAATTCTGCAGTGAAAAGTTCATTTGTTTCGGCTTTTGCAAGGTATGATTATCAGTGTATGAGAGTGGGAGGAACATTAAGTGCTCTCAGCCTCCCTTTCTACTTCATTTTCCTTATGTGGCAGTCATTGGGTAAAATCAGACATTGTTCATATATTTGAGGGCAATGTATCAACGTTAAGGGTGGGGCTGACATGTGCTGAGCAAATGCATCAAATATCAATTGAAGTGTGGAACGATTTTTTTTTTCAACCTGTGACTCCACACCCAATGAGAGTGAATAAGAAAATGTTGCTATATGTACTAAATATGGAACATCCACTTATGTATCATGTAATTTGCACTAAATTTACATATAACAGCCAGTTGTGTAGATATGTACTACATATAGAACAGCTGATTGCACAACACTCAGATTATGTGACCACCAGTGACCACCATTCTGTTTGCTCTGTGTTCTCTTTACCCTTATAATCCTAGCTTACTGGCTTTAATCTCCACGCCCTCCTCTTTCTCCAATATGTAGCCTTAAGGAAGAGCCTCTACTGGCTCCCTTTCATCCTCCCCACCCTCCTCTTTCTCCAATGTGTAGCCTTAATGCCAGTATACACAAAACATGTGTACAAGGTTTGTTGCTTAGCAACCCAAATTTGAATCTGGGTGAACAACAGGGGTTAGAACCGTTTGGTGTGTGGCGAGGGTTAGTGACAGACAATTAACAAGCGTCCTTGAGACAGAAAAACATTTGCCTTGTTCAATGTAGCCTGCCAAAGTCTTGCCTCTCACTATTTCTACCCATGTTATTTTACCAATATGTAACATGTTTACTAAAGGAGTTGTGATAATGACTGTCTCTCCTCTTGTCCACAGGTACCCTGAGTTTGCTCCCATGTTTAGAGCTGAGATGTTTGACCCAGATGAATGGGCTGATCTCTTCAAGAAAGCTGTATAATGGTATTGGACCAAAAACGTGATGCTCTCCCTAGAGTATAGGTGAGGGAGAGAAGAGTTAAGGGCTGATTAACAACAGTATAACAGGGCGAGGGCATGTAGTATAGCTATAAATCTTTTCTTTCCAGATTTCATCTCGAACTTCAGGTCCGAAAGCCTGAGTTTGAGGCAACATCTACTATCCAATATTTGAACTGTCTTCCTTTAATTATACAAATCTCAAGTAGGTAGATCACCAAGGAAACATGAGTGCACCAAGACAATGAGTGTCCTCCCTCTACCACAGATGTTGTCCTGACCTCAAAGCACCACGAGGGATGGTGTAACTTTCGGAACTCTTACCACTGGAACTGGAACAGCATTGACGTTGGACCAAAGCGGGACCTTGTCGGGGACCTCACAGCCAGCGTGTGAGCAGAACAATTATTCTAAGGATGCAGTAGCTGGTTTCTGGCCAATGTCATGTCAGAAAGTGCACTATCAATGGCCAATGTAATGGTCAAGTGCCACTTTTTGGTGTGACTTTGGCAAGTGCTGGCCATGATTCCTGAATCATCAAATAACAAACATGCTTGGAAATTTGATTGCACACTGCTCTATGAACAAGGTGTGCAACCCTAAAACTAAGGTTGTTGTCTAGTCAAATCAGTGTTAGTACATAGTTAATAGACAAGTAGGTGTCAGCACACTTGATAAGATACATTGCTACCTATGTAGCTACAGGCAGATGCATCGTGACTAGCTAGTCAAGCAGCAGAATTCACCAATTCTGGTCTAGAATTATCGTCTTCTCTTTAACAGCTTGCATGCTGGCTACATTACTCTGAAGGCCTGGTGTGATGTTACCTTGCAGCTATATTTGTCTAAACTTGTTATAATGCAACTACATAACAACTAGCTGTATGTACTAGCTGTCTAGTAGACAAAGTGCTAGTTCAATAACAGCTGAAGTTTATGTGTTATTGTAGTAAGTCTACCGTCATGTAATTTTGTCAGATTTCTACAGCTGAAGCTAGCTTGACTGATAGAATATTTCACTTTCATGAAGTAGTTTTCCCTCAGCAAGTTTTATATTGATGTCATTTCCATGAACCATGGGTGTCCCTGGAAGTTTGACATTGGGATGAAAATGCTCAGCCCTACAAAGTAATTTGCTTGCAATATAAATTGCGTGTTTTTTGTTTGTTTTTCAGTTTCTTTATAGCTGCATCCACTTAAAGTGTTCATTGGAATGCGTGATGATCAAATATAAACAAGTATCAAGTCATGCTTGCTAAACACTAACAACAATAGTAGGATTTGCTAGCAATCACAATATTGTGCTTTTGAAAATCAGTTTTCCGGAGATGCAGAATAATTTTGTTTGAATCAATCCAACATATTGTGTATCAGAATAACTACATGGAGTCATCCAACATCTGCAGTTGACAAGTGAAAATTAAGTGTGTTCACTGCAATTTTACTTAAATAAAGTTTGGTATTGGAGCTAGGTTATCTTCATCCTTCTTTAGCAGTGTCAGTGAGGTCTTCAAATCTTCATTTGCAGAAGACAACTGTTGTTTTCTTGTTTGCAGCTGTCACCTTGTCGTTTCCATAACCCAGCTGCTCTGCAAGGGCAAGAATATCGTTTGCGTGTGCTGCATCCTTTAAAATGCCTTTCTGTGATAGTATGAATAGATGTATGATTCCCGTTGGAGTTGGAGTAGAAAGTGCATGCATGGGAGAGCCTGTGACAATCTGCAGGTGGTAAAGTATTGAGTAGATCCTGAAGTCTGTCTGGCATGATGATTTTCTGTGTTGATATGTTATTCACAATCTTTTCAGCAGCTTCTACAGTAGAGGCTACAAATCACAGTTGACCAGGTAGGAGTTGGTGCTGGGTTGCTTGAAGACTGGTTGGTAAGATGTGTTATCACCTGTTGCACACAGCATATGCTTCAGAGGACAAAGTATATTCCCAAGGCTTTTTGTGAGGATCCCTGCCAATTATGAAAGTTTTGGGACTTCAGGAGGAATTGGTACCTGTAGTTCATGGAGCTTCTTGCTCTGGAGGGAAATCCATCAACTGTCTGTCATTAAAACAATCTGCATCTGCATAATGCACAATTTGAGTGAAGTAGGCAACTAACCCTACAGCATCTGCAACTAACCTGCACCTTGGTGCAGCAACTAACCTACCAGACGCAGCTAACCCGTAATTTTAGGCCCTGTATCAACTCACTATTGGAGGTGCAAGAAATTGGAGATTATTTTTTGTTGGAGCCCACCCCCTGTCACTCACAGAACATCTAGGCATGTCTTTTTCAAGGGACATGTGGTTGATTGATCATTCATGTACACAGTATCCTCTCAGGACATTATCCAATTGGTAAATTATAAGTGACTTGTTTGTTTGTTTGTTTGCTTTTAATTCTGTAGGAATTCTCCTTCAGCCTGTAATGGCCGGTCTTCCAGAAGGTCCTCAAACAGATAAAGAAGAAAAAAAACAACAGCAACAACAAAAAGAAATAAGCAAACAAAAACAAAACGAAGTACAAACACGCATAAGAGTGTGCAGAAGAACAATGTAGCAAGTGTTCTTCCATGCATTATATAAGTTCCAATCCTGACGCTGTGACTGTCCCCACTTTAACTAGCGAGGTACATCAGCTGCTTTACCATTGCAGGTGGGATGAGAAGACAATAGTTAGGAAATAAAGTCATCTTTTGTGACATATGACAATAGCAAGAACAAGTAGCTATTCACATGTGCTTGGGAGGTCATAGAAAAAAGTCATTTGCCATCCAGTACATCACGAATGCTGCAGATATCAAGATATATATACATAGTCATAACACTTGCTTGCTTCATTGACTTGCTATAAACACAAGTATGATGGAGCTTGGAGTATGACACGCTTTACATCTGCAGCTGATTACATGAAGCTATACTCACCTTTTGTACTCTTCTTCAAGTTTCTGCCTCTAATATACTATAATATACTATAATATGATTACCACATGCAGCAGTCAGTTAGACATATACCTTTTGTTGTGTCTCTTCTAGCTGCTCTGTCACTTCATTGCACCTTCTCTTTACTGAGCTAAGCTGTTGAAAACAAACAGAATCTGATATGTTTTGTATATATAGTAGCAAGATTAGTCCCCATGCATTACTTACTATATTTTTTGTTTCTTCTAACTGCTGACAATACCTGTAGGTGTAAACATTCATGTATAATAGATTACCTGAGATGTACTTATATAAAAGGAAACAGTTTACATACACTGCTACATGTACCTAGAAGTCCTGGGAGGGGCGAGGGGGGAGGGGGGAAGGGGAGAGGAACTGCTTAGGGCATCTTGGGGTACAGTTTAGACTTTAGAAAGGCCAGCTAATTTGCATGCAGCTTACTACATACATCTCTAGGGTGTCGTTCAATGTTTGAATCTGTATGTGGGTATGACCAAGATATATACCTCAAAACGGTGTTAACATGACAGCACGCTTAGCTAAACAAGTATACTGACCTCCATCCCAAGCTCAAGCTTCCTGCATTCATGGCTGCATTTAAGGAAAAATACACATTATTGTGTGAGGCAAACACTGCCTCTGGATTGAACAGCCAGTACATGCTCAGACCACAATAAGGAAACTACCACCCATCACACTTTACTTTATTTCCACAAATTTGAGTACCTCCTTAGAAGAAATCTGACTTACATGACTGAGTTTGCCTGCAGTTTTGTAACATCCTTGATGAGGCTTGTGAGTGTTGGATTGGTTTCTGCGCAGGCCGAATGGAATGACTCCTCGTTGTCCTCTTGATGCATATCTGCAAGTTGGTAGAATTGTACTCAAGTTCATGCACACCCTCCTGTTAGCATTGCACTCCAAAATGCAAAATCCTGTGCGAAATTAAGTGTTCACGTAATGAACAACTTCCATATCTCTGGAGCTAAGATAAGCGGGTCTGAATCCGGTCAGTCTTTCTGCTGCGCAACCTCCACGAGTTTAATACAATGCCATTCGGGAGTGTTGTCACCTATACATGATAGGGTTTGCAATTGTCTAATTACACAGCACACAACTACCAGTGAAGCTACTCTGTCCTCGTTTAAGCTCGCCGCGCGAGGATGAATCACCCGTCTGCTTAGCAAGGTTACAAGTTTAACTTTGAACACGGAAGGCCAACGTTTGCCGCGTGAGTATATGCTTGTCGCAGTGAAAGCTGGAGGCCGCGCTCGTACAGTAGACCTGAGCAAGAGACCTGCAACCTCACAAACAAACCCACCACACAATTCAGTGTATTAAAAGTACAAATACACTTACAACCGTGAGATTGCCATGGTCTTGGTACCCGGTCTGGAGCTCCGCGATGACTGCGATGAAGGCATGCAACAGTGACGGCATGTAAACTGACTATAGACTGGGCAAGATCTCTGGTGTGACGGCAGCAGGCTTGGCAGGAATAGCCACGGTAGCAGTGGATGAGTATAGGGACGGCTGTGGTGACCGCAGTATTAGGTTTATCAGTGACGAAGCATATAAGTCTGCGTGCGAGCTCAACTCCACGATCATTTTAAAAGAAACTTCCGGAAGTCAGTACACCGCTAAGGTGGGCGCTCGTATCTTCGTTGGAATTTTAATTCACTTCCTACCATAATAGCCTGACTGAGACTGAGCTCATGCAACTCCAGGTTTCCCTTCAATTGACAATGTAGTCTCGTGGGCCAGACTCTCATGCACGTTGTGGAGTACTGTACACATCTGCTAGCTTCATGCATGCTTAACATACCAGCAACTCATGTATAAGTACACCATACAGGGCTTTGGAGTTCCTACATATGTATAATTTTTTGTGCTATCCAGATGTGTACCTGTCTATATGCTTCTTACCATGCCCAGAGGCCATATATACATATAGCTAGGTATATCAAGGTGCTATACATTATATATAAACATGTAAGTAAGCACTTTAACAGTGAAGGAAATTGGCATTACCCTGTTGTGAATATCTACATACATAGCTATAGGTGTATAGTTATTCTCATAGGTGTAGCTATACATAATATTTATACAACAACAAATAGCAAAAAAGGCAGCAAAATATCTCCTTGAGGTGAGTGCAGCTGAATATCTACACCTTGACATTGTCCGAACATACAGCAGAGTGAATTATCTTGCTACAATGAAGATAAACAGTGCATGTTGCTGATGTCTTGTATATACCAGTGAAAAGCTAAACAATGAAGTACCGAATCGTCTCCACAAGCTTGTTGTAATTAAGAAGATCTGACAATAAAACAATGCTGTATGTTGGGGCAATGCCACTGTTGGACTATAGCTATTCAGCTGCACTCACTATATGTAGACACTTTGCTGCCTTTAATAATTGTTGTTGTGTGCATCCTACATGTACCTATTCACAACAGGATAATGCCATGCTTGTCCTGTTGATGACATTCTGTAGTGCACATGCCAGCATTCATCATAACTTGATCCGTCTATACATAGACAGATATATGTATACGCGTACTTACCCACCTTCCTTGGATCACTTTAGGGTTGGACTTACACTAACTACTTTTCTGCTGTATATTATAGCCGTAAAAGGACAAGGCTGACTTTGACTATGGTACTGTGGGTTGCATTATAGCAATTAAGTGCTATGGAGATGTAGAGCTGGATAGTCCGTTTCAAAGCAATGGGCCTCATTATAGCAAGTGCTATGGAGCTGTAGAGATAGTCTGTTTCAAAGCAATGGGCCTCTGGTTTGTAATTCGGAAATAATATGTGAAACAGCAGTGTATTTGGATGTAATGGAATGGTTTAAACTTATGTCCTTCAAGATAGTTCTGATAATGACCTATATATCTCAAGTCATGAATTCCATACCCTGCAGTTGATGTATCAGCAAAATGACGAGGCTAAATCACCACCTGGCAAACAAGCTGTATATCAGAATGTGTATTTGTACATTTAGATTCCAGTTGAGCACTCAAAATAATTTCATGCACTTAAATATCCATGAATCTTACTTTCATGCGTTATGACAGTCTAATAGGTGACAAAAATTGTCACGTTAAAAATGATGGTAGAGTTGAACTCGCATGCAGATTTACAAAATAACTGTGTTTTGATTATAGATTTGACCGTAATGTTGCTATCGTTGTCGTTGTCGACTGATTATTAAGCTATCTCAGATTTCAGCTTTATAATTCGGAAAGAGCTGCAAGACAGCTTGAGAGTATAGCAGCACTAAAACGTAGTAGGCTGAAGCTATGGCCTTTGAGGAGAAGAGCAGCCCCACCCCCTTAACTTTCGCCTGCTCGACGAGCACGTGCACGTGCTACACAGTGACAAGTAGCGGTTTTCTTTCCTTTGTCTGCAGCTGCTAGTTCAGCGCGGGGCGGGGCTGAGGTTTGAATTTCTCATACCATGCAGTTTGTGCAGTCAGTGGCTGGAGTGTTGTAATCTAGTTTCATCTCTGTGGCATATTTGTTGATAATAGTATGCTGACTGATGGTCTCTACCACCTTGCTTTGTAACGAAGAGCTATTTAAGATATAGTTGCTGTACGTTCATGGCTAGTCTCGCAAGCCAAACCCACTTCCGCAAGTCTGACTTGCGAGAAACTTGGCGCTGTACAGCCATGCACAGACGGTATTTTTGTATTTTTAGCAACCTGCCCTGCAGTTGTCTGTCAAGGTCAGGCCTAATGGTTAATTATCATACTAATAGCATGAGCAATGGTCCCCACATACCTGTAGGTTAGTGGTGACTAATAACCTTTGGAAATAGGGCTGTTGAAATGTACAGACCCTATTTGTGACAATGTTGCAGGGGGCGCATGAAGTAGTTCACAGATAATTACGAAAAATTTACCGACTTTTGTAAGAGAGTACAGAGATACCCTAGGGTGTCAGTACCGCTGGGGAGAGACATTGACCACAGAAAGTGCCCTTACAGCATAATTAGGTGAGACCTTTCCTTGAAGAAATAATGAAACTCTTCCCTTATAACATTGTTTTCAATCTAGGCTTCTATTATAATGTGAAGTTCATGACTTCCTTGAGCCTAGCTGTGACCAACTAGGTTTCTCATAATTGTGTAGGTAGATCTTTAGACAATACTTCTAGTTGATATACATTGAATATCTGCTACATACAAATTAGTTGATAAGTACACTGGTTGATGTTGCAACCATCTGGTTGAAAGAAGAATTTAGGCCCAAGGCTTTTTTCCCTGATGCATCAAATTTGATGTTGGTGAACCATTACTTCCTTCTTTGTCCGAGGTACCCCTTCATGCACATCTCAGCAACCCTCCCCCCCAGTAGCTGGAACACTAAGAATGTCACAACCTACTGTCACCCCTTCTACAAGTAGAATGTCAGACTAGCTACAAACCCATATTTTCAGGGAAAAGAGTGCTTCCGTAAGTGTCAAAGTTGTGCAATCAAGCATTTCAAAACTCTCGTCTGGCAAATTGTTTGGTCAAACGTTTGTAGAAGTAAAGCAAAGTATGGCCAATGTCAACTTTATCACTACAGAGAAAATGGGGTATGACTATATGTATATGTGTTGACAAGTGACGGTCTGAGGATTGAGGATTCTGCAGGCACCCAAGATAATGTATACTGCTGTCAGCGATTCTTTATATGTTGGCAAAAAATTTTTTGATGTGTCACGTGGTGATAACACAAGTTGTGTAAAATGTATACAATCATTACACACAAACGTTAAATGTTATAGTCCATACCTCTGTATGAATCTTGTGTTTGTGGTGTACTATAAGAAATCTTAGTTATTCGTAAAGCAAATGACTGGCCTCCTTCACTGATCCAGGTCTAAAGTTTTGGAAGTTTTGAAGCAGGAAAATATTCACAGTGTTGGAATCACAGCTCAACCGTATAAAAGGCTAAGGTCGCAAACGAGACGTGATCCATATCTCTGAAAGTGAGAGTGACGATGAATTACCACCTTCCAAGAAACTGAAGCATGTACAGTTAGATGAACTCGATCACTCTAGAGATCAAAGGAATCCGAAAAGATACCAGTGAAGTTTTAATGTTGAGTAAGGGCATGGAGCTTCCACCTGGCCTACACACATTGCTTCATGACACATTCAAGTGCAATATACGCCAGTCGAGTCCAATACATCCTCCAGTAATATTCACACGCTGCTGTAAGAGTATCTTAGGATGCAAAAGGTGTGTAGACAGCTGGTGTAGCGGTGAAGATGGACAATCAAAAAAGTGCCCTCTGTGCAGGTTGGAACGTGCCTTCACCGAAACAATACGCATTAATTTCATGGACTGGATGACTTTATGAATGCCATTGCTCTGCTGATTGCTGATGACAATGTTACTGCTAGTGCACCCAATGTCTCCAACACAAGTGGCAATCCTTGTCGACATATTTTCCGTGTACCAAGTCCAATGACAGTGACAGGCTTATATGGGTACTCAAGTCAGCCAATCACTGTTTGTAACATCATATAAATCAGACTCTGTGGAGAACTATTCTTATTCATTACTCTGCCAAATATTCATCTCATTTACACTCAAACTTACTATGTACATGTTCATGTACACATTTATCTTTCACTGATTATTATCCTCCTCTACATATATACTCACTGCTTCTTTCAGTCAGCTATTTGGTTCACAATTATAATTTAACCCTTAAACAACCTCACATGACTAAGTAATTTCTGCTGAAATGATTGCTAGGAACAACTAAGTGCAGTTCTTGTACATACTAGTTATGGTTAGAAAACTATAATGCTTGCTTGCTTCATCATATACTATAGTACAAACTCAAGATGCAAAAGTCGGTATGTTATATCCCATAAAGTAGAGGAACTCGTCCCTAAACAGAGCATCCTTTCCATTGACAGTGTGAAATGAAGGTTCAAATGAAGGGTATCTTTCCATTAAATCCATTTCCCTAATCATATATTTTTCAGCATCATTGGCAAGGGGATCTTGTCCAAAATGGCCCTCTTCTGTTATATGACCACCATGTGCCTCATATATGCAAACTGCTTCGGCAGGTGATGGTATAACTCTGGGGTCTAGTTTCTTGGCTCAATTATCAGCCAACGTCAGTTGATGGGATTCCTCACGGCATGCCCTCCCTGTGTGTTAAAAGATTAGAAACGGTCAAAATAAAATCAATTACTTCAAAATACATTCAAAATCAATTAGCAATAGACCAACACCAACATTAACAACACCCAGTGCGTACCATGACACACAATATTTGCAAAATTCATCATCCAGAGATATTTGCCCTTGCTCCATCATCTTAATCTAGTTCCTACCATTTGAAACTACTCTGCTTCCACGTTACATAAAATGTGCATAATCAGTGCTCAGTGATATCTACAACTCCAGTCAACTTGGCTTGAATTCAGCATCGAATTGTTGTTCCCAGTGTGGAATCAACACCATTGATGAGTCTACCATTTCTCATGCTTTTTCGAAATTAGATGTTGATGGTAAGGCATGGTAGAACGCTGAAAATTTTGTCGTTCTTTTCATCAGCGAAAAATCTTTATAAAGCATCTGCAAGTGGCATGGTTGCATCAACGATTCTGCCCACCTGGTGGCAGCTGACCCCAGTCACATTGTTTATCTGTGAAGGTAGTATCTTGCAACAGTGAACCTGGAACTATTGCTGCAAGAGATGTAGATAGACTTCAAACCACTCAAGCTACTACATTCCTAGATGGGAATTTTTGAATCTGTGAAGCAATAAGTACTTCTCTCGGGATTTGTCATTCTCTTCTGCGATTTTGATATATATCCATTCTGGGGTAACAAAGACCAACTTAACACCACACTCAGGTGAGACAACTTGATGTTCAACGCTGAGATCCGAGCCTAAATAGACAGCCTCTATTCTTTTTTTCCAAATTGTAGTCATGAATGCCAACTGATGCAAGACCAGGTTACCAACACAGAAGAATAAAACACTGGTGGGAATTAACTGAAAACGCAATAATTTGCCACTACCAGTCAAATGCACAACAAGGCAATCTTTACCAGATAAAGGTGCTGATGAGGATAAAATGGTGTTATGAGAAACCAGAGGCGGACTTTAGAAAATATCCAAGAATTTTCCCCTCAGTACTCATCCACACTGCACTAACACTATTTACTGTGTTTTGAGTAGAATTGAGTTGCAGAATGGGAGAAGAGCAGTAGAATGGGGGCTAGATGGGCAGTAGAATAGGGGCAGAATGAGGAATGGTATGGGGGCAGAAACGGCAGTAGAATGGGCAGCAGAATGAGAGTAGAATGAGCAGGACAGCTAGTGTGGATATTCTACTGCCAATTCTACAATTGGGAGAAGAATGACATGTAGTATGGGGGTTGAATGGGAAAAGAATAGGCAGATGAATAGGAGTAGAATGAGCAGTAGAAAGGGTGGAATGAACAGTAGAACTGGGGTAGAAGCAGTAGAACGGTAGTAGAATGGGCAGTAGAAAGGGGGTAAAATGAGCAAGTGCAATGGGTGTGGAGTAGAATCTCAAATGTACCTCCATTCTACTACACCTTCCCTATCTGAATTGTACTCCCATGCTATCCTATCGTACTTTGTATTTGACACGTCAATTGATAGCATTCTTTAAGCTTTATACCGTTGTGAATATGTTATGTACAATGGTAAGATCCCGCAATAATCAGACTACATAAGGTGGACCCAGAATTGTATGACACTCACTATATATAAGGACCATCTTATGTACAATGGTAAGATCCCGCAATAATCAGACTACATAAGGTGGACCCAGAATTGTATGACACTCACTATATATAAGGACCATCTTATGTACAATGGTAAGATCCCGCAATAATTGGACTACATAAGGTGGACCCAGAATTGTATGACACTCACTATATATAAGGACCATCTTATGTACAATGGTAAGATCCCGCAATAATTGGACTACATAAGGTGGACCCAGAATTGTATGACACTCACTATATATAAGGACCATCTTATGTACAATGGTAAGATCCCGCAATAATTGGACTACATAAGGTGGACCCAGAATTGTATGACACTCACTATATATAAGGACCATCTTATGTACAATGGTAAGATCCCGCAATAATCAGACTACATAAGGTGGACCCAGAATAGTATGACACTATATACAAGGACCATCTTATGTACAATGGTAAGATCCCGCAATAATTGGACTACATAAGGCGGACCCAGAATAGTATGACACTATATACAAGGACCATCTTATGTACAATGGTAAGATCCCGCAATAATTGGACTACAGAAAATATGACACTATATATAGGAACCATCTTATATATAGTGTGGACTCCACTAATGTCCTTAGTTACTGGAACAAAGCGAAGAGGCAATAATTTGGAAAGCACAGCAAAATGTACAAATTGAATAGGGATAGCAAGCAGAGCCTGCACACAATCTAAATGGCCGCCACTGACAGCTCAGTGCAATGCAGCAGACCCTGACTTATCCAGGCCGCTCACAGAAACCCTGTTTGTTAAGCATTCTTGTAAGAATGGGAGGTTTCCTCTCTTTGCCGCCTCATGCAAAGGGTTATCAAAGGGTTATCAATGGTTTCCGTAATGCTCTCAATGTAGTTGCTGGGGATGAGCCCCTCTCGTCTCCCTGTCAATTTTCTGGATGGCAGTTTTTTCGACATGATCGACTCTTATCCCCTGTAAATTTAGTTTAGTCTGCTTCCGATGGGGATGCTGCATCCACTCATGCAGTACCAGACAGAGGCAGAGGCTCAGTCAAATGAGACGCTAGAGGCAAGCGGCCGTGAGTATCTGGTCTCCATCTATCGTCTCTGCTCCCTGTCAATTTGTTGATACACTTCTTATCCAATTGCCAACAAACGAAAACAGCATCTTACTCTGACATGCACTGATTTGCCTTTATGTGACTGGCCTACAGTGGGAACAAATTTTTCAGAGTGGGTCCACATATTTCAGAAAAATTTGTTCCAGGGAATCAATTTTAAAGGGTCCAAATTAAATGTGATAGCTAGGACTTTCCCCAGAAATTGGGCTTGAAGTTTGCCTGCAGATCATGTTGAACTTAGCATTATGACAGAACAGCTTGTATCCCACGTGCAACTAGTTTTACACAAGTGTTTTTTAGCTAATCATCTACAAAAAAACTAGCTACCATTGCTGGATGTTTTGCCACAGATTTCCCACCATTTTCAATGGATAGCAAGTACCTGCTCTTCCTCCGTTGTATATAGCTTATGGACTTCACTGTCAACCCGTGCGACTACTTCATGAGTATATAGGATTGGTCTCGGCAAAGGGGCATTGCATGACTTATGTACTGTGTGCATGTGTATTCTATTCTGGTGCTTTGCACTATTCTGTGTTTCTACCACTTTTTTTAGTATCCCTTGTCTAGAGTGGTTAAATGATTGTGTCCAAGGTAGTGCTGTTTTTGTTAACTAATGCTCATATTAAAATGCACTAGTATTCCTGATTAACTAGCTGCACACATCTAAGAATTAGTTACTAAATTAAACAGGAGCAAGCTTGTGAGTTAATGTTGTACCAAAACTGTATAGGTCCTTAAGTAAATCTCCTGTTCTTTATTATTGAGCTTGAGTGATGAGGAGCTTGTACACTGTACATGCACAAAACTATTTCTTATGTAAACCTAATTAGGCTCAATGGTTTTTAATTACTAAAACTGGTGGATCAATACTTTGGGTTTACCACAACTTGAAGTGTTGTTTGATTAAACTAACTAAAATTAGAGTAAGGATCTATAATTGAACTAAAAACTAAAATGTTTCATATTTTGTTATTAAAAGACATACAGCTATAGCATATAATGTTGGCTGGAGCGGAAGGAGGTTATAAAATGTTTGCAGTTTGCTGATGTTGGCTGTCACTCCATACTTGGACAAGTATATAGTCTTGTAGTAGTTGAGTTTCAAGTGGGGAGTGGCTTTTTAGATACACTCCAACTACGAAGTTTTCAGAGTGGTCTAGTGGGTGACCCCTAAACCTACAGTACCAGGCAAAACAGGTAAAGAAAAGTTCAAATATACAATAATCCTTGGATCATGAATTACAAGCATAAACATTCAATCAAGCACACCTCCCTGAAAAAAGGCAGGCCCAGATGTCATGTAAAGTCACACACTGCACAAGATGCATTTTGAACAACAGCTAACAGGCCTTGTCAACCGCGGTGGGGTGACCAGTAGATGGCATGCATGCACTGTTCTGAGGGTGTTATACAACTACTTAACTAATCTCTTCTTTTTTTTTTTTTTAGTCTGGTACATCAACTCGGTGAAGTGCTTGAGGTGAGTAGAAGAGTGAGTTACTGAAGCTTTATTTTACTGAGGGTATTAATAATAGTAATGTTAATTAATGGCTAGAGAAGTCAATAAAGTATGAGTTTAAAGGCTAAATGTATGAAGAGTTTACAAGTGCTGTGGAAATTTAATAGCATAAATGGATTATATACTATACCTGTTGGCACATAGCTATCTTGAGAACCATGAAAAAGCTCTTTTAGATCAAAATTCATGCTCTCGAAAGGAAAACATGAATATGCCCACAAAGGTCCCCCACACAGGTGACAAGGTGTATAAGTAAGTGGACATTCATTGTATATGTCTTCCTTCCTGGGTAAGAAAACAAAAAGGATCGACCAATACCTACTTCTATATATCCTTATTATAGGTGTAGTATGGTTTAAAAATTGGGTTTCAGCCTAATTTTTGATTGGATTCATCACACAAATCCTGAAAATGAATGGGAACACTTGGATAGCTAGATACGCAGATAGCTGGTTTTCCCTGGAATTGTGAACAGACTTCCTCAACCCAGCAACCAATGAACACAGTACCACCTGTTAAGAAACTGTAGGAAAATGAAGGGTAAAGGATGCTAGCTGTAGATCTAATGAAGAAGACTCTTTGATGGGATTGATGGTGAGTACGTAGAACCTGAAGGATTTCTCTTGGCTCTCATCTTTAAGTGTTTTTGGCTTCACTTTAAGAAGTGTGCTATTTGCCTTCAGTTATTAATTAGATTAGCATAAATAATCTAACTTAGTACTCCTTGAATTAAATTTCTTAGGTGATCATACCCAATATTAGAGTATATTGACAGTATTCCCTAATGTGTCCATACAGTCTTGTACTACAGTGCGTGGAAAACAAATTTGTCATAATTACATCTGCTGAAAATTCTCCATATAAGCCTTTTCAGAGATCAAGATATTTCTTGGCGTCCTAATTTATGATTGGTCTGAGCAAGTACTGTGTTATTATAACCACAGTTGTCCGTGAAAGTCCTTCAGCATGTACAATAGGCTTCTTCAGGACCAAAAGTGCTCATCAAGGGAACTTGCAACATTCATCTGAGGTACTCTGTAATAGAACATTTTCATCCCAATGTCACACTTCCAGGGACACCCATGATTCATGGAAATGACATCAATATAAAACTTGCTGAGGGAAAACCAATTCATAAAAGTGGAGTATTCTATCAGTCAACCTAGCTTCAGCCGTAGAAATCTGACAAAATTACATGACGGTAGACTTACTACAATAATACATTACATGACGGTATAGACTTAGTACCATAACTTCTGCTGTTATTGAACTAGCACTTTGTCTACTAGACAGCTAGTACATACAGCTAGTTGTTATGTAGTTGCATTATAACATTGCAATACAAGTTTAGACAAATATAGCTGCAAGTAACATCACACCAGGCCTTCAGAGTAATGTAGCCAGCATGCAAGCTGTTAAAGAGAAGACGATAATTCTAGACCAGAATTGGTGAATTCTGCTGCTTGACTAGCTAGTCACAATCTGCATCTGCCTGTACATAGGTAGCAATGTATCTTATCAAGCGTGCTGACACCTAGCTACTTGTCTATTAACTATGCACTAACACTGATTTGACTAGACAACAACCTAGGTTTTAGGGTTGCACACCTTGTTCATAGAGCAGTGTGCAATCAAATTTCCAAGCATGTTCGTTATTTGATGATTCAGGAATCATGGCCAGCACTTGCCAAAGTCACACCAAAAAGTGGCACTTGACCATTACATTGGCCATTGATAGTGCACTTTCTGACATGACATTGGCTAGAAACCAGCTACTGCATCCCTAGAAAGAAGATGAGCTGAATTGTCCTGCTCGCACACTGGCTGTGAGGTCCCCGACAAGGTCCCACTTTGGTCCAACGTCAATACTGTTCCAGTTCCAGTGGTAAGAGTTCCTAAAGTTGCACTATCCCTCGTGGTGCTTTGAGGTCAGGACAACTTCTGTGGTAGAGACAGGACATTCATTGTCTTGTGATTTGTAGTGCACTCATGTTTCCTTGGTGATCACCTACTTGAGATTCGTATAATTAAAGGAAGACAGTTCAAATATTGGACAGTAGATGTTGCCTCAAACTCAGGCTTTCAGTCCTGAAGTTCGAGATGAAATCTGGAATGAAAAGATTTATAGCTATACTACATGCCCTCGCCCTGTCATACTGTTGTTAATCAGCCCTTAATTCTTCTCTTGCCAATGCTTCTCCCTTACCTATACTCTAGGGAGAGCATCATGTTTTTGGTCCAATACCATTACAGGCTACATATTGGAGAAAGAAGAGGGTGGGGAGGATGAAAGGGAGCAAGTAGAGGCTCTTCCTTAAGGCTACATAGTGGAGAAAGAGGAGGGTGGGGAGGATGAAAGGGAGCAAGTAGAGGCTCTTCCTTAAGGCTACATAGTGGAGAAAGAGGAGGGTGGGGAGGATGAAAGGGAGCCAGTAGAGGCTCTTCCTTAAGCCTACACACTGGAGAAAGAGGAGGGCGTGGGGATTAAAGCCAGTAAGCCTGGATTAAGGATAAAGAGAACGCAGAACATGCGCAGACAGAATGGTGGTCACTGGTGGTCACATCATCTGAGTGTTGTGCAATCAGCTGTTCTATATTTAGCACATATCTACACAACTGGCTGTTATATGTAAATTTAGTGCAAATTACATAATACATAAAACATGTTGCAAAGAATTTTGTCCTGTTCCAAACTTGATTTTGGTGCTTATTTGAATGGAAATCACATAAGCTAAAGTCACTAAATTTAAATTTTGGAAAAATTTGTGATTTTAAGTGCTTTGCATTAAACACAGCACTCTATTTTGCAGATTAGAATGATATCTTGATCTATCTCTCTCTCAACCATGTAAGGTTGAAAGCACCAGTAAGGAAAAGTTTGCAGTCGGTGGATGCTAAATGATATATTTCTTAGCTTTATAGCTATGATCAGAAATTGATATGGCAAGAAATACACACTGTATAAGGATAGTTGCTGGTTCACTGTCCTAGTTGGTGTTCTGAGAAGATGCTTTCAGCTTCTCAACAGCATCCTTCCTTAGCCTGTGTCCAGCAGTGAGGCTGATATTTTGGATGATGACTGCATCCTTAGAGACAGTTTCTATCCAGTCACAATGTTCACCTCCATGTTTCAGCTTTACTTTTATCCAAGGAGTTGAATATAGTCCATCGTACCATGCCAGTGTTACTGTGTCTCGATCACTACAAATTACCTCTCCTATCTGTGGCCATTCTTCATATTTTGTAAGATTTACAGCAACCAAGGTTCCAGGTTTGAGAGTACTTGTGTCTCCACTGAATGTCTCATAGCTAGCATTGGTAGCTGTTACTGAAGGATGCTGCATCTGGACTTTTCGACTCTGTTGTCTTGTCTTGCCAACTGTAATCTGTCATAAACAGGGAGATATTAGTTTATGGAAAATGTGCTAATGCTTTCTCTCTGTTATTGGTAAACTTTAGGTGACTGTTTATAGCCACTTACTAGATTGTGCAATACTATATAGGTGGCTATAAACAGTCACCTAACAGAGCATTAACAGGGAGAATACATGACTACCGAGATTGTCCATAACTATAGGTGACTTCAGACAGTCACCTAACAGAAGTGAATTTTACCATTAAGAGACAGAAAGCATTAGTCTACCTAGATTGCAATACTATAGGTGGCAATTAAAAGTACAACTGAAGTTTAGCATTAACAGTGAGGATGCATTACTGTACCAAGATCGTCCATTACTAGCTATATATAAGTGGTTTTGAACAGCCACCTAGCAGAACTGATGTTTATTATCAGCAAGTGTACTGTTCTGATAAATCCAGTAATAAAAAAATAACACAAAAAGGTCACTAAATGGGATACTTAATAGGTGAATATTTGCAGCCACCTGTAATGTTAAGTATATGTATGACCTACTACATTTAGCAATGCTGAACATTAATAATTGTTTTGTGCTTGGCCTGTAGTAAATGAATTACCTCTTTTCTCTTCAAAGGTACTTCAATTTCCACCACATTTTGTTGACTCTCTTGCACAGTGATGAGTGAAGCAGCACGAACAAGTTGACGGTGGAGATCAGCAAACTCTGTTGCTGGAACACTGAATGAAGTCAGTTCGTCCAGCTCCTTTTCAAGAAAGGACTCCCATACCAACTTAGAGCTTGGCTGGAGGAACGGATAATATTTAGGAATATCACTCTTGAGCCTGGCAATCTCAACTTTGTCTGGAGAAGGATCTCAACTTTGTCTGGAGAAGGAGTAACAGTGGTGATTCTTCCAATGTCAGGTTGCTCCTGCAAAAAATACACAGCAACATCAATAACATTATGAAGTACCTAATCACTTATTACCACTAAAACACGTAGTATAACAATTTTACAGTTTTGTATGGCTGTTGTTTTGTTCATTGTGGTGAGATGTTTTACTTTTTATTGATGAAACTATTGTTCAGTATGTATGCTTCCCACTAACCTCCAATAATTCAAGTCCTGTGCCTGATGGTAGCCACTTCTCAGGAGTAGTGTGACGGTAGTGAAGTAACAGCCTTCCCTGTGCTTTTATTCAGCAAAAAGCGAAAGCACAGTGGCTTTGAATGGTGGTGTATGTCCTTAACAACTGGTTCCACAATAGATTTGTAGTCACCTGCACCTTTCAGTACTGTTACTGTGGGCTTTGGGGTGTAACTCTCTTCAACAACAGATACAAGTTCTGTTAATTAAAAAATAGAAGAAAATAATGGATTTACTATTCTACACCAAATGTTGCATGCATACCTTCAAGACTCTGTGCTCCAATTCTGAGAAGTCGTTTCCCAATTCGGCTGAACATTTGGTCCACATCTTCATGTGTGTGCCCAACTGGCAGGAAATTTACTCTAATCTACAGTTGAGAGGTGGAATAATCACATGAAAATGTTGTAATGACCATGTAACATGTCATGCAATGAAAAAAGTCAGAAACATTGTACTCAAAGAAATGTATGTTATATGTTAAGTGGGACTGTACCTTCTGAAATATTCGTGCTTCAATGAGGAATGCACAATAACCAAGGACATATCGGTTTTTATTTTCCCGAGATGTATTATCCATTTGAAGATAGAGCACTTGGGGAAGATGACCATGAACTGCAATGTGATTGAGTAATACTCTGTTCAGAATAGATATTGTTAAATTTGAATCATGCGGCCACGGAAGGAGATCAATGAAAACATGTGCCTTTTTTCCATGGTCAGTACGAGTGTGTAGTAGGGCACCAGTGAGGTGTGTTCTGAGTCGATATAAGGATGATGTTGATTTTGCAGCCTTGCGGAGCAAAGGAAGGGATGTTTTCTGCTGATCCATGCCATCAATTATTATGCACAAGTACTTATCAGGCTGAGATCGTGCCTTCTGTCGGTGACCATGATAGACATGTCGTTCTTTCTGTAGTATATTCTCTCTTTGAATTACAACTCAATAGGCCGACTGGCGTATATACAGAAACTCAAGCATTATATAGCGTATGTGCAGCTGTAATAACTCAGAGGCGCCAACTGTACAAGTCACTGATAAGAGTAAACATAAACAGCTGTATATTTGAATTAAAGATAATGAGCAATTGTCCATACATTACATCTTCTCTTCCTCTCCTTGTTTGATTCCCAGGTTAAATCATGAAATCGTTCTGGTGGATGACGTTGGCGCTGTGGATAACGGTGAGGTGGTGTCTGCACTGACTCGGGCTGATGAACAGCTATTTCTGGTGCATGTTCAGGGGCAGATGCTTTGTCTGTTGAAATGGCAGGTTGTTCTGCAACAGGAACAGTAGGTGATGAAACTGGAGTACTTGGAGACAAGGGAAACCTTGGCAGTTCTTCTAATTCAGGCATGACAGGTCCGGAGTGACAGTTTCCTCTAGTAGACTATCCACAGACTCTAGCATATGATCAACATGCCTTTTCCACACAGTGCCAGAGGTCAATTGAACTAGGTAGGACAAGGGTCCTTGGACCTTTGAGAAGGGCGTGTTTAACATGATAGAGACTGCCAAGGAGACTGCAGTTGGAAAGAGAGCTATTCAGGTGACTTTTAACAACAGGGAACTGTAACTGCAATGTACTGCCGATGAACTGTGAACAAGACTGGAGAGTATCTGGCCACTGTTCCATTTCTGTTGCCTCCTCTAGAAATAATTTGCCATGATAGTGCGTCATATAGTCCATTTTAGCCAGTAGGACATTCCAGCAACCTGGAAACTCTCAGGGGATGTTGTCCCAGCAATTCTGTGGGGTGTTGAAGCAGTAGTTTCGAGGGAACAAGACTAATGAAGCAGTGAGGCTGAACGTTTAATGAGTGTAGGGAATAACTGATATATTGGCACTTGGAAAGTGAAAACAAAGTGACCTTGATTAGTTTTGACACACTTTTACTGGACAAATTTTTAATCTTGTGATATTTCAACTGCTCATTTTCAATCTTCATCGGCATTTTTTATTGTGCCTCATGAAGATTGTGATATAGCTGTTGCAAAAATAAACTTGTCTGGGGAAAGTCTGTCAAACCTTGTCCATTGATCATGCACAATTCCAGAACAATAGAACCATTTACACTAGCACATTTAAACCCGTTTCAAATCAGTTTCATATCAGTTTAGGACAGCTGTGTAAATGCACTTTGGAAACTGCTTTCTGTAAACCACATAATGGGTGGGTGTGGTTTAGCCCAGCCGGTTTAAGTACTAAGTGCTAAGTCTACGTAATGGGGCAACTGACCTCCTCAAACAGTCTTGATTTTATAGGATGTAGAAAAAAAAACTTACAAGGATGTCAGTGATGATTGTTACAAGGACTAGCTAATTGCTATTTGTATAGGTATAAGCCATACCATTTACGTTGCTCAGACCTGACTGACCCAAACATTGGCAGACGCTACTAAAAAATGATTGTCTATGGCGTGTGCATGAATTTGCAAGCTCACTTTGTTAGAATGCTGTCACATTTTGCATGGACAATTACATGCATTGTTTAAGTTCTTGATGTTAAAGGTCACCAGAAGGAAGCTTCTTTTCCTATTATTTGACTCGATCATGTTCAATCAACATGATGACAGACTCTCACACCATTCCCAGGCACCCCATGGAATAGCAGTTTAATACACAGCTCAGTATGACCCTCCGAGTCTTTTCTGTTACCCATCGGGTAAACACAGTATAGTTCTAATTGCTGCCCATTCCTGGGACAACATTCCCTGGGAGTTTCCAGGTTACTGGAATGGCTAAAATGGACTATATGACGCACTATCACGATTGTCTTTGGCAAATTATTTCTAGAGGAAACAACAGTTCATTGAACAGTGGCCAGATACTTTCCAGTCTTGTTCACAGTTACATTGTAGTTATAGGCTGAAAGTTTGCCGTGTTGTAAAAATCACCTGAGGAATCCCTGTCTTTCCAACTGCAGTCTTCTTGGCAGTCGTTTTGCTCTATCACAAAGGTCTAAGTACACAGAGGGTGTGGCACAGCGCATGCACAGATGCATTGTCGTCCAGAGACTAAGTCGAAAGTGCGTCCAAAAAAATAAAAATACGCCCAAACCGGCCGGCACTACAGTTATCATTGTTATCTGTACGTCTTCGCATGTACGACTCTAATTCGCATAGACGTCCACATGCCATGCAGTGGCCGTTGCTGAAGACTCCAAACTTCTGAGTTTCCAGTGCTGAGTACTAGAGTAACCAATCAATTATCGGACGGACGAAACTACTGATCCACGGACGATGAAGTCCTATAAAGCGAGGGAGGCAGCACTGTCCACCAAACTTGGTTTTCAGCCGCAGCTATCCTTGCTCTACCTAACCTCCAATTATCAGCCATTCTGTTGTACAACGGAGAAAAGTGTCGCGTGAAGAAGCGCGCAGGTTCAACCCATCTATCATCGGACGAGAATGAGCATGCGTGTATGCATGCACATTTTGACAAAGCTTCTTCTTCGTCTTTGTAACCTCCTTTCTAGGAGAGTATCCCAAGTTGGGCTATGTAGGGCCGGGTTGGAGTAGTAGTGCGTTCCGGTGTGCACGGAGTTGGTTTAGAAAGTCCACAATGTACACCTGTGTTGCGTGGTCCTTAATCCATACACAACCGAGCATGACGTCGACAAAGTGGTCCGGGTCCAGGTTGATATCAGGGAGTAGCGATTTAACGTGGGAGGGTGCATCTGAGAGTAATTCACGGCGGCGAGTGGAGAGGGAGGGGCAGCGCAAGATGAAGTGGGCGGGGTCCTCAGGTGCAGTGAGACACAGCTTGCAGGTGGAGTTGCCAGGGGCTGTGCTGTGCTATTCATCCTGCGTCGGAACCTCGAGGCGTCAGCCTCCAGGCCATCGCAGCCAACCAGCATTCTAAGACGAAAGTTGGTTCTGATGGTGGCTTGTCGATCGTGCAGGGTGGAGGACCAATGGTGGGAGGGTTTACCGAGGGGGAGGTCGCAGTAGCCAATCGGATAGTTTGGACACTCTTCAGTGAGGGCGATGTAGTGATTGATATTTAGCAGCCTTTTGTTGGAGTTTTTCCAAGAGACTTTGCCCCTTGGGGTGGAGATAAGCTGTTCAAGGGATGGAAGGTGGAGATTGTCCAATAGTTGTTGCCATAGGGGGATGATCCCAGAGAGCAATGGGTTAGTCAACCGTTGTTCAAGGATCAGTCTGGGAAGGTCAGTAGTGGACATGGATGCGATGGAGTTGATGAAGGTGAGTTGTTGCTGTGATATGAACGAAGATATGTCCCTGGAGCCTAGGAGACTAGTTAGAGCTACACTAGGGCATCTGACAGGGAGGCCTTGAATGGTCCTTAGGATCTTCCGGTGGACGCGTTCCAGCATAAGTGATTCAGTTTTAGATATAGACCATAGTTCACATCCATACAGCATGATGGGAAGAGAGAGTGTGGAGTAAAGTCTGTGGGAGGTGACAGGATGTAAGCAGCCAAATCTGGAGCCGACTGCATTCAGGGCAAAGAAGGCACTCCGGCCAGCGGCACAACGCTCAGAAGTCCGAGCCAAGGTGGAGTAGTGAACTGAGCGTAGGATTCCAAGGTGGTGGTGCTCATCAACCTCTTGCAGTTGCTGGCCTGCTAGTAGCCATTGCCTATTGGATCTTGCGAGGGCCTGGAGCGGGGTGATTCACCAAATACAAGGATCACGGATTTGGAGGAGTTTGGACGGTAGCGCCACTGGGAGGCGTAGTGTGAGACAATATCTAGCATTGCTTGTAGTTCTTCAGGGGAGCTGGCCACCAGTGCTAGATCGTCAGCGTACATTGGGGCACCGCAGAAGACTTCTCCAATCCTCGCTCCGAGACCGGAGTGGTCAAGAGTGTTTAAGAGGTCGTCCACAAAGATAGAGTATAACAATGGGGATAGAATTGCTCCCTGGCGGACACCCTGTAGGATTGGGAATGATCTGGAGTGATCGCCACATTGAAGTACAGAGCAAGAGGAGGAGGTGTACCAGTTGTTTAGGATATGCCAGATCCGGGTTGGGATGCCTTTGTGGTGCAGTTTGACGAACAGTCCTTGGTGCCAGACTGTGTCGAAGGCTTTCTTGACATCTAACAATGCTACATATGCCTTCTTACCACTTTCCCTGATTGATTGGATGGCTTCTTGCAGGACAAAGGCAGTATGGATGGGACTGTAGCCAGAGCGGAAGCCACCCTGTAGTGGATTTAGGGAGAGGGCGGGGGATTGGAGTTTGGCAAGGATGACTTTTTCGAAGAGTTTGGAGATGTTAGAGAGGAGGGAAATTCCACGGTAGTTGGATGGATCAGTCTGGTCTTTTTTCGGGTCTTTAGGTATTGGCGTAATGTAACCGAGTTGGAAGACTGTAGGGATATGGCCAGTGGTGACTATGGCATTGAAGAGATCGGTGAGGAGGTTGCATGCCAGAGGGCCAGAGTGAATGATGTGCTCAGGGTCAATTCCATCTGGGCCCGAGGCCTTGTGAGGTTTAAGGCCTTGAATGGCTTCCTTGACTTCATCCACTGTGATGGGTATTTCATTCCCTGCTGTAGTATCAAGAAGGGCCAGGTACTCTTCATTGATGGATTGCTGGAAATCAGAGTCGTATGTGCTATGGGGAGAGGGGACACCGAGTTGTTCGAAGTAGGAGGTCCATCCCTCGAGGAGGGCATCTCCTTGAAAGGTGGTGCCATTAAATGAGATGACTCGGGAGGGTTCAGGTGAGTGGCCATTGATGTTCCTGATTTCTCTAAAGAGTTTACGGGAATCTGTATTGGCCAGGTCTAATTTCGAGAAGAAAAGTTCCCTTAGATTTTTACGGTGGTTTCTGAGTTTGGCTCTAAATTTCCGTTTGGATTCCTTATAGATAATTCGAAGAGGGTGATCAGGATTTCTAGTTTTTCCGGCATTTCTCCAGGTCTTGTGTGCATTGTTAGCGGTCTTTTGGGCCAGCTTAAGCTCATCATCCCACTCAGGTGTTTGGTGGGGAAAGAAACGCTTTGAGGGGATGTTTGTGTCAGCTGTAGACTTCATTAGGGAGATTAAGTGGGAGAGGGTTCTGTCAATGAGATGGGGGTTGGAAGAGTAATCTGACAGTGACGGAAGGGGTAGGTGGGATAGGCTAGCTTCTAGTGGGGATGTATAAGATCTCATCAAATCATGCGTTGTGAGCTTCCTCCAGTTGGGACGGGGTGGGGGACTGGATTTTTTGTGATGGGTAGGGGAGTTGGGAAGGTGAGTACTTATCTGGCAGGTTATCGGAAGATGGTCAGAGTTGTTAGATGGTTCCTCCTCGATGACATGGCAAGATGAGAGAGATGGGAGTACGTGAGATGGGCAAAGAATATGATCAATTGTTGATATGGAGCCATGGGCTTCACTCTCATAGGTGGAGGTTGCAGGGGTAGGGCTGAGATGTAGGTGAGCAGATAGAAAGTTCAATCTTTTTAGGTACTGCATTAAGATTTTACCCTGTTCATTGATAGGAGTAGAGGCCATTGGGCCTCCGCCCAGTCCAAGGTCTGCGTTTATATCACCAAGGATAAACACATCATTGTCAAAGCTGAACAAATTAATCATGGAGTCTAGGTAGTCGAGGGATTCTTTAAAAACGTCAGTGCAGCCTGTGCGAGTTGGAAGGTAGACAGAAAGCAGACAAATGGGTGGAGGTTGGGCTTGGAGTGAAATGCCGACCACTCGATGAGAGGAGGAGTTGTCAAGCTTGCTGATGTGGTGGTCAAGCGATTTTCTCCATGCGATTGCTACTCCTCCATGACCTCGAAGATGTCTAGGCCTGCAGTAGAGGTCATCCTCTTCTGCGGGAGGGGCAGAAGATAAGAAATTGAAGTCAGGGTGGAGAGCTTGAAGAGATTGCAATTCGTAGGGCTGGAGCCAGTGCTCGGAGATGGCAAAAATGTCGTGTTGGTTGAGGAGCTGGTGGGTATAGTAAGTGTTGGCTTTTAAGCCTCTGACGTTAAGACATCCTACTCTAAGATGTTGGGACCCCGTGCCTGTGGAGGATGTCAAGGGTATCTTATTAGCAGGGGCACGGGGGGGATGCAGTGGGGCTACTCCTAGGGGACAGGCCCCAGAGGGGGCCCTCCAAGGAGTGTAGGTGTTCCCTCTAAAAAAGGGGCAGAGGGAACCAATGGTGTTGAGTCAGGTGGTGAGTGTGGGGGTGGATTACTCTCATCACGAGAACTAGAAGGGGGGCGGTGAGTGCTGGTAGGTGATGATGATGCGTGAGGATGGGTAGGGTAATTATCAGAATCTGGGAGTGAGAGTGTAATTGGGGGAGGTGGTATGGAATTTGGGGTAGTAGCATTGGAAGGAGAGGGTAGATGGGAGGGGAGGGGGCGGTGCTTACGTAGAGAGCTTTGTAACGTCCAGCGTGACTTAGCTTGTAGAGCAGGCCAAGCTGCTTCAATGATAGACAAGGTGCTGGGTGGGGCGATAATGGTAAACCACCATTTACCTTTCCCATTTGATCGTCTATAGGACTTTTTGACAGCTACATCCTTGTAGTCTTCATTGGGTAGCATGGGGGAAATAGCCCTAAGCAGCTCTTCAGGTGTGCATCGCCACTGGGTACCCCAGACAATACGGAAGGACTTTGGTGAGGAGGTGGGTTTAGTTACAGCATGTACAGTAGCCTGAGAATTGGAGGTGGGATTTCCTATTTGAGTTGGGAGCGGGATTGCACTGTGGGGGAGGGATTTGGCTGGGAGGGGGAGGCTGCTTTTTGGTGGGGCTCCCTTATAACGGCCTTTGTTGTTAGTACTGGCAGATTTTGCTTTAGTACTTGTGTTTGACCTCAGCATAGCAATTTCGTTTTCCAGATGGTCAGTTCGTTCCTCTAAGGCCAGGACCTGCAAGCGCAAGGATTTGTTTTCTGTTTTTAGGCGGACTTCTAGGTCGAGTACCCGTTGGAGGAAGGAGTCTACTTCAGCTTTAGTGGCTAAAGCCACTGGGTGTGCTGTGCGGCAGATGTCACAGGAGCCACCCACTGAGCACAGGCAGTGATCATGCAGAGTAGTAACTGAAGAAGAGTTACCCTCACCTGGTGCTGTATTGGAGGGTGCAGGTGTGGCAGCAGGAGTGGTAGTGGATGTGGTAACAGCAGGGGTGGTGGTGGGGGGGGAGGAGCCAGACTTCTTGGTTGACTTGCTGGTCTTTGTGCTGGATGCACGCTGTGTCGACTTCTTCTGCGTGGGGGGATTGCAGATATGGCTTTTGAAGGTGGCCTTTTTTGCACTACGGGCAGTGAGTCCAGCGCAGTTTAGGTGTGACCAAGAACCACATGTCTCGCACTGGACCATCTGGGAGCCGTCATCAGTGGTAGTGCCGCATTTGCAGTTAACATTTGAATTATTACAGCCGTAGTCACCAGAGGTACAATCTTCGTCTTGCGAGTGTTTGGCCAACTCACTGTTAGCAATAGTAGGGTGTTCTTCGGGAGCATTATTCGCGACGAGGGGAGCTGTGGCTTGCAAGGGTGCAGGCGGGTGTGGCGGTGTAGGGAGGGGCTGGGCTGCTGTGGAGAGTGAGGAGGAGGGTAGGGGTTCGGCCTCAAGGGGTGGGGCAGCGTGTGAGTTGTTCTGGGAGCAGCTACGGGTAAGAATTCGGACAGGAGAGCCCGGTAGACTTTTCGGTGATGGTTGCGAGAGAGATGCTGTACGAGACTTTCTGTTCGCCATCTTGATGCCACGTCATCCACAAAGCACGTGAAATTGAAAAGGCTTTTGGAAGGTAAGAATCCTTCAAAATTAGGCTACATACGAAGTGTGGAACGTGTGATAAGCTGTGTCATGCTGCAAAGAAGTATGCTATACCACGTTCCATGCACACTTCCAATATAGATCTACAGGCTACTTACAATGGAAGCACTCGCAGTTTGACCAGAATATTACAGTAAGAAATGCCCTAGCTATAACATGAACCAGACAAAATGATTATCGAATAGGTTAATGGTACGAAGGAGTATGTGCGAGTAAAATGCAACGTCCAAGATTTTGCCTTAAAACTATACACTATAAGTATTTCTAATAAGCCTGACAAGAAATACCCAGTTATAAGCGCACTTACACCCACTCCACACTTGACCGAAATAGAACTAACTTGGCTACGTGCGATAAATTGGGCCTTACAAAAAAGGAATGTAAATTTATCAAAGGAAACATATCCATACGTGCAGCAGCTTACCTCAGGAATCATCACCTTAGCAAAATCGATTCCCACACGCTGTAGAATGTTGATAGAGAAATGATATCTCCTTCCGAGAGACCTGTCACGTTTAATTTGGACCCCCATAAAATTGGTTTCCCCCGGAACGAATTTTTCTGAAATATTTGGACCCACCCTGAAAAATTTGTTCCTACTATAGGCCAGCCACACGAAGGCAAATCAGTGACTACTAAGGACATCAGTGGAGTTCACAGTTGCATATCTAGAAGAAACAATGACCGTTTCTATGAGTATGCCTCAGTGGCCCCACGCAGCGTTCGAAATGTGCATTAGTCGCGAACTTCGTACAATGTCTACATTACTTCATCTCTGGGAGGTGGTCCAAATTTTTCAGAGGGAGTCCATATTTTGCAGTAAAATAAGTTCCAAGGGGTCCTTATTTATCGAAAAATTAGTTCCGGGGGGAACCAATTTTGGGGGGTCCATTTTTACCATGACAGACCGTTCTCGCGTAGTTCGGCTACCATCCGTTCATACACATCCCGCTTGGTAAGAAAAGAAGGAAGATGGATTCGATCGCAGTCGGGTAGGTGCTCTCCGATCATTCGGAAGTAACTATCCATCCAAGAGATAGCATCAGCAGTCTTACTAGTTTGACGCAACTGGCCAGCGTTCCTGTGTGAAATCTTCGTCACACCTTCTCTGAATAATGATGCCACTCTATCCAGTCTTCTGGTAGAACAGTCAAGGACCAGCGCAAACGCTTTCTTGCACACATTCTTTCCAAATAGAGTAAATGATGTTAGCTTTGGAGTTCCAGAAGATGTAGTAAGGGTCGAGACACTTGCGCAATCTAGTAGGTATTGTCTCTGCTCTTCCGCAGTCTTGGAAGTAAAGTGCTGCCTAGCCTGACGGGCTTCCGCTGGTGAAAGATACTTCGGGCACCCTTGCTGACAGCATGGCTCCTCTAACAGTTGCGAGGTGGTCATTGTGATGGGTTCTTCCAAGTTACTGGAAAGAACGTCGCCACCATCTGCAGACTGATTGGAACATTGCGTCTCGTGACTTGGTGAATAGAACAAAATGCTCTCGTCTTTCGTATCTGCAGAATAGAACAACAAACTTTCTGCGTTGTCTTCCGAATAGACGCTATCGGCATTGTCACATTTAGAGCTGAACGAACAGTGTGCATCTGCGTCTGAATCCGTTCTTCGCTTCTTCGGGGTACTTGTAGCAAGTGGCTCATTTCTTTCTTCTTCCATCGCTATTCAATGTAGCTAAATAGCCAGGTACAACTGCAGCAAGCCAAGTTCCCCTGTGACTATATACTGACGGTTACCAATGTGAAAAACCAACCTCCGGATTTCGAACAACTTATACCATGCGCATGAAGAGCTCACTGATGCTTAAACAATCGCACACCAAAACTTTTCCCCCAACCGTATATTGCATGCAAACTGCACCGAAACTGCTTTACGTGACTAAGGTGTTAAAGTACGGGTGGTATCATCGTGATGATGTAATGCAATTTAACAAGCTGATTTTGCCAAACCTTGCTGGGATGTAGGAGTTTCAAATTTGCGAAAATTGAGTCACCGAGGTCACTGTGCAAAGGCAGTGGAGCTGTTTCTGTGTTGTAGGTGAGTAAGAAATTGCTGGAACTCTGAGAATTAGCATTTATTGCTGGTAAGCGGTTGCAATGAAGCAATCCCTCCTAGTTCAGTTTTGTGAGGCTTGGTCCAAATAACATATAAATCAAGTTTGGTAGTGATTGAAGGGTCTTTGCCATCTGGCTAACACCATTGAAATTGTGACATTAGCATCGGTCAGGTTGGTGATAGCTTTTTAGTCTTTGATGAATTGTAAATTTTGATTACAGCTAAATTTGTCATTCAATTCTGAATGTAATGGTCTTTGTTTCATCAAAATCGGTGCTGTAGAAGTGGAGATATAATTTTTTATTTGTAATCAACCACTTATGAGAATTTTATCTTAGAAAGTTACCAAACCTGGTGTAGTTAACTGCAAAAATACTTCAAAAATAAATATCTCCACTCTTACTGCACCGATTTAGGTGCAACAAAAACTGTTCTATTCAGAATTAAATGATGAATTTTACTGTACCCAAAACTAGTTACTCATAAAAGTTTGAAAAGGTGTTCCTGAATCGCTTTACCTCCTCATCCAGAGCCATGTCACGTTTGCATTTTTAGCCAGATGGCAAAGAAGCTTCAATCAATACCAAACCTGCTTTATATATTATTTAGACCAACCTTCACAAAACTGAACCAGGAGGGATTGCTTCACTCTAACTGCTGATCTGCAATACATGCTAATTCTCAGGGTTCCAGCAATTTCTTACTCATGTACAAGAAAGAAAATGCTCCACTGCCTCTGCACAGCGACCTCTGTGACTCAAATTTGCAAATTTGAAACTCCTTCACTCTAGCAAGGTTTTGGCAAAACCACCGTGCTAAATCGTATTACTTTATCATCGTGATACCACCCGTACTTTAACCCCTTAGCGACGTAAAGAAGTTTCGGTGCAGTTTGCATGCAATATACGCTTGGAGGAGAAGTTTTAGTGTGCGATTGTTTAAGCATCAGTGAGGTCTTCATGCGCATGGTATACGTTGTTCGAAATCCAGAGGTTGATTTTTCACATTCACAACCCTACAGTAACTGTCTGACCAGAGCGGAAGTCATACTATAGTTGGCTACTATAGACGTCTATATACGCGCGTATAGCGGCGCCGCTGCCATATAGTTTTTTTTTTTTTTTTTTTTTTTTTTTCCACGAAATGTGTAATAACAGGATGAAATAGTGAACGTGTACAGGCACAAAATGAGAGATAAAAATTTAGTGGCGATAAGGGTTTAAAAATAAAGAAAGTGATGCATGTAGTTATAAAGGATGTTCATAAGGTTTAAAATGCTGGCACCTGGCCTTCATGAAGGGCCAGGTCAATGGACTCCATGGGTGGGGATGTAGAGTCTCGGGAGAAGATAGATCGGGAGCCCCGAATGCACATTATGGCTGATCTCAGCAAAGAAAAGTTCAGTCTGCATCTTAGCCAGTGCAATGTCGAGCTGTATGGTCTTCCTTGTTTCTCGGCCAAGAGAGAGGCCAGCCTCTTATACACAACAGTTGCAATGGTGCCCATGCCTCCTGCGGCTGAAAAAACCAATGGGGAGAAGGAGCCGTGTTCTATTTCCCGCACACGTTCTTCATATGCCCTCTTCTTCTCTAACTCATTCTTCCGATAGCACTGAGGTAGGGTGGAGCTTCGATAGCAAGGTGCGTAGGGGTTGAAAACCCTGACATCAAAGAATGCACTCTGTCTATCTCTCCCCCAAAAGTTTTGTGCCACAATGTCAAGTCGGGCGCCATCCTCTCGGTTGGCAGTCCTGTGCTCAAGCTGCTCCCCAGTTACAGGTTGTAGGCTCGGCTCGGTTCCGACACCGTGGCAGACTCCGCTCAGCAGGTCCGCCGTGATGTTACGAATCTCATTGTGCCGAATAGAAGGAAATCCGCCCCTTGAGCAGCTAAGTGCATGCTCGATGGTGAAGTGGTGACCACAAACACAGTGGGAGGGTAGATGTGATGGTCGCCAACCGTACCGCAAGCATAGAGCATCCCTGAAGGCCCCTTTATGCAGGGCAAACCCATGTTCAGAGATGGGTAGGGCTGAAAGCCAGCTTGAGGCTCCTTTCTCGGAGCAAATAGTGAGGGCCTTCTGCAGCTTGGTGGGTAAGTTTTCCTCCAGGTCATTTGCTGCTCTTGCTTCGCACTGTCTGTGGAATTTTCGGGCATTGTTTCTCATTCTTGTTTGAGCTTCCTTTACTTCAGGTGCATATGCCTCTGACTGGTCTAGAATCAAGCATACAAGGGGTGCTGAGATTGTCTCGCACATAGAGTAGTGTAGCGCACTCTTCTTGGATGGATCAAATATACCGAGTCCACCAAGGCGAGCTGGTAATGCCAATAATTCCCTCTCGGTGTCATTGAAAGCATTCTGACCAGTGAGGTTTGGTAAAAAGACTTTTCTTATGGTTTCTTCAAGAGGCTTGATGAGATTTTCAATGTTTGGAGTGGTTCTTGCTAGATACGTCCATCTGCTTGTCAGACCATGTGTGAAGGCAGCAAAGGCTGCATGTGGTTGGGTGATGGCTATTGATGAGAGGCGTTCCAGCTCACCAACCCAAGTGGTGACCTTCTGTTGCACATATCTCTCTATGAATGTCTGCTTTCCTACGGCTGATCCTAGGTATTTCTTCCCTTCCTCGGTAATGACCACTTGGGTTCCTTCGAATGTAGATATGGCTTCATCATTGTATCCTTCTTTCACAATGAGCCAGGTTTTTGATGCATTCGGGAAGTAGCCATAGTCTGGGCCAGCATTGGTGAGGCAATCCCACCATTCTCGCAAGTTTCTGAGCTTTCCCCCAGCGGTAGCATCATCTGCAAACCAGATTTGCTTCGTTGTGTCGCATTTTAGTCGGTGGATGAGTGGATTAACAGCTATGGCATACATTGCCATAGCTAGTGGATCCCCTTGAGTAGTGCCTTCCTGCGACAGTAGGGTCTCGCCATCGATGAATAATCGAACGTCCTCCCGATAGGTGTTGATAAGAATCTTGGATAGTGATGGACACAAGTGGTGGATGTTTCTCAGAGCAGCTTGTCGGTTTAGAGTGTTGAAAGCGTTTTTCGCATCAACTAGAATGATGGCTTGTGTCTCTGAGGATTCGAACACCTGACGCATGGCGTGGACAGCAGACTCACAGCCTGATTGGTGACCAGCACACAGCTGAAGTGGTCCCGCTGCTGCTTGGATGTCATCGCTAAGGACTCTTGCAGTCGCTCGACCAATTATTCTTCGGACAGTCTCACCAATGCCAATTGGTCTTACCCCAGGGCACTTGTCTAAGGCAATAAGATGACAAGCGACAAAAGATGACAGACCACGGGGGTCAACATAGCAGGTGCAAATTCGTCTGGCAGTGGCTGCCAAAGATTCACATAGGTCAGTAGATGCACCTTTGAAGGAAGTGCATAGACGTTTCCATGAGGCAGCATCAAGGCCAGATGGACCTGCTGCACCATCCATTCTCAGTATCGTGTCACGAATCATTTGGCTGTTTATTTCATCGAAAAGTACAGGGTGGGGTTCAGGAACAGGTGTGTCAGGCTTGGCGATGGTTGATTTCTTAGGTGGCTGCTTGGGTGGGTGTTTCTCAAGTAGGATGTCACGCACTGTTTGTGTGCTAGTTGGGTCATTGGGGTTGGCTGTGGTGTTCAGAGGGAGAGGACCACTACCATTTGCTTGTGTGACAAGTCTTAGGGCTGCACGCACCTTGCCTTCCATCATGAGCTTGGCAAAAACTCTAGCAGTTCGATCATCGTCTTTCTGCTGTGACTGCTGTCTCAGAGTTAGTTGTCGTTGGACTGTGCGGCCCTCGTGCAATAGATCGTCCAGCTTTCCATCCGACCAGAGTTTCAGGCGGCGTTCAAGGTGGAGGGCATGTTCCCTTGCCTTTGATCTGGAGCTAGGTTTCTGCAAGAGCAGAGCAGGCATCGTCATTGCAGCCTTCATAGCCACACACTCAAGTGCTGAACCTTCAGCGTAGGCATTGAACATACGTGATAGTTCTCGAACGAACGCTTTTCCAGCATTCCCTGACGGGACCTTGAAGAGATTTCTCTTCCATTGCACAATTTCGTCATATACTCTATTTAGAGCACAGGCGAAGCTTCTGCCCTCTTTCGCTTCTCCCCATCGAAAGTCGGGCTCTGGGACAGGTGTGAAGGTAGGTAGGTCCTCTATGTCCTGTTCAAGATCTAGTTGAGTTTCAGATTGGGAGGGCATTCGAGTTTCTTGAGTCTCAGGGATGGATGTTACCATGGTCTGGTCCACCATGTTCATGTCCCCCCGTGGGTTCGTGGGCGAATGTTGCGGGTTGCTGTAGTCAGGTTCATTCAGGCTAGTGTCCGTTGTTGTGGGGCCATGTGCGCAACTTGCCAATGGGGATGAGTTTTCACAGTGCCCTCGTCGACGGGGCAGACAGTTCAAACATTCTCTGCCAGCTTTCCTACAGGAGCAATTTTTGCATCGCCCGCTGGCGTTACACCGACAGCATACGACGGGCATGCCACAGCACAGCAAAACGTATAGAAGTCAGACAGAGAGTCAGAGCTATCAGTCACCTTCTTGGGCGTTAGTTCTGGAGCTAACACTAGACTTTACAAAGGAGACACCAGATGTGTTCAGTCATTTTTGTGCCTCAGCTGTAAAATGGCAATCCTCATTTGAGATTGAATTGATCACAACAACACAAGTCTTGGGTAACTACATCATTGAAGCTAGCACTATGGAGTCATTCGATCCCGCTATTGTGAACAGCAGAATTCCAGGGTTCAAAGGCGCATGCCATATAGTTATAGTACTACTACACTACTCCGTTAAATAATAGTACGCGTGAACTCAAAAGGTTTCACAAAAATCTTGTCGTTCTCGACGCATCCAAGAGTCGCAACAAGTCCACTACACCATCAGCACTTCATTTGCGTTCAATCCCATGCATAGCATCGCAGTCTGCAAGTCGGGAATGCCTTCCACTCGCTGGTTTTTCAGGATCAAGGAAGGCAACATCTACACATACGAAACGAAAAACAATGATGCTTCAAGCGCAAAACTGCTTCGTAAGAAAGGTGCAGGAAACGGAGAACTAGGGCGTGTTGTGAAAGTTAGTTCCACTGCGGGGAAGGACAAGGCGTTCCAGAACAAATACGGCTAGAGTACGGCATTGCATGCGGTAAGTCCAGCACACAGTAGATACGTATATGTACTTATTTGTGGCACGCACAATGCCGCACAATGCTAATTCTTCAGGTGAAAGTGGGGCTATTCCGACAGTGTTAAGTTTAGACGGTCGGGCCTCCTACTGCTTTACTATTCTATACGCTTGCAAGAAGCAAAACAGATAGAACTGTTACAAAGCTTAGTTTCAAAGGAAATCACACTGAAAGAATTGAAGCAAACAGCAGCAAAGGATAAAAGGATGGGTGATCTTAAAGATAAGTTTTTGCACCTCACAAACTGCAACAAATGGGAGGAAGCTGAAGAGAGATTTCCGAAGCATGCAACAGACAAGGCACTGGAACAGTTCGTAACACTAGACTTTACAAAGGAGACACCAGATGTGTTCAGTCATTTTTGTGCCTCAGCTGTAAAATGGCAATCCTCATTTGAGATTGAATTGATCACAACAACACAAGTCTTGGGTAACTACATCATTGAAGCTAGCACTATGGAGTCATTCGATCCCGCTATTGTGAACAGCAGAATTCCAGGGTTCAAAGGCGCATGCAAGCTTGTTCATCAACTACATGGATCAAGTGAGTACTACATATCATGAAGTTATATCCAAAGTTATTTATTATTTATCTGCATTGTGATCCACATAGGGAACAACTGCCGATGCTTGCCACCAAATGGTTTTCACTGCTTGTCAAATAAATGCCAATAGTACCATTGCAGTCTACAACATTGCATTTTGTGGAAACCTGGAACAGGTCGACATGGCTAAAGATGCACTTCAGCAGTGTACATCCAACCAAAGTGTGATATACAGCTATGATACAACAGTGAAAGCAAAAGGTCAGTCACTTGCATTTGCATTGCATGTAGTGTGTTAATGACCTCATTACCACTACATTTTAGGTCTTGGATTTGCAGACAACCTGATGGCTGTAGTGGTTGGTCACTGGTCTAAAGACAAAAAGCTCGTCAAGGAGCACTTCAACTTTTTGTCCCCAGATGACCAGCGTAACGTAATCCAGTTTTCAGGACAAAAGAGTGATTCCTGTGCTCATGCAGGGAGGTCCATTGTCTCTTTTCTAAACCAACTGGTGTCTGTTCTCACTTATCCTGGACAGGTGGTCATTGAAATGTTTCCTGAAACTGCTTGTGGTATGTTTTGTGGCTGCATACATTTCTAATGCCTTTGCACCAATACTTTGATATGTAATACAAAATTCCAGACTATGTAGGTGACACTTTCTGGCGAACCATCACATCAGGGCAATAAAGCTAGGTAATTTTATAGACACTGTAGGTGACTTTATCCAGCCAAACATTACAATGTGAGGCAGTTAATTGCATGCTGATTTTATAACTATGTAGCTTGGTGATTTTTTCCGGCCAACCATGACAATGTGAGGGCACTCAAATGCTGATTTGTAAACCTTGTAGGTGACTTTTTCCAGCCAACCATGACAATGTGAGGGCACTCATGAATTCATTAATTGTTGATTTTGTAAACCTTGTAGGTGACTTTTTCCAGCCAACCATTACAATATGAGGGCACTCATGAATTCATTAATTGTTGATTTTGTAAACCTTGTAGGTGACTTTTTCCAGCCAACCATTACAATGTGAGGGCATTAAAGCCAATTGAATGCTAATTTTGTAGCTTGGTGACATTTTCCGGCCAACCATTAAAATATGCATGAGGTCATTGCCATGCTCACTATGAAAATGACATCCTTATTACATGCAATGTGAGGCCATTAAAACTAATTGAGCGCATGTTAATTTTATAAACCTTGTAGGTGACTTTTTATTGGCCAACTATTACAATGTAAGGCCATTGAATGCTGATTTTGTAGACCATGTAGCTTGGTGACCTTTTCTGGCCAACCATTACAATGTGAGGGCACTCATGAAATGCTGATTTTGTAGAACTTGTAGGTGACTTTTTCCGGCCAACCATTACAATGTGAGGGCATTAAAGCTAATTGAATGCTGAATTTTAGACTATGTAGCTAGGTGACTTTTCCAGCCAAACATTACAATGTGAGCACAAGGCTGATTACAGTCTGAGGGCATTAAAACTAATTGAGTGTTAATTTTATTGACCTTGTAGGTGACTTTTTCTGGCCAACTATTACAATGTAAGGGCATTAAAGCTAATCAAACGCTGATTTTGAAGACCATGTAGGCAACTTTTTCTGGTCACCCATTACGTGAGTAAATGATTGCACATTGATTGATAATTTTAGACCTTAAAGGTGACTTTTGTGGACCATGTTGGTGACTTTTCCCGGCCAACATACCGTACAACATGAAGGCATTGAATTGTAATTTTATGAAGATTGTAGGTAACTTTTCCTGGCCAACCATTACCATGTGAAGACATTGCTTTAGAATCATAATTCTATAGACTCTGTAGGCTACTTTTTCACATAAGCATTACAGTGTGAGTGCATTTAAATGCTGATTTTGTAAGCTATGTAGGTGACATTTTCATCCAACCATTACAAAAAGACGGCAATTACATTTTGGGTGTTGTCAAACTGGTGACCTTTCAGGCCAACCATTAACATATGCACCATGTGATTGCTTTTGAATGCTGATTTTATGAACAAGTAATCAAGGTGACTTTTTCTGGCCATTTATTGACTGCTTTTGAATGGTGCTTGCATGGACCACCCATTACCATGGCAGGTAACCAAATAAGTGGCTAAGTACCTTTAACAGGATGATATGTTTAATCACAGCTGGCAAGTTGTTACCAAAATATGTACACACTCACGCAACATGATGAAATGTGCTAGACCTGGTCACAAGTTGCTGTGCTTTTAAAACTAATGTCAAATGCATTAAAGTAACTACCATAATAGTGATGTTGAAAATCAGTCTTTGTCTTCATTCACAGGTGATGGACTCCTATATATGCACGTGACAGCGATGAAGTGCATACTGAATCTCTGGCTCTGGCTTGCTCTGTTCTTACGCTTTAGTGGAAGGTCTCATGTCGTTCAATACAATTCTTCCAGTGTGGAAGTACCTGAGGTGGCTATCTATCCTACTGTGCGATATATTCGAGGTCTAGGTTGGAGGCAGCGAGGGGCCTATACACCTATGGTGGGCCCTAAATGGAGCATAACCAGTTTGAGGGTCCTGACGAGTCTCCTCCTATGCTGTGGTGACGTACAGCCGAATCCAGGGCCCATAAAGTATCCTTGCCAGGTGTGTGACAAGGCAGTAAGAAGTAATCAACATGGAATTGAATGCAGTAACTGTGAGAAGTGGTGCCACAGGGTTTGTGAATATATGAGCAAAGAGGAATATTTGAGACTATCGAACTGTGATGACCCCTGGTTCTGTTGCAAGTGTGTAATGCCTCCACTCTCTGACTCTCTGGTTGAGGAATATGGAAGGGCTTCCCCCGTGACTAATAAGGAACATTTACACTTGAAGACTACTATCTTCACTGATGACGATGAAGATCTAGATCATCAAGGGGAATGCAAAAAACTAGCTCTACAGTATCCTCGTGATATCAGAATTATACATTACAATATTCAAAGTTTACTTTCCTCGATAAGTGAACTTCGAGTTGTCCATGAAAGTAAGCCATTCAGCCTAATCTGTTCGTTAGAAACATGGTTGAACTCAAGTATAGCTGATGACGAACTCCATCTACCTGGCTACTGTATAATTCGCAGAGATCGCTGCAATGGATCCAAAGGGGGTGGTGTTGCAATTTACTACTCTGATGAACTATCTGTGAAACGTAGGATTGACTTGGAACATAAAAACCTAGAACAGATTGTCCTTGAAGTCTACATTCCCAACCGATCACCCTTCTTAGTATCGAGTGTCTACACTCCGCCAAAATTGGCAAATCAAAGATTCTTGGCATCTCTTTCAGAAACTATTGAGATGTGTCTTGACAGCGAACGAGAGTTGATTCTCATGGGAGATCTCAACTTTAACCAACTATCAGATAAGGACAATACCCATGGCCTTGTATCAGTATACCAATCTTACCATATGGACCAACTGATCCACACACCAACTAGGATCACTGCACATTCAGAGTCTCTTCTCGATGTTGTCCTTACATCGAACAAGGAACGCATTAATGATTCTGGAGTACTGGTTCATGCCATGAGTGATCACTCGGCAGTGTACTGCATACGTAAGGCTACTTTGAAGCCTGCAGCAAGGTATGTGACTTATCGAAATATGAAAACCTTCTCACCTGACAAGTTTCGCCAGGATCTCAAGCTTGTGCCATGGTCTGTTTGTGATATTTTTGATGATGTAGACGATCGATACTATGTTTGGAATAGCTTGTTCACAGAAGTCGTAAACGATCATGCCCCACTAAAGACTAGAAGATGTAAAAAAAGAGAGGTCCCTTGGATGAATACTGAAATACGCGAACTAATGAGACTTAGGGATCAAACTCATCGCATTGCCATCAAGTCTAAAGATGTGAGCTACATTCAACTCTATAAATGTATGAGGAACCGTATTACTAGTGAGCTGAGATTAGCAAAGAAGGAATACTTTCACCATCTTTTGTCTAATGAGTCTCCTACACCAAAGGCCTTCTGGTCAAACATTTCTCAAGTGATGCAATCTAGTCGACAGAAACCTGTATCCCTAGAGGTAAATGGATGCCCTTGCTGTGACCCTAAAACTCTGGCAAATGCATTCAATGACTACTTTGTTGATATAGGCCCCTCTTTAAATCACAACAGTGAATCTTCTCCTTCCACACAAGAGCTTAATGATGATGAAGACCTGACTCACAGCTCCCAGGAAATAAATTTTTATCTCTGCACAGAATCAGCTGAAACCATCTCCAGCTGCCGGCAAACCTTGCCAACAAAAAAAGCCACAGGTTGTGACAATATGCCTGCCTACCTAATCAAGGAGGCAGCCCCTGCCATTGTGTATTCTTTAACAAGTATCAACTATTCCATCGTAACAGGCAAAGTTCCTAAGCAGTGGAAACAAGCTAGAGTTACCCCAGTCCACAAGGGTGGTGATAAAACCATCATGAATAACTATCGACCGATATCGACACACCCAGTTTTGAGTAAAATTATTGAACACTTAGTCCACAACCAACTAACGTATCACTTGGAGTCAAATGCCTTGCTTCCTCCTCAACAATCAGGATTTAGACATGGTTTTTCCACTATGTCTCTACTGTTAAACATTACGACAAGCTGGATGAGAGCAATTGATGATGGCTGCTATGTTTGGGCTGTGTTCCTAGACTTACGTAAAGCCTTTGATACAGTTGACCACGAAATCCTGCTGAGCAAGTTGGCTGAAATTGGTGTGAAGGGTAACTCACTCAAGTGGTTTAGAAGTTATTTGACAGACAGAATGCAATTTGTTCGATTTAAAAATTCAATCTCCACGACTGGGAGAATAACTTGTGGTGTACCCCAAGGCTCCATACTGGGGCCACTACTGTTCTCAATATATGTTCGAGACCTTCCCAAACAAGCCAGCTTTTGTGAAACTAGCCAATTTGCTGATGACACTTCCATATATACAGCTTCTAAGTTCATTCCAGAAATTGAGCATCGACTCAACAGTGATCTTGTAGAAGTATCAAGCTGGTTGAGGAAACAGAAGCTCCACCTGAATGGCATCAAGTGCTGTGTTGTCCTATTTGGTAGTAGACCAGCACTCTCACAGTCACCTAGACTATGTGTCACCCTGGATGGTAGTGACTTGCTGCAGATCCAGAAGGTCAAATACCTTGGCGTAATCCTTGATAGCCATCTTTCATGGAATGATCATATTGAAGGTTTACGAAGCAAGACAAATCGAACAGTGAAGATGCTTCGCAGACTCCGTCAATTTGTGCCTCCCAAAGCCGTTCAGAAACTGTATTCTAGTTTGGTACTTCCAGCCTTAGACTATTGTGATGTGGTATGGGACGGCTGCTCGAAGACAGCCCAAGCCAGCCTGGAAGTAGTCCATAATAATGCTGCTAGGGCTATTATGGGGGCACCCTACAGATCATCAGCCACAAGCCTGAGAAACCAGTTGGGTTGGTTAACCTTGGCCCAAAGGAGAGAAAATCACACTGCTGTATGGATGTACCGTTGTGTCAGAGGATCTGCTCCCTCATACCTCCAAAATATATTTGTACCAAATTCTGAGGTTCATCAACATTATACTAGACAAAGCAGTGGTGTGTACATGCCACGTCCTAGAACAAACATGTTGAAACGATCATTTGAGTACCGGGGTACTGTCTTATGGAACTCACTCTCCGAATCTACTAGAACAGCTAAGAGCTTGGATGTGTTCAAGCAGCATATCTCCTGTCACTGATCAACTATAGTGTTTTTTAACTGTTTGCCTAGAGTGCATTGTTTTATTTTGCTTCTGTATAGCCACTTGCGTTCATGTTATTGTATATTACTCTGTACTTTCATGTGTCTTATGTTGTGTGAATTGTGCTTTATGTATGACCATGTAAGAACAGCCTCTGGCTGAATGGCCATTAAAGTTTCACTTTCACTTTCACTTTCCTGGCAGCACATCAGTCTAGAAGGCTTGCAGTTTACATAGCATCATCAGCTCTGTGCCAGTGTGCAAGGCAACGGATGAACAAACTCTTTCAAAATGAGGCACCTACTGAAGAACACACAGAAGAACAGTGAATGAGCAGCTGGTTGAAAGTTATGTAAAGTATCTTTGTCATCATATTAAAGTTTATGACTTCATAGTTCTGACATATTACATTTTTATAATGCTCTATGTGTTCGTGACCACATATTCTCCAAAATTTTCTAATTTTGTTGTCACCGGTTATAAAACCACTGACAAATGTAGAATTTTAAGCCTGAAAGCCACTTTGGAACAGGACAAAATTGTTTGGAACATGTTTATAGAGGTTCAACAAGTTTAATCAGTCAAAAGTCATATATATCACATCCCCTCACTTAGATCAACACAGGTAGTCTCATCTCCAGACCCTCCTGAAAAGTGGAAAGAGGGTCTGGGCATGAGACTAATTAATTCTGGGGGTCGACTTGACTGACACTTGGTACAGGTTCGCACTTTGGCTTCCAGGTCTGCATCCAGGCTCACCCACAACACACAGCTTCTTGCTAAGCTTCTCATACTTGCAATGCCTGGGTTTAAATGTATCTCGCGCAGTTCCTGGATTACTCGCTCTCTTCCTGGTGGTGGAACAACCACTCTTGCACCCCAAAGTACACAACCATCCAGCACACTCAACTCTTTCCTCCTCAAATTCTGCTGCATGCATTCCTCCCTTTGGCTCTTGAGAAGGCCAACCATGGAGCGCAAATCTTTGCACTTGAGCCAGCACTGTTTCTTTGTTGGTCCAAGTCTTGGCTGTCTAAGGCGATACAGTGTCCAAATCCTCCATGAGCAAGAGGAGGGTTACCAAGGTTTGGAACGACTGTAGGAGTCTGAGGAAGTGGCAAACGGCATAGTCTTGGCAACAGGCTGGGTTGGAAGTGTACACTGCAAACAAAATGCACAGCCTGGTTCCCAGACCTTCTCCGGCTTCAGATTTTGATTGCTTGCAGTATTCTAAAATGGCGAGGAAAGGCATGGGAGACCGCATCACATGCAATGACGTCGAGGTAGACACACTTTGCTTGAGTGCACCAAAAACCTGACACTGCCACACAGTCCACAGTATCATAACTTACTTATACCTCTAGACAGAGCTTCCATCTGCCTCCTTTGAACCATCGACAGACCAAGAGTGAGTAGACATTGCCACTATTACGTGCCAAATTACCCTTTGAACCTATATATACAGTATGCATGCTCCACCCACACATATCACGTGAGGGGGCATCAAACGACGTGAGACCCAATGCGGAACTGCGTTTCCGCTAACAGACGTCACAATTTCTTTCTCGAGAGCTGATGCAGAAATCATACATTTGGCTTTATTCATGCACCAATCTGCTACTGTCATCAATTCTACTTCTAATGGCTATAGACTAGGAGTAGAATCAACAGTAGAATGGAAGTACAATCAGTAGTAGAATGGCCATAGAGTCAGCAGTAGAATGACAGTAAAATCAGCAGCATTTCATTTTTTGTGGTGACGTAGATAGAGAAGACAATGGAGGCAGTGATGAAAAAGAGTTGAACCCCGCCGAACTCATGAGAAATTATCCTATAATCCTTGTTTCCTTTAGAGCTCAGTGGTTTGAACAGGTTCTGAAGAGTTGAACCATCCCAAACTCGTAAGAAATTATCCTATATATGATCGTTGTTTCCTCTGGACCTCAGTGGTTCAAGGAGGTTCAGTAGCGTTGAAGCACCCCGAACACATGAGAAATTATCCTATTATTCTTGTTCCCTCTGGTGTTCCACAAAAAAAATAATAATTACTGATTTTATAACACAACAATAGCAAATACATTATTAAATAACCGTGTATGTCAGAATTAGCTCTGTGAACCCTCATACTGAAACATTCCTACTGGAAATAACTGACTCTACTGACTGTCCACCATGGATGACAGTGCTTGAGTTCAGCTGCTCCTGCAAGTATCGACCTTCTTGAATAAGTGAAGATATAAACTTGTCCGTTTTGATAAGTCGTGGTAGGTCATTCCATTTCCTTTCATGGTACTGTCCTGTGGGATTCAACACCCATGCTGCCAGCCAACCCAACTGTACATAGTCTGTGCACTGTGGAGGTAGACGTGAAGGATACATACAGCTGGGTGCAGAAGCATCAAAAGTGCGATTAATAGATGTACACCTATCTACATCTATCAAAACAGCATTGAAGCTAGTGTCAAAGCAGATATTTTCAAGGCGAATATCATTATGTGAAAATAAAGCTTGATGAAACTCCTTCAGAGCATCATAGATCTTCCTCAATAAATCACACAGGCATTTCCTTGCTTCATCCACTGATAATGGATCATGATGCACTTTGAGATATTTGAGGATATTATCTATTTCTGTTGGTTCTGGCAAAACAAAATGAATAGGTTGTGGTCGCTGACCCAGCCTACTATATAGGCTAAACCCTAACCCTAGTGCACTGAAGATGGAATCACCATCAATGAACATCTTGTACACGCTGCTATCATCCATGGCTATTATATGGTGTCTTGATGGTATTTGCTTTATTGCATCACTCTTTGAAAGCACACGTAGATCCGCTGTTGAGAGATGTATCAAATATTGAGTATTAAGCTGGTCTGGTAGTTCTGGAACACGGTTGATCTGCTCTTTTACAACATCTAGTAATTGTTTCTTCACGTCCTTCAGGTTGGGTATCCGTTCCAGGGTATACCAGAAGTTCAACTGGTCCCAGACGACTGTTATTTTAATAACACACTGCTTTTGCTGCTTGTTTGGAAATGCAAACGCAGTAAACTCTGTAAAATCCAGATCAGTGCTGCGTAGAAAACGTATGACATTTGCAGCACCAAGGATCGTCTTCCTCTCAGTGTAAAGCATTGCTGAGGATTGTACCTCAATGAAAGTCAGTAGCTTTTTTCCTTCTTTACTATAAAGTAGCACATCAGCTCGCTCATGTGTTGAACTTACAATGGCAGGTAAAGCACTAATCTTGACTCCAGTAGGTGAGACTACTTCCTCTTCTCTACACACACGCAGGTCAGGAAAAATAGCTTTAACACACTCTTGGGCCAATTTGTCACTTGCGTGTGATTCTACATATTTCGGCACAACCCCTACATCGACTGCCAGGGCATCAAGATCATAATGCTCATAGGAGGTAGGCAGATATGAGAAAGGCTCACTATTTCTGGCAGCAAATAAGAGTAGAGTTCTGATGTCAATGACTTTAGAGCTAGCACTTGCTGATGGAGATCTTGGGAAATAAGCATGACTTGCCATCTTGAGAGAGAGAGAGAGAGAGAGAGAGAGAGAGATAATGAGAGAGAATTGGGTGCATGAAAGGCCAGATAACGACAAAGTACAGTACAGAAGGGGTTAGGGGGGTTAGGTGTGGGCTACGTGTGTACACATGCACTGCATTTAAAAATGTAAAAGGATGTAGGGCTGGCATGCCAAAAAGTATGCAAACAAGGTAGGGATGATAAGTGAAGGTAAGTTTACAAAGCCTCATCCCTGCATTGTTTTCACATTAGTCTGCAACTGTAATGTAAAAAGATGTAAGGATAGGGCTTTGTAAATTTACCTTCACCATCCCTATACCTTGTTTGCATACTTTTTGGCATGCCATCCCTACATCCTTTTACATTTTTAATGTTTTTTAAGTCTTGTTTTTGTACTTTTTTGATGTTAATCTCAGTTACAGTTACACCTAAGCCTAAGAAGAATACTTCTTTCAAGTGTAACTACAACCCCAGAACTTGAAACAGCACTGACAATTTAGTAGTGGTTCCAAGCATGAAACAACATTGCCATGCAGCTAAAATGTGCTGGAGTCTCCGGAGCTCACAGGTCTGCGAGACTATGGAGCCATGCGTACGGCGTTCTTGGCACAAACTCGATTTATGCATAAATACCGTAGTGGAGTGGGATGATTTATGCAGAGTGTCTCCTACACACGTTCTTACCCTAGCATTTGTCGCTTGCAGGAAAGAAGCCAGAAAGGTAAGATTCTGTGAATGACCAACACAAGTCCAGAAGGTGTGGGTACGAGGCTTAGTCACCCAGTTGGATCTGGCCACACGAGACGTATCCTTGCGAGCTGTATTTCACCTCAGATTGTGGATCGTGCTGCTGTTGTCAGGTCCAGGCATGTTGCCGGCTGCCAGTTGTAATGCTCTGAACTTGGCAAATAAAATGCCAGACCACCTTGCCCGCAGACAACGAATGCACGAGGGGAGACATTATTCACTAGAGGGGACAATATTCACCGGTGAATAATGTCCGGGGGGACAATATTCACTCCGACAGCGGCAAGAGAAAAGTTGAATATGGGCAGCTAGTATTTGCCTCATACCATCAAATATACATTTATTTCTAGGTGGATTTGTGTAGCCAGGCCAATATCAGTCCCAACTGGATACGTGACACTCCTCCATAAACTTCAGCCTCGCGTATTCAGTCTACTTCTCGGCCTTTTTATCTCAAAAAAAATAGCCTAGCTACACAAAACTACCAAAACTGGAACTCACCATCTACAGCACGTTGGCTCGTTGCAGCAGGGGTTGCAGCAGATAGATCACAGTCAGGTTTTTTATTCAGCAAAAATTAGTTATTATATCACGTGATCTCCATGTAGAGGGTGGGGTTACTGCTTTTGCTTCCGGTACGTATGCAGAGAACGTTTTCTTCGAGTATACGGAGGTTTGTCCTCGGCCTCATCCCCATTCCAGCCATGTGATCATCCTCCGTATGCTTTGAGTAACGTTCTCCACATATGTGCCGGAAGCAAAAGCAGTAACCCCACCCTCTACATGGAGATTACGCGATATAATGACGTTCTATGATGCATTTTTTTTGCTGAATAGGGCCTAAGCATTTTAGTGCGCGCTCGGTCGGGTGCGCTATACTTGGAAATCTCATCCAACAAACGTTTTTTCGAACCTGTCGGGGTTGCATCAAATTAAGTAGCCCAAGAGGATTACAGCGGTATGTTGATCGTCCGTTTTACAAATGTCGTCAAATATATGGACCATCGTGCCACGTTAACATGGGGTGCTCCCACGAGATCAATTCTCACGAAATCAACTCCCACCAGATCAATTCTCGCGAAATCAACTCCCACCAGATCAATTCTCACGAGATCAATTCCCATATGATCAACTCCAACTTTAGTACAGAGGTTTTCAGGTTACAGACCTTTTCAGGTTGGTTGAGGTAGCATAGCTGCAGAGTAGCAAATCACTCATGCGTGCTAATTAAATAATGACAAGTGTTGTGTTTGATGTACCGCTTGCCATTATTTAATTAGGCATGCTTGAGTGATTTGCTACTCTGCAGCATCCCTCAACCAACCTGAAAAGGTCTGTACGTGTCAAACTGCACAAGTGCCAAATGCAAAGTCCACTTGTTTAAACTAACTACTAATTAAATTGTTACACAAGCAGGCTTTAGTGAAGTGTTAAATCTAATTAGTGGTTAGTTTAAACAAGAGGACTTTGCACTTACAGCTTGTCCAGTTTGACAAGCAACCTGAAAACCTCCGTATAGCTACTTGTAGTTTATAGTATATAGCTACCTACTTTTAATTTGCAGTATATAGCTAGTTGTAGTTAGTGGTAACTACTGAGATGCTCACATGCTGTCAAAAGGTCAGGGGTGCATAACTCAAATCCAATCAACATAGAGATGCCTTCAAAGGGGTGCATGCTGTCAAAAGGTCAGGGGTACATAACTCAAATCCTATCAACACTTTATGCAGGCAATTTGGCGCAAGGTCCAGTCCCTTGGGCTTGCAGATGCATACAGATCCAATGATCCCACTTTGAAGCTGTTTGTGCAGAAAATGGCAGCAATAGCCTTTTGTCCCCCATCATTTGTTCGTCCAGCTTGGCTGCCAGTACAGCAAGAGGCTCCACAGATCCCACAAGTCGACAGCCTTGTCGAGTACTTCGACAGCACATGGGTCAATGGACAGTTCCAGTTCAAACAATGGAACTATTTTGACTTCGACGGTATTGATAAGTACCTTGAATCGTTCAAACACCATACTGGACTATAGACTTCTTTTATTTTGTTACTGTTGCATAATTCATTTGTATAAATTGCTGTTATCAGATAAAAAAATTGAGTTGATCATATGGGAATTGATCTCGTGAGAAGTTGATTTTGTGAGAATTGATTTCACGAGAATTGATCACGTGGCACCGAATCGTTAACATCTGAATCATGGTTTAGTTGTAATACCACTCCCCCACCCCCCCCCCTCCCCCCCCCCACATGGGAACAAGCTATGCCGCCATGAAGGTCTACCTGGGCGAACAGCGAAGCCCCACTGAATGCAAGGTGCTAGTACCAAACACAAATGAGGTGTTAATAACCCTACCTACATACACGACAACTAAATTATACCTTACTTACATTTCTGGAAGAGGAGAGCTAGTGCGAAGGGCGAGGCGGCAACGACCGAAGTCGGGAAGAGTCGGATGTGGAACCAAGGTCCAAGTCAAGTTTGAACTTGCATTAAACTCACGTGACAATGCGTTACGTCATTCTCTGGCTCGGTGCATGTGCAGTAGAATGGGCAGCAGAAGGGAACCATTTGTCATCCACTTACAAAAGGTAATAAATTTGCATGTGAGAAACGGCAGAGATTTCCCGACAAACTGTGAAGCTCAAAGTAACGAGCAGATGGTGGGCTTATGGAAAAGTGGCCAGGTTGCGATGCTTGGGCTTGAAGTCTATACTGAACATGTTCGACCAAAGGTTTTACTTCTAAATGACAGCACCATGAATATGTTTTATCTGCCTAAGTTAAACCTGCACCAGGGCACTGCACTGTATGAACTAACAAAGCTAATAATAACATTTCTAGCATTTGTAAAATTTTAATTCTGGTTCAAAAATACTGCCCCTCTCTGGCGTCCCGTTTGCTGCCTCCCCTTTTGAGTGCCCCTCTGCCGTCCCGTTTGCCGCCCCATTTGAGTGCCCCTCTCTGCCCCCCGGTTTCCAACCGACCAAAGCATAGATCTATGGTTCAAAGTATGCCAAGTTGACACCTTGCAAGTTCAAACTCGCCCCAGTACCGCAGCTTGCTCGGGAGACTAGATTGTACAGTTGTATTGGTGTCCGAAGTTATCCCCTTACCCTCTCTTCTCTCAGTGTTATGGCAACTCCAATGGACACAACCAGTACAGCACCGCAAGTGAAGGTAAGACTATTCACATTATAAGCCTGGTTCCCTCATTAGAACAGTCCTGCTGATTTGAAATATTCTCTCTCAAGCAAGACATTGGTTTAAGCAGGTTCAGCAGGGCGAGTTTTTGTGCTCTGGATAGCGATTTATCCTTGTTACTGCTGCAGTTGCCCTATTGAGTTGTAGTCTCTAGATTTTTCACCTTCTAAGGATGCAACCTGTCAAAATTTGTGTTGTGGCTGACTCTCATAAGTTTGGTCACCCACTTCTCACATTACAGGCGGGAAAAGTAAAGGTTTGGGTTCGTGTGGACCAGCGTTCTCTTCGGGCAATCTCTGTGAAAGTAGAGCATGATGCTGATGTGTACGACACAATGAAAGCTGCGACAGTGGGACCCAAACTTCAAAGTTCGTTTGGACCAGGTGACTGTGACGTTCAAGAGGAAAGAATTGGCTTCTGATGGCATGATACGTGACTACAGCACCAGTGCTACGAATCCACTGGTGCTTGAGCTGCCTGAACCAGAAGGTAATGGTGTCAAGCTAATAAAGTTTCTAGACTATGTAACTTGTGTATACAGCTGGTGTGTGATGATGGTATGTAATTTATTACTGAATGTCATTGACTTAGCTATACCCACTCAAAAGACTAGTGACCAAGTGGCGATAAGATGCCATTTTTAAGCATCAGGAGGTGCTATTCATTGTACAGTAGCAGTCAAAGAAAGCTTTACAGTATGGATTGATGGGTGATGTATGGCAGTAGAATGGCCATAGTATGGCAGTAGAATAGGAGTAGAATCAGCAGTAGAATCAACAGTAGAATCAGCAGTAGAATCAGCAGTAGAATCAACAGTGGAATCAGCAGTAGAATCAACAGTAGAATCAGCAGTAGAATCAACAGTGGAATCAGCAGTAGAATCAGCAGTAGAATCAACAGTAGAATCAGCAGTAGAATCAGCAGTAGAATCAACAGTAGAATCAACAGTAGAATCAGCAGTAGAATCAACAGTGGAATCAGCAGTAGAATCAGCAGTAGAATCAACAGTAGAATCAGCAGTAGAATCAGCAGTAGAATCAACAGTAGAATCAACAGTAGAATCAACAGTAGAATCAGCAGTGGAATCAACAGTGGAATCAGCAGTAGAATCAGCAGTGGAATCAACTCACCTGTGCGCCCAGACGAATACGTTGCCTCGTTCCCAGGCCCCCACCCAGCTTTTCGCAATCCTGGGATCTGGGAACAAGGAGGCTTGTGAACGCGAACATGTGCTTGGAGTCAGCATACATGTATACCCGGTCTCCACCGTATCCAAGTGGTTGACCATATCACAATACCAACGTTAAATAGAAAAGAGCTGGAAATGCAGAGGAGTGAACTACTTTGGTCTCTGTCAGGTAGACACACATTATTTTTTTCATGTCACTGCTGCATACAGCGCACGGGGTAATTACATCATAATGCCAAATCCCTAACTGCTTAGTCTCATCCCCAGACCCCACCCAAGAGGAGAGGGTTGTCTGGTGACATCCGGCCGATCCCTCGAGTTTCATTAACATTGATTACTTTCTGGAGAGAAATTTATCTCCGCCAATCACAATGCAGAAAACACGAGCTGTGGTTGCAACACCCGAAAAGTCTTGGCTACTTTAGCACGATAACACAGCACTTTTTTTTGCGAATAAATTAGTTATCAGTTCTGAACTATGCATACAGCAAGCTATGAATTTTTAATGAAGCACTTTTTTGGCTAACTCATCTTCGACTTAGTGCCAAATCAAAACTTGATGAGATCAGGGTGTTTACACGACTTGTAGAGCGAATCTTCTTAAAGAAACTGGTACAACTTAGCATATTAAAAGTGTAGCTGATTCAGCCAAAAATATAGTTTTTTTTGACGCCATTTTTGTAGCATGACCAGACCCAGCCAGCAAATCACACACACACACACACACACACACACACACACACACACACACACACACACACACACACACACCACACACACACACACACACACACCACACACACACAGGATATGGATAGTCGGTCAACTACAGGATGTACAGGCAAAGATAAGGCTGGTTGCTAAGGTAGATGTACTGATATCAGTGAGAGTGTGAGGGGTGCAAGGGTATGCAGCGGTTTTGAAGAAACTAGCTACACATGTACATGTTCTGTGCATGTTTTGTGCTCCATCTTCATCTGCTTTCTCCTTTTCCTCCTCTCCATTTCCTTCCCATTTTATTACTCTCCTTACTCTCCATCACTACCCTTATTCACTCCCTCCCTCACTCCCTGTCCTCCCTCCCTTCACCTGCTTTTCGCACCTCTTTGTTCCTCACTCCCGTCACTTCCCCTCACTCCCTCCCCTTCTCACATCCTTCTTAAACTTCTCAAGCTTCTATGCCAAGCAAGGTGACCCCTGCTGTCCCAGCCAGTGAGGTTATGAGCAAGACGAAGGTACGCTTGTCTAGCTACTAAGGGTTACATGTAACCTTGTTCCCAGGCCTCCCCCATTTTTGTTCTTCGGTTTGCATTCAGCATAATGCATGGAAGTGGAAGGCCTGGGAACACTTATCACGTGACATGGACATGAGGTGGATGTAGGGGGGAGGCGGTACCCGACTACAAGTACGTACATGCACGATAAACTTGAGAGTAAGTTTCTTACCAGTCAAGTGGCGTACTCACAATCTTGTGAATGTCTGGGGCCTTGCCTAGTGATGGAGTACTCAAATGTATCACAGCCTAATAGTGGACCGAAAAAGTGATCCACACAAAAGAGCAGCTCAGTAATACTGGGAAGCCCTGGGAATGAGTGCTTGGTTACACACAGAACATGTCCTGTGGTGCATCAGAGGAGGTTGGAAGCTAGTATTTAGTGATACGCGCAAGGTAGCAATTAGTGCTGTCTGAGTGACGTAATCATACCGACTGCCATAGTGGCCCATAGTGAAAGGTCAACACGATTTACACCAGCAGATTTCGTTTCTTTGGGATGAAATTCACTCAGTGGATACTGCTAGGTGAGCTCTAGATCGACCTCTATGGCATTTTATGATACACAGAATTTTCCGTGGGGATTTCCAAGGAAACACTCAAATCCTTACCTCGTAAGGAAGAGCTATAGCAGTTGATTTAGAGCTCACCTGGTCACACAGTTCTAGTGTATTCTGATGAGTAACTGGATTGCTTGGAATACACGGCACCTGAAATTCGAATTAGTTAGCGCACAGGTAGGGTAAGGGTTAGGGCTGGGCAAGGTGAACAGGATATTCCAGTGCCGTATATTCCAGCTGATCCCAGCTCACAACCAATCTTGGCTACTTTTATACAGAGCTAGGCAAGGGAGGACATGACGTCAGCTCATTGTGCAGTGCTCCCGATAACATCCCGAAGTTGTTCTGACGTAATGTCTGAACATCATTAAGTTTGATCGGACAAGTACCAGTCATGCCCGGACAATCTGATGTATGAAATAAATGCAGTTCATATGCATACCGGGCACTTCTCACAGCCTAGGAAAACCAATAAACTCTTTGCCACTTGAGGTTTAATTGCCCTAATTATTATTATTATTATTATTATTATTATTATTATTATTATTATTATTATTATTATTATTACTAGGTGAATGCACAGCATTGTGGGGGCGAGTGTGAGCTCGAATGCGATGGATGCGCAAGTGCGTGCGCAAGTGCGTGCAGTAGAGTGTGAGCGAATTTCCAATGCAGCAATCTCTGCATGAAACTTCCGCATCTTAGCCTGAACAGAGGGCTGTTCAAACAAAGGCAGCTGTGACTGTTGTCCTCTTTGCCCTTCCCTGTTACGCTGTAGTCTGGCCTCTCTCTCACTGCCAGTCTCAGCAGCCAACCTGTGATGTTGGTTGGCACTCATCTGCTGTAGCCTGGCTGCTCTCTCTTCTTCAGTCTCAGAGGCCAGCCTGTGACATTGGTTGGCACTCATCTGCTGTAGCCTGGCTGCTCTCTCCTCTTCAGTCTCAGAGGCCAGCCTGTCCCTCATCCGCTGAAGCCTAACTGCTCTCTCCTCTTCGCTTTCAGTTGCCAGACTCTGACGTCGGTTATCGCGTATTTGCCGCAATCTGGCGTCTCTCTCTTCGGCAGTCTGTGCGGCGCATCTAGCCCTATCTCTTGCTCTCTGCACTCTCAGCCGTTCCTCTCTCTGTTCCGCGGTTTCAGAGGCACGACGAGCTCTCTCTCTCGCTCTCTTCTACGCTGCAGTCTGTCTTCTCTGTTCCGTGATGACTCGGGGACTCTTGCTGAAGAATTGCTGTACGACACCATTGTAGAACACGTGGCGTCTGCACTATACGTATTTTATTGACGTTACGTGCGTTAAATTGGATAAGTTTAGGATATGCGGCACGACGTACGACACATAATATATAATAATATATATATTATATATATAAAAGAAAGTCGCCGTTAGCATCGCTAGAAGGGGGCTCGCTCACGCTCGCCCCGATTATTAGACACACGCCAAGTGAAAGGCGCAAAAGATGCTAAATACAATAAATTAAATTAATGATACAAAGAGACTCAACTAGCTAAAGGGTGCTAGTATAGTTCACAATGTACTCAAGATCACATTTCTTAAAGCCAGGAATGTAATAGTAGTCACTCCTAATTTCTCTTATTAATTGTGCAATTGTATCATCTAAATGACTGTACAACTTGATGTGCCTGTGGCCGTAAAGATGGTTATGACCAAGAAAGCACCAGGGTACAGACTCAGCATCACAGAACACTGTTCGTACAAGTGGGGAAGGGCATCTTTTGGCTGCCTTCATAAGATTCTTACACCTCTGATATGCTATATTGTAGAGACTCTGCACAGATGCAATTCTTTGAGTCAAGGCAGTATGACTGAGATACGGAAGATTCCAAATGCGACGGAGAAACTTGTTTACTGCAGTCTCCATGGAGTGGAGTTCAGGGCAAGTCATCCTCCAGAGTGCAGTGCCATAAAAAGACATACAGAATGATCTGAGGAGAGAAGATTTTACAGCTGGAGAGCACATACCAAAGTTCAAATGCAAACAATTAGCACATCGAATGAATTCTTTCGTTTTCATCTCGATGTCTATCGAGTCTGATAGGTCACATGACAACATGTGACCAAGATGACAAACTGAGTCAGAGAAGTTCAGTTTCTGCCCACAGAATTCGATGCAATCATCGACCACAATCGATCTGTGACAACGAAAACAAATTAACTGGGTCTTTCCTGCATTGAACATCAGATTTCTCTCCATGGCAAAATCAGAACAGACTTTCAACATTCTTCTGAGTGCATGTGCGGATGGAGCTAGTAGAGCAAGGTCGTCCGCATAACAGAGGCAGCCGGCAAACATGCCTTTCCAGTGACATCCCACTCCGATATTAGTCAACCGTTGCAGAAGTTCATCAATATATACAGTAAACAGGATTGGAGATAGTATGCCTCCTTGCTGCACACCATTTGCCACTGAAAAGGTGGAAGATAGTGTGCCCTTCCATCGAATTTGAAGGCGTTGGTGGGAGTACCACTGGATCAGAAAGCGTAAGACTGGGTATGGAAGTTCTCGTAACAACAGCAGGTCAAATAAATATCCATGGTCAACCATATCGAAAGCTTTACTCATGTCCAGCAGTGCACATCTAACCTTTGACCCCCGTTGCACGTAATGTGAACTGACAATTTTCAGCACTCCAGTGCACAGATCTGTTGAGCATCCTTTCTTGAAACCAAATTGTAATCTCGAGGTATTGAAGAATTTAGGGAATAGCTGTAAGATGCACAATTCTAGCAGCTTGCCGAGACATGATGCGAGAGCAATACCACGGTAATTACACGACTTGGCAGGGTCTTTGACACCTTTAGGTATTGGCTGAATTATAGAGTCCCGGAGACAAACAGCTGCATGCCCATGCCGAAGTAAAGAAGTAAAAAGTTCAGCCAACTTAGAAGCCAGAATGGGTGGTGCATTCAGAACGTGGTCCGACATTAGAGATTTCCCATCAGACTTTCCTGGTTTTAACTGATCTATAGCTCCTAAAACAGTATCAGTATCGACGGAAAGAGAAGCAAGATCTTGAGTCGTAACAGAAGAGTTCACCTCCTCCAAAACTTTAGTTCTTTTGTTTGGGTCACAGCGATTATACAGATCCTTAAATTTCACTGACCACAGTTCAGCTGTGTGTGGATCTCCAGACACCCCATCAATCATTGGAGCTGTGGGGGAGGCACATTTTGATCTGTTAATTCGTTTTACTTCCCATCTTTTCACGGCAAATATAATTCTGCCGTCTTTTAAGACGTCTAGTTTCTGCTTTGTACCTTTGCTTTTTAATCTTTTGAAACACTCGTGCGCTAATACTAATCGTGCACTCATTCGTCATTTCCAGAAGAAATCCCTGCTCATAAACTTGCATGCATGGTCATTGGTTTTTTTTTGCGTTGGTTTTGCTGGACGGAAGGTCCTTGTACTAGTTTGCCAATTCGTGTAATCTGTAACTTGGAAGTTTAAGTCTTAAACCAGTGGTCATTCCATTGTAGCCCTATATCTGCAGCTTTTCTTCGCCTTTGGATTCCTTATTAGTGTTAAACTAATTTGTTAAATGGCTAATAATCCAAGCTCCAATTTTGTGCATAGACCAGTGGCCATTTTCTCTCTTGTAAAGAAAACATCCATGAGGTGCAATGCCAACTTCTGTGCTCCCTTTGCACCTGATGTTGTGTAAATCCAGGCACAATGATATTCTCCCCCCTTTGGGTCCCTGGACAACTAGACCTACAAATAGACCAAAAACCATCCAGTTGTACATGCAGTGGCGTAGCCAGAACATCGCGGATGCTAGGGCACAGCATGGGCAAACTACGTTTGTACGAACTTCTGTGCGAGGTGCAGAAGCATTTAGGGGTGTCTGGGGGCTGCTCCCCCAGAAAATTTTGGAATTTTACAGCCTCCCAGGTCGGTTCTGAGGCTATACCATATTGCAATATAAGTCACTTACGGCAAACTCGCGTAAGGTAAGCGTACGACACCCCGTAATTCTGTAGATATATACATAGCGATACTGCGCCGTTCGATTCAAGACCGTTTAGCACCCGATTTGCGATACTATCAGCGCCGATAATTCGATTGCGTACCGTAAAATAAGTGTATAACACTAGAAACCAGCTTTTAATATCCGTATACTTGTCATCATTTTGTACCCATTTTTAGCAGCTCATAGGCCTAATCAGGCCAGGCATTTTGTGTGTTAAACTCAACGTTTGTGGGTTAGGCCACTCTGGTTCTCAACCCTTCATATATCAAATGCTGACCTGCCCAGATGTTGACTGCCCATAGTAGCTGGACGACAAGACTGGGCAATGTTACCTGCGACATACTGTAGCCTGGGCTGTTTAGGTAGTGCTCACTCTTCTGCTTCATTGGAGCTTGCTGCCCATGACCTGTCAAAATAGAAGTATGGGTCGAAAGCAGCAGCTCATGTGGATGAGTTGTGAGGGGAAAACCCTTGGATGTTTCCAAGGATTTTCTAAGCACCAATTGTGGTTCCCAAGACCACACATCCACAATACTTGTTTCTTCTATGCAGGTTGCTATACAGCTGTGAAGACGTAGCATCTTGATGGCAACAACCTAACCCACTGACTGTTGGGACTGTGTGGTCTATGTGAGAACATCTCACCATCACTTACACTTAGCTATACTGCACACAAACTCAGTGCTATTTTATAATTTGCTATTCAGTATAAATGAAGAGCTGCATGGAAAAGTTGAAGGAATGGATGGAGCAAGCCATAAAGTTTGCTGGAATGCAGTATCTCAGAAGCAGCAGTAGAATGGGAGTATACAATCAGCAGTAGGATTGGAGAAGAATCAGCAGTAGAATAGAAGTACTGGATCTGCAGTAGATTTGCAGAGGAATAGGAGTGGAGTAGGATTGCAGTAGAATGGGAGTAGAATCCAGTGCCAGTAGGTGTAATTGTCTGAGATGAGACGGCAGGTGAGCATAAAATGCACAAGCATTCCACCAATCGATACTTCTATGCTCCGCTTGATGGGGATAAACAGTTTACCCTACAAACGGGCCAAAAAAATGAGTAACGCTTGTGCAGTTTGGGTATAATTCTACACCTATTCTACTGATGATTCTTTCCCCATTCTTACTGACAGTTCTGCTCCCATTTTACTGATCATTCTAAGATCATTCTGCTCCCACTCTACTGAGCAATCTGCTTCCACTCTACTGTAGATTCTACTCCCATTCTGTGGATCATTCTTCCATTCTATTCTACTGGTCTACCTGGTAATTCTACTCCCTTCAACTGATTGTACATTCTACTGACAGTTCTGCTCCCATTTTACTTCCATTCTACTGATATTCCAAACGCTTGTTGGCGGGAGAAGAAATCTACTACCCTTCTACTCATTCTACTCCCATTCTACTGGAGAGTTTAATCCCTGCTGCTGATTATTCTACGTAGATCGATCAGTAGATTTTGAGTAGAATGATCCATAGAAATTCTATGATTCGATCCACATTCTACTGATAGTATTCTACTCCATTCTACTGATCATTCCAAACCCATTTCACCACTGGCTGCTTTTATCGGAAGCTTTGTGCTAGTATTGACATGTGTTTTGTTGATTCCTGGCAGTTTGCAACTGAGAACTACTCTCATTCTACTTGTGATTCTACTCCCTTTCTACTGAATGTACACCTATTCAATACTACTCCCATTCTATTCGCATTCTACTAATGATTCTACTCCCATTCGACTCGCATTCTACTGATGATTCTACTCCCATTCTACTCGCATTCTACTGAGGATTGTACTCCCATTCTACTCGCATTCTACTGATGATTCTACTCCCATTCATCAGAGTAGAATAATCTGTAGAATGGGCCCTTCCGAACAGCTGCCCCCTTCATCACAGTGGTTTGAGGAGGTTCGATGTGGTCGAACCACTCCAAACTGACTCGATTCTGCACAGCAGGCCTGCTTCTCCCTTCAAAAAAAACTGTTATATATTTATCAAATTTTTATATTCACGTTCCAAAACACTAATTCACAATAAAAACTGTACAGTATTATTTTAGATCGAAGAAATATATAAAAAAAGAGGAAACAGTTTCGTGGCAGAGAAGTTCCTAATCAGATATTTGTTCAAAATATATTTAAGTCGAGGAAGTGCTAGTGTTAAGCTCCCACACCATCTGTTTAATGTTGTTGTGAGTTTGTGAGCCTCTTGTGACCAATCCCAGACACAGGAATTTAGTATTGGAACGTATACCACTTTCTCTCATAACGTCTTCTGGGTTGTCATCAATTTGATTAGGAGAAATGTATACATACATAGTTTTCGTCCCAGGCTCACACATATCCTGATAGTACTGCATCCAATTAGCTGATGTTGCTCTATTCTCTTTCTCTGGCCATGTGATAGACTTCAGGAGGTCTCCTACTTTAGAATGGTGGCGAGCATAGCAAGACAGTGAAACTTGCACCAACAACAGCCATTGATTGTTATTCTGATCTTTCAGTTTAGCAACAGCATCAATCACAGGGTGACTATCCCTTAAATGGACCAAACTATTTATACCTATACTGTTTAACGCCTCGCCTTCCACGGTATGCTGGCAAATCAGACCTTTGAAAGTATAACATGTAGGTGCGCCGCCAACTTCAGTGCAAGTCAAACAAAGCTCTCCAGTATGACGTAAAAACGTGTATTCGAAACGGTACCCTTTCATAATGTCATTACATCGTGTGTCACCCATTTCATTATTGGTTCGGAGGAAATTCATTAAAGCACTCACCAACAGAGGAAAGTTCACCCTTGGAGAAAATTTTGCTCCAGTCATGTCTGCAATATAAGTCATTCCTTCAGTAGATAACCAAGAGGTTTCGTACTGACTGAGGTGTTCGCAAGGTAAATCCAAATGATTTGCAGCATGGTATAACATAGTGATACATGTTTGGATGTTGTCGCTGTGCCAAACTGCGTTCTCTGCACGTAACGACTGAAGTACATCTTGACCGGTTCTCTGTGCAACCGACCACACAACGGCATAGGCACTGGCATAGCTTGTCCGAGTTAGACATGCCTTCAAAAGCAAAGCATTGTAGTTAGTTAGTGACTTGAGATCTTTGAGCGCAAGTATTCCTTTGTTCTCCGTCCAGTAGACCGCTGCCTCTCCATCACTGAATGTAACAAACCTCACCTCTGTATACGAATAGAAACGGGAAACCAGGTCGAAATCTACTTTGAATGACCCCCCCCCCCCCCCCACTGCTGTGCGCCATGACTCCCCCCCACTGCTGTGCGCCATGACTCCAATGACGTTCTCAGCCACCTCAAGATGCGCTGTAATACCTTTAATCAAACTAACAGTTATTTCGTCCACCTTGGTTACAGTTGACAAGTCAACGAGAATAACATGCTTCATATTCATCGCACCAATTTGTTGAAGATGGGTCAACAAGGAACCTGTAAGAAAGATGAAATAGAAGGAAGGGTATGTCACCGAAGGCGTATACCGTATAGTCTCACGAAAAAGGGCCCAATTTCTCGTATAGGGATCCCAAGATAGTCAACTGCGGGCTACAGTATGCTCACCGTCACATCGTACAGTTCAGAGCCACTGGTGATTCCATTGTATGTTATTTTGTGTCCAATTATTTGCTTCGAGGGGTTCGAGTCGTTGTAAACATGACCATGGGTGCTCTTTCGTGGTTAAATGTGGAAACAGTCCGAAAGAGTGCACACCCCCCTCTTTGGCACACTCCATGGGTCTTTTTTCGCGAGACTACGGTATTCATGGACAAAGCGGACGCGCCCCTCACACCACACTCACCATCACCATGGTTAGGCTTCTTCTTGGGAGGCGATTCATCAGATTCAGCTGTAGCTCCATCCTCATCGCTTGGCTGGTACCTCAATAAGAGATGGTTTTCACCACCTCGTAGTGAATATACAACAGTTGGCCATGTACATAAAGCAGCAAGGGCTCCTAGTGCGGCACTTTTGCCCACGCCTTTAGGCCCCTTGAAGACATACATCATCTTTCGATGTACGTTGTCATTAAGGGTTTTCAGAAGACCCCGAAACGTCTCTGTGATCACAAACGTATTACAGTAAATTCCTGCCAACCCTAAATAGCACCGTTCCTCGTAAGAAAACATAGACTTTAAAGAGAGAGAGGAGGTACCATCTTGCAACTTAAAGACGGTCGCGTCTGCCATGCCGGGTTCATTGAAAGTCTGCTGCACATGACAAACCGGTGGGCGCTTCCCAGAATTCACCCTGCGTTGTAGAGTCAACATGCGCATGCGCATGACCACATGACCTGTCAGTAGAATGGGGATAGGTGTACAATCAGTGAGTAGAACCACCAGGTAGAATCACCAGTAGAATAGAATGGAAGAATCATCCGTAGAATGGGAGTCGATTCATCAGTAGAAAGCGAGTAGAATAGGCATAGAATCATCAGTAGAATGCGAGTAGAATGGGAGTAGAATCATCAGTAGAAAGCGAGTAGAATAGGCATAGAATCATCAGTAGAATGCGAGTAGAATGGGAGTAGAATCATCAGTAGAAAGCGAGTAGAATAGGCATAGAATCATCAGTAGAATGCGAGTAGAATGGGAGTAGAATCATCAGTAGAAAGCGAGTAGAATAGGCATAGAATCATCAGTAGAATGGGAGTAGAATCATCAGTAGAAAGCGAGTAGAATGGGAGTACAATCATCAGAAGAATGGGAGTAGAATCTCCAGTAGATTGGTAGTAGAATGCTCAGCAGAATGATCAGTAGAATTAGAATAGAATGATCAGTGCGCTTGGAAGGGAGTAGAATTACCAATAGATTCATCAGTAGAATGGGAGTAGAATCATCAGTAGAATGGGAGTAGAATGCGAGTAGAATGGGAGTAGAATCATCAGTAGAATGCGAGTAGAATGGGAGTAGAAAGGTCAGTAGAATGGGAGTGGAACCATGTTGTTGTTGGGGACAAAGGTATGCATTGAGACTTGACGGTGTTTCTACTCCCTTTCTACTGATATTCTATTGATGATTCGATCCACATTCTACTGATAGTATTCTACTTCCATTCTAGCGATCATTCCGAACGGTTGTTGGTGGGAGAAGAAATCAGCAGGCAGGAATCAGCAAAACACATGTCACCACTAGCACCAAAGCTTCCGAGAAAAGCAGCCAGTGGTGAAATGGATTTTGTTGATGGCTAGCCTTGTGAACGTCTGAAGTTTGCAACTGAGAACTACTCTCATTCTACTGGTGATTCTACTTCCTTTCTACTGATTGTACACCTATTCTACTAATGATTCTACTCCCATTCTATATAATCAAATGGGAAAGTGATCATCAGTAGAATGGGTGTAGATACACCAGAACAGTGGGAGTAGAATCACCAGTAGAATGGGAGTAGAATGAGTAGAAGGGTAGTAGATTTCTTCTCCCGCCAACAAGCGTTTGGAATATCAGTAGAATGGAAGTAAAATGGGAGCAGAACTGTCAGTAGAATGTACAATCAGTTGAAGGGAGTAGAATTACCAGGTAGACCAGTAGAATAGAATGGAAGAATGATCCACAGAATGGGAGTAGAATCTACAGTAGAGTGGAAGCAGATTGCTCAGTAGAGTGTGAGCAGAATGATCAGTAAAATGGGAGCAGAACTGTCAGTAAGAATGGGGAGAGAATCATCAGTAGAATAGGTGTAGAATCAGTAGGATCACCAGGTAGACCAGTAGAATAGAATGAGAATGGAAGAATCATCCATAGAAAGGGAGTAGAATCATCAGTAGAATGCGAGTAGAATGAATGGGAGTACAATCGTCAGAACAATGGGAGTAGAATCTCCAGTAGAATGGTAGTGGTAGTAGAATGCTCAGTAGAGTGGGATAGAATGGAAGAATGATCCGCAGAATGGGAGTCAATTCATCAGAATGGGAATAGAATCATTAGTAGAGTGAGAGTAGAATCATCAGTAGAATGCGAGTAGAATGAGAGTAGAATCGTCAGTAGAAAGCGAGTAGAATGGGAGTAGAATCATCAGTAGAATGGGAGTAGAATCATCAGTGGAAGGCGAGTAGAATGGGAGTAGAATCATCAGTAGAATGCGAGTAGAATGGGAGTACAATCCTCAGTAGATTGCGAGTTGAATGGGAGTTGAATCATCAGTAGAATGCGAGTACAATCATCAGTAGAATGTGAGTAGAATGGGAGTAGAATCATCAGTAGAATGGGAGTAGAATCATCAATAGAATGCGAGTAGAATGGGAGTAGATCATCAGTAGATTTTGAGTAGAATGATCAGTAGAATGATACATAGATTGGGAGTATAATCGTCAGTAGAATTGATCCATAAGTCCCAGCAGTGCACAAGGAAGGGAGAATGGTAGTAGAATTCAAGCAGAATGGGAGTAGAATGATTCGTAGATTGGGAGTAGAATCGTCAGTAGAATTGATCCACAGGTCCCAGCAGTGCACAAGGAAGGGAGTAGAATAATCCATAGAATGGGAGTAGAATCATTTAGTGCGAGGGGTGGGTGTAGAATCGTCAGTAGAATTGATCCACAGCTCCCAGCATCTGATGATTCTACTATCACCAGGCAGATTTGAGCATGCCTGAAATAGAACAACCACAAATCCAATTTAGGTACTTGGAGTGCAGTTGACCAAGTGATATTAGAGATTTGTGGTTGTTCTATTTCAGGCATGTTCAAACCTGCCACAGCATGCCTCAGCATGCAGTGGCAGGTTTGAGCATGCCTGAAATAGAACAACCACAAATCCAATTTAGGTACTTGGAGTGCAGTTGACTAAGTGATATTAGAGATTTGTGGTTGTTCTACTTCAGGCATGTTCAAACCTACCACAGCATGCCTCAGCACGTGCCAAAGGTAGAATCACCAGGTAAAATCACCAGTAGAATAGAATGGAAGAATCATCCGTAGAATGGGAGTAGAATCGTCAGTAGAATGGGCGACACCTGAGTTACATGCGTATCATCAGCTGAGTAAAACACAACAGGTGGACCGACAAAAGCAGACAGTGGTGAAATGGATTTTGTTGATGGCTAGCCTTGCGAACTTCTGAAGTTTGCAACTCAGAACTACTCTCGTTCTACTGGTGATTCTACTTCCTTTCTACTGATTGTACAGCACACACTGCTGTTTCGTCACCTGAGCAGTCAACAAGCAACGAACATATGATCCGTAGAATGGGAGTAGAAATCATCAGTAGATTGCAAGTAGAATGGGAGTACAATCATCAGAAGAATGGGAGTAGAATCTCCAGTAGATTGGTAGTAGAATGCTCAGTAGAATGATCAGAATGGGAGTGGAACCATGTTGTTGTTGGCGAACTGGCGGTTGAACCACCCCGAACGTATGTTACACTCATCGACAGACCTGAGTGGTTCCATCAGGTTCGGAAGCATGTTAAGTTGCGAGCCCCACACTAGCGGGACTGCATTGCGCACGTGCGTGTGAACATTGTGTGCCTTTCTTGGGCTTTTGCACACGAACGAGGCCGGCGCTGGCCATATATGGATGTATGTTTGCTTCGGTAGAATGGAAGTAGAATCATCAGTAGCATGCAAGTAGATCGTCAGTAGATTTTGAGTAGAATGATCAGTAGAATGAAAGTAGAATGATACATAGATTGGGAATACTGTCAGTAGAATGGGGATCGAATCACCATTAGTACAATCAGTAGAAAGGGAGTAGAATCAGCAGTAGAATGAGAGTAGTTCTCAGTTGCAGATCCGCAGAATGGGAGTAGAATCATCAGTAGAATGCGAGTAGAATGGGAGTAGAATCATTAGTAGAATGCAAGCAGAATGGGAGTACAATCCTCAGTAGAATGCGAGTAGAATGGGAATAGAATTATCAGTTGAATGCAAGTCAAATGGGAGTAGAATCATTAGTAGAATGCGAGTAGAATGGGAGTACAATCCTCAGTAGAATGCGAGTAGAATGGGAGTAGAATCATCAGTAGAATGGGAGTAGAATGGGAGTAGAATCACCAGAAGAAAGTGAGTAGAATGGGCGTAGAATCATCAGTAGAATGGGAGTAGAATCATCAGTAGAAAGCGAGTAGAATGGGAGTACAATCATCAGAAGAATGGGAGTAGAATCTCCAGTAGATTGGTAGTAGAATGCTCAGTAGAATGATCAGTAGAATTAGAATAGAATGATCAGTGCGCTTGGAAGGGAGTAGAATTACCAGTAGATTCATCAGTAGAATGGGAGTAGAATCATAAGTAGAATGGGAGTAGAATGCGAGTAGAATGCGAGTAGAATCATGGATTTGTGGTTGTTCTATTTCAGGCATGCTCAAATCTGCCTGGTGATAGTAGAATCATCAGATGCTGGGAGCTGTGGATCAATTCTACTGACGATTCTACACCCAGACTACGTATCACATGATTCTACTCCTATTCTACTGGAGATTTTAATCCCTGCTGCTGATGATTGTACTCTGGCATTCTACTGATGATTCTACTCCAATCAACAAAGCACATGTCACCACTAGCACCAAAGCTTCCAAGACAAGCTCCGCATGTACTTGAGCGAGGCAACCTTCTTGTTAAGGGTCTCCGGGGACGAGCTGAGAGTATAGAACCCCTCGCACTAAATGATTCTACTCCCATTCTATGGATTATTCTACTCCCTTCCTTGTGCACTGCTGGGACCTGTGGATCAATTCTACTGACGATTCTACTCCCAATCTACGAATCATTCTACTCCCATTCTGCTTGAATTCTACTACCATTCTCCCTTCCTTGTGCACTGCTGGGACTTGTGGATCAATTCTACTGACGATTATACTCCCAATCCATGTATCATTCTACTGATCATTCTACTCAAAATCTACTGATGATCTACTCCCATTCTACTCGCATTCTACTGGAGAAAAATCCCTGCTGCTGATAATTCTACTCCCATTCTACTTGATTTCTACTGATGATTCTACTCCCATTCTACAGATTATTCTACTCAAATCATGGTTAATGTACTGCAGAGAGACTCTCCACCAGCCCCCAGCAATAGTCGTGTAGAGTCATTAAACAACACTCCAACACTGGTGTCACACAGCTGGTAGCTGAAACCCCACTTTGCAATTACATTATGGTCAGTGTTCCCTCTGTAGTACAGTGGTCTCAAGAGGTTCGGTAGAATTGAACTACCCCAAACTTATGTTACACTCAACAACAAACCTGACAACCTGTGTCGTACAATGGTTCGATCATGTTCGGAAGCAGTAAAATTGGGGAAGGTTCGGTAGGGTTGAACCATCCCAAACTCATGTAAAATTACCCTACAGACAGTTAACCTCCAGAGTGGAGATCGAAGGGGAGAGGAGTGAGTGGCACTCAGGAATACATGGTTCCAGAGGTTCTTGGGTGGAGTACAGTTTACATGCTTGGTTCCCTGTCAAACTGTGGTTCGAGGAGGTTCAAATGGTTTGAACCAACCCAAACTAATCACAAACTATTGAGTAGGTTTGGTTCCGTCTGACAAACAGTGTTCGAGCCAGTTCGAAGGGGTTGAACCACCAAGAACTCGTGTGAAATTTCTCTGTAGTCCTTGATTTCCTATTGTGACCATGAATCAGTATGACATTTATGTATACAACATTCATAGAACAAGAACAGTAATTAAAAATTCAAGAATAATCAGGGCAGAAATACTGAATGAGCTGATTCATGGCCCGGTGAGTTTCTGAGTTTTCTGAGACTAATCCCAGGTACAGGCCTCTAGTCCGGGAACATACACCTGCTTCTGCCAAAACCTTTGCTGGGTTGGGATCAACTTCTTTTGGAGAAATGTATACATACATACAATCAAGGTTAACTTGGTCACCACGACAAAGGCCACGATAGTATTCCAACCAAGTACATTCAGGTGAAGCAGCTGGATCACCAGATTCTGGCCATGTGATTCGTTTCTGGAGGTCTCCTGCTTTCGACTTGTGCGCACTGTATGCGGACAGTGAAACCTGAATCAGCAATAGCCATTCTTTGTCTGTTTGATCTTTCAGTCTCCCGACAGCATCTATAACAGGGTGCTTTTCCCTTAACTTCACTAGAGAACCCTGGGCTATTGTGTACAATGGCATCCCTTTGGAATCACACAAAGGATTTACATTTGTGAAAACAGCAACTGTTGGTGTGGTGTGTTTTTCCTGATCATTGTATGTGAGATCAAGAGACTTGGTTTCAGCCAAAAATTTGGCTTCAAATCTGTATCCATTCATGATGGCATTGTATGTTGTACTAGATAATTTAATGCTGCGAAAATGTTCCACTAAAATCTGCACAATTGGCGGATAATTCACCTTGAGACGGAATGCGTCACCAGTCTGGCTTTCAATGTAAGTGACTCCTTCCACAGCTAGCCAACAGCATCGGTACTGAGTCAAGCGATTGATGGGCACGGGCAAGCCATTTGTGGCAAAGAACAACATCTCCATACATAATTGCACATTGTTTTCATACCACACATTGCCACTTGCTGCTAATGATGAAAGTACATCACCAGTGTGCTTCCTCACGCATAACCACACACACGCACAGGCGGCAGTTTCATCTGTACTTTCAAAACATTTGATCAACAGGGAAGGATTGTAGTTGGTTAGAGGCTTGTAATTCTTGACGTCAACTGTTTGGTTGTCCCCCCAGAAAACCTTTGCCTCTTGATCACTGAATGGAATAAATGTCAGAGTTGGAAATCTATCGAAATCGTCGAGTTGCCGCTGCAAGTTAGGCAGCATGTTCTTGGAGTATGACGCCTTCCCACTGCTGTGTGCCACCACTCCAATGACATCGTGCGACAAAATATACGCTAGAACAGTTCTAATCATGGACTGGTCTTCCTCTCGCGCTTTGGTCAAAGTTGACAAGTCAACCAGTATAACATGCTTCTGACGACTCTCGGTAATGGCTTTAAAAAGCTCTGTTAACTTGATCGACTCAACCGCATCTGTAAGGTGAGAATCAACACAGGGCTAACATAGGCAACCTTTCTTGGATATGTATATCAACAAGCCAAATCTGATTGTTACTGAAGGCTATGCATACTAATAACCTATCCCAGGTATTCTGAATTCTACCCTACCTAGCCTCGTACCCAGGCTCCTCCCCATGCCGAAAAGCGGGGAGAGAGCCTGGACGATCTGATCACGTGCCCCGTGACGTACTATGTGTGGTTTTATGTGTGGTTTCGATAATCGAATTATTGCCCACGCAGTCTGTACTCAGCGTTATAAGCGCTGACATGGCCGTTATAGTATGTCGCTGAGACTACAGATCGGCACTGAAAGGCTGTTCACTATTATCTAGCTAGACTCAAGCTCCCGGTATGATGTTTCAAGTATAGCTTCTACTGTAGCGTCAAGTTTTACGCTGCCACGTTGTTTCGTTCAAACGACGCAGGAGGCAGTTGCCTTATCGACGTTGACAGCGTTGCCTATCGCTCACTATGTCAGCGAGGAGTCTTTCGAAGGCCTCTGTGAACAGCTGTGAGTTCTGTATACTCCTAGCATGCTGTCATAGTGAGCGGTAGCCAGCACTGTGAATGTCAATAAGGCAACTGTCTTCTAGCGCTGTTTGGGCGGAACAGCGAGGTGTAGAGTAGAAGCTACACTGCTTACCAGCTAGCTAGATAACAGTGAAACAGCCTTCCAGAACTCCGTCAACGGCTACAACGCACGAAGTACCGCTTATAAAGCTAAGTACGGACTGCGTGGGCAATAATTCGATTACCAAAACCACACATAAAACCACACATAGTAGGTCACGGGGCACGTGATCAGATCGTCCAGGCTCCCTCCCCGCTTTTCGGCATGGGGAGGAGCCTGGGTACGAGGTTAACCCTACCCATGTACGTATAAATATACAATACCGTGGCCATGGTAACTAAATTCATCGTTTCTCAGGCAAAACTTTGCCTGCTTTAGAGGCAGGGGGTTCTTTTTTAATTAATCCAGTGGGGAAATCCCCAGGAAACCATCAACAGGAATGCAAAACTACAAACATTTAATACAAAATGCATGTACGAGAGAATTAACTAGAAGCTGCATCTGCCGATTTGTGCATGAAAAAAATTGAGGTTTCTGCTAGTGCTGGGACAAAGGTTGTTTATTACAATTTGAATATTCGTTTCCATAACCTTCGAACTATTCGAACATTAGAGGCTTCCACGACACGCACGGGTCGCATATCCAGAGCCACAAAATTAGCAATACGATCGGTGATCTCCTTTGCTCTGGCCTCAAAATAGCGCTTTGGCCTTGCGAACGCTTGAAGAGTTCCCTGCTTCTCTTTTTTCGCACCATCACCCTTGTAGGAGCCACTGTGCCTATTCATGTGGTGCTCACGCAAATTTGTTGTGCCGCTATGAAACGCGAGCTCCTTAGAACATAGCTGACACTTGGCCTTCTTGCGTTCTTTGTCTTTTGTAAAATATTGCCAAACATCAGACTTGTGGCTAGCAGAAGAATCTGCTGACAGGCTAGAACTGCCGCTAACTTTAGCCATTATCTGCCCACGAAATCAGACTTGCTATCTCATTACTATCTTCTAGAATGACCATACTGTACTACCAGCATGCACATTAGTAGATTATGCAATGAATATGATTAAAATTGAACTTCGAAGGTAAAACCCTTCGAAAGTTGGCATAACCTTTGAACTTATTCGAATATATGAACCTTCGTCCCAGCGCTAGTTTCTGCTATATCGACACACACAGGTGTGCCAGGAAATATTTCAGTACAAAACGACAGCATTTCTTTGATGCCACCGTCCAATTAAGTTTGTGTCTACCCTTGCATCTACCCTACATCACACACATGCGATAATGCAGTCTCGTGTGGGCACATCCCATTCTGCAAGAGAGGGAAGGAGTCTTGCTTGGACCAATCACAGCACAATATTCTGTTATCACAACTTCAATAGGAAATCAACTGTAAAACCAAAAGCCTTAGCCCTTGTATATGGAAGTTGCGGAATGGAGTAAATTAATTCCTGTGCAACAAGGGACGGGCAGGAAAGTTACCAGACCCCGTCCCTCTCTTGCAGAACGGGGTGTGGCCATGTGAGACTAGCGATAATGTCCCTAGTCTCGTGCCCAGACCCCACCCTCGCAGGGGGTCTGGTTACAAGACGACATCCCGCCCAACCCTAGAGGGACGTAACCAAATACCATAGTCATAAATTTTAAGTGACCACGTGCTTATGGGACCGCACTGCGGAGCTTATTACTCTAACTGCGCTGTGATGGGTCATTTCACATGCCAGACGGCTACGTCACTGGGTCGGGTGGGATGTCATATTGTAACCAGACCCTTTTGCCCTTTTCCTCTCTGGGAGGGTGGGGTCTGGGCACGAGACTATTATGTCCCAGGCTTTCCACCCAGTTTTTTTCAATTGCTGCATTATTTGCGGACAACAATTCAAGGGTATATTTGTTGTGAACATGCACATCGTCCGCACCGCCCGCATTGTAATTGTGCACGTGTATATATGAATGAACAAACAACGAGCCATATCTCCAGGTCTAAATTTTATGTAAAGTCACCCATCCACATCTATGCACGCCGTCCACTGGCTGTAATCACGTGACATTGCCCAAGGCCTGCTGAGCTGTTACATGCCGTACTGGGGCCCGGGGTGGAAGAACGATTCTTCAGTGACAGTGTGTGAGTTAGCAAACAGCCGTCCCAGGGGCCTACCGTTGAGAACGACTTTCGAACAGACCAGTGTGTGAGTTAACTTACCAAGAGAACCGTCAGGCGGTAGAGTGCCATGCGTAGAACGTAGAGGTGTCAGTGATGTACTGCTTTCTCAGACACATTCACAAATGTTCACAAGTTGTAGACGAATCTCTTTTCATTGAAGCTAATGCCCATTGCTCGCACTTGGCTCAAAACCATTCTGTGCATGCTCACAACGTTCAGAAATGTTCACAATTTGTATGCATATATTACGTTTGCTTGTACGTAGTTTAACAAATTTTTTCATTCAAGCATGACTCAAGAAAAGCTGCAAATCTTCACATTTGCTTGTCTACTGCTTGTTTAAACCAATGACCCCAAAAATTATCGCAAGAATGAAAAATCTTTGTGGCGGTGTACTGTGGAAGTCGCTGAATGTCGCGAACTTGTCGCGCGAATTGTCGTTCAAGCGAAGTGTGTGGTCATTCATGCTTGGGGTAGGACGCCGTTCTGTAGAACGTTGATAGAAAGCTAGATACGCACACATTTTACGCATCATATTAACTCTCTCTAGTACTTAGAATTGACTTGCTTTCCGTGGTTAATGCAAACAATTTGCACGGGAAAGTGTGTTCAATAATTTACGCCATATTTAGTGTATATGGCAACTAGCTATGTAATCAGGTGTATATGTAATCACTGTACTTTGTACATTGCAATAATACGGCATACATTTTCTAATAAACTTTCCTGTGCAGCTAGGAATCTGAAAAAGCGATTAGAGAGCCCAGCCTTCTGAGCGCAGAAAGCCAGTGTAAGGAAGGTCTATAGAACCCCCAGATTTTCTGCCTATGCCACTGTGTTGGCATGTATTGTTGTAGTGAGAGGAATAATAATATAATAATACTATGGCTGATATTAGTTGGTCCATGCAATGGATTACAGCATATAGGCTAAAAAGTGTTTAGATAGAAAAAAACTTTGTTTAAACGGGGAAATATCATTGGCTATACATACATACATCTGCGTGGTCTACCTGGGAACCGCGTATATACAAACAAAAAGTATTCACAGATGAAATGGTTTCCTCTACTGCAAAAACCTAAAATACAGCAAAACAAAAGTGTGAAATGAACTGGCATGCCTAATAGCAATATAACAAATGAGTTTCAGATTTAGTTTGTAGCTTTATGATGAGCTCAAAGCAGTTTAGGTTCATATTTTCAACGTAGATCTTCTCTGCAAGTATGTATAAGTCACTAGGTAGTTGTAAAGTGTTAAGTTAGTAGTTTAGAATGACTGCTGTGAGATTTATTGATACCATATCATTGCTGCCTGCAGTAGTATGGCATCCAAAAGCAAGTCCAACTTACCTAGTCTTGAAGAACTGGCTAGTGAAGCAAAGCTACGAAAGACTGTTTTGTCTAACTTCAGTGATACCTACACATCAATCATCACCACCAACCTGTGCGAGTTACAATCCCGCAAATTGAATAAACTCCCAGAAAATGCCAAAATATGCTGGTTGACTGCCAAGTTTGGCTTCCCTTCTATTTCCAAACTGTGTGTCGCTTTGAAGTCTGTGCCACAGTCATTGACAGGAAGTCAAAGGGTTCAAGCTATAGCTGAGTACTCTGGCTTAGCTGAGACAGATGTTGTTGAACTTGAAGAGTTCATTATTAGTCAATGTCCTGTGACACTTTCTGACTTGCCAGAACCGCCATCCATTCTAGCACCTCCGGTTGGCCAGTGTTATGATTATGATGGTAATCTTGTGTCCAATCATTCTACTCAAGTGAAATGCTACACTACTAGTGGTGTGAAGTTTGCTACAAAAATCACCTTGCGCTGCAGAAAGTGTTGCATAACGTATAACTATGCCCACTTTGGCAACAAGAATCAGTTGGGATTTCGGCACTACCCAGTAGCTCAACCGTATGTAGAGGTATCGGACACTATCTACTTTGACAGGACAGTTCTTGAATTGCAGTGCAGTCTGGCGTAAGTTTGCCTTTGCTGGCATGTACATGTACTAAGCTATACATAGTCACATTCTTATATAATGTGTACTTTACCAGCAAACAACTCTATATATACATTGTGTATTTTTCAGGAATCATTCATGGGTATCCTTTCAAGGATTTGCCGAGAGCTACAATGATGCCTTCCAATTGCCAAGGGAAATGGGTGAGACTGTGATTACATTTGGATTCCATCATAATTAATGAATAGCCAATCATCTACTAAACCTTGCACAAGGAATGATGTCTAAATTTATTATCACTTTATTCAAGAGCTCACTCCTCGGATAGTTGGAGAAGCTTTCTATAATGGTGAGCTTGAAAATGAGCTAAGGCGTATAGGAAGGATTGACTACCTCTTCAAGAGAGACAGTGATAGAGAGAGGTGCATGGAGGTTGTCGAAGAAGTCCGTTGTGCAAGTCTGTACCCACATCAGGAGGTGGATTGTACAGATGATTGCAAGAAGAGAGGTTAGTATATATGTATAGGGTGTCATGAGAATAGTGCACACTTGAGATTGTGTGTTTCTGTTACACAATTTGAAGTTTTTGGTACACATTTTTTGGAATTTGAAATATTGTTACAATATGTTGACAAATTTCCGACCACAGGTTGTGGACAGCTGTGGGTGACGGATGGGATATGGAAAACAGTGTTTCCTCACTGTATGTTCAAGGTGGAGGTATGTTAAGTACTTTGTGTTGGATTAGCCACTGCACTACCATATAGCTATTTCATTTAAGCCTTGCAGGTCCACTACACTCCATTAGGTAGAGTGGATAAATTATAACACTCCATTGAATTGGAGTATGGCAATTCAATGGGCTACATTGGTGAAACATTGGATTTTCCTATTCCTGTCAGACTCAAACTTCACTGTACACCCAATCTAATTATGACTTCAGATTGAGTGGAATGTAATGATGCTAAATTTGTCCACTCTTCCTTCATGTTGGTCTTAGGAAAGGTATGGCAATTCAATGGGCAACACTGTTCGGTAAGGTTAAACATAGGATTTACCCATTCCAGTCTGACTCAAAGTTCACTGGACAGCCAATCTAAGGTGAAACATTGGATTTTCATCGACAATCAATGTAGATATGAATGCTTTGGTCGATTGGAATGCAATGGTCTTATTAGCACATCCCATATGGTATAATCCTAAATGTGCTATTCACACTGACCAGGTGTACATATGACACCACAAAGTGTTAACTAAATACCCTTTCAAGGCAGGGAATTTTATTACATCATTGAAAATAGGGTGTATTGTTACACCCTATTTTTTAACAGTGATCCTGTATGCACACACAGCTTTATCATTTCTAGTATGTAAAATTTTGATGATTCTGCTACACTGTTTTATGGATAAGGCCAGCAACTTGATGGTTGCTAACCCTCCAATTTTGCTTACTGTTTTGTAAGCAATCAAAACCTGGACGGTTGGAAGGCCAGGAAACGAGGCCATACCAAGAAATGCAGTGCGCACAGTCAACTTCAGTATAGAGAGAAGATAGTTTTGCTGTGAAACTCTCCTGGGACTAAGCTAACTGCGGAACCAATGTGTTGGAGGTTTGATGTGCTGATGACTCTCGTTGCCCTTCAAGTTACCTTTGCCATGGCATGGACATGCTGCCGTTGGCCTCTTGTTTGTGCTAGCCGGTGCTACTAAACCTTTTTGGGATAGTCATTTCTTGGGTTGTGCAAGCTGTCTGTGTTCTTAAAAATGAGAGAAAAAAGTTGTGTTTATGTAGCTAGGGTTGATTACAAACCACAGGACAATATCTATATATTACCTTCACCGTGTAGGGGAATGTATATACCGTATAGCCGGAAAATTTGACGGGGAATTAAGTTTAGCAGTTTGGTGGCCCGGGTTGCAACTGCCAAATTAAAATCCGCCTATATTGCCCTGTTGGCAGCTTTGATCCGCCCGTGCAACGAGTTACAATGTTTATAGTAATCATACAATAATACGGTGGAACCCTGCTGTTCTGAAATTCTGAAATGCGGACATCTTGTTTTGAAGGACATTTTGCTCATGCAGGTACATGTTGCATTCCCATTAACAGCCATACCCCTGAAATGCGGACACCCCGCTATTCTGTAAAGCGGACAGTTCTTTTTTTTGGTCCCAATTAGTACCTGGACTGTACAAAATTCACCCCATATTGCAGACGCTCATGTGCCCTCTCATGCAAGATTTTCCGGCACGCTTGATTCAACAACTGGACATCATAATAGCACTGGTACACATAGTACAAGCCTCTGGTTAGCCCTTCTTGCCAACAAACAGCAAGGGAGGGCTCTGGAAGGGGGATTTGTACTTGTAGTGCTCAACACCAACAAGTACAGATTGCCATGCCCACTGGAAATATACAAGAAGCCTCTGAAATACAGATGCCTCCGTATTCCTGACACACAGCGGTAGTACCTATGGTGCCCGCATTAGAGGGGATCCACTGTATCTTATTTAATATATTCTTGTTTATATATTCAAAAGCCACACCCTTTCTTTTCTAATGTATCGCAACAGCACTCAGTTGCAGGAATACCAAATCTCCACTTACCTGATGTGTGTGCTGCTGCTCCTGCACAAGGAAAAGCCTTCTGCATTGAGCACTGCAAGCTACTGGAAGAGCAAGCTCCTGGAATACCAACAGGGGTGAAAGAATTTATGGCATACTGTCGCAGATCTCCAACAGGTATGTTATGTAGTTGTAGTCATGGTTAAGAAACTGTGTTGTAACAGTAAGGTTAGGGAAGTAACAGAACGTTACCATACACAAAGGCAATTGCTCATTCCGACCATTGAGGTATGCTACTAATATCATTGCAATCATGTGAACATCAGCAGACTTAGTCCCTTGAAGAGCTGGCTGAAAGCACATGAGTCATCTATAAAGGGATGCTAGTAATGAAGCACTGGCAATGTGATGCACAGATGCAGTAAGCTTACTGCAAAAAAAAATCACCCCCAGAATGTTAAAATTGCTTCCATTTTCAGCATACACATTTATGACCATGAAGAGGAGAGCTATGGCTTGCAAATGCCATCATATCCACTATATCATGGACTATCAGGAGGCCCTATGTCATTCACAATTTTACCATAATTAGATGTGGCTGATGAACAGCTGAGTCAAGTGGATGTGGATAAAGTTGACCAGGTGGTTGAGCAACTTCAAGTGGAAGGAAACACTGTTGGGCAAACAGCTTCAAACTCACAAGGTAATGGGGTTACATGATTCTAGAATGGGGATGCATGATTGGATACCAAATTGTTTTGAAAAGATACCTCTTTAGAGGGAAAATCAACATGCTGCTTCGCATTTGTATGATAGGTAGTTGAAATGTGGGTCCTACTGTAATTAGTGTTTAAAAGGAATTTATCACATTATGCAGTAGCAACCATGCACAAGTGGCTTTGATTCCCCCTAGTTAGCTGTGGTACATATAAGATAACTGAAAGGTACTGAGCCTTTAGCTTTGGAATCTGTCCTAGTACAACACAGCTGCTATCAAAGAATTAACATAACTATTAGTGCGCTATGCTACTTTATTTCATGCTTTTTGTCCCTGTTAAAATTAAGGAATCCACAGTCTCCTTAAGGAATATCCAAGCCTCTTGGATACAGCTGTTGCTAGTGATCCCTGTGAGCCTATGTGCCGCAAAGATACAGGCCAGGGGAAGAGGTTGAGAAAATGGTCTCGTGGACACCAGTTTGTGGTGCGTGGTGGAGGACATATTGACACTTGGCAACCCCTGTACAAGTAAGTCTGAGACTGACATTAGGTCAGGTATATATGTAAAATATTATGGAGATTCATGCACGATGCCAAATAAGCTTGGTTTTGTGTTACCTTTTATAAATGATACATGCTTCAGTGGGTCTATACTGCTGTACAAACCTTAACTTGATCTCCATGTCCATTGGTCGACCACTGCTGTACCAGACAAGCAATAGCTGCTGTACAAATATGGATGAGAACTCCATGTCTTCGGCCATTGTGTGCTAACTGGCCTCCTGTGCATTGAACACTCGTTTCTTGTGCAGTGTAGTTTTTGAATCTTGTTCTTCTGGCATTAAGTGATTGAATTCCTAAGCATCATGGAGAAAACATACTTGCTCAGATGTGGTTCCCCCGTATGTACACTACACTACTGTATATTCTCAGTTGACCTTCACTAATTCGAACACTGATCTTCATGGCTATTTTGCTGTGCATTAAATAAAACCTGCATCCACTTAGGTTCAAAATGTATTACTGTTAGCTATACTAATCCAAACAACCTTGTTCATCTGAACAACTGTAGGAATAAGGCTATTCAGATTATAGCAAGGGGCTACTGCAGTGAAATAAGACTAAGCATCATCTTAGCTATACTGTCCACAGCATTTAAGTACAATTTTCTCAAATGATTAAAAATTTTACTTTCTGTTGCAGGTCAGAGTCACCATCACAAGTGTTTTTCATACTCGTACAGTGGTTATGTTCCTTGGTGAAAACAACTTCCAAAGTACCCGAAGTAACTTTAGCATATGACAATATGTGCAATTTGGATAGAATGAAAGTTGCCCAACGACCTCTACCATTTCCATCCCCATTCAACAAGCTGTGGCTAAATGTTGTGAAAATTATAGATGTTTTTCATTTTCGTAACCACACTTCTGAAAAATGCCACACCAAATACAACCCTGCGAAAATCAAAGCAGACAACCCTCACTTCAATACACAGGCAGGCGAACAAACTTTTGTGTGGGTAGCCAGATTCAAACACATTCTGTGCTCCATGAACAGGACACATCACCTGTTTTACCTACACCGTATGGTGGTGCGGAGAAACTGGTACACAAGCAAGTGTTATAAGAATGGGAAGAAGCCAATCCTCCCTAAGAAAACTTCATCAATGTCTTTTTAGTTAGCTATGTATTTTCCTTGCTCATGCAACATTCAGTATGAGCTTGTTTAGCTCCATGCTGTACTAGCATCCCTTATACTGTACTATATTATCTGCTTGTTTTGAATACTGTACTGTTATCAGCGTAATACTGTACTGTTACCTGCCTGTTTAGCTCAATACTGTACTGTTATCAGCGTAATACTGTACTGTTACCTGCCTGTTTAGCTCAATACTGTACTGTTATCAGCCTTTTAGCCTGCATGCCTGTTTAGCTCGATATACTCCATAGTACTGTCTGCCTACATATGTTTACTATCACTGCTGTCACACGTTTAATATCTGGAGCCAGGTTAGGCCGCATGTAATGCATACAGTGTCAATGACGAAAAGGTTACGCAATCCAGGTATTTAGTTAGATAAGCGGAATGGAGAGTTATTGCTACCAACATTATACAGCGTCATGAAGAATATAGTGCAGCACAAGAACAAGATAGGTTACTGGAAGAAAGGCAGGGAACGACGCGGCGATTTTGTTGCTCTTTCCAACTTCGCGATAAAACTCTTGAAGCATGTGTCAGCTCCACCGCAGCTGGCGAAAGAGGCAGGTTTTGTTGTTCAAGTGACACAGGAGAGAGTCAAACGTGGGGGAGAGAGCGAGGTCTTTTCAGGGTAAGCATATCTAAATTCGTACGTTTCAATATTTGCGATTAGTCTCGCGAGCCAGACGCTGCGGAGCGAATGGATCTGTGAGCGACGATTTTCATAACTGACACCATAGATGATATAGTACGGACGTACTATATCATCTATGCTGACACCTAAAACACGCATTGGAGGAATAATTTGTGCTCAAGTTTTGCGTATCATGCTATGCCAGCAATACTGTTAACTGAAACTCTCCTACTATGCTTATATACTATTATGTTCAGCCATGGGGCATTACTGTTAGCTATTATAATAGCTATGAAGTAGCCCACTTGAGATATGAATAGCAAATTCAGTGCTCTAATATGCCAGCACATGCCACTGTCGATTTTGCAGGACTGGATTTCTGCCCTGGTACAAGGCAAGCAACAGCGAGCAGCTCACAAGCAGTCTGAGTAGTGCACTTCAGGATCAATCGGTACTGGCTTGTAGCATGACTCCATCTCAAACAAAGCACTTCATGATGAAACTATGGGAAGAATTCTTTGAGTGAGTGTACATTGCATCATGTTTATATAAAAGTTGTATCGTTAATTAGTCTAATTTTGTGTATACACTCAGCTCCAACGCCGGAGACAGTAATGACTCAGATGACTCGATGCCAACTGATGATATAGTCCATTACAAAGCTGTTGTTTGTACTGGGAGACAGCCAGACTCAGATGTGTTTGTATTTGGTCCATCCTTGCAATTCACCAGCAATGGAAATGAAATTCCTATTGAAAAACAAGAGTATGTGTGGGTCCCAGAGATCCTTGACAAGTTGGCGCCGGAGGAGTTCATCCTATTTTTGACCTCCCACACATTGTGAACCCACTGAACTTTGTCGTCAGTGGTCTGAATCGAATAGCAGGAGAAAATGTCATCAGTGGGGTTTTTCTTCTTGGTATGTGGTAATTATCTGTACAAATGTTGCATAGTATATATACCATAAACATGTTTGCTTACAGGGGCTGCCATCATCAGTATGCACTATGAAGGCATTCAGAAACGAGTTGGATCAGTGGGGGTTCATGTTGCTGTCGGTGTGATTAGCAGAGGGAAAAGCAACTGCGCCAAAGTTGCTCTGGCAGTGACTGGAAACTATCCAAAGGGCTACGCCATATACTTGACGGACAGCATGAGTGCCATGCAGAAGATTCACAATTTGTTTATTTCCACATGTCTCTTGCCCAGAACATTCACAAATGTTCACAAAGTATATTTCCACATGTCTCTTGCCCAGAACATTCACAAATGTTCACAAAGTGTATTTCCACGTCTCTTGCCCAGAACATTCACAAATGTTCACAAAGTGTATTTCCACGTCTCTTGCCCAGAACATTCACAAATGTTCACAAAGTGTATTTCCACGTCTCTTGCCCAGAACATTCACAAAGTATATTTCCACATGTCTCTTGCCAAGAACATTCACAAATGTTCACAAAGTATATTTCCACATGTCTCTTGCCCAGAACATTCACAAATGTTCACAAAGTGTATTTCCACGTCTCTTGCCCAGAACATTCACAAATGTTCACAAAGTATATTTCCACATGTCTCTTGCCCAGAACATTCACAAATGTTCACAAAGTGTATTTCCACGTCTCTTGCCCAGAACATTCACAAATGTTCACAAAGTATATTTCCACATGTCTCTTGCCCAGAACATTCACAAATGTTCACAAAGTGTATTTCCACATGTCTCTTGCCCAGAACATTCACAAATGTTCACAAAGTTTTTTTCCATGCACTGTTGCCCCACAGCATTCACAAAATTTAATCATTGCTTGCCAACAACATGCACAAAAAGCTATCTCTAGATCTACAGTCTAAATTCCAGGCAATACTTGCCCACAATATTTGCAGATGTTCATGAAATATAGGAATTCCGCAAACGTCTTGTTCACAAATTTACGAAATTCAGGACTGTCAGATTTCAAAGTACACTGTCTTCTATGATTTTTAATAAATATGCAAGTTGAAAGTATAATGAGAAACAGAAACTCAATTAAATGTGGTAACGACAGTAAAGCAGTTAACAGTTCTTACAGTACCACGTCTTCAATAGCTGGGCCTGCATTTTTGTCAGGCCCACGCAACGGCAATGGCACCACTGCCCACACGATGTGCATTGCACCCACAGTCTTCCAGGATAGTCTCTTTTGTATTTACAAATGTCTTTAAGACATTTGTTCCTGTCAACTGCATACAATAATAACAGAATTCAATCTATGGCATACGTAATAAAGTTTGGATTCTGCAAACGATATCACTTACTTCCAAGTTGTTTTTTGCTCTCCCGACAAGGTTGTATACGTGTAGTCCTAGGAGTCATTCTCAAGCTTTGCACAAATTCTTTTATCTCTAAATGAAGGAGAAAGCGTGATTGTGAACATGTAATAAAATTAATGCATGCAAATGTCACTTCACTCTGTACCTCCTTGTATGCATGTAGATGTCAAATGAAGTGCAGGAATTGGCTCTACACACATTGCAGAAACATTTCGATGGTGTTCTGCATGCATAGGGACCTCGTTAGAATAATGAATAGCACAAGACTGATTAGCATTTCAAACTACCAACCTTTCTTTGTGGGGCTAAGCCCATATGTCATCATCAGTTTCTTCTTTGAAATTGGTGAGATGACTGCCATTGCATAAGAAAGAGGCCACCATTAGCACAAGTGCAAACAGTATAACAGTCACTGTTAATTTACACTACCTACCTGGAGGATGTTTAATGGGACTTATAAGTCCATACTGCAGCCGCACTTTTCTTGAAGGTGATTTTGTTTCTACAGTATAGTTCAGCATACATGAACTCTTTATTATGAGCAAGTATGAGTACTGTAAAGCTGCTTATGCCAACTCTTTGTAGAAGCACACACAAACAGAAATTATAATGGACATGCAGTTCATTTTTGTTCAGAATTGGTTATTGAATATGAGCACCATATACAGTATGCTAGCAAGCTTTCCCAACTGAGAGGGGTTATGTTATTCCTTGTAGTTCGATGCTTAATTGCACTGCTGCAAATATGTGTGTTAATGCTTAGCAAATATTTTGTTAATGATAACAAACAATACCTCGATAATAACTCTTCCTGGGACTCAGAGCATACATAGATGAGTACTTCCTCAACTGTGATTTTTGGATGGCTGATGATAGAAGGAGTTCACTGTATTAAATTATGTCAGTATGCAAAATATGCAGTTACACCTTATCTACTACCTTGTGGAAATTTCCTTGGGCTAAGCCCATGAGTGTAAACCACACGTGGCTTTTTGTGGGTGTATCGACAACTGGACATTGAAAGGAAATTTAATATTAAAAGACACATGCTATGAAATATATCAACTTCCTCACATTCTAACTTCCTCTTGGGGGGTCTGCCAGGACCAATGTGTTGAGCCAGGGTGACAACAACACCTTCACCACCACCTACACACAATCACCAACACCAGAATGATGTAGCAATAAACTGGATGGATGACACACATTAACTCACCAAACATTTTCTCCTGTATAACAGTAGACTTCTCAACCTCAATGCTCTCTTCCTTGCCTTCTGTAGTGATGTTCATAGGGCAGATCCATAGATATTTTGCTCAAATCCACACAGTACTAATGTTAACTCACCAAATGGCTCCTCCTGTACTTTGTCCACATTTCCGCCATCATTAGAAACATCCTCATCTGCTATGTAAGCAATCGTGCAATGTGTACTAATATATATCATGTGAAATAATGACGAGGCTAAGATTGAGTAAACATACGTTGATTTCGCTTGTACTTTTTCTTCTTGTGCTTCCTTTTCTTCTTTCCAGTTCCTGGTAGATCCAGCATATCCATACTTCCTGCATCTGCTGGAGTTGTATTGTTACAAATGTCAAGTTTTGTTGTTGTGTACTGAGTCCAGGGTTCTCCTGAAATTTTACTTCCAAATAGCAAGATTGCCTAATGTGAAATCTGTTGTTTACATGCATATGAAGGTGGTCAGCAGCTACTGTGGGCAGGATTTAGGCCGAAATCGTACCCTTACTTAAATTTTCAACATCCAGATTTCCCTGTAATTAACCAAAGGGAGCAAAACCATCCCCTGCATGCTGCTTAGTGAGAACCGTACCACATGGTAGCTCTCCTTATCAACACTCATTTAGTGCACAGTCATTTGAACAATTAATTGGACGTAACTCACCAAATGACTCATCCTGCACATCAATGACCTCCAAAGTTTCACCCTCCTCTTCTATAAGCAAATACACAGGGTGATGGCAACAGCAATTACAGCCATCCTGTGATTCACACAATAATACTAATGTTAACTAACCAAATGGCTCCTCCTGTACTTCGACCACATCTCTCCTGGCCCAAAAACAGCCCTGCACGAGCTTCACAAGAGCTCCAGAGTGGTGAAAACACCTTTTCCATCCTTCATGGCACCTAAACAGGCTTGTACGTGCATCACATCACCTGCACAGTAGACAAAATATGCTTTCCTCATCTCCCCTGGCAATTAAACAGGCTTGCACCAGCTTCACATGACCTCCATAGCAGTTAAAATGGCTATCTCGCTCCTTCCCGCACATCAACAGGCCTGTACGAGCTTCACAGGACCTCCACACTAGAGAAAACATGCTTTCCTCATCTCCCCTGGCATTTAAACAGGCCAGCACAAGCTTTAGAACACCTCCACTGTTGTGAAAAATGCTTTCTCGATCTTTCTTGGCACTTTAACAGGCCTGCATGTGCTTCAAAAGCATCTCCACGGTGATGAAAATTGCTTTCTCGATCTTTCCTGGACAAAAATAAAGGCTTGCACGAGCTTCACAAGACCTCCACAGTGGCTAAAACTGCTTTCTCCATCATTCCTGGCACCTAAACAGGCCTGTACGTGCATCATAGCACCTCCCCACTACAGAAAATATGCCTTCCTCCTCTCCCTTGGCATTTAAACAGGCTTGCACAAGCTTCACAAGACATACACACTGGTCTTTCTCCATCTTTGCTGGCACTTTAACAGGCCTGCACAAGCTTCACAGGACCTCCACAGTAGAGAAAATATGCTTTCCTCATCTCCCCTGGCATTTAAACAGGCTTGCACGAGCTTCACATGACCTCCACAGGGGTTGAAATGCCTTTCTCGCACCTTCCTCGCACATCAACAGGCCTGCACGAGCTTCACAGGACCTCCACAGCAGTTAAATGGCTCTGTCCAACGTTCTAGCCACTTAAACATACCTGCACGAGTTACTCAGCATCCCGGCACTAAAATAAGCTTACACGAGATTCAGCAGACCTCCACAATAGTGAAAACTGCTTTCACCGTCTTTTCTGGCACTTAAACAGTGCTTCACAGCACCTCCACGGTGATGAAAACTGCTTTCTCGATCTTTCCTGGTACCAAACCAGGATTGCACGAGCCTCACAACACCTCCACAGTGGTGAAAACTGCTATCTCCATCTTTGCTGGCAGTTTAACAGGCCTGCACGTGCTTCACAGAAACTCAGCACTAGAGAATATTGCTTTCCTCATCTTCCCTGGCATTTAAACAGGCTTGCACGAGCTTCACAGGACTTCCACAGTGATAAAAACTGCTTTCTCGGTGTTTCCTGGCACTAAAATAAGCTTGCACGAGCTTCAGCAGACTTTCACAGTAGTGAAAACTGCTTTCACCGTCTTTTTTGGCACTTAAACAGGCCTGTACGTGCTTCACAGCACCTCCACGGTGATGAAAATTGCTATCTCGATCTTTCCTGGTACAAAACCAGGCTTGCACGAGCCTCACAACACCTCCACAGTGGTGAAAGCTGCTATCTCCCTGCTACTTTAACAGGCCTGCACGTGCTTCACAGGAACTCAACACTAGAGAAAATTGCTTTCCTCATCTTCCCTGGCATTTAAACAGGCTTGCACGGGCTTCACAGGACTTCCACAGTGGTTAAAATGGCTTTGTCGAACCGTAACGGCACTTAAACAGGCCTGCACATATTACCCAGCACATACACAGTGATGAAAACTGCTTTCTCAATCTTTCCTGATACTTAAACAGGCCTGCACAAAATTTACAGCACTTCCACAGTCGTGAAAATTCCTTTCTCGATCTTTCCTGGCCCCAAAACAGCCCTGCACGAGCTTCACAAGAGCTCCAGAGTGGTGAAAACTCCTTTTCCATTTTTCATGGCACCTAAACAGGCTTGTACGTGCATCACATCACCTCCACAGTAGAGAAAATATGCTTTCCTCTTCTCCCCTGGTATTTAAACATGCTTGCACGAGCTTCACAAGACCTACACAGTGGTGAAAACTGCTTTCTCCGTCTTTCCTGGCACTTAAACAGGCTTGCACGAGGTTTACCAGTTCTCCAGAGTGGTGATAACTGCGTTCTATGTCTTTCCTGGTACTGAAACAGTCCAGCACGAGTTTTACAACACTTCCACAGTGGTGAAAATTGCTTTCTTGATCTTTCCTGGCACTTTAACAGGCCTGCATGTGCTTCAAAGCATCTCCACCATGATGAAAATTGCTTTCTCAATCTTTCCTGGACCAAAAAATGCCTTGCACAAGCTCCACAAGAACTCTTCAGCGGTTAAAACTGCTTTCTCCATCTTTCCTGGCACCTAAACAGGCCTGTACGTGCATCATAGTACCTCCACACTGCAGAAAATATGCCTTCCTCATCACCCCTGGCATTTAAACAGGCTTGCACAAGCTTCACAAGACCTACACAGTGGTGAAATCTGCTTTCTCAGTCTTTCCTGGGACTTAAACAGGCCTGCACGAGCTTCACAGCACCTCCACACTAGATAAAATATGCTTTCCTCATCTCCCCTGGCATTTAAACAGGCTTGCACGAGCTTCACATGACCTCCACGTGGTTAAAATGGCCTTCTTGCACCTTCCCCGCACATCAACAGGCCTGCACGAGCTTCACATGACCTCCACAGTGGTTAAAATGGCTTTGTCCAACCTTCCAGCCACTTAAACATACCTGCACGAGTTACTCAGCACCCCCACAGTGATGAAAACTGCTTTCTCCCTCTTTCCTGGCACTGAAATGGGCTTGCACGAGCTTCACAACACCTCCATAGTGTTGAAAACTGCTTTCTCCATCCTTGCAGGTACTTAAACAGGCCTGCACATGCTTCACAGCACCTACACAGTGATCAAAACTGCTTACTCCTTACTCGATCTTCCTGGCACAAGAAAAAAAAAGCTTGCACGAGCTTCAGCAGACCTCCACAGTAGTGAAAACTACTTTCACCGTCTTTTCTGGCGCTTAAACAGGCCTGCACGTGCTTCACAGGAACTCAACACTAGAGAAAATTGCTTTCCTCATCTTCCCTGGCATTTAAACCGGCTTCCACGAGCTTCACAGGAGTTCCACAGTGGTTAAAATGGCTTTGTCGAACCATCCCGGCACTTAAGTAGGCCTGCATGTATTACTCAGCAAATACACAGTGATGAAAACTGCTTTCTCGATCTTTCCTGCTACTTAAGATGCTGCACATAACTGAACTATGAATATTCCACGTTACGTTTGTCAAGTCAACCCTATCCAGTGCTACCACACAACAAACATGACACCACTAATCATATTCTTGAGGACCAATGAACGGAATGTTGCCTAGGGGTACACACAGAGCTAGCTAAATTCAATGTATTAATATGCATGAGGGGAGAGATTGCCTGAATTTCAGCCGGAATTACATGCGCTTTAATGAGATTCATTGATCTCAATTTGGACATTAACAACATTGACGAGTATCCAAGGAGGGATGCTGAGATTCATAGCCCTGTTCTGTTCGGGTTTGAGTCCATGAAAGGCTTAGGGCATACTCATAAACATCATTTACCCATTCCTTTCAACCCCAAGCCAAGCTGCCAATGCTTCAACAGAAGGTCAATAATGAGGTTCATGAGAGTCAACATACTCTAACCCTCCCATTGGACAGCTGACTGAACCCAGGGTTGTTCATGGGTAATGCTGAGGTCTAGTTAAAGCCAACTCATTAATATTCATGTGGCGGACAAAAACACTCCGCCTCGGTGGGGCTTTAATTACATTCATAGGCTCAATTAGGGTTAGGGAGATTAGGGTTAATGAGATTAGGGTTAGGGATTTTAGGGTTAAGGCAAACCAGGGTTAGTGCTAGGTCCAGACTTAGGGTTTAAACAAGCCTGCACGAGCTTTGCAGCACTTCCACAGTCGTGAAAATAGCTTTCTCGATCTTTCCTGGCACTTAAACAGGCTTGCACGAGGTTTACCAGACCTCCAGAGTGGTGATAACTGCGTTCTCCATCTTTCCTCATACTCAAACAGGCCAGCACGAGCTTTACAACACCTCCACAGACGTGAAAATTGCTTTCTCGATCTTTCCTGGCACTTAAACAGGCTTGCACGAGGTTTACCAGACGTCCAGAGTGGTGATAACTGCGTTCTCCATCTTTCCTCATACTCAAACAGGCCAGCATGAGCTTTACAACACCTCCACAGTCGTGAAAATTGCTTTCTCGATCTTTCCTGGCACTTAAACAGGCTTGCACGAGGTTTACCAGACCTCCAGAGTGGTGATAACTGCGTTCTCCATCTTTCCTCATACTCAAACAGGCCAGCACGAGCTTTACAACACCTCCACAGTCGTGAAAATTGCTTTCTCGATCTTTCCTGGCACTTAAACAGGCTTGCACGAGGTTTACCAGACCTCCAGAGTGGTGATAACTGCGTTCTCCATCTTTCCTCATACTCAAACAGGCCAGCACGAGCTTTGCAACACCTCCACAGACGTGAAAATTGCTTTCTCGATCTTTCCTGGCACTTAAACAGGCTTGCACGAGGTTTACCAGACCTCCAGAGTGGTGATAACTGCGTTCTCCATCTTTCCTCATACTCAAACAGGCCAGCACGAGCTTTACAACACCTCCACAGTCGTGAAAATTGCTTTCTCGACCTTTCCTGGCACTTAAACAAGCCTGCATGTGCTTCACAGCACCTCCACGGTCATGAAAATTGCTTTCTCGATCTTTCCTGGTAACAAACCAGGCTTGCACGAGCCTCACAACACCTCCACGGTGGTGAAAACTGCTATCTCCGTCTTTGCTGACACTTTAACAGGCCTGCACGTGCTTCACAGGAACTCAACACTAGAGAAATTTGCTTTCCTCATCTTCCCTGGCATTTAAACAGGCTTGCACGGGCTTCACAGGACTTCCAATGTGGTTAAAATGGTTTTGTCGAACTGACCCGGCACTTAAGCAGGCCTGCATGTATTACTCAGCACATACACAGTGATGAAAACTGCTTTCTCGATCTTTCCTGGTACTTAAACAGGCCTGCACGAGCTTTACAGCACCTCCACAATCGTGAAAATTGCTTTCTTGATCTTTCCTGACACTTAAACAGGCTTGCACGAGATTTACCAGACCTCCCGAGTGGTGATAACTGCGCTCTACGCCTTTCCTGGTACTAAAACAGGCCAGCACGAGTTTTACAACACCCCCACAGTCGTGAAAATTGCTTTCTTGATCTTTCCTGGCACTTTAACAGGCCTGCACATGCTTCAAAGCATCTCCACCGTGATGAAAATTGCTTTCTTGATCTTTCCTGGACCAAAAAATGGCTTGCACGAGCTTCACAAGACCTCCACAGTGGTTAAAACTACTTTCTCCATCTTTCCTGGCACCTAAACAGGCCTGTATGTGCATCATAGTACCTCCACACTACAGAAAATATGCCTTCCTCTGGCAGTTAAACAGGCTTGCACGAGCTTTACAAGACCTCCACAGTGGTGAAAACTGCTATCTCCGTCTTTGCTGGCATTTTAACAGCCCTGCACGTGTTTCACAGGAACTCACACTAGAGAAAATTGCTTTCCTCATCTCCCCTGGCATTTAAACAGGCCTGCACGAGCTTCAGCAGATCTCCACAGTAGTGAAAACTGTCTTTTCTGGCACTTAAACAGCCCTGCATGAACTTTACAGCACTTCCACAGTCGTGAAAATTTCCTGGCCCAAAAACAGCCCTCCACGAGCTGCACAAGACCTCCAGAGTGGTGAAAACTCAATTTCCATCCTTCCTGGCACCTAAACAGGCTTCTACGTGCATCACATCACCTCCACAGTAGAGAAAATATGCTTTGCTTTTCTCCCCTGGCATTTAAACAGGCTTACACGAGTTTCACCAGACCTACACAGTGGTGAAAACTGCTTTCTCCGTCTTTCGTGGCACTTAAACAGACCTGCACGAGCTTCACAGGACCTCCACACTAGAGAAAATATGGTTTCCTCATCTCCTCTGGCATTTAAACAGCCTTGCACGAGCTTCACATGACCTCCACAGTGGTTAAAATGGCTTTCTCGCACCTTCACGCACATCAACAGGCCTGCACGAAATTCACAGGACCTCTACAGTGGTTAAAATCACTTTGTCCGACCTTCCAGCCACTGAAACATACCTGCACAAGTTACTCAGCACCCCAACAGTGATTAAAACTGCTTTCTCGCTATTTCCTGGAACTGAAATGGGCTTGCACGAGCTTCACAATACCTCCATAGTCTTGAAAACTGCTTTCTCCGTCCTTGCAGGTACTTAAACAGGCCTGCACGTGCTTCACAGCACCTACACAGTGATCAAAACTGCTTTCTCGATCTTTCCTGGCGCTAAAATAAGCTTGCACGAGCTTCAGCAGACCTCCACAGTAGTGAAAACTGCTTTCACCGTCTTTTCTGGCACTTAAACAGGCCTGCACGTTCTTCACAGCACCTCCACGGTGATGAATACTGCTTTCTCGATCTTTCCTGGTACCAAACCAGGCTTGCACGAGCCTCACAACACCTCCACAGTGGTGAAAGCTGCTATCTCCGTCATTGCTCGCACTTTAACAGGCCTGCACATGCTTCACAGGAACTGAACACTAGAGAAAATTCCTTTCCTCATCTTCCCTAGCATTTAAACAGGCTTGCATGAGTTTCACCAGACCTACACAGTGGTGAAAACCGCTCCATGATCAAAATTGCTTTCTCAATCTTTCCTGGACCAAAAAATGCCTTGCACAAGCTCCACAAGAACTCTTCAGCGGTTAAAACTGCTTTCTCCATCTTTCCTGGCACCTAAACAGGCCTGTACGTGCATCATAGTACCTCCACACTGCAGAAAATATGCCTTCCTCATCACCCCTGGCATTTAAACAGGCTTGCACGAGCTTCACAAGACCTACACAGTGGTGAAATCTGCTTTCTCAGTCTTTCCTGGGACTTAAACAGGCCTGCACGAGCTTCACAGCACCTCCACACTAGATAAAATATGCTTTCCTCATCTCCCCTGGCATTTAAACAGGCTTGCACGAGCTTCACATGACCTCCACGTGGTTAAAATGGCCTTCTCGCACCTTCCCCGCACATCAACAGGCCTGCACGAGCTTCACATGACCTCCACAGTGGTTAAAATGGCTTTGTCCAACCTTCCAGCCACTTAAACATACCTGCACGAGTTACTCAGCACCCCCACAGTGATGAAAACTGCTTTCTCCCTCTTTCCTGGCACTGAAATGGGCTTGCACGAGCTTCACAACACCTCCATAGTGTTGAAAACTGCTTTCTCCATCCTTGCAGGTACTTAAACAGGCCTGCACATGCTTCACAGCACCTACACAGTGATCAAAACTGCTTACTCCTTACTCGATCTTCCTGGCACAAGAAAAAAAAAGCTTGCACGAGCTTCAGCAGACCTCCACAGTAGTGAAAACTACTTTCACCGTCTTTTCTGGCGCTTAAACAGGCCTGCACGTGCTTCACAGGAACTCAACACTAGAGAAAATTGCTTTCCTCATCTTCCCTGGCATTTAAACCGGCTTCCACGAGCTTCACAGGAGTTCCACAGTGGTTAAAATGGCTTTGTCGAACCATCCCGGCACTTAAGTAGGCCTGCATGTATTACTCAGCAAATACACAGTGATGAAAACTGCTTTCTCGATCTTTCCTGCTACTTAAGATGCTGCACATAACTGAACTATGAATATTCCACGTTACGTTTGTCAAGTCAACCCTATCCAGTGCTACCACACAACAAACATGACACCACTAATCATATTCTTGAGGACCAATGAACGGAATGTTGCCTAGGGGTACACACAGAGCTAGCTAAATTCAATGTATTAATATGCATGAGGGGAGAGATTGCCTGAATTTCAGCCGGAATTACATGCGCTTTAATGAGATTCATTGATCTCAATTTGGACATTAACAACATTGACGAGTATCCAAGGAGGGATGCTGAGATTCATAGCCCTGTTCTGTTCGGGTTTGAGTCCATGAAAGGCTTAGGGCATACTCATAAACATCATTTACCCATTCCTTTCACCCCAAGCCAAGCTGCCAATGCTTCAACAGAAGGTCAATAATGAGGTTCATGAGAGTCAACATACTCTAACCCTCCCATTGGACAGCTGACTGAACCCAGGGTTGTTCATGGGTAATGCTGAGGTCTAGTTAAAGCCAACTCATTAATATTCATGTCGCGGACAAAAACACTCCGCCTCGGTGGGGCTTTAATTACATTCATAGGCTCAATTAGGGTTAGGGAGATTAGGGTTAATGAGATTAGGGTTAGGGATTTTAGGGTTAAGGCAAACCAGGGTTAGTGCTAGGGCCAGACTTAGGGTTTAAACAAGCCTGCACGAGCTTTGCAGCACTTCCACAGTCGTGAAAATTGCTTTCTCGATCTTTCCTGGCACTTAAACAGGCTTGCACGAGGTTTACCAGACCTCCAGAGTGGTGATAACTGCGTTCTCCATCTTTCCTCATACTCAAACAGGCCAGCACGAGCTTTACAACACCTCCACAGACGTGAAAATTGCTTTCTCGATCTTTCCTGGCACTTAAACAGGCTTGCACGAGGTTTACCAGACGTCCAGAGTGGTGATAACTGCGTTCTCCATCTTTCCTCATACTCAAACAGGCCAGCATGAGCTTTACAACACCTCCACAGTCGTGAAAATTGCTTTCTCGATCTTTCCTGGCACTTAAACAGGCTTGCACGAGGTTTACCAGACCTCCAGAGTGGTGATAACTGCGTTCTCCATCTTTCCTCATACTCAAACAGGCCAGCACGAGCTTTACAACACCTCCACAGTCGTGAAAATTGCTTTCTCGATCTTTCCTGGCACTTAAACAGGCTTGCACGAGGTTTACCAGACCTCCAGAGTGGTGATAACTGCGTTCTCCATCTTTCCTCATACTCAAACAGGCCAGCACGAGCTTTACAACACCTCCACAGTCGTGAAAATTGCTTTCTCGATCTTTCCTGGCACTTAAACAGGCTTGCACGAGGTTTACCAGACCTCCAGAGTGGTGATAACTGCGTTCTCCATCTTTCCTCATACTCAAACAGGCCAGCACGAGCTTTACAACACCTCCACAGTCGTGAAAATTGCTTTCTCGACCTTTCCTGGCACTTAAACAAGCCTGCATGTGCTTCACGGCACCTCCACGGTCATGAAAATTGCTTTCTCGATCTTTCCTGGTAACAAACCAGGCTTGCACGAGCCTCACAACACCTCCACGGTGGTGAAAACTGCTATCTCCGTCTTTGCTGACACTTTAACAGGCCTGCACGTGCTTCACAGGAACTCAACACTAGAGAAATTTGCTTTCCTCATCTTCCCTGGCATTTAAACAGGCTTGCACGGGCTTCACAGGACTTCCAATGTGGTTAAAATGGTTTTGTCGAACTGACCCGGCACTTAAGCAGGCCTGCATGTATTACTCAGCACATACACAGTGATGAAAACTGCTTTCTCGATCTTTCCTGGTACTTAAACAGGCCTGCACGAGCTTTACAGCACCTCCACAATCGTGAAAATTGCTTTCTTGATCTTTCCTGACACTTAAACAGGCTTGCACGAGATTTACCAGACCTCCCGAGTGGTGATAACTGCGCTCTACGCCTTTCCTGGTACTAAAACAGGCCAGCACGAGTTTTACAACACCCCCACAGTCGTGAAAATTGCTTTCTTGATCTTTCCTGGCACTTTAACAGGCCTGCACATGCTTCAAAGCATCTCCACCGTGATGAAAATTGCTTTCTTGATCTTTCCTGGACCAAAAAATGGCTTGCACGAGCTTCACAAGACCTCCACAGTGGTTAAAACTACTTTCTCCATCTTTCCTGGCACCTAAACAGGCCTGTATGTGCATCATAGTACCTCCACACTACAGAAAATATGCCTTCCTCTGGCAGTTAAACAGGCTTGCACGAGCTTTACAAGACCTCCACAGTGGTGAAAACTGCTATCTCCGTCTTTGCTGGCATTTTAACAGCCCTGCACGTGTTTCACAGGAACTCACACTAGAGAAAATTGCTTTCCTCATCTCCCCTGGCATTTAAACAGGCCTGCACGAGCTTCAGCAGATCTCCACAGTAGTGAAAACTGTCTTTTCTGGCACTTAAACAGCCCTGCATGAACTTTACAGCACTTCCACAGTCGTGAAAATTTCCTGGCCCAAAAACAGCCCTCCACGAGCTGCACAAGACCTCCAGAGTGGTGAAAACTCAATTTCCATCCTTCCTGGCACCTAAACAGGCTTCTACGTGCATCACATCACCTCCACAGTAGAGAAAATATGCTTTGCTTTTCTCCCCTGGCATTTAAACAGGCTTACACGAGTTTCACCAGACCTACACAGTGGTGAAAACTGCTTTCTCCGTCTTTCGTGGCACTTAAACAGACCTGCACGAGCTTCACAGGACCTCCACACTAGAGAAAATATGGTTTCCTCATCTCCTCTGGCATTTAAACAGCCTTGCACGAGCTTCACATGACCTCCACAGTGGTTAAAATGGCTTTCTCGCACCTTCACGCACATCAACAGGCCTGCACGAAATTCACAGGACCTCTACAGTGGTTAAAATCACTTTGTCCGACCTTCCAGCCACTGAAACATACCTGCACAAGTTACTCAGCACCCCAACAGTGATTAAAACTGCTTTCTCGCTATTTCCTGGAACTGAAATGGGCTTGCACGAGCTTCACAATACCTCCATAGTCTTGAAAACTGCTTTCTCCGTCCTTGCAGGTACTTAAACAGGCCTGCACGTGCTTCACAGCACCTACACAGTGATCAAAACTGCTTTCTCGATCTTTCCTGGCGCTAAAATAAGCTTGCACGAGCTTCAGCAGACCTCCACAGTAGTGAAAACTGCTTTCACCGTCTTTTCTGGCACTTAAACAGGCCTGCACGTTCTTCACAGCACCTCCACGGTGATGAATACTGCTTTCTCGATCTTTCCTGGTACCAAACCAGGCTTGCACGAGCCTCACAACACCTCCACAGTGGTGAAAGCTGCTATCTCCGTCATTGCTCGCACTTTAACAGGCCTGCGCATGCTTCACAGGAACTGAACACTAGAGAAAATTCCTTTCCTCATCTTCCCTAGCATTTAAACAGGCTTGCACGAGTTTCACCAGACCTACACAGTGGTGAAAACTGCTTTCTCCGTCTTTCGTGGCACTTAAACAGACCTGCACGAGCTTCACAGGATCTCCACAGTGGTTAAAATGGCTTTCTCGCACCTTCCCTCACATCAACTGGCCTGCACGAAATTCACAGGACCTCTACAGTGGTTAAAATCACTTTGTTCGACCTTCCAGCCACTGAAACATACCTGCACAAGTTACTCAGCACCCCCACAGTGATGAAAACTGCTTTCTCGCTCTTTCCTGGAACTGAAATGGGCTTGCACAAGCTTCACAATACCTCCATAGTCTTGAAAACTGCTTTCTCCGTCCTTGCAGGTACTTAAACAGGCCTGCACGTGCTTCACAGCACCTACACAGTGATCAAAACTGCTTTCTCGATCTTTCCTGGCGCTAAAACAAACTTGTACGAGCTTCAGCAGACCTCCACAGTAGTGAAAACTGCTTTCACCGTCTTTTCTGGCACTTAAACAGGCCTGCACGTTCTTCACAGCACCTCCACGGTGATGAATACTGCTTTCTCGATCTTTCCTGGTACCAAACCAGGCTTGCACGAGCCTCACAACACCTCCACAGTGGTGAAAACTTATATCTCCGTCATTGCTCGCACTTTAACAGGCCTGCACGTGCTTCACAGGAACTGAACACTAGAGAAAATTCCTTTCCTCATCTTCCCTGGCATTCAAACAGGCTTGCACGAGCTTCACTGGACTTTCACAGTGGTTAAAATGGATCTGTCGAACCGTCCGGCACTTAAACAGGCGTGCACGTAATACTCAGCACCTACACAGTGATGAAGACTGTTCTCTCGATCTTTCCTGATATGTAAATAGGCCTGCACGAGCTTTACAGCACCTCTACAGTCGTGAAAATTGCTTTCTCGAACTTTCCTGGCACTTAAACTGGCCTGCACGAGGTTTACCAGACCTCCAGAGATGTGAAAACTGTGTTCTCCATCTTTGCTGGTACTCAAACAGGCCAGCACGAGCTTTACAACACCACAGTCATGAAAATTGCTTTCTCGATCTTTCCTGGCACTTAAACAGGCCTGCACATGATTCAAAGCATCTCCACGGTCATGAAAATTGCTTTCTCGATCTTTCCTGGACCAAAAACAGCCTTGCACGAGCTTCACAAGACCTCCACAGTGGTGAAAACTGCTTTCTCCATCTGTCCAGGCACCTAAACAGGCTTGTACGTGCATCCCAGGACCTCCACACTACAGAAAATATGCTTTCCTCATCTCCCCTGGCAGCTTGCACGAGTTTCACATGACCTCCACAGTGGTTAAAATGGCTTTGTCCGACCTTCCAGCCAATTAAACATACCTGCACTAGTCACTCAGCACCCCCACAGTGATGAAAACTGCTTTCTCGCTCTTTCCTGGCGCTGAAATGGACTTGCACGAGCTTCACAACACCTCCATAGTGTTGGAAACTGCTTTCCCCGTCCTTGCAGATACTTAAACGGGCCTGCATGTGCTTCACAGCACCTCCACCGTGATTAAAATTGCTTTGTCGATCTTTCCTGGTACCAAACCAGGCGTGCACGAGCCTCACAACACCTCAACAGTGGTGAAAACTGCTATCTCCCTGGCACTTAAAACAGGCCTGCACGTGCTTCACAGGACCTCTACAATAGAGAAAATATGCTTTCTTCATCTCCCCTGGCACTTTAACAGGCTTGCACTAGCTTAACATGACCTCCACAGTGGTTAAAATGGATTTCTTGCACCTTCCCACACATCAACAGGAGCTTCACAGGACCTCCACAGTGGTTAAAATGGCTTTGTCCGACCTTCCAGCCACTTAAACATACCTGCACGAGTTACTCAGCACCCCCACAGTGATGAAAACTGCTTTCTCGCTCTTTCCTGGCACTGAAATGGACTTGCACGAGCTTCACAACACCTCCACAGTGGTGAAAACTGCTATCTCCGTCTTTCCGGCACTTTAATAGCCCTTTCTCGCTCTTTCCACACTAGAGAAAATATGCTTTCCTCATCTACCCTGGCATTTAAACAGGCCAGCACGAGCTTTACAACACCTCCACTGTTGTGAAAATTGCTTTCTCGATCTTTCCTGGCACTTTAACAGGCATGCATGTGTCAAAGCATCTCCACGGTGATGAAAATTGCTTTCTCGATCTTTCCTGGACAAAATAACAGGCTTGCACGAGCTTCATAAGACCTCCACAGTGGCTAAAACTGCTTTCTCCATCATTCCTGGCACCTAAACAGGCCTGTACGTGCATCATAGCACCTCCCCACTACAGAAAATATGCCTTCCTCGTCTCCCTTGGCATATAAACAGGCTTGCACAAGTTTCACAAGACCTACACACTGGTCTTTCTCCATCTTTCCTGGCACTTTAACAGGCCTGCACAAGCTTCACAGGACCTCCACAGTAGACAAAATATGCTTTCCTCATCTCCCCTGGCAGTTAAACAGGCTTGCACGAGCTTCACATGACCTCCACAGGGGTTGAAATGGCTTTCTCGCACCTTCCTCGCACATCAACAGGCCTGCACGAGCTTCACAGGACCTCCACAGCGGTTAAAATGGCTCTGTCCGACGTTCTAGCCACTTAAACATACCTGCACGAGTTACTCAGCTTCCCGGCACTAAAATAAGCTTACACGAGATTCAGCAGACCTCCACAATAGTGAAAACTGCTTTCACCGTCTTTTCTGGCACTTAAACAGTGCTTCACAGCACCTCCACGGTGATGAAAACTGCTTTCTCGATCTTTCCTGGTACCAAACCAGGATTGCACGAGCCTCACAACACCTCCACAGTGGTGAAAACTGCTATCTCCGTCTTTGCTGGCAGTTTAACAGGCCTGCACGTGCTTCACAGAAACTCAGCACTAGAGAAAATTGCTTTCCTCATCTTCCCTGGCATTTAAACAGGCTTGCACGAGCTTCACAGGACTTCCACAGTGGTTAAAATGGCTTTGTCGAACCGTACCGGCACTTAAACAGGCCTGCACGTATTACCCAGCACATACACAGTGATGAAAACTGCTTTCTCGATCTTTCCTGATAGTTAAACAGGCCTGCATGAACTTTACAGCACTTCCATAGTCGTGAAAATTCCTTTCTCAATCTTTCCTGGCCAAAAAACAGCCCTGCACGAGCTTCACAAGAGCTCCAGAGTGGTGAAAACACCTTTTCCATCCTAAACAGGCCTGTATGTGCATCACAACACCTCCACACTAGAGTAAATATGCTTTCCTCATCTCCCCTGGCATTTAAACAGGCTTGGACGAGGTTTAGTAGAACTCCAGAGTGGTGAAAAATGCGTTCTTCATCTTTGTTGGTACTCAAACAGGCCAGCACGAGCTTTACAACACCTCCACAGTCGTGAAAATTGCTTTCTCGATCTTTCCTGGCACTTAAACAGGCTTGCACGTGACTCAAAGCATCTCCACGATGATGAAAATTGCTTTGTCGATCTTTGCTGGACCAGAAACAGCCTTGCACGAGCTTCACAAGACCTCCACAGTGGTGAAAACTGTTTTCTCCATCTTTCCTGGCACCTAAACTGGCATGTACGTGCATCACACCGCCTCCACACTAGACAAAATATGTATTCCTCATCTCCCCTTAAACAGGCCTGCACGTGCTTCAGAGCATCTCTACGGTGATGAAAATTGCTTTCTCGATCTTTCCTGGACCAGAAACAGCCTTGCACTAGCTTCACAAGACCTCCACAGTTGTGAAAACTGCTTCCTCCATCTTTCCTGGCACCTAAACTGGCATGTACGTGAATCATAACACCTCCACACTAGACAAAATATGCATTCCTCATCTCCCCTCAAACAGGCCTGCACGTGCTTCAAAGCATCTCCACGGTGATGACAATTGCTTTCTCGATCTTTCCTGGACCAAAAACAGCCATGCACGAGCTTCACAAGACCTCCACAGTGGTGAAAACTGCTTTCTCCATCTTTCCTGGCACATAAACAGGCCTGTACGTGCATCACAGCACCTCCACACTAGAGAAAATCTGCATTGCTCATCTTCCCTGGCATTTAAACAGGCTTGCACGAGCTTCACAAGAGCTACACAGTGGTGAAAACTGGTTTCTCCATCTTTCCTGGCACTTACACAGGCCTGCACGAGTTTCACAGGACCTCCACACTAGAGAAAATATGCTTTCCTCATCTCCCTTGGCATTTAAACTGGCTTGCACGAGCTTCACATGACCACCACAGTGGTTAAAATGGCTTTCTCGCACCTTCCCGCACATCAACAGGCTTGCACAAACTTCACAGGACCTCCACAGTGGTTAAAATGGCTTTGTTCGACCTTCCAGCCACTTAAACATACCTTCACGAGATACTCAGCACCCCCACAATGATGAAAACTGCTTTCTCGCTCTTTCCTGCATGTGGAGGTCCTGTGTAACACGTGCAGGCCTGTTAAAGTGCCAGGAAAGACGGAGATAGCAGTTTTCACTGCTGTGGAGGTGTTGTGAGGCTCGTGCAAGCCTGGTTTGGTACCAGGAAAGATCGAAAAAGCAATTTTCATCACCGTGGAGGTGCTGTGAAGCACGTGCAAGCCTGTTTAAGTGCCAAAAAAGACGGTGAAAGCAGTTTTCACAACTGTGGAGGTTTGCTGAAGCTCGTATAAGCTTATTTTAGTGCTAGGAAAGATCGAGAAAGCAGTTTAGATCACTGAGTAGGTGCTGTGAAGCACGTGCAGGGCTGTTAAAGTGCCAGAAAAGACGGAGATAGCAGTTTTCACCACTGTGGAGGTGTTGTGAGGCTCGTTCAAGCCTGGTTTGGTATCAGGAAAGATCGAGAAAGCAATTTTCATCAGGGTGGAGGTGCTGTGAAGCACGTGCAGGCCTGTTTAGGTGCCAGCAAAGACGGTCAAAGCAGTTTTCACTACTGTGGAGGTTTGCTGAAGCTCGTGTAAGCTTATTTTAGTGCCAGGAAAGATCGAGAAAGCAGTTTTGATCACTGTGTAGGTGCTGTGAAGCACGTGCAGGCATGTTTATGTACCTGCAAGGACGGACAAAGCAGTTTCTAACACCATGGAGGTGTTGTGAAGCTCGTGCAAGTCCATTTCAGTGCCAGGAAAGAGCAAGAAAGCAGTTTTCATCACTGTGGGGGTGCTAAGTAACTGGTGCAGTTATGCTTAAGTTGCTGGAAGGTCGGACAAAGCCATTTTAACCATTGTGGAGGTCCTGTGAAGCTCGTGCAAGCCTGTTGATGTGCGGGAAGGTGCGAGAAAGCCATTTTAACCACTGTGGAGGTCATGTGAAGCTCGTGCAAGCCTGTTTAAATGCCAGGTGAGATGAGGAAAGCATATTTTCTCTAGTGTGGAGGTCCTGCGAAGCTCGTGCAGGCCTGTTTAAGTGGCAGGAAAGATCGAGCAAGCAATTTTCACGACTGCGGAGGTGTTTTAAAGCTCGTGCTGGCCTGGTTTGGTACCAGAAAGGACGGAGAACGCAGTTTTCACCATTCTGGAGTTCTGGTAAAGCTCGTGCAAGCCTGTTTAAGTGCCAAGAAAGATTGAGAAAGCATTTTCACGACTGTGGAGGTGCTCTAATGCTCGTGCTGGCCTGTTTAAATATCAGGAAAGATCGAGAAAACAGTTTTCATCACTGTGTATGTGCTGAGTAATACCTGTTCAAATGCAGGGATGGTTCGACAAAGCCATTTTAACCACTGTGGAAGTACTGTGAAGCTCGTGCAGGCCTGTTTAAATGCCAGTGAAGATGAGGAAAGCAATTTTCTCTAGTGTTGAGTTCCTGTGAAGCACGTGCAGGCCTGTTAAAGTGCGAGGGAGATAGCAGTTTCTACCACTATGGAGGTGTTGCAGTGGTTAAAATTGCTTTCTCGCACCTTCCCGGCACATCAACAGGCCTGCACGAGCTTCACAGGAACTCCACAGTGGTTAAAATGGCTCTGTGCGACCTTCCAGCCACTTAAACATACCTGCACGAGTTACTCAGCATCCCGGCACTAAAATAAGCTTACACGAGATTCAGCAGACCTCCACAATAGTGAAAACTGCTTTCACCGTCTTTTCTGGCACTTAAACAGTGCTTAACAGCACCTCCACGGTTATGAAAACTGCTTTCTCACTCTTTCCTGGAACTGAAATGGGCTTGCACAAGCTTCACAATACCTCCAAAGTCTTGAAAACTGCTTTCTCCGTCCTTGCAGGTACTTAAACAGGCCTGCACGTGCTTCACAGCACCTACACAGTGATCAAAACTGGTTTCTCGATCTATCCTGGCGCTAAAATAAGCTTGAACGAGCTTCAGCAGACCTCCACAGTAGTGAAAACTGCCTTCACCGTCTTTTCTGGCACTTAAACAGGCCTGCACGTTCTTCACAGCACCTCCACGGTGATGACTACTGCTTTCTCGATCTTTCCTGGAACCAAACCAGGCTTGCACGAGACTCACAACACCTCCACAGTGGTGAAAGCTGCTATCTCCGTCATTGCTCGCACTTTAACAGGCCTGCACGTGCTTCACAGGAACTGAACACTAGAGAAAATTCCTTTCCTCATCTTCCCTAGCATTTAAACAGGCTTGCACGAGTTTCACCAGACCTACACAGTGGTGAAAACTGCTTTCTCCGTCTTTCGTGGCACTTAAACAGACCTGCACGAGCTTCACAGGATCTCCACAGTGGTTAAAATGGCTTTCTCGCACCTTCACTCACATCAACTGGCCTGCACGAAATTCACAGGACCCCTACAGTGGTTAAAATCGCTTTGTCCGACCTTCCAGCCACTGAAACATACCTGCACAACTTACTCAGCACCCCCACAGTGATGAAAACTGTTTTCTCGCTCTTTCCTGGAACTGAAATGGGCTTGCACAAGCTTCACAATACCTCCATAGTCTTGAAAACTGCTTTCTCCGTCCTTGCAGGTACTTAAACAGGCCTGCACGTGCTTCACAGCACCTACACAGTGATCAAAACTGCTTTCTCGATCTTTCCTGGCGCTAAAATAAGCTTGCACGAGCTTCAGCAGACCTCCACAGTAGTGAAAACTGCTTTCACCGTCTTTTCTGGCACTTAAACAGGCCTGCATGTTCTTCGCAGCACCTCCACGGTGATGAATACTGCTTTCTCGATCTTTCCTGGTACCAAACCAGGCTTGCACGAGCCTCACAACACCTCCACAGTGGTGAAAACTGCTATCTCCGTCATTGCTCGCACTTTAACAGGCCTGAACGTGCTTCACAGGAACTGAACACTAGAGAAAATTCCTTTCCTCATCTTCCCTAGCATTTAAACAGGCTTGCACGAGTTTCACCAGACCTACACAGTGGTGAAAACTGCTTTCTCCGTCTTTCATGGCACTTAAACAGACCTGCACGAGCTTCACAGGATCTCCACAGTGGTTAAAATGGCTTTCTCGCACCTTCACTCACATCAACAGGCGTGCACGAAATTCACAGGACCCCTACAGTGGTTAAAATCGCTTTGTCCGACGTTCCAGCCACTGAAACATACCTGCACAACTTACTCAGCACCCCCACAGTGATGAAAACTGCTTTCTCGCTCTTTCCTGGAACTGAAATGGGCTTGCACAAGCTTCACAATACCTCCATAGTCTTGAAAACTGCTTTCTCCGTCCTTGCAGGTACTTAAACAGGCCTGCACGTGCTTCACAGCACCTACACAGTGATCAAAACTGCTTTCTCGATCTTTCCTGGCGCTAAAATAAGCTTGCACGAGCTTCAGCAGACCTCCACAGTAGTGAAAACTGCTTTCACCATCTTTTCTGGCACTTAAACAGGCCTGCACGTTCTTCACAGCACCTCCACGGTGATGAATACTGCTTTCTCGATCTTTCCTGGTACCAAACCAGGCTTGCACGAGCCTCACAACACCTCCACAGAGGTGAAAACTGCTATCTCCGTCATTGCTCGCACTTTAACAGGCCTGAACGTGCTTCACAGGAACTGAACACTAGAGAAAATTCCTTTCCTCATCTTCCCTGGCATTTAAACAGGCTTGCACGAGCTTCACTGGACTTCCACAGTGGTTAAAATGGCTCTGTCGAACCATCCGGCACTTAAACAGGCATGCACGTAATACTCAGCACCTACACAGTGATGAAGACTGTTCTCTCGATCTTTCCTGATATGTAAATAGGCCTGCACGAGCTTTACAGCACCTCTACAGACGTGAAAATTGCATTCTCGAACTTTCCTGGCACTTAGACTGGCCTGCACGAGGTTTACCAGACTTCCAGAGTGGTGAAAACTGTGTTCTCCATCTTTGATGGTACTCAAACAGGCCAGCACGAGCTTTACAACACCTCCACAGTCGTGAAAATTGCTTTCTCGATCTTTCCTGGCACTTAAACAGGCCTGCACGTGATTCAAAGCATCTCCACGGTGATGAAAATTGCTCTCTCGATCTTTCCTGGCACTTAAACTGGCCTGCACGTGATTCAAAGCATCTCCACGGTGATGAAAATTGCTTTCTCGATCTTTCCTGGACCAAAAACAGCCTTGCACGAGCTTCACAAGACCTCCACAGTGGTGAAAACTGCTTTCTCCATCTGTCCAGGCACCTAAACAGGCTTGTACGTGCATCCCAGGACCTCCACACTACAGAAAATATGCTTTCCTCATCTCCCCTGGCAGCTTGCACGAGTTTCACATGACCTCCACAGTGGTTAAAATGGCTTTGTCCGACCTTCCAGCCAATTAAACATACCTGCACTAGTCACTCAGCACCCCCACAGTGATGAAAACTGCTTCCTCGCTCTTTCCTGGCGCTGAAATGGACTTGCACGAGCTTCACAACACCTCCATAGTGTTGGAAACTGCTTTCCCTGTCCTTGCAGATACTTAAACGGTGGAGGTGCTGTGAAGAACGTGCAGGCCCGCACGTTCTTCACAGCACCTCCACCGTGATGAAAATTGCTTTGTCGATCTTTCCTGGTACCAAACCAGGCATGCACGAGCCTCACAACACCTCAACAGTGGTGAAAACTGCTATCTCCCTGGCACTTAAAACAGGCCTGCACGTGCTTCACAAGACCTCCACACTAGAGAAAATATGCTTTCTTCATCTCCCCTGGCACTTTAACAGGCTTGCACGAGCTTAACATGACCTCCACAGTGGTTAAAACGGATTTCTTGCACCTTCCCACACATCAACAGGAGCTTCACAGGACCTCCACAGTGGTTAAAATGGCTTTGTCTGACCTTCCAGCCACTTAAACATACCTGCACGAGTTACTCAGCACCCCCACAGTGATGAAAACTGCTTTCTCGCTCTTTCCTGGCACTGAAATGCACTTGCACGAGCTTCACAACACCTCCACAATGGTGAAAACTGCTATTTCCGTCTTTCAGGCACTTTAACAGCCCTTTCTCGCTCTTTCCACACTAGAGAAAATATGCTTTCCTCACCTCCCCTGGCATTTAAACAGGCCAGCACGAGCTTTCAAACACCTCCACTGTTGTGAAAATTGCTTTCTCGATCTTTCCTGGCACTTTAACGGGCCTGCATGTGTCAAAGCATCTCCACAGTGATGAAAACTGCTTTCTCGATCTTTCCTGGTACCAAACCAGGATTGCACGAGCCTCACAACACCTCCACAGTGGTGAAAACTGCTATCTCCATCTTTGCTGGCAGTTTAACAGGCCTGCACGTGCTTCACAGAAACTCAGCACTAGAGCAAATTGCTTTCCTCATCTTCCCTGGCATTTAAACCAGCTTGCACGAGCTTCATAGGACTTCCACAGTGGTTAAAATGGCTTTGTCGAACCGTACCGGCACTTAAACAGGCCTGCACGTATTACCCAGCACATACACAATGATGAAAACTGCTTTCTCGATCTTTCCTGATAGTTAAACAGGCCTGCACGAACTTTACAGCACTTCCACAGTCGTGAAAATTCCTTTCTCAATCTTTCCTGGCCCAAAAACAGCCCTGCACGAGCTCCACAAGAGCTCCAGAGTGGTGAAAACACCTTTTCCATCCTTCATGGCACCTAAACAGGCTTGTACGTGCATCACATCACCTCCACAGTAGAGAAAATATGCTTTCCTCATCTCCCCTGGCAATTAAACAGGCTTGCACGAGCTTCACAAGACCTACACAGTGGTGAAAACTGCTTTCTCCGTCTTTCCTGGCACTTAAACAGGCTTCCACGAGGTTTACCAGTCCTCCAGAGTGGTGATAACTGCGTTCTACGTCTTTCCTGGTACTCAAACAGTCCAGCACGAGTTTTACAACACTTCCACAGTGGTGAAAATTGCTTTCTTGATCTTTCCTGGCACTTTAACAGGCCTGCACGTGCTTCAAAACATCTCCACCGTGATGAAAATTGCTTTCTCAATCTTTCCTGGACCAAAAAATGCCTTGCACAAGCTCCACAAGACCTCCTCAGCGGTTAAAACTGCTTTCTCCATCTTTCCTGCCACCTAAACAGGCCTGTACGTGCATCATAGTACCTCCACACTGCAGAAAACATGCCTTCCTCATCACCCCTGGCATTTAAACAGGCTGGCATGAGCTTCACAAGACCTACACAGTGGTGAAATCTGCTTTCTCAGTCTTTCCTGGACTTAAACAGGCCTGCACGAGCTTCACAGGACCTCCACACTAGATAAAATATGCTTTCCTCATCTCCCCTGGCATTTAAACAGGCTTGCACGAGCTTCACATGACCTCCACGTAGTTAAAATGGCCTTCTCGCACCTTCCCCGCACATCAACAGGCCTGCACGAGCTTCACATGACCTCCACAGTGGTTAAAATGGCTCTGTCCAACCTTCCAGCCACTTAAACATACCTGCACGAGTTACTCAGCACCCCCACAGTGATGAAAACTGCTTTCTCCCTCTTTCCTGGCACTGAAATGGGCTTGCACGAGCTTCACAACACCTCCATAGTGTTGAAAACTGCTTTCTCCATCCTTGCAGGTACTTAAACAGGACTGCACATGCTTCACTGCACCTACACAGTGATCAAAACTGCTTTCTCGATCTTCCTGTCACAAAAAAAAAAAAAGCTTGCACGAGCTTCAGCAGACCTCCACAGTAGTGAAAACTACTTTCACCGTCTTTTCTGGCACCTAAACAGGCCTGCACATGCTTCACAGGAACTGGTACTTAAGATGCTGCACATAACTGAACTATGAATATTCCACATGTTACATTTGTCAAGTCAACCCTATCCAGTGCTACCACAGAACAAACATGACACCACTAATCACATTCTTGAGGATCAATGAACGGAATGTTGCCTAGGGGTGCACACAGAGCTAGCTAAATTCAAAGTATTAATATGCATGAGGGGAGAGATTGCCTGAATTTCAGCCGGAATTACATGCCTTTAATGAGATTCATTGATCTCATTTTGGACTTTAACAACATTGACGAGTATCCAAGGAGGGATACTGAGATTCATAGCCCTGTTCTGTTCGGGTTTGAGTCCATGAAAGGCTTACGGCATACTCATAAACATCATTTACCCATTCCTTTCAACCCCAAGCCAAGCTGCCAATGCTTCAACAGAAGGTCAATAACGAGTTTCACGAGAGTCAACATACTCTAACCCTCCCATTGGACAGCTGACTGAACCCAGGGTTGTTCATGGGTAATGCTGAGGTCTAGTTAAAGCCAACTCATTAATATTCATAAGGCGGACAGAAACACTCCGGATTTTAGACCTCGGTCGGGCTTTAATTAGATTCATAGGCTCAATTAGGGTTAGGGAGATTAGGGTTAATGAGTTTAGGGTTAGGGATTTTAGGATTAATGAGTTTAGGGTAAGGGATTTTAGGGTTAAGGCAAACCAGGGTTAGTGGTAGGGCCAGATTTAGGGTTTAAACAAGCCTGCACAAGCTTTACAGCACCTCCACAGTCTTGAAAATTGCTTTCTCGATCTTTCCTGGCACTTAAACAGGCTTGCACGAGGTTTACCAGACGTCCAGAGTGGTGATAACTGCGTTCTCCATCTTTCCTCATACTCAAACAGGCCAGCACGAGCTTTACAACACCTCCACAGTCGTGAAAATTGCTTTCTCGACCTTTCCTGGCACTTAAACACGCCTGCACGTGCTTCACAGCACCTCCACGGTCATGAAAATTGCTTTCTCGATATTTCCTGGTAACAAACCAGGCTTGCACGAGCCTCACAACACCTCCACGGTGGTGAAAACTGCTATCTCCGTCTTTGCTGACACTTTAACAGGCCTGCACGTGCTTCACAGGAACTCAACACTAGAGAAATTTGCTTTCCTCATCTTCCCTGGCATTTAAACAGGCTTGCACGAGCTTCACAGGACTTCCACAGTGGTTAAAATGGTTTTGTCGAACTGTCCCGGCACTTAAGCAGGCCTGCATGTATTACTCAGCACATACACAGTGATGAAAACTGCTTTCTCGATCATTCCTGGTATTTAAACATGCCTGCACGAGCTTTACAGCACCTCCACAATCGTGAAAATTGCTTTCTCGATCTTTCCTGACACTTAAACAGGCTTGCACGAGATTTACCAGACCTCCAGAGTGGTGATAACTGCGCTCTACGTCTTTCCTGGTACTAAAACAGGCCAGCACGAGTTTTACAACACCCCCACAGTCGTGAAAATTGCTTTCTTGATCTTTCCTGGCACTTTAACAGGCCTGCACATGCTTCAAAGCATCTCCACCGTGATGAAAATTGCTTTCTCGATCTTTCCTGGACCAAAAAATGCCTTGCACGAGCTTCACAAGACCTCCACAGTGCTTAAAACTACTTTCTCCATTTTTCCTGGCACCTAAACAGGCCTGTATGTGCATCATAGTACCTCCACACTACAGAAAATATGCCTTCCTCTGACAGTTAAACAGGCTTGCACGAGCTTTACAAGACCTACACAGTGGTGAAAATTGCTATCTCCGTCTTTACTGGCATTTTAACAGCCCTGCACATGTTTCACAGGAACTCACACTAGAGAAAATTGCTTTCCTCATCTCCCCTGGCATTCAAACAGGCCTGCACGAGCTTCAGCAGATCTCCACAGTAGTGAAAACTGCTTTCACCGTCTTTTCTGGCACTTAAGCACGTTCTTCACAGCACCTCCACGGTGATGAATACTGCTTTCTCGATCTTTCCTGGTACCAAACCAGGCTTGCACGAGCCTCACAACACCTCCACAGTGGTGAAAACTGCTATCTCCGTCATTGCTCGCACTTTAACAGGCCTGCACATGCTTCACAGGAACTGAACACTAGAGAAAATTCCTTTCCTCATCTTCCCTGGCATTTAAACAGGCCTGCACGAGCTTCACTGGACTTCCACAGTGGTTAAAATGGCTTTGTCGAACCGTCCCGGCACCTAAACAGGCCTGAACGTATTACCCAGCACATACACAGTGATGAAAACTGTTTTCTCGATCTTTCCTGATACTTAAACAGCCTTGCATGAACTTTACAGCACTTCCACAGTCGTGAAACTTTCCTGGCCCAAAACCAGCCCTCCACGAGCTTCACAAGACCTGCAGAGTGGTGAAAACTCCATTTCCATCCTTCCTGGCACCTAAACAGGCTTCTACGTGCGTCACATCACCTCCACAGTAGAGAAAATATGCTTTCCTTTTCTCCCCTGGCATTTAAACAGGCTTGCACGAGTTTCACCAGACCTACACAGTTGTGAAAACTGCTTTCTCCGTCTTTCGTGGCACTTAAACAGACCTGCACGAGCTTCACAGGACCTCAACACTAGAGAAAATATGGTTTCCTCATCTCCTCTGGCCTTTAAACAGCCTTGCACGAGCTTCACATGACCTCCACAGTGGTTAAAATGGCTTTCTCGCACCTTCACTCACATCAACAGGCGTGCACGAAATTCACAGGACCTCTACAGTGGTTAAAATCGCTTTGTCCGACCTTCCAGCCACTTAAACATACCTGCACGAGTTACTCAGCACCCCCACAGTGATGAAAACTGCTTTCTCGCTCTTTCCTGGAACTGAAATGGGCTTGCACAAGCTTCACAATACCTCCATAGTCTTGAAAACTGCTTTCTCCGTCCTTGCAGGTACTTAAACAGGCCTGCACGTGCTTCACAGCACCTACACAGTGATCAAAACTGCTTTCTCAATCTTTCCTGGCGCTAAAATAAGCTTGCACGAGCTTCAGCAGACCTCCACAGTAGTGAAAACTGCTTTCACCGTCTTTTCTGGCACTTAAACAGGCCTGCACGTTCTTCACAGCACCTCCACGGTGATGAATACTGCTTTCTCGATCTTTCCTGGTACCAAACCAGGCTTGCACGAGCCTAACAACACCTCCACAGTGGTGAAAACTGCTATCTCCGTCATTGCTTGCACTTTAACAGGCCTGCACGTGCTTCACAGGAACTGAACATTAGAGAAAATTCCTTTCTTCATCTTCCCTGGCATTTAAACAGGCTTGCACGAGCTTCACTGGACTTCCACAGTGGTTAAAATGGCTCTGTCGAACCGTCCGGCACTTAAACAGGCGTGCACGTAATACTCAGCACCTACACAGTGATGAAGACTGTTCTCTCGATCTTTCCTGATATGTAAATAGGCCTGCACGAGCTTTACAGCACCTCTACAGTCGTGAAAATTGCTTTCTCGATCTTTCCTGGCACTTAAACAGACCTGCACGTGATTCAAAGCATCTCCACGGTAATGAAAATTGCTTTCTCGATCTTTCCTGGACCAAAACCAGCCTTGCACGAGCTTCACAAGACCTCCACAGTGGTGAAAACTGCTTTCGCCATCTGTACAGGCACCTAAACAGGCTTGTACGTTCATCCCAGGACCTCCACACTACAGAAAATATGCTTTCCTCATCTCCCCTGGCAGCTTGCATGAGTTTCACATGACCTCCACAGTGGTTAAAATGGCTTTGTCCGACCTTCCAGCCACATCAACATACCTGCACGAGTTACTCAGCACCCCCACAGTGATGAAAACTGCTTTCTCGCTCTTTCCTGGCACTGAAATGGACTTGCATGAGCTTCACAACACCTCCATAGTGTTGGAAACTGCTTTCCCCATCCTTGCAGATACTTAAACGGGCCTGAACGTGCTTCCAATCACCTCCACCGTGATTAAAATTGCTTTGTCAGTCTTTCCTGGTACCAAACCAGGCGTGCACGAGCCTCACAACACCTCAACAGTGGTGAAAACTGCTATCTCCCTAGCACTTAAAATAGGCCTCCACGTGCTTCACAGGACCTCCACACTAGAGAAAATATGCTTTCTTCATCTCCCCTGGCACTTTAACAGGCTTGCACGAGCTTAACATGACCTCCACAGTGGTTAAAATGGATTTCTTGCACCTTCCCACACATCAACAGGAGCTTCACACGACCTCCACATTGGTTAAAATGGCTTTGTCCGACCTTCCAGCCACTTAAACATACCTGCACGAGTTACTCAGCACCCCCACAGTGATGAAAACTGCTTTCTCACTCTTTCCTGGCACTGAAATGGACTTGCACGAGCTTCACAACACCTCCACAGTGGTGAAAACTGCTATCTCTGTCTTTCCAGCACTTTAACAGCCCTTTCTCGCTCTTTCCACACTAGAGAAAATATGCTTTCCTCATCTCCCCTGGCATTTAAACAGGCCAGCACGAGCTTTACAACACCTCCACTGTTGTGAAAATTGCTTTCTCGATCTTTCCTGGCACTTTAACAGGCCTGCATGTGTCAAAGCATCTCCACGGTGATGAAAATTGCTTTCTCGATCTTTCCTGGACAAAAACAAAGGCTTGCACGAGCTTCATAAGACCTCCACAGTGGCTAAAACTGCTTTCTCCATCATTCCTGGCACCTAAACAGGCCTGTACGTGCATCATAGCACCTCCCCACTACAGAAAATATGCCTTCCTCGTCTCCCTTGGCATTTAAACAGGCTTGCACAAGTCTCACAAGACCTACACACTGGTCTTTCTACATCTTTCCTGGCACTTTAACAGGCCAGCACAAGCTTCACAGGACCTCCACAGTAGACAAAATATGCTTTCCTCATCTCCCCTGGCATTTAAACAGGCTTGCACGAGCTTCACATGACCTCCACAGGGGTTGAAATGGCTTTCTCGTACCTTCCTCGCACATCAACAGGCCTGCACGAGCTTCACAGGACCTCCACAGCGGTTAAAATGACTCTGTCCGACGTTCTAGCCACTTAAACATACCTGCACGAGTTACTCAGCATCCCGGCACTAAAATAAGCTTACACGAGATTCAGCAGACCTCCACAATAGTGAAAACTGCTTTCACCGTCTTTTCTGGCACTTAAACAGTGCTTCACAGCACCTCCACGGTGATGAAAACTGCTTTCTCGATCTTTCCTGGTACCAAACCAGGATTGCACGAGCCTCACAACACCTCCACAGTGGTGTAAACTGCTATCTCCGTCTTTGCTGGCAGTTTAACAGGCCTGCACGTGCTTCACAGAAACTCAGCACTAGAGAAAATTGCTTTCCTCATCTTCCCTGGCATTTAAACAGGCTTGCACGAGCTTCACAGGACTTCCACAGTGGTTAAAATGGCTTTGTCGAACCGTCCCGGCACCTAAACAGGCCTGCACGTATCACCCAGCACATACACAGTGATGAAAACTGCTTTCTCGATCTTTCCTGATAGTTAAACTGGCCTGCACGAACTTTACAGCACTTCCACAGTCGTGAAAATTCCTTTCTCGATCTTTCCTGGCCCAAAACCAGCCCTGCACAAGCTTCACAAGAGCTCCAGAGTGGTGAAAACACCTTTTCCATCCTTCATGGCACCTAAACAGGCTTGTACGCGCATCACATCACCTCCACAGTAGAGAAAATATGCTTTCCTCATCTCCCCTGGCAATTAAACAGGCTTGCACCAGCTTCACATGACCTTCATAGCGGTTAAAATGGCTATCTCGCTCCTTCCCGCACATCAACAGGCCTGCACGAGCTTCACAGGACCTCCACACTAGACAAAACATGCTTTCCTCATCTCCCCTGGCATTTAAACAGGCCAGCACAAGCTTTACAACACCTCCACTGTTGTGAAAATTGCTTTCTCGATCTTTCCTGGCACTTTAACAGGCCTGCATGTGCTTCAAAGCATCTCCACGGTGATGAAAATTGCTTTCTCAATCTTTCCTGGACAAATAAAAAAGGCTTGCACGAGCTTCACAAGACCTCCACAGTGGCTAAAACTGCTTTCTCCATCATTCCTGGCACCTAAACAGGCCTGTACGTGCATCATAGCACCTCCCCACTACAGAAAATATGCCTTCCTCCTCTCCCTTGGCATTTAAACAGGCTTGCACAAGCTTCACAAGACCTACACACTGGTCTTTCTCCATCTTTGCTGGCACTTTAACTGGCCTGCACAAGCTTCACAGGACCACCACAGTAGACAAAATATGCTTTCCTCATCTCCCCTGGCATTTAAACAGGCTTGCACGAGCTTCACATGACCTCAACAGGGGTTGAAATGCCTTTCTTGCACCTTCCTTGCACCTCAACAGGCCTGCACGAGCTTCACAAGACCTCCACAGCGGTTAAAATGGCTCTGTCCAACGTTCTAGCCACTTAAACATACCTGCACGAGTTACTCAGCATCCCGGCACTAAAATAAGCTTACACGAGATTCAGCAGACCTCCACAATAGTAAAAACTGCTTTCACCGTCTTTTCTGGCACTTAAACAGTGCTTCACAGCACCTCCACGGTGATGAAAACTGCTTTCTCGATCTTTCCTGGTACCAAACCAGGATTGCACAAGCCTCACAACACCTCCACACTGGTGAAAACTGCTATCTCCATCTTTGCTGGCAGTTTAACAGGCCTGCACGTGCTTCACAGAAACTCAGCACTAGAGAATATTGCTTTCCTCATCTTCGCTGGCATTTAAACAGGCTTGCACGAGCTTCACAGGACATCCACAGTGATAAAAACTGCTTTCTTGATGTTTCCTGGCACTAAAATAAGCTGGCACGAGCTTCAGCAGACTTTCGCAGTAGTGAAAACTGCTTTCACCGTCTTTTTTGGCACTTAAACAGGCCTGTACGTGCTACACAGCACCTCCACGGTGATGAAAATTGCTATCTCGATCTTTCCTGGTACAAAACCAGGCTTGCACGAGCCTCACAACACCTCCACAGTGGTGAAAGCTGCTATCTCCTTGCTACTTTAACAGGCCTGCACGTGCTTCACAGGAACTCAACACTAGAGAAAATTGCTTTCCTCATCTTCCCTGGCATTTAAACAGGCTTGCACGGGCTTCACAGGACCTCCACAGTGGTTAAAATGGCTTTATCGAACCGTAACGTCACTTAAACAGGCCTGCACATATTACCAAGCACATACACAGTGATGAAAACTGATTTCTCAATCTTTCCTGATACTTAAACAGGCCTGCACGAACTTTACATCACTTCCACAGTCGTGAAAATTCCTTTCTCGATCTTTCCTGGCCCCAAAACAGCCCTGCACGAGCTTCACAAGAGCTCCAGAGTGGTGAAAACTCCTTTTCCATTTCTCATGGCACCTAAACAGTGCATCACATCACCTCCACAGTAGAGAAAATATGCTTTCCTCATCTCCCCTGGAATTTAAACATGCTTCCTCGAGCTTCACAAGACCTACACAGTGGTGAAAACTGCTTTCTCCGTCTTTCCTGGCACTTAAACAGGCTTGCACGAGGTTTATCAGTCCTCCAGAGCGGTGATAACTGCGTTCTACGTCTTTCCTGGTACTCAAACAGTCCAGCACGAGTTTTACAACACTTCCACAGTGGTGAAAATTGCTTTCTTGATCTTTCCTGGCACTTTAACAGGCTTGCACGTGCTTCAAAACATCTCCACCGTGATGAAAATTGCTTTCTCAATCTTTCCTGGACCAAAACATGCCATGCACAAGCTCCACAAGACCTCCTCAGCGGTTAAAACTGCTTTCTCCATCTTTCCTGCCACCTAAACAGGCCTGTACGTGCATCATAGTACCTCCACACTGCAGAAAATATGCCTTCCTCATCACTCCTGGCATTTAAACAGGCTTGCACGAGCTTCACAAGACCTACACAGTGGTGAAATCTGCTTTCTCAGTCTTTCCTGGGACTTAAACAGGCCTGCATGAGCTTCACAGGACCTCCACACTAGATAAAATATGCTTTCCTCATCTCCCCTGGCATTTAAACAGGCTTGCACGAACTTCACATGACCTCCACGTGGTTAAAATGGCCTTTTCGCACCTTCCCCGCACATCAACAGGCCTGCACGAGCTTCACATGACCTCCACAGTGGTTAAAATGGCTTTGTCCGACCTTCCAGCCACTTAAACATACTTGCACGAGGTACTCAGCACCCCCACAGTGATGAAAACTGCTTTTTCGCTCTTTGCTTGCACTGAAATGGACCTGCACGAGCTTCACAGCACCTCCACAGTAGTGAAAACTGCTATCTCCGTCTTTCCTGGCACTTTAACAGCCCTTTCTCGCTCTTTCCACACTAGAGAAAATATGCTTTCCTCATCTCCCCTGGCATTTAAACAGGCCAGCACGAGCTTTACAACACCTCCACTGTTGTGAAAATTGCTTTCTCGATCTTTCCTGGCACTTTAACAGGCCTGCATGTGTCAAAGCATCTCCACGGTGATGAAAATTGCTTTCTCGATCTTTCCTGGACAAAAACAAAGGCTTGCACGAGCTTCATAAGACCTCCACAGTGGCTAAAACTGCTTTCTCCATCATTCCTGGCACCTAAACAGGCCTGTACGTGCATCATAGCACCTCCCCACTACAGAAAATATGCCTTCCTCGTCTCCCTTGGCATTTAAACAGGCTTGCACAAGTCTCACAAGACCTACACACTGGTCTTTCTACATCTTTCCTGGCACTTTAACAGGCCAGCACAAGCTTCACAGGACCTCCACAGTAGACAAAATATGCTTTCCTCATCTCCCCTGGCATTTAAACAGGCTTGCACGAGCTTCACATGACCTCCACAGGGGTTGAAATGGCTTTCTCGCACCTTCCTCGCACATCAACAGGCCTGCACGAGCTTCACAGGACCTCCACAGCGGTTAAAATGACTCTGTCCGACGTTCTAGCCACTTAAACATACCTGCACGAGTTACTCAGCATCCCGGCACTAAAATAAGCTTACACGAGATTCAGCAGACCTCCACAATAGTGAAAACTGCTTTCACCGTCTTTTCTGGCACTTAAACAGTGCTTCACAGCACCTCCACGGTGATGAAAACTGCTTTCTCGATCTTTCCTGGTACCAAACCAGGATTGCACGAGCCTCACAACACCTCCACAGTGGTGTAAACTGCTATCTCCGTCTTTGCTGGCAGTTTAACAGGCCTGCACGTGCTTCACAGAAACTCAGCACTAGAGAAAATTGCTTTCCTCATCTTCCCTGGCATTTAAACAGGCTTGCACGAGCTTCACAGGACTTCCACAGTGGTTAAAATGGCTTTGTCGAACCGTCCCGGCACCTAAACAGGCCTGCACGTATCACCCAGCACATACACAGTGATGAAAACTGCTTTCTCGATCTTTCCTGATAGTTAAACAGGCCTGCACGAACTTTACAGCACTTCCACAGTCGTGAAAATTCCTTTCTCGATCTTTCCTGGCCCAAAACCAGCCCTGCACAAGCTTCACAAGAGCTCCAGAGTGGTGAAAACACCTTTTCCATCCTTCATGGCACCTAAACAGGCTTGTACGCGCATCACATCACCTCCACAGTAGAGAAAATATGCTTTCCTCATCTCCCCTGGCAATTAAACAGGCTTGCACCAGCTTCACATGACCTTCATAGCGGTTAAAATGGCTATCTCGCTCCTTCCCGCACATCAACAGGCCTGCACGAGCTTCACAGGACCTCCACACTAGACAAAACATGCTTTCCTCATCTCCCCTGGCATTTAAACAGGCCAGCACAAGCTTTACAACACCTCCACTGTTGTGAAAATTGCTTTCTCGATCTTTCCTGGCACTTTAACAGGCCTGCATGTGCTTCAAAGCATCTCCACGGTGATGAAAATTGCTTTCTCAATCTTTCCTGGACAAATAAAAAAGGCTTGCACGAGCTTCACAAGACCTCCACAGTGGCTAAAACTGCTTTCTCCATCATTCCTGGCACCTAAACAGGCCTGTACGTGCATCATAGCACCTCCCCACTACAGAAAATATGCCTTCCTCCTCTCCCTTGGCATTTAAACAGGCATGCACAAGCTTCACAAGACCTACACACTGGTCTTTCTCCATCTTTGCTGGCACTTTAACTGGCCTGCACAAGCTTCACAGGACCACCACAGTAGACAAAATATGCTTTCCTCATCTCCCCTGGCATTTAAACAGGCTTGCACGAGCTTCACATGACCTCAACAGGGGTTGAAATGCCTTTCTTGCACCTTCCTTGCACCTCAACAGGCCTGCACGAGCTTCACAAGACCTCCACAGCGGTTAAAATGGCTCTGTCCAACGTTCTAGCCACTTAAACATACCTGCACGAGTTACTCAGCATCCCGGCACTAAAATAAGCTTACACGAGATTCAGCAGACCTCCACAATAGTAAAAACTGCTTTCACCGTCTTTTCTGGCACTTAAACAGTGCTTCACAGCACCTCCACGGTGATGAAAACTGCTTTCTCGATCTTTCCTGGTACCAAACCAGGATTGCACAAGCCTCACAACACCTCCACACTGGTGAAAACTGCTATCTCCATCTTTGCTGGCAGTTTAACAGGCCTGCACGTGCTTCACAGAAACTCAGCACTAGAGAATATTGCTTTCCTCATCTTCGCTGGCATTTAAACAGGCTTGCACGAGCTTCACAGGACATCCACAGTGATAAAAACTGCTTTCTTGATGTTTCCTGGCACTAAAATAAGCTGGCACGAGCTTCAGCAGACTTTCGCAGTAGTGAAAACTGCTTTCACCGTCTTTTTTGGCACTTAAACAGGCCTGTACGTGCTACACAGCACCTCCACGGTGATGAAAATTGCTATCTCGATCTTTCCTGGTACAAAACCAGGCTTGCACGAGCCTCACAACACCTCCACAGTGGTGAAAGCTGCTATCTCCTTGCTACTTTAACAGGCCTGCACGTGCTTCACAGGAACTCAACACTAGAGAAAATTGCTTTCCTCATCTTCCCTGGCATTTAAACAGGCTTGCACGGGCTTCACAGGACCTCCACAGTGGTTAAAATGGCTTTATCGAACCGTAACGTCACTTAAACAGGCCTGCACATATTACCAAGCACATACACAGTGATGAAAACTGATTTCTCAATCTTTCCTGATACTTAAACAGGCCTGCACGAACTTTACATCACTTCCACAGTCGTGAAAATTCCTTTCTCGATCTTTCCTGGCCCCAAAACAGCCCTGCACGAGCTTCACAAGAGCTCCAGAGTGGTGAAAACTCCTTTTCCATTTCTCATGGCACCTAAACAGTGCATCACATCACCTCCACAGTAGAGAAAATATGCTTTCCTCATCTCCCCTGGAATTTAAACATGCTTCCTCGAGCTTCACAAGACCTACACAGTGGTGAAAACTGCTTTCTCCGTCTTTCCTGGCACTTAAACAGGCTTGCACGAGGTTTATCAGTCCTCCAGAGCGGTGATAACTGCGTTCTACGTCTTTCCTGGTACTCAAACAGTCCAGCACGAGTTTTACAACACTTCCACAGTGGTGAAAATTGCTTTCTTGATCTTTCCTGGCACTTTAACAGGCTTGCACGTGCTTCAAAACATCTCCACCGTGATGAAAATTGCTTTCTCAATCTTTCCTGGACCAAAACATGCCATGCACAAGCTCCACAAGACCTCCTCAGCGGTTAAAACTGCTTTCTCCATCTTTCCTGCCACCTAAACAGGCCTGTACGTGCATCATAGTACCTCCACACTGCAGAAAATATGCCTTCCTCATCACTCCTGGCATTTAAACAGGCTTGCACGAGCTTCACAAGACCTACACAGTGGTGAAATCTGCTTTCTCAGTCTTTCCTGGGACTTAAACAGGCCTGCATGAGCTTCACAGGACCTCCACACTAGATAAAATATGCTTTCCTCATCTCCCCTGGCATTTAAACAGGCTTGCACGAACTTCACATGACCTCCACGTGGTTAAAATGGCCTTTTCGCACCTTCCCCGCACATCAACAGGCCTGCACGAGCTTCACATGACCTCCACAGTGGTTAAAATGGCTTTGTCCAACCTTCCAGCCACTTAAACATACCTGCACGAGTTACTCAGCACCCCCACAGTGATGAAAACTGCTTTCTCCCTCTTTCCTGGCACTGAAATGGGCTTGCACGAGCTTCACAACACCTCCATAGTGTTGAAAACTGCTTTCTCCATCCTTGCAGGTACTTAAACAGGCCTGCACATGGTTCACAGCACCTACACAGTGATCAAAACTGCTTTCTCGATCTTCCTGGCACAAAAAAAAAAAAAGCTTGCACGAGCTTCAGCAGACCTCCACAGTAGTGAAAACTACTTTCACCGTCTTTTCTGGCACTTAAACAGACCTGTACGTGCTTCACAGCACCTCCACGGTGATGAAAATTGCTATCTCGATCTTTCCTGGTACAAAACCAGGCTTGCACGAGCCTCACAACACCTCTACAGTGGTGAAAGCTGCTATCTCCCTGCTACTTTAACAGGCCTGCACGTGCTTCACAGGAACTCAACACTAGAGAAAATTGCTTTCCTCATCTTCCCTGGCATTTAAACAGGCTTGCACAGGCTTCACAGGACTTCCACAGTGCTTAAAATGGCTTTGTCGAACCGTCCCGGCACTTAAGCAGGCCTGCATGTATTACTCAGCAACAATACACAGTGATGAAAACTGCTTTCTCGATCATTCCTAGTACTTAAGATGCTGCACATAACTGAAATATGAATATTCCACATGTTACGTTTGTCAAGTCAACCCTATCCAGTGCTACCACAGAACAAACATGACACCACTAATCATATTCTTGAGGATCAATGAACGGAATGTTGCCTAGGGGTGCCACACACAGCTAGCTAAATTCAAAGTATTAATATGCATGAGGGGAGAGATTGCCTGAATTTCAGCCGGAATTACATGCCTTTAATGAGATTCATTGATCTCAATTTGGACATTACCTTGTAGGGACTCCATTTCTGGCATTTTAGGCAGCTTTTAGTCCGGAGGAGCGTTCTCTGGTTGGAGGGCCCTGACTATTGAACGCTCGCTAATGAGTGGGTGTGTCCAAGGTCATGAACCTACAGAGAATGTGTCAATAAAGCTTTGAGCCAAGTTTCCAGTGCTAGCTCCAAGCAGAAGTGAAAATACGGACCGTGGAAGGTATCCATAGCCTAATAAATACTTCCAGTAAAATAGCCTACGGTTGTTAAAGAGATAAAATGGTTTTGCCGAACTGTCCCGGCACTTAAGCAGGCTTCCATGTATTACTGAGCACATACACAGTGATGAAAACTGCTTTCTCGATCTTTCCTGGTATTTAAACAGGCCTGCACATGCTTCAAAGCATCTCCACCGTGATGAAAATTGCTTTCTCGATCTTTCCTGGACCAAAAAATGCCTTGCACGAGCTTCACAAGACCTCCACAGTGGTTAAAACTACTTTCTCCACCTTTCCTGGCACCTAAACAGGCCTGTATGTGCATCATAGTACCTCCACACTACAGAAAATATGCCTTCCTCTGGCAGTTAAACAGCCTTGCACGAGCTTTACAAGACCTACACAGTGGTGAAAACTGCTACCTCCGTCTTTGCTGGCATTTTAACAGCCCTGCACGTGTTTCACAGGAACTCACACTAGAGAAAATTGCTTTCCTCATCTCCCCTGGCACTTAAACAAGCCTGCACGAGCTTCACAGGACCTCCACACTAGGGAAAATATGCTTTCCTCATCTCCCCTAGCGTTTAAACAGGCCTGCACAAGCTTCACATGACCTCCACGTGGTTAAATGGCCTTCTCGCACCTGTGTAGGTGTTGTGAAGTCCGTGCAAGCCCATTTCAGTGCCAGGAAAGAGCGAGAAAGCACTTTTCATCACTGTGGGAGTGCTGAGTAACTCGTCCAGGCATGTTTAAGTGGCTGGAAGGTCGAGACAAAGCCATTTTAACCACTGTGGAGGTCATGTGAAGCTCGTGCAAGCCTGTTTAACTAAATGCCAAGGGAGACAATCTCCCCTGGCATTTAAACAGGCCTGCACGAGCTTTACAACACCTCAACTGTCGTGAAAATTGCTTTCTCGATCTTTCCTGCCACTTTAACAGGCCTGCACGTGCATCTCCACGGTGATGAAAATTGCTTCCTCGATCTTTCCTGGACAAAAAAAATGCTTGCACGAGCTTCACAAGACCTCCACAGTGGTTTAAACTGAATTCTCCATCACCCCTGCCACCTAAAGAGGCCTGTACGTGCATCATAGCACCTCCACACTACAGAAAATATGCCTTCCTCGTCTCCCTTGGCATTTAAACAGGCTTGCACGAGCTTCACAAGACCTACACAGTGGTGAAAACTGCTTTCTCCATCTTTCCTGGCACTTAAACAGGCCTGTATGAGCTTCACAGGACCTGCTTTTCTCACCACCCTTGGCATTTAAACAGGCCAGCACGAGCTTTACAACACCTCCACTGTCGTGAAAATTGCTTCCTTGATCTTTCCTGGCACTTTAACAGGCCTGCACAAGCTTCACAGGACCTCCACGGAAGAGAAAATATGCTTCCCTCATCTCCCCTGGCATTTAAACAGGCTTGCACCACCTCCACAGCAGTTAAAATGGCTATCTTGCACCTTCCCCGCACACCAACATGCCTGCACGAGCTTCACATGACCTCCACAGTGGTTAAAATGGCTTTGTCCAACCTTCCAGCCACTTAAACATACCAGCACGAGTTACTCAGCACCCCCACAGTGCTTTCTCCGTCTTTCCTGGCACTTAAACAGGCCTGCACGAGCTTCACAGGACCTCCACACTAGGAAAAATATGCTTTCCTCACCTCCCCTGGCATTTAAACAGGCCAGCACGAGCTTTAAAACACCTCCACTGTCGTGTAAATTGCTTTCTCGATCTTCCCTGGCACTTTAAAAGGCCTGTACATGTTTCAAAGCATCTCCACGGTGATGAAAATTGCTTCCTCGATCTTTCCTGGACAAAAAAAAAAGCCTTGCACGAGCTTCACAAGACCTACACAGTGGTGAAAACTGCTTTCAGGCCTTCACAAGCTTCACAGGACCTCCACAGAAGAGAAAATATGCTTTCCTGATCTCCCCTGGCATTTAAACAGGCTTGCACCAGCTTCACATGACCTCCATAGCGGTTAAAATGGCTTTCTTGCACCTTCCGCGCTCACCAACAGGCCTGCACGTGCTTCACAGGACCTCCACAGTGGTTAAAATGGCTTTCTCCGACCTTCCAGCCACTTAAACATACCTGCACAAGTTACTCAGCACCCCCACAGTGATGAAAAGTGCTTTCTCGCTCTTCCCTGGTACTGAAATGGGCTTGCACAAACTTCACAACACCTACACAGTGGTGAAAACTGCTTTCTCCGCCTTTCCTGGCACTTAAACAGGCCTGCACAAGCTTCACAGGACCTCCACAGAAGAGAAAATATGCTTTCCTCATCTCCCCTGGCATTTAAACAGGCTTGCACCAGCTTCACATGACTTCCACAGCGGTTAAAATGGCTTTCTTGCACCTTCCGCACTCATCAACAGGCCTGCACGAGCTTCACAGGACCTCCACAGAGGTTAAAATGGCTTTCTCCGACCTTCCAGCCACTTAAACATACCTGCACGAGTTACTCAGCACTCCCACAGTGATGAAAAGTGCTTTCTCGCTCTTTCCTGGCACTGAAATGGGCTTGCACGAACTTCACAACACCTACACAGGGGTGAAAACTGCTTTCTCCGTCTTTCCTGGCACTTAAACAGGCCTGTACGAGCTTCACAGGACCTGCTTTTCTCACCACCCCTGGCATTTAAATAGGCCAGCACGAGCTTTACAACACCTCCACTGTCGTGAAAATTGCTTTCTTGATCTTCCCTGGCACTTTAACAGGCCTGCACAAGCTTCACAGGACCTCCACGGTAGAGAAAATATGCTTTCCTCATCTCCCCTGGCATTTAAACAGGCTTGCACCACCTCCACAGCGGTTAAAATGGCTATCTTGCACCTTCCCCGCACACCAACATGCCTGCACGAGCTTCACATGACCTCCACAGTGGTTAAAATGGCTTTGTCCAACCTTCCAGCCACATAAACATACCAGCACGAGTTACTCAGCACCCCCACAGTGCTTTCCCCGTCTTCCCTGGCACTTAAACAGGCCTGCACGAGCTTCACAGGACCTCCACACTAGGAAAAATATGCTTTCCTCACCTCCCCTGGCATTTAAACAGGCCAGCACGAGCTTTCAAACACCTCCACTGTCGTGAAAATTGCTTTCTCGATCTTCCCTGGCACTTTAAAAGGCCTGTACATGTTTCAAAGCATCTCCACGGTGATGAAAATTGCTTCCTCGATCTTTCCTGGACAAAAAAAAAAGGCTTGCACGAGCTTCACAAGACCTACACAGTGGTGAAAACTGCTTTCTCCATCTTTCCTGGCACTTAAACAGGCCTGCACAAGCTTCCCAGGACCTCCACAGACGACAAAATATGCTTTCCTGATCTCCCCTGGCATTTAAACAGGCTTGCACCAGCTTCACATGACCTCCATAGTGGTTAAAATGGCTTTCTTGCACCTTCTGCGCTCATCAACAGGCCTGCACGTGCTTCACAGGACCTCCACAGTGGTTAAAATGGCTTTCTCCGACCTTCCAGCCACTTAAACATACCTGCACAAGTTACTCAGCACTCCCACAGTGATGAAAAGTGCTTTCTCGCTCTTTCCTGGCACTGAAATGGGCTTGCACGAACTTCACAACACCTACACAGTGGTGAAAACTGCTTTCTCCATCTTTCCTGGCACTTAAACAGGCCTGCACAAGCTTCACAGGACCTCCACAGAAGAGAAAATATGCTTTCCTCATCTCCCCTGGCATTTAAACAGGCTTGCACCAGCTTCACATGACTTCCACAGCAGTTAAAATGGCTTTCTTGCACCTTCCACGCTCATCAACAGGCCTGCACAAGCTTCACAGGACCTCCACAGTGGTTAAAATGGCTTTCTCCGACCTTCCAGCCACTTAAACATACCTGCACGAGTTACTCAGCACTCCCACAGTGATGAAAAGTGCTTTCTCGCTCTTTCCTGGCACTGAAATGGGCTTGCACGAACTTCACAACACCTACACAGGGGTGAAAACTGCTTTCTCTGTCTTTCCTGGCACTTAAATAGGCTGCACAAGCTTCACAGGACCTCCACAGAAGAGAAAATATGCTTTCCTCATCTCCCCTGGCATTTAAACAGGCCAGCACGAGCTTTAAAACACCTCCACTGTCGTGCAAATTCCTTTCTCGATCTTCCTGGCATTTTAACAGGCCTGCACGTGCTTCAAAGCATCTCCACGGTGATGAAAATTGCTTTCTCGATCTTTCCTGGACAAAAAAAAAGGCTTGCACGAGCTTCACAAGACCTACACAGTGGTGAAAACTGCTTTCTCCTTCTTCCCTGGCACTTAAACAGGCCTGCACAAGCTTCATATGCAGGACCTCCACAGAAGAGCAAATGTGCTTTCCTCATCTCCCCTGGCATTTAAACAGGCTTGCACCAGCTTCACATGACCACCACAGCAGTTAAAATGGCACCTTCCCCGCACATCAACAGGCCTGCACGAGCTTCACATGACCTCCACATTGGTTAAAATGGCTTTGTTCAACCTTCCAGCCACTTAAACATACCTGCACGAGTTACTCAGCACCCCCACAGTGATGAAAACTGCTTTCTCGCTCTTTCCTGGCACTGAAATGGGCTTGCACGAGCTTCACAACACCTACATAGTGTTGAAAACTGCTGTCACTGTCTTTTCTGGCACTTAAACTGGCCTGCACGAGATTTACAGCACCTCCACGGTGATGAAAATTGCTTTCTCGATCTTTCCTGGTACTTAAACAGGCCTGCACGTGCTTCAAAGCATCTCCACGGTGATGAAAATTGTTTCTCGATCTTTCCTGGCTCAAAAACAGCCTTTCACGAGCTTCAGAAGACTTCCACAGTGGTGAAAACTGCTATCTCCGTCTTTGCTGGCATTTTAACAGGCCTGCACGTGCTTCACAGGAACTCAAAACTAGAGAAAATTGCTTTCCTCATCTCCCCTGGCATTTAACCAGGCCTGCACGAGCTTCACATGACCTCCACAGTGGTGAAAACTGCTTTCTCCGTCTTTCCTGGCACTTAAACAGGCTTGCACGTTCTTCACAGCACCGCCACGGTGATGAATACTGCTTTCTCGATCTTTCCTGGTATCAAACCAGGCTTGCACGAGCCTCACAACACCTCCACAATGGTGAAAACTGCTATCTCCGTCATTGCTCGCACTTTAATAGGCCTGCACGTGCTTCACAGGAACTGAACACTAGAGAAAATTCCTTTCCTCATCCTCCCTAGCATTTAAACAGGCTTGCACGAGCTTCATAGGACTTCCACAGTGGTTAAAATGGCTTTGTCGAACCGTCCCGGCACCTAAACAGGCCTGACCGTATTACCCAGCACATACACAGTGATGAAAACTGTTTTCTCCGATCTTGCAGGTACTTAAACAGGTCTGTATGTGATTCACAGCACCTTCACAGTGATCAAAACTGCTTTCTCAATCTTTCCTGGCACTAAAGTAAGCTTGCACGAGCTTCAGCAGACCTCCACAGTAGTGGAAACTGCTTTCACCGTCTTTTCGGGCACATAAAAAGGCCTGCACAAGCTTTACAGGACCTCCACAGTAGAGAAAATGTGCTTTCCTCATCTCCTCTGGCATTTAAACAGGCTTGCACCAGCTTCACATGACCTCCACAGTGATTAAAATGGCTTTCTCGCACATACACAGTGATGAAAACTGCTCTCTCCCTTCACAGTAGTGAAAACTGCTTTCACCGTCTTTTTTGGCACTTAAACAGGCCTGCACATGCTTCACAGCACCTCCGTGGTGATGAAAATTGCTTTCTCGATATTTCCTGGTACCAACCAGGCTTGCACGAGCCTCACAACACCTCCACAGCGGTGAAAACTGCTATCTCCGTCTTTCCTGGCACTTTAACAGGCCTGCACGTGCTTCTCACGAACTCAACGCTAGAGAAAATTGCTTTCCTCATCTTCCCTTGCATTTAAACAGGCTTGCACGAGCTTCACTGGACTTCCACAGTTGTTAAAATGGCTCTGTCGAACCGTCCGGCACTTAAACAGGCGTGCACGTAATACTCAGCACCTACACAGTGATGAAGACTGTTCTCTCGACAGGCTTGCACGAGCTTTACAGCACCTCTACAGTCGTAAAAACTGCTTTCTCGAACTTTCCTGGCACTTAAACTGGCCTGCACGAGGTTTACCAGACTTCCAGAGTGGTGAAAACTGTGTTCTCCATCTTTGCTGGTACTCAAACAGGCCAGCACTAGCTTTACAACACCTCCACAGTCGTGAAAATTGCTTTCTCGATCTTTCCTGGCACTTAAACAGACCTGCACGTGATTCAAAGCATCTCCACGGTGATGAAAATTGCTTTCTCGATCTTTCCTGGACCAAAAACAGCCATGCACGAGCTTCACAAGACCTCCACAGTGGTGAAAACTGCTTCGCCATCTGTCTAGGCACCTAAGCAGGCTTGTACGTGCATCCCAGAACCTCCACACTACAGAAAATATGCTTTCCTCATCTCCCCTGGCAGCGTGCACGAGTTTCACATGACCTCCACAGTGGTTAAAATGGCTTTGTGCGACCTTCCAGCCACTTAAACATACCTGCACGAGTCATTCAGCACCCCCACAGTGATGAAAACTGCTTTCTCGCTCTTTCCTGGCGCTGAAATGGACTTGCACGAGCTTCACAACACCTCCATAGTGTTGGAAACTGCTTTCTCCGTCCTTGCAGATACTTAAACGGGCCTGCACATGCTTCACAGGACCTCCACACTAGAGAAAATAATCTCCCCTGGCACTTTAACAGGCTTGCACGAGCTTAACATGACCTCCACAGTGGTTAAAATGGACTTCTTGCACCTTCCCACACATCAACAGGCTTGCACGAGCTTCACAGGACCTCCACAGTGGTTAAAATGGCTTTGTCCGACCTTCCAGCCACTTAAACATACTTGCACGAGGTACTCAGCACCCCCACAGTGATGAAAACTGCTTTTTCGCTCTTTGCTTGCACTGAAATGGACCTGCACGAGCTTCACAGCACCTCCACAGTGGTGAAAACTGCTATCTCCGTCTTTCCTGGCACTTTAACAGCCCTTTCTCGCTCTTTCCACACTAGAGAAAATATGCTTTCTTCATCTCCCCTGGCATTTAAACAGGCCAGCACGAGCTTTACAACACCTCCACTGTTGTGAAAATTGCTTTCTCGATCTTTCCTGGCACTTTAACAGGCCTGCATGTGCTTTAAAGCATCTCCACGGTGATGAAAATTGCTTTCTCGATCTTTCCTGGACAAAAAAAAAAGGCTTGCACGAGCTTCATAACACCTCCACAGTGGCTAAAACTGCTTTCTCCATCATTCCTGGCACCTAAACAGGCCTGTACGTGCATCATAGCACCTCCCTACTACAGAAAATATGCCTTCCTCGTCTCGCTTGGAAGGCTTGCACAAGTTTCACAAGACCTACACACTGGTCTTTCTCCATCTTTCCTGGCACTTTAACAGGCCTGCACAAGCTTCACAGGACCTCCACAGTAGAGAAAATATGCTTTCCTCATCTCCCCTGGCATTTTAAACAGGCTTGCACGAGCTTCACATGACCTCCACAGGGGTTGAAATGGCTTTCTCGCACCTTCCTCGCACATCAACAGGCCTGCACGAGCTTCACAGGACCTCCACAGCAGTTGAAATGGCTCTGTCCGACGTTCTAGCCACTTAAACATACCTGCACGAGTTACTCAGCATCCCGGCTCTAAAATAAGCTTACACGAGATTCAGCAGACCTCCACAATAGTGAAAACTGCTTTCACCGTCTTTTCTGGCACTTAAACAGTGCTTCACAGCACCTCCACGGTGATGAAAACTGCTTTCTCGATCTTTCCTGGTACCAAACCAGGATTGCACGAGCCTCACAACACCTCCACAGTGGTGAAAACTGCTATCTCCGTCTTTGCTGGCCGTTTAACAGGCCTGCACGTGCTTCACAGAAACTCAGCACTAGAGAAAATTGGTTTCTTCATCTTCCCTGGCATTTAAACAGGCTTGCATGAGCTTCACAGGACTTCCACAGTGGTTAAAATGGCTTTGTCGAACCGTACCGGCACTTAAACAGGCCTGCACGTATTACCCAGCACATACACAGTGATGAAAACTGCTTTCTCGATCTTTCCTGATAGTTAAACAGGCCTGTACGAACTTTACAGCACTTCCACGGTCGTGAAAATTCCTTTGTCGATCTTTCCTGGCCCAAAAACAGCCATGCACGAGCTTCACAAGAGCTCCAGAGTGGTGAAAACACCTTTTCCATCCTTCATGGCACCGAAACAAGCCTGCACAAGCTTCACAGGACCTCCACAGTAGAGAAAATATGCTTTCCTCATCTCCCCTGGTATTTAAACATGCTTGCATGAGCTTCACAAGACCTACACAGTGGTGAAAACTGCTTTCTCCGTCTTTCCTGGCACTTAAACAGGCTTGCACGAGGTTTACCAGTCCTCCAGAGTGGTGATAACTGCGTTCTACGTCTTTCCTGGTACTCAAACAGTCCAGCACGAGTTTTACAACACTTCCACAGTGGTGAAAATTGCTTTCTTGATCTTTCCTGGCACTTTAACAGGCCTGCATGTGCTTCAAAGCATCTCCACCGCGATGAAAATTGCTTTCTCAATCTTTCCTGGACCAAAAAATGCCTTGCACAAGCTCCACAAGACCTCCTCAGCGGTTAAAACTGCTTTCTCCATCTTTCCTGCCACCTAAACAGGCCTGTACGTGCATCATAGTACCTCCACACTGCAGAAAATATGCCTTCCTCATCTCCCCTGGCATTTAAACAGGCTTGCACGAGCTTCACAAGACCTTCACAGTGGTGAAATCTGCTTTCTCAGTCTTTCCTGGGACTTAAACAGGCCTGCACGAGCTTCACAGGACTTCCACACTAGATAAAATATGCTTTCCTCATCTCCCCTGGCATTTAAACAGGCTTGCACGAGCTTCACATGACCTCGACGTGGTTAAAATGGCTTTGTCCAACCTTCCAGCCGCTTAAACATACCTGCACGAGTTACTCAGCACCCCCACAGTGATGAAAACTGCTTTCTCCCTCTTTCCTGGCACTGAAATGGGCTTGCACGAGCTTCACAACACCTCCAAAGTGTTGAAAACTGCTTTCTCCATCCTTGCAGGTACTTAAACAGGCCTGCACATGGTTCACAGCACCTACACAGTGATCAAAACTGCTTTCTAGATCTTCCTGGCACAAAAAAAAAAGCTTGCACGAGCTTCAGCAGACTTCCACAGTAGTGAAAACTACTTTCACCGTCTTTTCTGGCACTTAAACAGGCGTGCACGTGCTTCACAGGAACTCAACACTATAGAAAATTGATTTCCTCATCTTCCCTGGCATTTAAACAGGCTTGCACGAGCTTCACAGGACTTCCACAGTGGTTAAAATGGCTTTGTCGAACCGTCCCGGCACTTAAGCAGGACTGCATGTCTTACTCAGCAAATACACAGTGATGAAAACTGCTTTCTCGATCTTTCCTGGTACTTAAGATGCTGCACATAACTGAACTATGAATATTCCACATGTTACGTTTGTAAAGTCAACCCTATCCAGTGCTACCACAGAACAAACATGACACAACTAATCATATTCTTGAGGACCAATGAACGGAATGTTGCCTAGGGGTGCCACACAGAGCTAGCTAAATTCAAAGTATTAATATGCATGAGGGGAGAGATTGCCTGAATTTCAGCTGGAATTACATGCCTTTAATGAGATTCATTGCTCTCAATTTGGACATTAACAACATTGATGAGTATCCAAGGAGGGATAATGTGATTCATAGCCCTGTTTGAAAGGCTTAGGGCATACTCATAAATATTCAACATCATTTACCCATTCCTTTCAACCCCAAGCCAAGCTGCCAATGCTTCAACAGAAGGTCAATAATGAGGTTCATGAGAGTCAACATATTCTAACCCTCCCATTGGACAGCTGACTGAACCCAGGGTTGTTCATTGGTAATGCTGAGGTCTACATAAAGCCAACTCATTAATATTCATGAGGTGGACAGAAACACTCCGGATTTTAGACCTCGTTCGGGCTTTAATTAGATTCATACGATCAATTAGAGTTAGGGAGATTAGGGTTAATGAGATTAGGGTTAGGGATTTTAGGGTTAAGGCAAACCAGGGTTAGTGCTAGGGCCACACTTAGGGTTTAAACAAGCCTGCACGAACTTTACAGCACCTCCACAGTCGTGAAACTTGCTTTCTCGATCTTTCCTGGCACTTAAACAGGCTTGCACGAGGTTTACCAGACCTCCAGAGTGGTGATAACTGCGTTCTCCATCTTTCCTCATACTCAAACAGGCCAGCACGAGCATTACAACACCTCCACAGTCGTGAAAATTGCTTTCTCGACCTTTCTTGGCACTTTAACAGGCCTGCACGTGCTTCAAAGCATCTCCACGGTAATGAAAATTGCTTTCTCGATCTTTCCTGGACCAAAAAATGCCTTGCACGAGCTTCACAAGACCTCCACATTGGTTAAAAGTGCTTTCTCCGTCCTTGCAGGTACTTAAACAGGCCTGCACGTGCTTCACAGCACTAAAATAAGCTTGCACGAGCTTCAGCAGACCTCCACAGTAGTGAAAACTGCTTTCACTGCCTTTTCTGGCACTTAAACAGGCCTGCACGTGCTTCACAGCACCTCCACGGTCATGAAAATTGCTTTCTCGATCTTTCCTGGTAACAAACCAGGCTTGTACGAGCCTCACAACACCTCCACAGTGGTGAAAACTGCTTTCTCGATCTTTCCTGGCACTTTAACAGGCCTGCACGTGCTTGCACGAGCTTCACAACACCTCCATGGTGTTGAAAACTGCTTTCTCCGACCTTGCAGGTACTTAAACAGGTCTGCATGTGATTCACAGCACCTCCACAGATATCAAAACTGCTTTCTCAGTCTTTCCTGGCACTAAAGTAAGCTTGCACGAGCATCAGCAGACCTCCACAGTAGTGGAAACTGCTTTCACCGTCTTTTCGGGCACATAAAAAGGCCTGCACCAGCTTCACATGACCTCCATAGCGGTTAAAATGGCTTTCTTGCACCTTCCACGCTCATCAACAGGCCTGCACGAGATTCACAGGATCTCCACAGTGGTTATAATGGCTTTGTCCGACCTTCCAGCCACTTAAACATACCTGCACAAGTTACCCAGCACTCCCACAGTGATGGAAAGTGCTTTCTGGCTCTTTCCTGGCACTGAAATGGGCTTGCACGAGCTTCACATGACCTCCAAAGTGGTGAAAAGTGCTTTCTCCGTCTTTCCTGGCACTTAAACAAGCCTGCACGAGCTTCACAGGACCTCCGCACTAGAGAAAATATGCTTTCTTCATCTCCCCTAGCATTTAAACAGGCCTGCACGAGCTTCACATGACCTCCACAGTGGTTAAAATGGCTTTGTCTCGACCTTCCAGCCACTTAAACATACCTGCACGAGTTACTCAGCGCTCCCACAGTGATGAAAACTGCTTTCTTGCTCTTTCCTGGCACTGAAATGGGCTTGCACGAACTTCACAACACCTACACAGTGGTGAAAACTGCTTTCTCCATCTTTCCTGGCACCTAAACAGGTCTGTATGTGCATCATAGTACCTCCACACTACAGATAATATGCCTTTCTCATCTCCCCTGGCATTTAAACAGGCTTGCACGAGCTTCACACGACCTACACAGCGGTGAAAACTGCTTTCTCCGTCTTTCCTGGCACTTAAACAGGCCTGCACGAGCTTCACAGGACCTCCACACTAGAGAAAATATGCTTTCCTCATCTCCACTGCCATTTAAACAGGCCAGCACGAGCTTTACAACACCTCCACTGTTGTGAAAATTGCTTTCTCGATCTTTCCTGGCACTTTAACAGGCCTGCACGTGCTTCAGCACTCCCACAGTGATGAAAAGTGCTTTCTCGCTCTTTCCTGCCACTGAAATGGGTTTGCACGAACTTCACAACACCTACACAGTGGTGAAAACTGCTTTCTCCGTCTTTCCTGGCACTTAAACTGGCCTGCATGAGCTTCACATGACCTACACAGTGGTGAAAACTGCTTTCTCCGTCATTCCTGGCACTTAAACAGGCCTGCACAAGCTTCACAGGACCTCCACACTAGAGAAAATATGCTTTCCTCATCTCCACTGCCATTTAAACAGGCCAGCACGAGCTTTGCAACACCTCCACTGTTGTGAAAATTGCTTTCTCGATATTTCCTGGCACTTTAACAGGCCTGCACGTGCTTCAAAGCATCTCCACGGTGATGAAAATTTCTTTCTCGATCTTTCCTGGACAAAAAAAAACGGCTTGCACGAGCTTCACAAGACCTACACAGTGGTGAAAACTGCTTTCTCCATCTTTCCTGGCACTTAAACAGGCCTGCACAAGCTTCACAGGACCTCCACGGAAGAGAAAATATGCTTTCTTCATCTCCCCGGCATTTAAACAGGCTTGCACCAGCTTCACATGACCTCCACAGCGGTTAAAATGGCTTTCTTGCACCTTCCCCGCACATCAACAGGCCAGCACGACCTTCACATGACCTCCACAGTGGTTAAAATGGCTTTGTCCAACCTTCCAGCCACTTAAACATACCTGCACGAGTTACTCAGCACCCCCACAGTGATGAAAACTGCTTTCTCGCTCTTTCCTGCCACTGAAATGGGCTTGCACGAACTTCGCAACACCTACACAGTGGTGAAAACTGCTTTCTCCGTCTTTCCTGGCACTTAAACAGGCCTGCACGAGCTTCACAGGACCTTCACAATAGAGTAAATATGCTTTCTTCATCTCCACTGCCATTTAAACAGGCCAGAACGAGTTTTACAACACCGCCACTGTTGTGAAACAGGCCTGCACGAGCTTCACATGATCTCCACAGTGGTTAAAATGGCTTTGTTGCGACATTCCAGGCACTTAAACATACCTGCACGAGTTACTCAGCACTCCCACAGTGATGAAAAGTGCTTTCTCGCTCTTTCCTGGCACTGAAATGGGCTTGCACAAACTTCACAACACCTACACACAGTGGTGAAAACTGCTTTCTCCGTCTTTCCTGGCACTTAAACTGGCCTGCACGAGCTTAACAGGACCTCCATACTAGAGAAAATATGCTTTGCTCATCTCCCCTGGCATTTAAACAGGCCAGCACGAGCTTTACAACACCTCCACTGTCATGAAAACTGCTTTCTCGATCCTTCCTGGCACTTTAACAGGCCTGCACGTGCTTCAAAGCATCTCCACGGGGATGAAAATTGCTTTCTCGATCTTTCCTGGACAAAACAAAACGGCTTGCACGAGCTTCACAAGACCTACACAGTGGTGAAAACTGCTTTCTCCATCTTTCCTGGCACTTAAACAGGCCTGCACAAGCTTCACAGGTCCTCCACGGAAGAGAAAATATGCTTTCCTCATCTCCCCGGGCATTTAAACAGGCTTGCACCAGCTTCACATGACCTCCACAGCGGTTAAAATGGCTTTCTTGCACCTTCCCCTCACATCAACAGGCCAGCACGAGCTTCACATGACCTTCACAATGCTTAAAATGACTTTGTCCAACCTTCCAGTCACTTAAACATACCTGCACGAGTTACTCAGCACCCCCACAGTGATGAAAACTGCTTTCTCGCTCTTTCCTGGCACTGAAATGGGCTTGCAAGAACTTTGCAACACCTACATAGTGGTGAAAACTGCTTTCTCCGTCTTTCCTGGCACTTAAACAGGCCTGCACCAGCTTCACAGGACCTCCACGGAAGAGAAAATATGCTTTCCTCATCTCCCCTGGCATTTAAACAGGCTTGCACCAGCTTCACATGACTTCCACAGCGGTTAAAATGCCTTTCTTGTACCTTCCCCTCACATCAACAGGCCAGCACGAGCTTCACATGACCTCCACAGTGGTTAAAATGGCTTTGTCCAACCTTCCAGCCACTTAAACATACCTACACGAGTTACTCAGCACCCCCACAGTGATGAAAACTGCTTTCTCACTCTTTCCTGGCACTAAAATGGGCCTCCATAGTGTTGAAAACTGCTTTCTCCGTCCTTGCAGGTACTTAAACTGGCCTGCACGTGCTACACAGCACCTACACAGTTATCAAAACTGCTTTCTCGATCTTTCCTGGCACTAAAATAAGCTTGCACGAGCTTCAGCAGACCTCCACAGCAGTGAAAACTGCTTTCACCGTCTTTTTTGGCACTTTAACAGGCCTGCACGTGCTTCACAGCACCTCCATGGTGATGAAAATTGCTTTCTCGAACTTTCCTGGTACCAAACCAGGCTTGCATGAGCTTCACTGGACTTCCACAGTGGATAAAATATCTCTGTCGAACCGTCCCAGCACTTAAACAGGCCTACACGTATTACTCAGCACCTACACAGTGATGAAAACTGCTTTCCCGATCTTTCCTGATATTTAAACAGGCCTGCACGAGCTTCACAGGGCATCCACAGTGGTTAAAATGGCTTTGTCGAACCATCCCGGCACTTAAACAGGGCTGCACGTCTTACCCAGCAGATACACAGTGATGAAAACTGCTTTCTCGATCTTTCCTGATATTTAAACAGGCCTGCACGAGCTTTACAGCACCTCCACAGTCGTGAAAATTCCTTTCTCCATATTCCCTAGTATTTAAACAGGCATTCACGAGCTTCACAGGACCTCCACAGTGATCAAAATGGCTTTGTCGAACCGTCCCAGCACTTAAACTGGGCTGCACGTATTACCCAGTACACAGTGATGAAAACTGCTTTCTTGATCTTTCCTGATATTTAAACAGGCCTGCACGAACTTTACAGCACCTCCACAGTTGTGAAAATTCCTTTCTCCATCTTTCCTGGCCCAAGAACAGCCTTGCACGAGCTTCACAAGACCTCCACAGTGGTGAAAACTCATTTCTCCATCCTTCCTCGCACCTACACTGGCCTGTATGTGCATCACATCACCTGCACACTAGAGAAAATATGCTCTCCTCATCTCCCCTGGCATTTAAACAGGTTTGCACCACCTTCACATGCCCTCCACAGTGGTTAAAATGGCTTTGTCCGACCTTCCAGGCAATTGAACATACCTACACGAGTTACTCAGCACCCCCACAGTGATGAAAAGTGCTTTCTCGCTCTTTCTTGGCAATGAAATGGTCTCACACGAGCTTCACAGCTCCTCCATTGTGGTGAAAACTGCTCTCTCCGTCTTTCCTGGCACTTAAACACTCCTGCACGAGCTTCACAGGACCTCCACACTAGAGAAAATATGCTTTACTCATCTCCCCTGGCATTTACACAGGTTTGCACCACCTTCACATGCCCTCCACAGTGGTTAAAATGGATTTCTCCGACCTTCCAGCAACTTAAACATACCTGCACGAATCACTCAGCACCCCCACAGCAATGAAAACTGCTTTCTCACTCTTTCCTGGCACTAAAATGGGCTTGCACGAGCTTCACAACACCTCCATAGTGTTGCAAACTGCTTTCTCCGTCCTTGCAGGTACTTAAACAGGCCTGCACGTGCTTCACAGCACCTACAGAGTTATCAAAACTGCTTTCTCGATCTTTCCTGGCACTAAAATAAGCTTGCACGAGCTTCAGCAGACCTCCACAGCAGTGAAAACTGCTTTCACCGTCTTTTTTGGCACTTTAACAGGCCGTATTACCCAGTACACAGTGATGAAAACTGCTTTATTGATCTTTCCTGATATTTAAACAGGCCTGCACGAGCTTTACAGCACCTCCACAGTCGCGAAAATTCCTTTCTCCATACTCCCTAGTATTTAAACAGGCATTCACGAGCTTCACAGGACCTCCACAGTGACTAAAATGGCTTTGTCGAACCGTCCCAGCACTTAAACATGGCTGCACGTATTACCCAGCACCTACACACTGATGAAAACTGCTTTCTCGATGTCTCCTGATGCTTAAACAGGCCTGCACGAGCTTTACAGCACCTCCACAGTCGTGAAAATTCCTTTCTCGATGTTCCCTGGCATTTAAACAGGCTTGCACGAGCTTCACAGGACCTCAACAGTGATTAAAATGGCTTTGTCGAACAGTCCCGGCACTTAAACAGGGTTGCACGTATTAACCAGCACAAACACAGTGATGAAAACTGCTTTCTTGATCCTTCATGGTATTTAAACAGGCCTGAACGAACTTTACAGCACCTCCACAGTCGTGAAAATTCCTTTCTCCATCTTTCATGGCCCAAAAACAGCCTTGCACGAGCTTCACAAGACCTCCACAGTGGTGAAAACTCCTTTCTCCATCCTTCCTGGCACCTAAACAGGCCTGTATATGCATCACATCACCTCCACACTAGAGAAAATATGCTTTCCTCTTCTCCCCTGGCATTTAAACAGGCTTGCACCAGCTTCACATGACCTCCACAGTGGTTAAAATGGCTTTCTGGCACCTTCCCACACATCAATAGGCCTGCAGGAGCTTAACAGGACCTCCACAGTGATTAAAATGGCTTTGTCCGACCTTCCAGCAACTTAAACATACCTGCACGAATCACTCAGCACCCCCACAGCAATGAAAACTGCTTTCTCACTCTTTCCTGGCACTAAAATGGGCTTGCGCGAGCTTCACAACACCTCCATAGTGTTGCAAAACTGCTTTCTCCGTCCTTGCAGGTACTTAAACAGGCCTGCATGTGCTTCACAGCACCTACACAGTGATCAAAACTTCTTTCTCGATCTTTCCTGGGACTAAAATAAGCTTGCACGAGCTTCAGCAGACCTCCACAGCAGTGAAAACTGCTTTCACAATCTTTTTTGGCACTTTAACAGGCCTGCACGTGCTTCACAGCACCTCCATGGTGATGAAAATTGCTTTCTCGAACTTTCCTGGTACCAAACCAGGCTTGCACGAGCTTCACTGGACTTCCACAGTGGATAAAATGTCGCTGTCGAACCGTCCCAGCACTTTCTTGCACCTTCCCCTCACATCAACAGGCCAGCACGAGCTTCACATGACCTTCACAATGCTTAAAATGACTTTGTCCAACCTTCCAGCCACTTAAACATACCTGCACGAGTTACTCAGCACCCCCACAGTGATGAAAACTGCTTTCTCGCTCTTTCCTGGCACTGAAATGGGCTTGCAAGAACTTTGCAACACCTACATAGTGGTGAAAACTGCTTTCTCCGTCTTTCCTGGCACTTAAACAGGCCTGCACAAGCTTCACAGCACCTACACAGTGATCAAAACTGCTTTCTCGATCTTTCCTGGCACTAAAATAAGCTTGCACGAGCTTCAACAGACCTCCACAGTAGTGAAAACTGCTTTCACCGTCTTTTCTTGCACTTAAACAGGCCTGCACGTGCTTCACAGGAAGTCAAGGAAAGATCGAGAAAGCAGTTTTCATCACTGTGTATGTGCTGGGTAATGCGTGCAGGCCTGTATAAAGGCCGGGACGGTTCGACAAAGCCATTTTAACCACCGTGGAAGTCCTGTGAAGCTCGTGCAAGCCTGTTTAAATGCCAGGGAAGAGGAGGAAAGCAATTTTCTCTAGTGTGACATTTAAACAGACCTGCACGAACTTTACAGCACTTCCACAGCCGTGAAAATTCCTTTCTCGATCTTTCCTGGCCCAAAAACAGCACTGCACGAGCTTCACAAGACCCCCACAGTGGTGAAAACCTCCACAGTGGTGAAAACCTCCACGGTATACCGTAAAGATTAACGGTTCGTAAACGATGGTATATGATACCCCATGAAATCATGGGGTTTTTCGCGCATGCGTAAAACAGTGAATACCAGGCCACTTCTCCCTCCCACGTGGCCTGGGTCCGGGGCTACATCGACTCGACCTAGATACTTGTGCTAGGAGACTAAAACGGTGAGTTTGTGGGCCGTCAGTAAGCAGATATTTGACGCAATAATGAAGGCTTTCTTCTGGATGGTGTGGATTATAGCTGTTATGACCAAGAGAGCATTATGCATAACCTGGTCTTTGGTATCTCCTTAGGCTTTTGAAGCGACAAAATACACAGAATGTTTGCATGCCGCTATACAGCCTCGTACCCAGGCCGTTAATTAGGGCAACTTAACCGATTTCAAACTGTTGACTTCTGCTGCCCTGGGGTTGGCAGTACCAATCAGATTTGAGAACGCTTCTCGTGACAGTTGTAGAATTTCAATTGCGTCATAAATACATCACAGTATAGCAAAAATATATACCGTCGCGCTTGGAACGACGGTTTTGTTCCAACTCCTTCTACTGACTTGTGTACTACAGTACCTGCGGACAACATGGTTTCTTTACAAGGACCTGTTCGAGAGTAGCAGTATGATACTACTTAGTACTTACTGTTAGTCGGGTAGATCGACATCAGTGAGAGCGAGTCTACTGCAAGCGGTGCATCTACAGATGACAAGACAGCAACCATCCAATATAAGCCTGTAACGAGTCTTGCTGGCAACAACGCGCTTGCACATTGCGAACAGTCACGCGGCTTCGATCAAATATCACAATATTCATGGCTTGTACGTAATCTTTTTGACGACATATCCGTATACACATATCAGAAAGTTAGCGGACATTAGCCCAATTAATACACCACTTTCTCACCAATTAGAATCTTATAACTCATTAAAATATCAAAGAAATATTTATATTTTTGGCCATAAAATGATTTTGAGTGCTCAATTCTAAAAAGGTACCCTGGAACTGGAATCTACATGTTGAAATGCACATAGTCATGTATAGTTTGTGCTGCTGTTTGGTGATTTAGGTCGTCATTTTGCTGCTATATCAACTCAGAAGCCTCATAGAACAATGTATGGCAAAATTCATAACTTGAGATGTAGATCACTGTCAAAACTACTTTAAAAAAGGTACCCTGGAGTTGAATTAGACAAGGTTTGAACTAACAAACCATCCCTACTACATCAAATTACACAGCTGTTTAAGTCCGTCATTTTAGCATTAAAAATGGAAGGCTTATTGCTTTGAACCCATGAAAAGTTGGCAGGTGTTAGTCACACCTTCTTTGATGGTCAACTTGTGACAACTTGTGACAACAAGTGAAAATTATTACATCCTTTGATGATTTAACGGGATTGAATGTCCGTTTTTGGGCTAAACTTCTTGATATGGTTAGAACCCGCTTAAGTTGTCAGGCCGTTTTTCCTAATTAACGGCCTATATAGACTGCACTGCACTCACACAAAGAATGACAACTTTCCACTTAGATACAATAACAGAAGACATACAAAAACGGATAATTATAGAGGTTCAACAAGTTTAATCAGTCAAAGGTGAAATATATCACATCTCCCCTCCACCTCTCTTAGATCAACACAGTCATTGGGCTGAGTGACATTTCATGTCACATGGGGCGGTGCCTATGGCGTAAAGAATGTCAATGACATTTTACATCTGGGACTTATTCAGTTCTGCAGGGTATGGTTTACAAAAGCTTGATAAGACCTAACTCCAATTTGGTTCAAAATACAATCGCTTATGCGTTCTTGAGTCTGATTCAAGCTCTTAGATCGGGGAGGTACCCCGCCCCATGTGACAAGAAAAGTTGCTCAGACACTCTCGCATGTGCGTGAGGGTCTGGGCACGAGACTAATTCTGGGGGCTGACTCTACTGACACTACAGGTTCGCACTTCGGCTTCCAGGTCTGCACCCAGGCTTGCCCACCACACACAGCTTCTTGCCAAGCTTGCAATGCCTGGGTGTACTTGTATCTCGCGCAATTCCTGGATTACTTGCTCTCTTCCTGGTGGGAGAACAACCACTCTTGCACCAGCACACTCAACTCTTTCCTCCTCCAATTCTGCTGCACTCCTCCCTTGAAGCCAGAACCTTTCCCAGAACTGGAAACGGCATTGACAATTTAGTATTGGTTCCAAGCATGCTTACTGAATCCAGCCCTTAAAGGACCATGCCAGCCGTTTGCGCGGTCAACTCGCAGCCTCTTTCCCAGGCCACTCCCAGATTTTATCTCGCAGCCGTGGAGAAAAATCGGGAGAAGGCCTGGTACCAATACTACTTCACGGACCGGAAATGGTGGACTCTGATGGCAACGTGCCCACGCAATATGCGGCCAATGCAGCAAGCGATCGGCGTTTTGGGACTTCGAAAGTACCAAGTCGCTAACGAAGTATGTGTAGAAGTAAGTGGAAGGCGTTATGCGTGTACGTCAAGGGGGCGCACTACTTTGTACCGAAGAGCTACGAAGTCACTGGACGAGGTCAGTCTACCACTTAGATTCGGTTCTTCATTTGAGCAAGGGGACAGACTCTTGCATAAAATTTCTCCTTGGGAGGCTGAGAGTCTTGGATGAAAGTCCATGCTGACATGTTAGGTCCAGGTATAGCTAGTGCAGAAGTGGGATCTGCATTGGACACTTAAGTATTTAAAAGCCTCACGTCCGTGCATCCACCTGGATCCAACTTTGTTGCTTGAGGAAGTAATTTGTGATGTGAATTGCACCACCTTGATTGTCACATAGGTTTCATAATGCCTCAGATACAGCAATTTTGATGTAGAATTTCACCTTGGGAGGCTAGCTATTCTAGTCCTGTAAGGAAGTCTATGCTGACATCAGCCTGGTATGCTTGATGAATCCACCATCTGGAGCGACTGCTGAGAAAGGCATACATAGCTAACACTAGAAATGATACAAGTGGAACCTCAAGTGATTCTGACAAGTTGTGTAACAGCCTTATTCAAGTTCACATACAAGGCAATGATCATGAGTGATGTGGACTCCACACACACACACACACACACACAGGTGCGTACACACACGCACACACACACGCACACATAATGCGAGTACACACATGCGCGTACTGCGGTTTTACGTAATCTTGCAAAATTGGATTTAGAAACGTGTTGTACGATATTGCGCATGCGCCAATGAATTTCCAAATTTTGTGTGTACATACTCCCAGACCTATTGTGCAAGGTAATAGCTAGGATGGCTAGTGGCAAGTAGTACTACGCCATACAAGGGTCACTCTAAAAGTAGGAACGAGGAAATGAGAAATGGGAAATAGGAAACGAGGAAAGCACATTCCATTTTCCTCAGCAAACTGCTGCATTTTGTTACTGCAGTCATCAATGTGATGAGAAAGTTTATGTCCATCCAGCATTTATTGCGAGGATCATCTATATCAGTTTGCACCAAAGGGGTATACGACAGCATTGAATATTGCATCATGGTCGGCAAGCTAGTACTTCAATTTTGGCAGCTTATAGGTTTCTTTAAGTTTGTTAAATTCGTGAATCACTCATACCTTGTTCCAACTTTCTACAAGGAGTCATTTTGACGCTTCTTCAGCTTCTTGCTTAATTGGAGCCACATAAATACATACTTGTTTCACATACATGCAGCACTATTATTTAAAAACCATATATTATCTATATTAAATATATGACAAATGCATGTTTGCAGTCATTCTTCAGTGGATACACACACCAGCTCTGTGGAGATCAGACATAATTTGATATAATTACTGTGCATGTCAGTGAGATATATAATTGAGGTAATGTTCAACAGCTTTATAGCTAAGGGAGACAATTCCACAAGAATAATCACCACTAGAAATAGCATGGATCAAATAACTGGAGTATGTGCATATAGGTATAGAATAATTGTCGAGTTCGAGTTCGAGTTCGAGTTCGAGTTGACTCGAGTTCGAGTTCAAGTTCGAGTTCCGAGATGGCGATCACTTAGCTATGCGTACATGCGTTATAGCTACGTGCGCCTGCATTGCATCAGTAAGGCGCGGGAGTTAGTTTCTTGTAAGCCCAAGGAGGGAGGAGCAGACCATGGTAGCGACGTCTGTGCTAGGGAACAAACCACATTAGTCTCGCAAGCCACACCCTTCTCAGTGAGGGTGTGCCAGGCTTGCGAGACTGGAGTAGTGCGTATAGTGCAGTGGTGTCTGAGCAGGTGAGAAGATGGCTACGCAACGTAAGGGCAGAAATCTCAGTGAGGCTTACCTGCTGGAATCATAGATGGCTTTCCAATAGGCTTCCCTATCTGGTGGCTTTATTAAATGGAGGGAGGAATTTTGTGTTCATTGAAGAATTGGTAGTTGCCTTCATAAACTTGATAAGCTGGAGTGAATTGGTTGGAGAGTGCCAGTTGCCTCGGAAAGGCAGACAGTGTACTGAGGAGAGCAGAAGGTCCCAGGGGTGTGGTATTTGTGGCAAAGAGTATCAGGCTACAGTGGTTAGTTATGCACCTATCAGTGGTATGCCCTACCTCCAATACCTGGGGCTTGATGGGGGATAGGAGGGGATGATTGTCCTGTCCTAATTGAACAAGCCTCCTTGGGGCACAAACCAGCCTAGCCTCGTTCCCAGGCTCTTGTGCACGAGAGCCTGGGAACGAGGCTAAAACCAGCCTACATATCCCTTACAAATGGGTCACTCTAAACGTAGGAATCGAAATGGGAAATGGGAAACAAGGAAATGGGGAAATGGAATGGCAATGCACAAGTGGTGAGTCAGGGTAAAAGAAGACAATCATGACTTTAGCTACTTTGCACAACAGCTAGTACACTCCACTAGCTAGGCCTATATAGAGTGCTTCTAGTGAGAAAAGCAGGAAGAATAAATCAGCACTGTTAACAGTAGCATGGCAATAGAACTGGAGTGTGTGCATTTGTCAGACAGTAAATAGAATTTGTCTCACTCAGGTATAAAGCTGTTGTACATTCCCTCCTCCACTCATTGCATGCAAACTATAACTCACAGTATTTATATTCTCTACAGAGCCAGTATGTGTATCCACTGAAAAATGACAGCAACAGGCATTTTGTGAACTTCTATTTTGCATTAAAGTTTGAATACATGCTGTTTTAATAATAGTGCTGTATGTGAGACAAATATATGTATACTATAACAATGCAAGCAACTGCATGAAGAAGCTTCAAAATGTTGTATGAAGTTGGAACAAAGTATGGACAATTCACAGATTCAACAAACTTCAAGAAATGGCTAACAAGCTGCCAAAAGTGAAGAACTTATACATAGAATTAGTTTGCAGACCATGATGCAATCCTGTTGCATACCCCTTTGGTCCCAACTGTCAGGCAAAGATGATCTCTCAGTGAGTGCATGCATGGACATTGACTTTCTCATCACATTTGATGACTGCAGAAGCAAAATGTCAGCAGTTTGCTGAGTGAAATACAATGTACCTTCTTCCCATTTCTTCATTTCCCATTTCTCATTTCCTCATTCCTACTTTTAGAGTGACCCCTTGCAAATGCCCCATATCTCCTTGTTGTGCACAGTGTGTGACAGGGAGATATGGGTATCCGTGAAATTTTCAAAGACACTTAACACAACAAAAGATAGTATATATTATGCCATTTGAGTGGATTGGGACAATATTGACTATCAGTACCAATCCCTCGGAGAAGACTCCAACAGCAAATTCCCCTCCTTTCTCCAACATCCGTCCCAGGTATGCCAGGTGGGGCATACCATTGATAGGTGTATTAGCTTTACAAAGCCAGTCTATAGCTTTTGCGAGGGAATCTACCAGTCAGTGGCATTGCAATGACCACATCTATGGGATTGTTTTCTGTGGATGGTGTTGACAGGTCAGTGAGTGTCACCATTTGGGTGTATATGCCTTGTATTGATTAGGGGATAGACTTCTACACTTGGCACAGAGCTGTTTTTGCTGCAAAATAATGTCACTGTGAATTCAAAGAGGAGGGTTGTAAACTATGTGACTTTATAGTGAGTTTATCTCTAGTGTGGAGGTCCTGTGAAGCTCGTGCAGGCCTGTTTATGAATCAGGAAGGATGGAGAAAGGAGTTTTTACCACTGTGGAGGTCTTGTGAAGCTTGTGGAAGGCTGTTTTTGGGCCAGGAAAGATGGAGAAAGGAATTTTCACGACTGTGGAGGTGCTGTAAAGTTCGTGGAGGCCTGTTTAAATATCAGGAAGGATCAAGAAAGCAGTTTTCATCACTGTGTTTGTGCTGGGTAATACGTGCAGCCCTGTTTAAGTGCCGGGACGGTTCGACAAAGCCATTTTAATCACTGTGGAGGTCCTATGAAGCTCGTGCAAGCCTGTTTAAATGCAAGGGAAGATTGAGAAAGGAATTTTCACGACAGTGGAGGTGCTGTAAAGCTTGTGCAGGCCTGTTTAAATATCAGGAAAGATCGAGAAAGCAGTTTTCATCACTGTGTAGGTGCTGAGTAATACGTGTAGGCCTGTTTAAGTGCTGGGACGGTTCGACAGAGACATTTTATCCACTGTGGAAGTCCTGTGAAGCTCGTGTAAGCCTGGTTTGGTACCAGGAAAGATCGAGAAAGCAATTTTCATCACCGTGGAGGTGCTGTGAAGCACGTGCAGCCTGGTTTAAGTGCCAAAAAAGACGGTGAAAGCTATTTTCAATACTGTGGAGGTCTGCTGAAGCTCGTGCAAGCTTATATTAGTGCCAGGAAAGATCGAGCAAGCAGTTTTGATCACTGTGTAGGTGCTGTGAAGCATGTGCAGGCCTGTTTAAGTACCTGCAAGGACGGATAAAGCAGTTTTCAACACTATGGAGGTGTTGTGAATCTTGTGCAAGCCCATTTTAGTGCCAGGAAAGAGTGAGAAAGCAGTTTTCATTGCTGTGGGGGTGCTGAGTGATTCGTGCAGGTATGTTTAAGTTGCTGGAAGGTCGGACAAAGCCATTTTAATCACTGTGGAGGTCCTGTTAAGCTCCTGCAGGCCAATTGATGTGTGGGAAGGTGCGAGAAAGCCATTTTAACCACTGTGGAGGTCATGTGAACCTGGTGCAATCCTGTTTAAATGCCAGGGGAGATGAGGAAAGCATATTTTCTCTAGTGTGGAGGTGACGTGATGCACGTACAGGCCAGTTTAAGTGCCAGGAAAGACAGAGAAAGCAGTTTTCACCACTGTGTAGGTCTTGTGAAGCTCGTGGAAGCCTGTTAAAATGCGAGGGGAGATGAGGAAGGCATATTTTCTCTAGTGTGGGGATGATGTGATGCACGTACAGGCCTGTTTAGGTGCCAGGAAGGATGGAGATATGAGTTTTCACCACTGTGGAGGTCTTGTGAAGCTCGTGGAAGGCTGTTTTTGGGCCAGGAAAGATGGAGAAAGGAATTTTCACGACTGTGGAGGTGCTGTAAAGTTCGTGCAGGCCTGTTTAAATGTCAGGAAGGATGAAGAAAGCAGTTTTCATCACTGTGTTTGTGCTGTGTAATACGTACAGCCCTGTTTAAGTGGCGGGACGGTTCGACAAAGACATTTTAATCACTGTGGAGGTCCTGTGAAGCTCGTGCAAGCCTGTTTAAATATCAGGAATGATCGAGAAAGCAGGTTTGATCACTGTGTAGGTGCTGTGAAGCACGTGCAGGCCTGTTTAAGTACCTGCAAGGGCGGAGAAAGCAGTTTTCAACACTATGGAGGTGTTGTGAAGCTCGTGGAACCCCATTTTAGTGCCAGGAAAGAGTGAGAAAGCAGTTTTCATTGCTGTGGGGGTGCTGAGTGATTCGTGCAGGTATGTTTAAGTTGCTGGAAGGTCGGACAAAGCCATTTTAATCACTGTGGAGGTCCTGTTAAGCTCCTGGAGGCCAATTGATGTGTGGGAAGGTGCGAGAAAGCTATTTTAACCACTGTGGAGGTCATGTGAAGCTGGTGCAAGCCTGTTTAAATGCGAGGGGAGATGAGGAAAGCATATTTTCTCTAGTGTTGAGGTCCTGTGAAGCTCGTGCAGGCCTGTTTAGATATCAGGAATGATCGAGAAAGCAGTTTTGATCACTGTGTAGGTGCTGTGAAGCACGTGCAGGCCTGTTTAAGTACCTGCAAGGACGGAGAAAGCAGTTTTCAACACTATGGAGGTGTTGTGAAGCTCGTGGAAGCCCATTTTAGTGCCAGGAAAGAGTGAGAAAGCAGTTTTCATAGCTGTGGGGGTGCTGAGTGATTCGTGCAGGTATGTTTAAGTTGCTGGAAGGTCGGACAAAGCCATTTTAATCACTGTGGAGGTCCTGTTAAGCTCCTGCAGGCCAATTGATGTGTGGGAAGGTGCGAGAAAGCCATTTTAACCACTGTGGAGGTCATGTGAAGCTGGTGCAAGCCTGTTTAAATGCGAGGGGAGATGAGGAAAGCATATTTTCTCTAGTGTTGAGGTCCTGTGAAGCTCGTGCAGGCCTGCTTAGATATCAGGAATGATCGAGAAAGCAGTTTTGATCACTGTGTAGGTGCTGTGAAGCACGTGCAGGCCTGTTTAAGTACCTGCAAGGACGGAGAAAGCAGTTTTCAACACTGTGGAGGTGTTGTGAAGCTCGTGGAAGCCCATTTTAGTGCCAGGAAAGAGTGAGAAAGCAGTTTTCATAGCTGTGGGGTTGCTGAGTGATTCGTGCAGGTATGTTTAAGTTGCTGGAAGGTCGGACAAAGCCATTTTAATCACTGTGGAGGTCCTGTTAAGCTCCTGGAGGCCAATTGATGTGTGGGAAGGTGCGAGAAAGCCATTTTAACCACTGTGGAGGTCATGTGAAGCTGGTGCAAGCCTGTTTAAATGCCAGGGGAGATGAGGAAAGCTTACTTTTTTTTTTTTTTGTTTTGTTTTTCTATGAAAGTTTATGCAAAAAAAAGCAAGGGTTACAAGAGAGCATAGCTAATGAAAAGTACCCCAATTACAAATCACCAAACAAAATGACAAGGAAGCTAATATTAAAGTTAAACTTATGAAAGTGTGGAAAGAAAAGCATTTTTGAAACTAGCATTGGAAGTTGTATTGGTTACATAACTGGGCAAAGCATTCCAATCAGAAATAGTGTGAGGCACAAATGAGTAAAGGAAGGAGTTGGTGTGTGCAAATGGCTGGCGATACAGGTATGGCTTGGCATAACGCAATGTGGAGGACATGGGTATAAAAATATTTGGAGGAAAATAGTACGACTCGTGAACAATCTTTAAAAGTAATGACAATCTGAGATAAAGTCTCCTGGTAGATAATTCAGGCAGTTGAAATGTATCAAGTAGGTCCTCGTAGCTGCTATCATAGTCCTTGCTACATATCTTTAGAGCAAATTTTTGAACTCCCTCTAGTAGTTTAATGTCTTTCTGGAGGTATGGGTCCCAAACTTGGGAGGCATACTCAAGATGAGGTCGAACCATGCTTTCATATGAATGTAACAGGGTGTCAGGACTTGAATGTTCTGAGAAGCGACGATATATCATACCCAAGAGTTTCCTTGCCTTAAAGCAAGCGGTTTCAATGTGTGGAGACCATGACAAGTCGGAAGTAAGCAACAACCCTAGATACTTGAAACATTCTACTTGTTCGAGTGTATGTCCGTTGACCAACAATGGTGGGGCTTCCAGACGAGTTCTCTTTCTAGATATGAGCATAGTTTTACACTTTCTTACATTGAGATGGAGGTGATTAGCAGACACCCATTCTGAGATGGAGTGTATATCATCTTGTAGTTTTTGATAGTCCAGGGGTGATTCAATTTGTCTGTACAATAGCATATCATCAGCGTACAAGGTCATTTTACTGCCATCAGACAGAGGGGTTGAAGTGACTCCATCTATGTAAATTAGAAACAGTAATGGCCCTAGTACAGATCCCTGTGGGACTCCAGAAATGACGGGTAGGGAATTGGAGGTAGCACCATTCACAAGTACGTTCTGCTCTCTATCTGTCAAGTAGATGCAAATCCAATGTAGGATGTGGTTGTTAAGACCTGCATACTGTAGTTTCTGCATGGGTGCATGGTGAAGAATTGTATCAAATGCTTTCTGGATGTCAAAGAAAACAGCACACACCTCTTTTCCAGAGTCCAACATTTGAAACCAATCATAGGTTGTTGCTAGCAAGGCTGTTACGGTAGACTTTCCACTTTGGAATCCCCACTGTACATTGGCAAACTGTGGGTTTGTTCACACATGCTTGGCAATAATGTGGTGAACATGTTTCTCCAATAGTTTCCCCAAGATAGATAGTAAAGATATGGGCCTGTAGTTAGATGGATCATGGTTGTCATTGCCATGGCTTTTGGGATCGGAACAATGCTTGACTTTTTCCAGAGTGAAGGAAATGATCCGATCTTGATGGATAGGTTAAAAATTTTTGTCAGTGATGGGGAGATGTGCTCTGCAGTTTCTCTTAACATCCTCGCAGATATACCATCAGGGCCACTGGCTTTAGCTATATCAAGGGTCATCAAGAGTTCAGTTACTTCTGACTCTGTGCACAGGATCTCATCGGGGCAGTCATCAGCAAGAGGATAGTTGAGGCAGTCTGTGGCTTGCAGGGAAGGTAGTGCTCTGTTGAAGCACTTTGAGAAGTAGTCATTTAGCATGTTTGCTTTCTCCTGGTCCATAGTGGATACAACATTGTTGTAGGAGAGATTAGGGATGGAGGAGCTTTGCTTGCGAAGATCCTTCATTGCCTTCCAGAACTGCTTGTTATTGTGAGGATTGAGGTTTTGAAAAAAGAGCTTCTTACCATTTCGTAACATTGTTGTCACCCTGTTTCTCATTCTCTTATACTTTTCAACATGGTCATGTCTCCCAGAGCTCTTAGCTCTCTTGAATAGATAATTTTGTTTCCTGATTGCTGAAGAGATGTTTTTAGTAAGCCATGGGAGATTACGGCGCCTACCTAGGGTAGCTTTGGGGATGCATTGTTCCATATCCAGGCCTTTTGGAAGTCAGCGTGTGCATACCTCCAAATTTTGCGCTTCTCTGAACAAGCCTGCTTGGTATTAGTTTTCCACTTCATGTGTAAGAGTAGTCCAAAGTGGTCAGAATTAGCAAGTGGGGGTATGACTGAGCAACTACGGAGTAATGTTGGGGTGGAGAGAAAAGCAAGATCAATGAGGGAAGTTGACCCATTAGGGCTGACATGTGTGTATGATGGTACTACCTGTTCCAGGGAAAATGAATACAAATGTCAGATAATTTGTGAAAAAGGGGATAGTGAGGTTTAAGAAAGTCAATATTAAAATCACCGAGCAACAGAAAAGTAGAAAACTGTGAAGGACTGAGTGACTCCAAAAAGGATAAAAGATGACTGAAAATCTGAACATCAGAACTTGGAGGACGATAAAATAGAGCAATATAAAACTTATGACTACTGCAAGGTGAGTTTACAGAAATAGCTAAAAGTTCCAAGTTGGAAGGCCTCTCAAACAATACATCAAAAACAAGTGAAGTGTGTACATAAATTAAAATGCCTCCACCATGTCTGTTACGGTCTAATCTAGCCAGCTGGTAATTATTGATTGCAAGTTCATTGTCCTGAATCACATTAGAAAGCCAGGACTCAACAATGCAAATTATGTCAGGATGCTTTGCCTCAGCTATAGCACGGAGTTCATCAATCTTAGGGATAAGGCTTCTTGCATTGTAATATATTACAGACAACTCACCAGGTTGAGAGCTCACGCCCTGCACGTTATTGCTGTCAGTTACTGAGGTTGTTCTAAAAAAGTCGGAGCATCCCCAGCTGTGGAGAAGCAGGGCTCAAGTTTCCATGAAGTTTGCAGCTGTACTGAGCTCCATTCTGCTTCGAGAGTTTTTAGCTCGGTTTCAGCTGCAGTAATGATGTGCCAGCACCGAATCCTTGAACCAAGCTTTTTGAATTTTCTTTTCACAGATATTTCATCTGTGACGGATGTTAGCTAAGACAGTTGCCACTTTGGACTCTAGGCTACTGAGTGATGAATGTAGAGAAGAGACGAGTGCTCGCATTTCAGTTAACTCTTCTCTGAGACTCATACTCTCTGCTCTTAATGATTTGACCTCCTCCTGGAGGAGTGGGAGCTCTTGGAGAGCTTTTGCCGCTTCCTTTGAGCATTCTCGGCACATCCATGGTGTTTCGCAGGATTGGATGTCCTCGTATAGCACGTCGCTTACACCTACACAACTTGTATGGGCCCAACTTTTGTGGCGGCCTTCACAGAGCAGTGCTGGGTCTCCTTCTCCCTCAGCGGTGGCCTCACGGATAACAGCAGAGCAGACAAAACAAATTTCTTCGGTGGCTGACTGACACTCCTCAGAGGAACCAGCCCCTGGTGCCGTCTCAGATGTTGCACCGACATGCACAGGAGTGCCAGGCGGCTTTATGGGGTCGCTTTTCGTAGCCTTCGACTTCGACTTCGGCATCAGTGTAGCCATACTCAGTTGATTCTGGAACTCTCTAGTGTGGAGATGATGTGATGCACGTACAGGCCTCTTTAGGTGCCAGGAAGGATGGAGAAAGGAGTTTTCACCACTGTGGAGGTCTTGTGAAGCTCGTTCAAGGCTGTTTTTGGACCAGGAAAGATGGAGTAAGGAATTTTCACGACTTTGGAGGTGCTGTAAAGTTCGTGCAGGCCTGTTTAAATGTCAGGAAGGAACAAGAAAGCAGTTTTCATCACTGTGTTTGTGCTGGGTAATACGTGCAGCCCTGTTTAAGTGCTGGGACGGTTCGACAAAGCCATTTTAATCACTGTGGAGGTCCTGTGAAGCTCGTGCAAACCTGTTTAAATGCCAGGGAAGATCGAGAAAGGAATTTTCACGACTGTGGAGGTGCTGTAAAGCTCGTGCAGGCCTGTTTATAAATATCAGGAAAGATCGAGAAAGCAGTTTTCACCACTGTGTAGGTGCTGAGTAATACGTGTAGGCCTGTTTAAGTGCTGGGACGTTTCGACAGAGACATTTTATCCACTGTGGAAGTCCTGTGAAGCTCGTGCAAGCCTGGTTTGGTACCAGGAAAGATCGAGAAAGCAATTTTCATCACCGTGGAGGTGCTGTGAAGCACGTGCAGGCCTGTTTAATTGCCAAAAAAGACGGTGAAAGCAGTTTTCACTGCTGTGGAGGTCTGCTGAAGCTCGTGCAAGCTTATTTTAGTGCCAGGAAAGATCGAGAAAGCAGTTTTGATCACTGTGTAGGTGCTGTGAAGCACGAGCACGCCTGTTTATGTACCCACAGTGATTAAAATGACTTTGTCCGACCTTCCAGCAACTTAAACATACCTGCACAAATCACTGAGCACCCCAACTGCAATGAAAACTGCTTTTTCACTCTTTCCTGGCATTAAAATGGGCTTGCACGATCTTCACAACATCTCCATAGTGTTGAAAACTACTTTCTCCGTCCTTGCAGGGATCCTGTGAAGCTTCTGCAGGTCTGTTGATGTGTGGGAAGGTGCGAGAAAGCCATTTTAACCACTGCGGAGGTCATGTGAAGCTGGTGCAAGCCTGTTTAAATGCGAGGGGAGATGAGGAAAGCATATTTTCTCTAGTGTTGAGGTCCTGTAAAGCTCGTGCAGGCCTGTTTAGGTGTCAGGAAGGATGGAGAAAGGAGTTTTCACCACTGTGGAGGTGTTGTGAAGCTCGTGCAAGGCTGTTTTTGGGCCAGGAAAGATGGAGAAAGGAATTTTCACGCCTGTGGACGTGCTGTAAAATTCGTGCAGGCCTGTTTAAATATCAGGAAGGACCAAGAAAGCAGTTTTCATCACTGTGTTTGTGCTGGGTAATACGTGCAGCCCTGTTTAAGCTGTGTAGGTGCTGTGAAGCACGTGCAGGCCTGTTTAAGTACCTGCAAGGACGGATAAAGCAGTTTTCAACACTATGGAGGTGTTGTGAAGCTCGTGCAAACCCATTTTAGTGCCAGGAAAGAGTGAGAAAGCAGTTTTCATTGCTGTGGGGGTGCTGAGTGATTTGTGCAGGTATGTTTAAGTTGCTGGAAGGTCGGAGAAAGCCATTTTCAATCACTGTGGAGGCCTGTTAAGCTCCTGCAGGCCAATTGATGTGTGGGAAGGTGCGAGAAAGCCATTTTAACCACTGTGGAGGTCATGTGAAGCTGGAGCAAGCCAGTTTAAATGCCAGGGGAGATGAGGAAAGCATATTTTCTCTAGTGTGGTGGTGATGTGATGCACGTCCCGGCCTGTTTAAGTGCCAGGAAAGACGGAGAAAGCAGTTTTCACCACTGTGTAGGTCTTGTGAAGCTCCTGCAAGCCTGTTTAAATGCGAGGGGAGATGAGGAAGGCATATTTTCTCTAGTGTGGGGATGATGTGATGCACGTACCGGCCTGTTTAGGTGCCAGGAAGGATGGAGAAAGGAGTTTTCACCACTGTGGAGGTCTTGTGAAGCTCGTGCAAGGCTGTTTTTTGTCCGGGAAGGATGGAGAAAGGATTTTTCACGACTGTGGAGGTGCTGTAAAGTTCGTGCAGGCCTGTTTAAATGTCAGGAAGGATCAAGAAAGCACTTTTCATCACTGTGTTTGTGCTGGGTAATACGTGCAGCCCTGTTTAACTGCCGGGACGGTTCGACAAAGCCATTTTAATCACTGTGGAGGTCTTGTGAAGCTTGTGCAAGCCTGTTTAAATATCAGGAAAGATCGGGAAAGCAGTTTTCATCACTGTGTAGGTGCTGAGTAATACGTGTAGGCCTGTTTAAGTGCTGGGACGGTTCGACAGAGACATTTTATCCACTGTGGAAGTCCAGTGAAGCTCGTGCAAGCCTGGTTTGGTACCAGGAAAGTTCGAGAAAGCAATTTTCATCACCATGGAGGTGCTGTGAAGCACGTGCAGGCCTGTTAAAGTGCCAAAAAAGATTGTGAAAGCAGTTTTCACTGCTGTGGAGGTCTGCTGAAGCTCGTGCAAGCTTATTTTAGTGCCAGGAAAGATCGAGAAAGCAGTTTTAATCACTGTGTAGGTGCTGTGAAGCATGTGCAGGACCGTTTAAGTACCCACAGTGATTAAAATGGCTTTGTCCGACCTTCCAGCAACTTAAACATATCTGCACGAATCACTCAGCACCTTTCTCAATCTTTCGTGGTACCAAGCCAGGCTTGCACGAGCCTCACAACACCTCTACAGTGGTGAGAACTGTTATCTCCGCCTTTGCTGGCACTTTAACAGGCCTGCACGTGCTTCACAGGAACTCAACATTAGAGAAAATATGCTTTCCTCATCTCCCCTGGCATTTAAACAGGCTTGCACCAGCTTCACATGACCTCCACAGTGGTTAAAATGGCTTTCTCGCACCTTCCCACACATCAACAGGCCTGCAGGAGCTTCAAAGGACCCCTGCAAGGACGAAGAAAACAGTTTTCAACACATAGAGGTGTTGTGAAGCTCGTGCAAGCCGATTTTAGTGCCTGGGAGGAGTGAGAAAGCAGTTTTCATCGCCGTGGATGTGCTGTGAAGCAGGTGCAGGCCTGTTTAAGTGCCAAAACAGACGGTGAAAGCTATTTTCACTACTGTGGAGGTCTGCTGAAGCTCGTGCAAGCTTATTTTAGTGCCAGGAAATATCGAGAAAGCAATTTTCATCACCATGGAGGTGCTGTGAAGCACGTGCAGGCCTGTTAAAGTGCCAAAAAAGATTGTGAAAACAGTTTTCACTCCTGTGTCTACAGTGGTGAGAACTGTTATCTCCGCCTTTGCTGGCACTTTAACAGGCCTGTACGTGCTTCACAGGAACTCAACATTAGAGAAAATATGCTTTCCTCATCTCCCCTGGCATTTAAACAGGCTTGCACCAGCTTCACATGACCTCCACAGTGGTTAAAATGGCTTTCTCGCACCTTCCCACACATCAACAGGCCTGCAGGAGCTTCAAAGGACCCCTGCAAGGACGGAGAAAACAGTTTTCAACACATAGAGGTGTTGTGAAGCTCGTGCAAGCCGATTTTAGTGCCTGGGAGGAGTGAGAAAGCAGTTTTCATCGCCGTGGATGTGCTGTGAAGCAGGTGCAGGCCTGTTTAAGTGCCAAAACAGACGGTGAAAGCTATTTTCACTACTGTGGAGGTCTGCTGAAGCTCGTGCAAGCTTATTTTAGTGCCAGGAAATATCGAGAAAGCAGTTTTGATCACTGTGTAGGTACGTGCAGGCCTGTTTATGCACCTCCAAGGACGGAAAAAGCAGTTTTCACTACTATGGAGGAGCTGTGAAGCTCGTGCAAGCCCATTTCATTGCCAGGAAAGAGCGAGAAAGAAGTTTCCATCACTGTGGGGATGCTGAGTAACTCGTGCAGGTATGTTTAAGTGCCAGGAAAGACGGAGAAAGCAGATTTCACCACTGTGTAGGTCTTGTGAAGCTCATGCAAACCTGTTTAAATGCGATGGGAGATGAGGAAAGCATATTTTCTCTAGTGTGGAGGTGATGCGATGCACGTACAGGCCTGTTTAGGTGCCAGGAAGGATGGAGAAAGGAGTTTTCACCACTGTGGACGTCTTGTGAACCTCGTGCAAGGCTGTTTTTGGGCCAGGAAAGATGGAGTCAGGAATTTTCACGACTGTGGAGCTGCTGGAAAGTTCGTGCAGGCCTGTTTAAATATCAGGAAGGATCGAGAAAGCAGTTTTCATCACTGTGTTTGTGCTGGGTAATACGTGCAGCCCTGTTTAAGTGCCGGGACGGTTCGACAAAGCCATTTTAACCACTGTGGAAGTCCTGTGAAGCTCGTGCAAGCCTGTTTAAATGCGAGGGGAGATGAGGAAAGCATATTTTCTCTAGTGTGGAGGTGATGCGATGCACGTACAGGCCTGTTTAGGTGCCAGGAAGGATGGAGAAAGGAGTTTTCACCACTGTGGAGGTCTTCTGGAGCTCGTGCAGGGCTGTTTTTGGGCCAGGAAGGATGGAGAAATGAATTTTCACGACTGTGGAGGTGCTGTAAAGTTTGTGCAGGCCTGTTTTAATATAAGGAAAGATCGAGAAAGCAGTTTTCATCACTGTGTAGGTGCTGAGTAATACGTGTAGGCCTGTTTAAGTGCTGGGACGGTTCGACAGAGACATTCTATCCACTGTGGAACTCCTGTGAAGCTCGTGAAAGGCTGGTTTGGTACCAGGAAAGATTGAGAAAGCAATTTTCATCTCCATGGAGGTGCTGTGAACCATGTGCAGGCTTGTTTAAGTGCCACAAAAGACGGTGAAAGCAGTTTTCACTGCTGTGGAGGTCTTCTGAAGCTCATGCAAGCTTATTTTAGTGCCAGGAAAGGTCGAGAAAGCAGTTTTGATCACTGTTTAGGTGCTGTGAAGCACGTGCAGGCCTGTTTAAGTACCTGCAAGGATGGAGAAAGCAGTTTTCAAAACTATGGAGGTGTTGTGAAGCTCGTACAAGCCCATTTTAGTGCCAGGAAAGAGTGAGAAAGCAGTTTTCATTGGTGTGGGGATGCTGAGTGATTCGTGCAGGTATGTTAAGTTGCTAGAAGGTCAGACAAAGCCATTTTAATCACTGTGGAGGTCCTGTTAAACTCCTGCAGGCCAATTGATGTGTGGGAAGGTGCGAGAAAGCCATTTTAACCACTGTGGAGGTCATGTGAAGCTGGTGCAAGCCTGTTTAAATGCCAGGGGAGATGAGGAAAGCATATTTTCTCTAGTGTGGAGGTGATGTGATGCACGTACAGGCCTGTTTAAGTGCCAGGAAAGACGGAGAAAGCAGTTCTCACCACTGTGTAGGCCTTCTGAAGCTTGTGCAAGGCTGTTTTTGGGCCAGGAAAGATGGAGAAATGAATTTTCACGACTGTGGAGGTGCTGTAAAGTTTGTGCAGGCCTGTTTTAATATCAGGAAAGATCGGGAAAGCAGTTTTCATCACTGTGTAGGTGCTGAGTAATACGTGTAGGCCTGTTTAAGTGCTGGGACGGTTCGACAGATACATTTTATCCACTGTGGAACTCCTGTGAAGCTCGTGAAAGGCTGGTTTGGTACCAGGAAAGATTGAGAAAGCAATTTTCATCTACATGGAAGTGCTGTGAACCATGTGCAGGCTTGTTTAAGTGCCAAGAAAGACGGTGAAAGCAGTTTTCACTGCTGTGGAGGTCTTCTGAAGCTCATGCAAGCTTATTTTAGTGCCAGGAAAGATCGAGAAAGCTGTTTTGATCACTGTGTAGGTGCTGAGAAGCACGTGCAGTCTTGTTTAAGTACCTCCAAGGACGGATAAAGCAGTTTTGAAAACTATGGAGGTGTTGTGAAGCTCGTGCAAGCCCATTTTAGTGCCAGGAAAGAGTGAGAAAGCAGTTTTCATTGCTGTGGGGGTGCTGAGTAATTCGTGCAAGTATGTTTAAGTTTCTGGAAGGTCGGACAAAGCCATTTTAATCACTGTGGAGGTCCTGTCAAGCTCCTGCAGGCCAATTGATGTATGGGAAGGTGAGAGAAAGCGATTTTAACCACTGTGGAGGGCATGTGAAGATGGTGCAAACCTGTTTAAATACCAGGGGAGATGAGGAAAGGATATTTTCTCTAGTATGGAGGTCCTGTGAAGCTCATGCAGGCCTGTTTAGGTGCCAGGAAGGATGGAGAAAGGAGTTTTCACCACTGTGTAGGTCTTGTGAAGCTCGTGCAAGCCTGTTTAAGTGCGAGGGGAGATGAGGAAAGCATATTTTGTCTAGTGTGGAGATGATGTGATGCACGTACAGGGCTGTTTAGGTGCCAGGAAGGATGAAGGAAGGAGTTTTCACCACTGTGGAGGTCTTGTGAAGCTCGTGCAAGCCTGTTTTTGGGCCAGGAAAGATGGAGAAAGGAATTTTCACGACTGTGGGGGTGCTGTAAAGTTCGTGCAGGCCTGTTTAAATATCAGGAAGGATCAAGAAAGCAGTTTTCATCACTGTGCTTGTGCTGGGAAATACGTGCAGCCCTGTTTAACTGCCGGGACGGTTCGACAAAGCCATTTTAATCACTGTGGAGGTCTTGTGAAGCTTGTGCAAGCCTGTTTAAATGCCAGGAAAGATCGAGAACTCAGTTTTCATCACTGTGTAGGTGCTGAGTAATAAGTGTAGGCCTGTTTAAGTGCTGGGACGGTTCCACAGAGACATTTTATCCTCTGTGGAAGTGCTGTGAAGCTCGTGCAGGCCAGGTTTGGTACAAGGAAAGATCGAGAAATCAGTTTTCATCACCGTGGAGGTGCTGTGAAGCACGTGCAGGCTTGTATAAGTGCCAAAAAAGACGGTGAAAGCTATTTTCACTACTGTGGAGGTCTGCTGAAGCTTGTGCAAGCTTATTTTAGTGCCCGGAAAGATCGATAAAGCAGTTTTGATCACTGTGTAGGTACGTGCAGGCCTGTTTGTATACCTGCAAGGACGGAGAAAGCAGTTTTCACCACTATGGAGGAGCTGTGAAGCTCGTGCAATACCATTTAATTGCCAGGAAAGAGCGAGAAGGGAATTTTCACGACTGTGGAGGTGCTGTAAAGCTCGTGCAGGCCTGTTTAAATATCAGGAACGATCGAGAAAGCAGTTTTCATCACTGTGTAGGTGCTGAGTAATATGTGTAGGCCTGTTTAAGTGCTGGGACGGTTCGACAGAGACATTCTATCCACTGTGGAACTCCTGTGATGCTCGTGAAAGGCTGGTTTGGTACCAGGAAAGATTGAGAAAGCAATTTTCATCTCCATGGAGGTGCTGTGAACCATGTGCAGGCTTGTTTAAGTGCCACAAAAGACGGTGAAAGCAGTTTTCACTGCTGTGGAGGTCTTCTGAAGCTCATGCAAGCTTATTTTAGTTGCCAGGAAAGAGCGAGAAAGCACTTTTCATCACTGTGGGGTTGCTGAGTAACTCGTGCAGGTATGTTTAAGTGGCTGGACGGTTGGACAAAGCCATTTTAACCACTGTGGAGGGCATGTGAAGGTGGTGCAAACCTGTTTAAATGCCAGGGGAGATGAGGAAAGGATATTTTCTCTAGTGTGGAGGTCCTGTGAAGCTCGTGTAGGCCTGTTTAAGTGCCAGGAAAGACGGAGAAAGCAGTTTTCACCACTGTGTAGGTCTTGTGAAGCTCCTGCAAGCCTGTTTAAATGCGAGGGGAGATGAGGAAAGCATATTTTCTCTAGTGTGGAGATGATGTGGTGCACGTACAGGCCTGTTTAGGTGCCAGGAAGGATGGAGAAAGGAGTTTTCACCACTGTGTAGGTCTTGTGAAGCTCGTGCAAGCCTGTTTAAGTGCGAGGGGAGATGAGGAAAGCATATTTTCTCTAGTGTGGAGATGATGTGATGCACGTACAGGGCTGTTTAGGTGCCAGGAAGGATGAAGGAAGGAGTTTTCACCACTGTGGAGGTCTTGTGAAGCTCGTGCAAGGCTGTTTTTGGGCCAGGAAAGATGGAGAAAGGAATTTTCACGACTGTGGGGGTGCTGTAAAGTTCGTGCAGGCCTGTTTAAATATCAGGAAGGATCAAGAAAGCAGTTTTCATCACTGTGCTTGTGCTGGGAAATACGTGCAGCCCTGTTTAACTGCCGGGACGGTTCGACAAAGCCATTTTAATCACTGTGGAGGTCTTGTGAAGCTTGTGCAAGCCTGTTTAAATGCCAGGAAAGATCGAGAACTCAGTTTTCATCACTGTGTAGGTGCTGAGTAATAAGTGTAGGCCTGTTTAAGTGCTGGGACGGTTCCACAGAGACATTTTATCCTCTGTGGAAGTGCTGTGAAGCTCGTGCAGGCCAGGTTTGGTACAAGGAAAGATCGAGAAATCAGTTTTCATCACCGTGGAGGTGCTGTGAAGCACGTGCAGGCTTGTATAAGTGCCAAAAAAGACGGTGAAAGCTATTTTCACTACTGTGGAGGTCTGCTGAAGCTTGTGCAAGCTTATTTTAGTGCCCGGAAAGATCGATAAAGCAGTTTTGATCACTGTGTAGGTACGTGCAGGCCTGTTTGTATACCTGCAAGGACGGAGAAAGCAGTTTTCACCACTATGGAGGAGCTGTGAAGCTCGTGCAATACCATTTAATTGCCAGGAAAGAGCGAGAAGGGAATTTTCACGACTGTGGAGGTGCTGTAAAGCTCGTGCAGGCCTGTTTAAATATCAGGAACGATCGAGAAAGCAGTTTTCATCACTGTGTAGGTGCTGAGTAATATGTGTAGGCCTGTTTAAGTGCTGGGACGGTTCGACAGAGACATTCTATCCACTGTGGAACTCCTGTGATGCTCGTGAAAGGCTGGTTTGGTACCAGGAAAGATTGAGAAAGCAATTTTCATCTCCATGGAGGTGCTGTGAACCATGTGCAGGCTTGTTTAAGTGCCACAAAAGACAGTGAAAGCAGTTTTCACTGCTGTGGAGGTCTTCTGAAGCTCATGCAAGCTTATTTTAGTGCCAGGAAAGAGCGAGAAAGCACTTTTCATCACTGTGGGGTTGCTGAGTAACTCGTGCAGGTATGTTTAAGTGGCTGGACGATTGGACAAAGCCATTTTAACCACTGTGGAGGGCATGTGAAGGTGGTGCAAACCTGTTTAAATGCCAGGGGAGATGAGGAAAGGATATTTTCTCTAGTGTGGAGGTCCTGTGAAACTCGTGCAGGCCTGTTTAAGTGCCAGGAAAGACGGAGAAAGCAGTTTTCACCACTTTGTAGGTCTTGTGATGCTCGTCCAAGCATGTTTAAATGCGAGGGGAGATGGGGAAAGCATATTTTCTCTAGTGTGGAGGTGATGTGATGCACGTACAGGCCTGTTTAGGTGCCAGGAAGGATAGAGAAAGGAGTTTTCACCACTGTGGAGGTCTTGTGAAGCTCGTGCAAGGCTGTTTTTGGGCCAGGAAAGATGGAGAAAGGAATTTTCACGCCTGTGGACGTGCTGTAAAATTCGTGCAGGCCTGTTTAAATATCAGGAAGGACCAAGAAAGCAGTTTTCATCACTGTGTTTGTGCTGGGTAATACGTGCAGCCCTGTTTAAGCTGTGTAGGTGCTGTGAAGCACGTGCAGGCCTGTTTAAGTACCTGCAAGGACGGATAAAGCAGTTTTCAACACTATGGAGGTGTTGTGAAGCTCGTGCAAACCCAATTTAGTGCCAGGAAAGAGTGAGAAAGCAGTTTTCATTGCTGTGGGGGTGCTGACTGATTTGTGCAGGTATGTTTAAGTTGCTGGAAGGTCGGAGAAAGCCATTTTCAATCACTGTGGAGGCCTGTTAAGGTCCTGCAGGCCAATTGATGTGTGGGAAGGTGCGAGAAAGCCATTTTAACCACTGTGGAGGTCATGTGAAGCTGGAGCAAGCCTGTTTAAATGCCAGGGGAGATGAGGAAAGCATATTTTCTCTAGTGTGGTGGTGATGTGATGCACGTCCCGGCCTGTTTAAGTGCTAGGAAAGACGGAGAAAGCAGTTTTCACCACTGTGTAGGTCTTGTGAAGCTCGTGCAAGCCTGTTTAAATGCGAGGGGAGATGAGGAAGGCATATTTTCTCTAGTGTGGGGATGATGTGATGCACGTACCGGCCTGTTTAGGTGCCAGGAAGGATGGAGAAAGGAGTTTTCACCACTGTGGAGGTCTTGTGAAACTCGTGCAAGGCTGTTTTTTGTCCGGGAAGGATGGAGAAAGATTTTTCACGACTGTGGAGGTGCTGTAAAGTTCGTGCACGCCTGTTTAAATGTTAGGAAGGATCAAGAAAGCACTTTTCATCACTGTGTTTGTGCTGGGTAATACGTGCAGCCCTGTTTAACTGCCGGGACGGTTCGACAAAGCCATTTTAATCACTGTGGAGGTCTTGTGAAGCTTGTGCAAGCCTGTTTAAATATCAGGAAAGATCGGGAAAGCAGTTTTCATCACTGTGTAGGTGCTGAGTAATACGTGTAGGCCTGTTTAAGTGCTGGGACGGTTCGACAGAGACATTTTATCCACTGTGGAAGTCCAGTGAAGCTCGTGCAAGCCTGGTTTGGTACCAGGAAAGTTCGAGAAAGCAATTTTCATCACCATGGAGGTGCTGTGAAGCACGTGCAGGCCTGTTAAAGTGCCAAAAAAGATTGTGAAAGCAGTTTTCACTGCTGTGGAGGTCTGCTGAAGCTCGTGCAAGCTTATTTTAGTGCCAGGAAAGATCGAGAAAGCAGTTTTAATCACTGTGTAGGTGCTGTGAAGCATGTGCAGGACCGTTTAAGTACCCACAGTGATTAAAATGGCTTTGTCCGACCTTCCAGCAACTTAAACATATCTGCACGAATCACTCAGCACCTTTCTCAATCTTTCGTGGTACCAAGCCAGGCTTGCACGAGCCTCACAACACCTCTACAGTGGTGAGAACTGTTATCTCCGCCTTTGCTGGCACTTTAACAGGCCTGCACGTGCTTCACAGGAACTCAACATTAGAGAAAATATGCTTTCCTCATCTCCCCTGGCATTTAAACAGGCTTGCACCAGCTTCACATGACCTCCACAGTGGTTAAAATGGCTTTCTCGCACCTTCCCACACATCAACAGGCCTGCAGGAGCTTCAAAGGACCCCTGCAAGGACGAAGAAAACAGTTTTCAACACATAGAGGTGTTGTGAAGCTCGTGCAAGCCGATTTTAGTGCCTGGGAGGAGTGAGAAAGCAGTTTTCATCGCCGTGGATGTGCTGTGAAGCAGGTGCAGGCCTGTTTAAGTGCCAAAACAGACGGTGAAAGCTATTTTCACTACTGTGGAGGTCTGCTGAAGCTCGTGCAAGCTTATTTTAGTGCCAGGAAATATCGAGAAAGCAATTTTCATCACCATGGAGGTGCTGTGAAGCACGTGCAGGCCTGTTAAAGTGCCAAAAAAGATTGTGAAAACAGTTTTCACTCCTGTGTCTACAGTGGTGAGAACTGTTATCTCCGCCTTTGCTGGCACTTTAACAGGCCTGCACGTGCTTCACAGGAACTCAACATTAGAGAAAATATACTTTCCTCATCTCCCCTGGCATTTAAACAGGCTTGCACCAGCTTCACATGACCTCCACAGTGGTTAAAATGGCTTTCTCGCACCTTCCCACACATCAACAGGCCTGCAGGAGCTTCAAAGGACCCCTGCAAGGACGGAGAAAACAGTTTTCAACACATAGAGGTGTTGTGAAGCTCGTGCAAGCCGATTTTAGTGCCTGGGAGGAGTGAGAAAGCAGTTTTCATCGCCGTGGATGTGCTGTGAAGCAGGTGCAGGCCTGTTTAAGTGCCAAAACAGACGGTGAAAGCTATTTTCACTACTGTGGAGGTCTGCTGAAGCTCGTGCAAGCTTATTTTAGTGCCAGGAAATATCGAGAAAGCAGTTTTGATCACTGTGTAGGTACGTGCAGGCCTGTTTATGCACCTCCAAGGACGGAAAAAGCAGTTTTCACTACTATGGAGGAGCTGTGAAGCTCGTGCAAGCCCATTTCATTGCCAGGAAAGAGCGAGAAAGAAGTTTCCATCACTGTGGGGGTGCTGAGTAACTCGTGCAGGTATGTTTAAGTGCCAGGAAAGACGGAGAAAGCAGATTTCACCACTGTGTAGGTCTTGTGAAGCTCATGCAAACCTGTTTAAATGCGATGGGAGATGAGGAAAGCATATTTTCTCTAGTGTGGAGGTGATGCGATGCACGTACAGGCCTGTTTAGGTGCCAGGAAGGATGGAGAAAGGAGTTTTCACCACTGTGGACGTCTTGTGAACCTCGTGCAAGGCTGTTTTTGGGCCAGGAAAGATGGAGTCAGGAATTTTCACGACTGTGGAGCTGCTGGAAAGTTCGTGCAGGCCTGTTTAAATATCAGGAAGGATCGAGAAAGCAGTTTTCATCACTGTGTTTGTGCTGGGTAATACGTGCAGCCCTGTTTAAGTGCCGGGACGGTTCGACAAAGCCATTTTAACCACTGTGGAAGTCCTGTGAAGCTCGTGCAAGCCTGTTTAAATGCGAGGGGAGATGAGGAAAGCATATTTTCTCTAGTGTGGAGGTGATGCGATGCACGTACAGGCCTGTTTAGGTGCCAGGAAGGATGGAGAAAGGAGTTTTCACCACTGTGGAGGTCTTCTGGAGCTCGTGCAGGGCTGTTTTTGGGCCAGGAAGGATGGAGAAATGAATTTTCACGACTGTGGAGGTGCTGTAAAGTTTGTGCAGGCCTGTTTTAATATAAGGAAAGATCGAGAAAGCAGTTTTCATCACTGTGTAGGTGCTGAGTAATACGTGTAGGCCTGTTTAAGTGCTGGGACGGTTCGACAGAGACATTCTATCCACTGTGGAACTCCTGTGAAGCTCGTGAAAGGCTGGTTTGGTACCAGGAAAGATTGAGAAAGCAATTTTCATCTCCATGGAGGTGCTGTGAACCATGTGCAGGCTTGTTTAAGTGCCACAAAAGACGGTGAAAGCAGTTTTCACTGCTGTGGAGGTCTTCTGAAGCTCATGCAAGCTTATTTTAGTGCCAGGAAAGGTCGAGAAAGCAGTTTTGATCACTGTTTAGGTGCTGTGAAGCACGTGCAGGCCTGTTTAAGTACCTGCAAGGATGGAGAAAGCAGTTTTCAAAACTATGGAGGTGTTGTGAAGCTCGTACAAGCCCATTTTAGTGCCAGGAAAGAGTGAGAAAGCAGTTTTCATTGGTGTGGGGATGCTGAGTGATTCGTGCAGGTATGTTAAGTTGCTAGAAGGTCAGACAAAGCCATTTTAATCACTGTGGAGGTCCTGTTAAACTCCTGCAGGCCAATTGATGTGTGGGAAGGTGCGAGAAAGCCATTTTAACCACTGTGGAGGTCATGTGAAGCTGGTGCAAGCCTGTTTAAATGCCAGGGGAGATGAGGAAAGCATATTTTCTCTAGTGTGGAGGTGATGTGATGCACGTACAGGCCTGTTTAAGTGCCAGGAAAGACGGAGAAAGCAGTTCTCACCACTGTGTAGGCCTTCTGAAGCTTGTGCAAGGCTGTTTTTGGGCCAGGAAAGATGGAGAAATGAATTTTCACGACTGTGGAGGTGCTGTAAAGTTTGTGCAGGCCTGTTTTAATATCAGGAAAGATCGGGAAAGCAGTTTTCATCACTGTGTAGGTGCTGAGTAATACGTGTAGGCCTGTTTAAGTGCTGGGACGGTTCGACAGAGACATTTTATCCACTGTGGAACTCCTGTGAAGCTCGTGAAAGGCTGGTTTGGTACCAGGAAAGATTGAGAAAGCAATTTTCATCTACATGGAAGTGCTGTGAACCATGTGCAGGCTTGTTTAAGTGCCAAGAAAGACGGTGAAAGCAGTTTTCACTGCTGTGGAGGTCTTCTGAAGCTCATGCAAGCTTATTTTAGAGCCAGGAAAGATCGAGAAAGCTGTTTTGATCACTGTGTAGGTGCTGAGAAGCACGTGCAGTCTTGTTTAAGTACCTCCAAGGACGGATAAAGCAGTTTTGAAAACTATGGAGGTGTTGTGAAGCTCGTGCAAGCCCATTTTAGTGCCAGGAAAGAGTGAGAAAGCAGTTTTCATTGCTGTGGGGGTGCTGAGTGATTCGTGCAGGTATGTTTAAGTTGCTGGAAGGTCGGACAAAGCCATTTTAATCACTGTGGAGGTCCTGTTAAGCTCCTGCAGGCCAATTGATGTATGGGAAGGTGCGAGAAAGCGATTTTAACCACTGTGGAGGGCATGTGAAGATGGTGCAAACCTGTTTAAATACCAGGGGAGATGAGGAAAGGATATTTTCTCTAGTATGGAGGTCCTGTGAAGCTCATGCAGGCCTGTTTAAGTGCCAGGAAAGACGGAGAAAGCAGTTTTCACCACTGTGTAGGTCTTGTGAAGCTCCTGCAAGCCTGTTTAAATGCGAGGGGAGATGAGGAAAGCATATTTTCTCTAGTGTGGAGATGATGTGGTGCACGTACAGGCCTCTTTAGGTGCCAGGAAGGATGGAGAAAGGAGTTTTCACCACTGTGTAGGTCTTGTGAAGCTCGTGCAAGCCTGTTTAAGTGCGAGGGGAGATGAGGAAAGCATATTTTCTCTAGTGTGGAGATGATGTGATGCACGTACAGGGCTGTTTAGGTGCCAGGAAGGATGAAGGAAGGAGTTTTCACCACTGTGGAGGTCTTGTGAAGCTCGTGCAAGGCTGTTTTTGGGCCAGGAAAGATAGAGAAAGGAATTTTCACGACTGTGGGGGTGCTGTAAAGTTCGTGCAGGCCCGTTTAAATATCAGGAAGGATCAAGAAAGCAGTTTTCATCACTGTGCTTGTGCTGGGAAATACGTGCAGCCCTGTTTAACTGCCGGGACGGTTCGACAAAGCCATTTTAATCACTGTGGAGGTCTTGTGAAGCTTGTGCAAGCCTGTTTAAATGCCAGGAAAGATCGAGAACTCAGTTTTCATCACTGTGTAGGTGCTGAGTAATAAGTGTAGGCCTGTTTAAGTGCTGGGACGGTTCCACAGAGACATTTTATCCTCTGTGGAAGTGCTGTGAAGCTCGTGCAGGCCAGATTTGGTACAAGGAAAGATCGAGAAATCAGTTTTCATCACCTTGGATGTGCTGTGAAGCACATGCAGGCTTGTATAAGTGCTAAAAAAGACGGTGAAAGCTATTTTCACTACTGTGGAGGTCTGCTGAAGCTTGTGCAAGCTTATTTTAGTGCCCGGAAAGATCGAGAAAGCAGTTTTGATCACTGTGTAGGTACGTGCAGGCCTGTTTGTATACCTGCAAGGACGGAGAAAGCAGTTTTCACCACTATGGAGGAGCTGTGAAGCTCGTGCAATACCATTTAATTGCCAGGAAAGAGCGAGAAGGGAATTTTCACGACTGTGGAGGTGCTGTAAAGCTCGTGCAGGCCTGTTTAAATATCAGGAACGATCGAGAAAGCAGTTTTCATCACTGTGTAGGTGCTGAGTAATATGTGTAGGCCTGTTTAAGTGCTGGGACGGTTCGACAGAGACATTCTATCCACTGTGGAACTCCTGTGATGCTCGTGAAAGGCTGGTTTGGTACCAGGAAAGATTGAGAAAGCAATTTTCATCTCCATGGAGGTGCTGTGAACCATGTGCAGGCTTGTTTAAGTGCCACAAAAGACGGTGAAAGCAGTTTTCACTGCTGTGGAGGTCTTCTGAAGCTCATGCAAGCTTATTTTAGTTGCCAGGAAAGAGCGAGAAAGCACTTTTCATCACTGTGGGGTTGCTGAGTAACTCGTGCAGGTATGTTTAAGTGGCTGGACGGTTGGACAAAGCCATTTTAACCACTGTGGAGGGCATGTGAAGGTGGTGCAAACCTGTTTAAATGCCAGGGGAGATGAGGAAAGGATATTTTCTCTAGTGTGGAGGTCCTGTGAAGCTCGTGTAGGCCTGTTTAAGTGCCAGAAAGACGAGAAAGCAGTTTTCACCACTGTGTAGGTCTTGTGATGCTCGTGCAAGCCTGTTTAAATGCGAGGGGAGATGGGGAAAGTATATTTTCTCTAGTGTGGAGGTGATGTGATGCACGTACAGGCCTGTTTAGGTGCCAGGAAGGATGGAGAAAGGAGTTTTCACCACTGTGGAGGTCTTGTGAAGCTCGTGCAAGGCTGTTTTGGGGCCAGGAAAGATGGAGAAAGGAATTTTCACGACTGTGGAGGTGCTGTAAAGTTTGTGCAGGCCTGCTTAAATTTCAGGAAAGATCGAGAAAGCAGTTTCTATCACTGTGTAGGTGCTGACTAATACGTGTAGGCCTGTTTAAGTGCTGGGACGGTTCGACAGAGACATTTTATCCATTGTGGAACTCCTGTGAAGCTCGTGAAAGACTGGTTTGGTACCAGGAAAGATTGAGAAAGCAATTTTCATCTCCGTGGAGGTGCTGTGAACCATGTGCAGGCTTGTTTAAGTGCCAAGAAAGACGGTGAAAGCAGTTTTCACTGCTGTGGAGGTCTTCTGAAGCTCATGCAAGCTTGTTTTAGTTCCAGGAAAGATCGTGAAAGCAGTTTTGATCACTGTGTAGGTGCTGTGAAGCACGTGCAGGCCTGTTTAAGTACCTGCAAGGACGGATAAAGCAGTTTTCAAAACTATTGGGGTGTTGTGAAGCTCGTGCAAGCCCATTTTAGTGCCAGGAAAGAGTGAGAGAGCAGTTTTCATTGCTGTGTGGGTGCTGAGTAATTCGTGCAGGTATGTTTCAGTTGCTGGAAGGTCGGACAAAGCCATTTTAATCACAGTGGAGTTCCTGTTAAGCTCCTGCAGGCCAATTGATGTGTTGGAAAGTGCAAGAAAGCCATTTTAACCACTGTGGAGGTCATGTGAAGCTGGTGCAAGCCTGTTTAAATGCCAGGGGAGATGAGGAAAGCATATTTTCTCTAGTGTGGAGGTGATGTGATGCACGTACAGGCTTGTTTAAGTGCCAGGAAAGATGGAGAAAGCAGTTTTCACCACTGTGTAGGTCTTGTGAAGCTCGTGCAAGCCTGTTTAAATGCGAGGGGAGATGAGGAAAGCATACTTTCTCTAGTGTGTAGATGATGTGATGCACGTACAGGCCTGTTTAGGTGCTAGGAAGGATGGAGAAAGCAGTTTTCACCACTGTGGAGGTCTTGTGAAGCTCGTGCAAGCCTGTTTAAATGCGAGGGGAGATGAGGAAAGCATATTTTCTCTAGTGTGGAGATGATGTGATGCACGTACAGGCCTGTTTAGGTGCCAGGAAGGATGGAGAAAGGAGTTTTCACCACTGTGGAGTTGCTGTAAAGTTCGTGCAGGCCTGTTTAAATATCAGGAAGGATCAAGAAAGCACTTTTCATCACTGTGTTTGTGCTGGGTAGTACGTGTAGCCCTGTTTAAGTGCCGGGACGGTTCGACAAAGCCATTTTAATCACTGTGGAGGTCCTGTGAAGCTCGTGCAAACCTGTTTAAATGCCAGGGAAGATCGAGAAAGGAATTTTCACGACTGTGGAGGTGCTGTAAAGCTCGTGCAGGCCTGTTTAAATATCAGGAAAGATCGAGAAAGCTGTTTTCATCACTGTGTAGGTGCTGAGTAATACATGTAGGCCTGTTCAAGTGCTGTGACGGTTCGACAGAGACATTTTATCCAATGTGGAAGTCCTGTGAAGATCGTGAAAGCCTGGTTTGGTACCAGGAAAGATGGAGAAAGCAATTTGCATCGCCATGGAGGTGCTGTGAAGCACGTGCAGACTTGTTTAAGTGCCAAAAAAGACGGTGAAAGCAGTTTTGACTGCTGTGGAAGTCTGCTGAAGCTTGTGCAAGCTTACTGTAGTGCCAGGAAAGATCGAGAAAGCAGTTTTGATCACTGTGTAGGTGCTGTGAAGCACGTGCAGGCCTGTTTAAGTACCTGCAAGGACGCAGAAAGCAGTTTTCAACACTATGGAGGTGTTGTGAAGCTCGTGCAAGCCCATTTTAGTGCCAGGAAAGAGTGAGAAAGCAGTTTTCATTGCTGTGGGGGTGCTGAGTGATTCGTGCAGGTATCTTTAAGTTGCTGGATGGTCGGACAAAGCCATTTTAATCACTGTGGAGGTCCTGTGAAGCTCCTGCAGGGCTAGTGATGTGTGGGAAGGTGCGAGAAAGCCATTTTAACCTCCGTGGAGGTCATGTGAAGCTGGTGAGCAGTTTTCATCACTGTGTTTGTGCTGAGTAATACGTGCAGCCCTGTTTAAGTGCCGGGATGGTTCAACAAAGCCATTTTAATCACTGTGGAGTCCCTGTGAAGCTCGTGCAAGCCAGTTTAAATGCCAGGGAAGATCGAGAAGGGAATTTTCACGACTGTGGAGGTGCTGTAAAGCTCGTGCAGGCCTGTTTAAATATCAGGAACGATCGAGAAAGCAGTTTTCATCACTGTGTAGGTGCTGAGTAATACGTGTAGGCCTGTTTAAGTGCTGGGACGGTTCGACAGAGACATTCTATCCACTGTGGAACTCCTGTGACGCTCGTGAAAGGCTGGTTTGGTACCAGGAAAGATTGAGAAAGCAATTTTCATCTCCATGGAGGTGCTGTGAACCATGTGCAGGCTTGTTTAAGTGCCACAAAAGACGGTGAAAGCGGTTTTCACTGCTGTGGAGGGCTTCTGAAGCTCATGCAAGCTTATTTTAGTGCCAGGAAAGAGCGAGAGAGCACTTTTCATCACTGTGGGGTTGCTGAGTAACTCGTGCAGGTATGTTTAAGTGGCTGGACGGTTGGACAAAGCCATTTTAACCACTGTGGATGGCATGTGAAGGTGGTGCAAACCTGTTTAAATGCCAGGGGAGATGAGGAAAGGATATTTTCTCTAGTGTGGAGGTCCTGTGAAGCTCGTGCAGGCCTGTTTAAGTGCCAGGAAAGACGGAGAAAGCAGTTTTCACCACTGTGTAGGTCTTGTGATGCTCGTGCAAGCCTGTTTAAATGCGAGGGGAGATGGGGAAAGCATATTTTCTCTAGTGTGGAGGTGATGTGATGCACGTACAGGCCTGTTTAGGTGCCAGGAAGGATGGAGAAAGGAGTTTTCACCACTGTGGAGGTCTTGTGAAGCTCGTGCAAGGCTATTTTGGGGCCAGGAAAGATGAAGAAAGGAATTTTCATGACTGTGGAGGTGCTGTAAAGTTTGTGCAGGCCTGCTTAAATTTCAGGAAAGATTGAGAAAGCAGTTTTCATCACTGTGTAGGTTCTGACTAATACGTGTAGGCCTGTTTAAGTGCTGGGACGGTTCGACAGAGACATTTTATCCACTGTGGAACTCCTGTGAAGCTCGTGAAAGACTGGTTTGGTACCAGGAAAGATTGAGAAAGCAATTTTCAAAACTATTGAGGTGTTGTGAAGCTCGTGCAAGCCCATTTTAGTGCCAGGAAAGAGTGAGAAAGCAGTTTTCATTGCTGTGGGGGTGCTGAGTAATTCGTGCAAGTATGTTTAAGTTGCTGGAAGGTCGGACAAAGCCATTTTAATCACTGTGGAGGTCCTGTTAAGCTCCTGCAGGCCAATTGATGTGTTGGAAAGTGCGAGAAATCCATTTTAACCACTGTGGGGATCATGTGAAGCTGGTGCAAGCCTGTTTAAATGCCAGGGGAGATGAAGAAAGCATATTTTCTTTAGTGTGGAGGTGATGTGATGGACGTACAGGCCTGTTTAAGTGCCAGGAAAGATGGAGAAAGCAGTTTCACTGTGTAGGTGCTGAGTAATATGTGTAGACCTGTTTAAGTGCTGGAACTGTTCGACAGAGACATTTTATCCACTGTGGAACTCCTGTGAAGCTCGTGAAAGCCTGGTTTGGTACCAGGAAAGATCGAGAAAATAATATTCATCACCGTGGAGGTGCTGTGAAGCACGTGCAGGCTTGTTTAAGTTCCAGAAAAGACAGTGAAAGCTGTTTTCACTACTGTGGAGGTCTACTGAAGCTCGTGCAAACTTATTTTAGTGCCAGGAAAGATCGAGAAAGCAGTTTTGATCACTGTGTAGGTACGTGCAGGCCTGTTTATGTACCTGCAAGGACGGAGAAAGCAGTTTTCACCACTATGGAGGAGCTGTGAAGCTCGTGCAATCCCATTTAATTGCCAGGAATGAGCGAGAAAGCACTTTTCATCACTGTGGGGTTGCTGAGTAACTCGTGCAGGTATGTTTAAGTGGCTGGAAGGTCGGACAAAGCCATTTTAACCACTGTGGAGGGCATGTGAAGGTGGTGCAAATCTGTTTAAATGCTAGGGGAGATGAGGAAAGGATATTTTCTCTAGTGTGGAGGTCCTGTGAAGCTCGTGCAGGCCTGTTTAAGTGCCAGGAAAGACGGAGAAAGCAGTTTTCACCACTGTGTAGGTCTTGTGATGCTCGTGCAAGCCTGTTTAAATGCGAGGGGAGATGGGGAAAGCATATTTTCTCTAGTGTGGAGGTGATGTGATGCACGTACAGGCCTGTTTAGGTGCCAGGAAGGATGGAGAAAGGAGTTTTCACCACTGTGGAGGTCTTGTGAAGCTCGTGCAAGGCTGTTTTGGGGCCAGGAAAGATGGAGAAAGGAATTTTCACGACTGTGGAGGTGCTGTAAAGTTTGTGCAGGCCTGTTTAAATATCAGGAAAGATCGAGAAAGCAGTTTTCATCACTGTGTAGGTGCTGACTTATACGTGTAGGCCTGTTAAAGTGCTGGGACGGTTCGACAGTGACATTTTATCCACTGTGGAACTCCTGTGAAGCTCGTGAAAGACTAGTTTGGTACCAGGAAAGATTGAGAAAGCAATTTTCATCTCCGTGGAGGTGCTGTGAACCATGTCCAGGCTTGTTTAAGTGCCAAAAAAGACGGTGAAAGCAGTTTTCACTGCTGTGGAGGTCTTGTGAAGCTCATGCAAGCTTATTTTAGTGCCAGGAAAGATCGAGAAAGCAGTTTTGATCACTGTGTAGGTTGAGTGAAGCACGTGCAGGCCTGTTTAAGTACCTGCAAGAACGGAGAAAGCAGTTTTTACCACTATGGAGGTGTTGTGAAGCTCGTGCAAGCCCAATTCAGTGCCAGGAAAGAACGATAAAGCTGTTTTCATAACTGGGCGTGCTGAGTAACTCGTGCAGGTATGTTTAAGTGGATGGAAGGTTGGACAAAGCCATTTTAACAACTGTGGAGGTCATGTGAAGCTGGTGCAAGCCTGTTCAAATGCCAAGGGAGATGAGGAAAGCATATTTTCTCTAGTGTGGAGGTGATGTGATGCACGTACAGGCCTGTTTCAGTGCCAGGAAAGATGGAGAAAGCAGTTTTCACCACTGTGTAGGTCTTGTGAAGCTCGTGCAAGCCTGTTTAAATGCGAGGGGAGATGAGGAAAGCATATTTTCTCTAGTGTGGAGATGATGTGATGCACGTACAGGCCTGTTTAGGTGCCAGTAAGGATGGAGAAAGGAGTTTTCACCACTGTGGAGGTCTTGTGAAGCTCGTGCAAGGCTGTTTTTGGGCCAGGAAAGATGGAGAAAGGAATTTTCACGACTGTGGAGGTGCTGTAAAGTTTGTGCAGGCCTGTTTAAATATCAGGAAAGATCGAGAAAGCAGTTTTCATCACTGTGTAGGTGCTGACTTATACGTGTAGGCCTGTTAAAGTGCTGGGACGGTTCGACAGAGACATTTTATCCACTGTGGAACTCCTGTGAAGCTCGTGAAAGACTGGTTTGGTACCAGGAAAGATTGAGAAAGCAATTTTCATCTCCATGGAGGTGCTGTGAACCATGTGCAGGCTTGTTTAAGTGCCACAAAAGACGGTGAAAGCGGTTTTCACTGCTGTGGAGGTCTTCTGAAGCTCATGCAAGCTTATTTTAGTGCCAGGAAAGAGCGAGAAAGCACTTTTCATCACTGTGGGGTTGCTGAGTAACTCGTGCAGGTATGTTTAAGTTGCTGGACGGTTGGACAAAGCCATTTTAACCACTGTGGAGGGCATGTGAAGGTGGTGCAAACCTGTTTAAATGCCAGGGGAGATGAGGAAAGGATATTTTCTCTAGTGTGGAGGTCCTGTGAAGCTCGTGCAGGCCTGTTTAAGTGCCAGGAAAGACGGAGAAAGCAGTTTTCACCACTGTGTAGGTCTTGTGATGCTCGTGCAAGCCTGTTTAAATGCGAGGGGAGATGGGGAAAGCATATTTTCTCTAGTGTGGAGGCAGTGGCGTAGCCAGAGTTCATTAATTACCTGGGCACTTGGTGGGCGTAAGCCCACCACACTCTAGGGGAGTCTGGGGGCATGCCCCCCCAGAAAATTTTTGAAATTTTAGGTGCTCTGAGGTGCATTCTGGGGCCTTCTGAGACAGCGTAGCTCGCACCCGTCGCTCATATTTGCTGCTGAAGTTGACGGGCAAAGAAGCTAAAATCGTAGATAAGGCCAAGCAAACCGGATTTATTGTTTTTGCATCAGCGCCCGCTGGCCGTAGCGCGGTGGATTTGCCGAGCGTGTATAGCGTTTGCTAGTAACAAATAATGAATAATGACCACCCGCCCGCACGCAAATCGAGCAAGTGGCTGATGCGAAACAACAAATCTAGTTTGCCTGGCCTAAGCGGCATTGGCAGCTTCATTCTACATGACATAATTCTACATATACAGCAACGCTGTTGCGGTTCAGGTAAGTTGACCTCGCATGATTTACCAGGGCACTCAGAAATTCACCAGGGCCTGGGCCCGTATGGGCCCGGGTGTAGCTACGCCACTGTGTGGAGGTGATGTGATGCACGTACAGGCCTGTTTAGGTGCCAGGAAGGATGGAGAAAGGAGTTTTCACCACTGTGGAGGTCTTGTGAAGCTCGTGCAAGGCTATTTTGGGGCCAGGAAAGATGGAGAAAGGTATTTTCATGACTGTGGAGGTGCTGTAAAGTTTGTGCAGGCCTGCTTAAATTTCAGGAAAGATTGAGAAAGCAGTTTTCATCACTGTGTAGGTTCTGACTAATACGTGTAGGCCTGTTTAAGTGCTGGGACGGTTCGACAGAGACATTTTATCCACTGTGGAACTCCTGTGAAGCTCGTGAAAGACTGGTTTGGTACCAGGAAAGATTGAGAAAGCAATTTTCATCTCCGTGGAGGTGCTGTGAACCATGTGCAGGCTTGTTTAAGTGCCAAGAAAGACGGTGAAAGCAGTTTTCACTGCTGTGGAGGTCTTCTGAAGCTCATGCAAGCTTGTTTTAGTGCCAGGAAAGATCGTGAAAGCAGTTTTGATCACTGTGTAGGTGCTGTGAAGCACGTGCAGGCCTGTTTAAGCACCTGCAAGGACGGATAAAGCAGTTTTCAAAACTATTGAGGTGTTGAGAAGCTCGTGCAAGCCCATTTTAGTGCCAGGAAAGAGTGAGAAAGCAGTTTTCATTGCTGTGGGGGTGCTGAGTAATTCGTGCAAGTATGTTTAAGTTGCTGGAAGGTCGGACAAAGCCATTTTAATCACTGTGGAGGTCCTGTTAAGCTCCTGCAGGCCAATTTATGTGTTGGAAAGTGCGAGAAATCCATTTTAACCACTGTGGGGATCATGTGAAGCTGGTGCAAGCCTGTTTAAATGCCAGGGGAGATGAAGAAAGCATATTTTCTCTAGTGTGGAGGTGGCACCTAAACAGGCCTGTACGTGCATCACATCATCTACACACTAGAGAAAGTATGCTTTCCTCATCTCTCCTCGCATTTAAACAGGCTTGCACGAGCTTCACAAGACCTACACAGTGGTGAAAACTGCTTTCTCCATCTTTCCTGGCACTTAAACAGGCCTGTACGTCCATCACATCTCAATGTCTGGAATTAAAAAAATTCTTGGGACCCAACCAACATCTCCAGGAGAAAGGAGTTTTCACCACTGTGGAGGTCTTGTGAAGCTCGTGCAAGCCTGTTTAAATGCGAGGGGTTGAGGCATAGGCTATGGGCTTCTCTTCACCAGTGTCAAGGATATGCAAGAGTACAGCTCCGATCCCGTACTCTGACTTCACCATCGAGTCAGAATACAGAGATGGGCACTTACACTGGCAGCCTACCAGTATAATATCGGGTACAAGTCGGGCAAAACCCTGAGATGAGGAAAGCATATTTTCTCTAGTGTGGAGATGATGTGATGCACGTACAGGCCTGTTTAGGTGCCAGGAAGGATGGAGAAAGGAGTTTTCACCACTGTGGAGGTGCTGTAAAGTTCGTGCAGGCCTGTTTAAATGTCAGGAAGGATCAAGAAAGCACTTTTCATCACTGTGTTTGTGCTGGGTAATACGTGCAGCCCTGTTTAAGTGCCGGGACGGTTCGACAAAGCCATTTTAATCACTGTGGAGGTCCTGTGAAGCTCGTGCAAGCCTGTTTAAATGCCAGGGAAGATCGAGAAAGGAATTTTCACGACTGTGGAGGTGCTGTAAAGCTCGTGCAGGCCTGTTTAAATATCAGGAAAGATCGAGAAAGCTGTTTTCATCACTGCGTAGGTGCTGAGTAATACGTGTAGGCCTGTTTAAGTGCTGGTACCGTTCGTCAGAGACATTTTATCCAATGTGGAAGTCCTGTGAAGCTCGTGAAAGCCTGGTTTGGTACCAGGAAAGATCGAGAAAGCAATTTGCATCGCCGTTGAGGTGCTGTAAAGTTCGTGCAGGCCTGTTTAGGTGTCAGGAAGGATCAAGAAAGCAGTTTTCATCACTGTGTTTGTGCTGGATAATACGTGCAGCCCTGTTTAACTGCCGGGATGGTTTGACAAAGCCATTTTAATTTCTGTGGAGGTCCTGTGAAGCTTGTACAAGTGTGTTTAAATGCCAGGGAAGATTGAGAATGGAATTTTCACGACGGTGGAGGTGCTGTAAAGCTAGTGCAGGCCTGTTTAAATATCAGGAAAGATTGAGAAAGCAGTTTTCATCACTGTGTAGGTGCTGAGTAATACGTGTAGGCCTGTTTAAGTGCTGGGACGGTTCGACAGACACATTTTATCCACTGTGGAAATCCTGTGATGCTCATGCAAGCCTGGTTTGGTACCAGGAAAGATCGAGAAAATAATTTTCATCACCGTGGAGGTGCTGTGAAGCACGTGCAGGCTTGTTTAAGTGCCAAAAAAGACGGTGAAAGCTGTTTTCACTACTGTGGAGGTCTGCTGAAGCTCGTGCAAGCTTATTTTAATGCCAGGAAAGATCGAGAAAGCAGTTTTGATCACTGTGTAGGTACGTGCAGGCCTGTTTATGTACCTGCAAGGACGGAGAAAGCAGTTTTAACCACTATGGAGGAGCTGTGAAGCTCGTGGAATCCCATTTAATTGCCATGAATGAGCGAGAAAGCACTTTTCATCACTGTGGGGTTGCTGAGTAACTCGTGCAGGTATGTTTAAGTGGCTGGAAGGTAGGACAAAGCCATTTTAACCACTGTGGAGGGCATGTGAAGATGGTGCAAACCTGTTTAAATGCCAGGGGAGATGAGGAAAGGATATTTTCTCTAGTGTGGAGGTCCTGTGAAGCTCGTGCAGGCCTGTTTAAGTGCCAGGAAAGACGGAGAAAGCAGTTTACACCACTGTGTTGGTCTTGTGATGCTCGTGCAAGCCTGTTTAAATGCGAGGGGAGATGGGGAAAGCATTTCTTCTCTAGTGTGGAGGTGATGCGATGCACGTACAGGCCTGTTTAGGTGCCAGGAAGGATGGAGAAAGGAGTTTTCACCACTGTGGACGTCTTGTGAACCTCGTGCAAGGCTGTTTTTGGGCCAGGAAAGATGGAGTCAGGAATTTTCACGACTGTGGAGCTGCTGGAAAGTTCGTGCAGGCCTGTTTAAATATCAGGAAGGATCGAGAAAGCAGTTTTCATCACTGTGTTTGTGCTGGGTAATACGTGCAGCCCTGTTTAAGTGCCGGGACGGTTCGACAAAGCCATTTTAACCACTGTGGAAGTCCTGTGAAGCTCGTGCAAGCCTGTTTAAATGCGAGGGGAGATGAGGAAAGCATATTTTCTCTAGTGTGGAGGTGATGCGATGCACGTACAGGCCTGTTTAGGTGCCAGGAAGGATGGAGAAAGGAGTTTTCACCACTGTGGAGGTCTTCTGGAGCTCGTGCAGGGCTGTTTTTGGGCCAGGAAGGATGGAGAAATGAATTTTCACGACTGTGGAGGTGCTGTAAAGTTTGTGCAGGCCTGTTTTAATATGAGGAAAGATCGAGAAAGCAGTTTTCATCACTGTGTAGGTGCTGAGTAATACGTGTAGGCCTGTTTAAGTGCTGGGACGGTTCGACAGAGACATTCTATCCACTGTGGAACTCCTGTGAAGCTCGTGAAAGGCTGGTTTGGTACCAGGAAAGATTGAGAAAGCAATTTTCATATCCATGGAGGTGCTGTGAACCATGTGCAGGCTTGTTTAAGTGCCACAAAATACGGTGAAAGCAGTTTTCACTGCTGTGGAGGTCTTCTGAAGCTCATGCAAGCTTATTTTAGTGCCAGGAAAGGTCGAGAAAGCAGTTTTGATCACTGTTTAGGTGCTGTGAAGCACGTGCAGGCCTGTTTAAGTACCTGCAAGGATGGAGAAAGCAGTTTTCAAAACTATGGAGGTGTTGTGAAGCTTGTACAAGCCCATTTTAGTGCCAGGAAAGAGTGAGAAAGCAGTTTTCATTGGTGTGGGGATGCTGAGTGATTCGTGCAGGTATGTTAAGTTGCTAGAAGGTCAGACAAAGCCATTTTAATCACTGTGGAGGTCCTGTTAAACTCCTGCAGGCCAATTGATGTGTGGGAAGGTGCGAGAAAGCCATTTTAACCACTGTGGAGGTCATGTGAAGCTGGTGCAAGCCTGTTTAAATGCCAGGGGAGATGAGGAAAGCATATTTTCTCTAGTGTGGAGGTGATGTGATGCACGTACAGGCCTGTTTAAGTGCCAGGAAAGACGGAGAAAGCAGTTCTCACCACTGTGTAGGCCTTCTGAAGCTTGTGCAAGGCTGTTTTTGGGCCAGGAAAGATGGAGAAATGAATTTTCACGACTGTGGAGGTGCTGTAAAGTTTGTGCAGGCCTGTTTTAATATCAGGAAAGATCGGGAAAGCAGTTTTCATCACTGTGTAGGTGCTGAGTAATACGTGTAGGCCTGTTTAAGTGCTGGGACGGTTCGACAGAGACATTTTATCCACTGTGGAACTCCTGTGAAGCTCGTGAAAGGCTGGTTTGGTACCAGGAAAGATTGAGAAAGCAATTTTCATCTACATGGAAGTGCTGTGAACCATGTGCAGGCTTGTTTAAGTGCCAAGAAAGACGGTGAAAGCAGTTTTCACTGCTGTGGAGGTCTTCTGAAGCTCATGCAAGCTTATTTTAGTGCCAGGAAAGATCGAGAAAGCTGTTTTGATCACTGTGTAGGTGCTGAGAAGCACGTGCAGTCTTGTTTAAGTACCTCCAAGGACGGATAAAGCAGTTTTGAAAACTATGGAGGTGTTGTGAAGCTCGTGCAAGCCCATTTTAGTGCCAGGAAAGAGTGAGAAAGCAGTTTTCATTGCTGTGGGGGTGCTGAGTGATTCGTGCAGGTATGTTTAAGTTGCTGGAAGGTAGACAAAGCCATTTTAATCACTGTGGAGGTCCTGTTAAGCTCCTGCAGGCCAATTGATGTATGGGAAGGTGCGAGAAAGCGATTTTAACCACTGTGGAGGGCATGTGAAGATGGTGCAAACCTGTTTAAATACCAGGGGAGATGAGGAAAGGATATTTTCTCTAGTATGGAGGTCCTGTGAAGCTCATGCAGGCCTGTTTAAGTGCCAGGAAAGACGGAGAAAGCAGTTTTCACCACTGTGTAGGTCTTGTGATGCTCGTGCAAGCCTGTTTAAATGCGAGGGGAGATAGGGAAAGCATATTTTCTCTAGTGTGGAGGCAGTGGCGTAGCCAGAGTTCATTAATTACCTGGGCACTTGGTGGGCTTACGCCCACCACACTCTAGGGGAGTCTGGGGGCATGTCCCCCCAGAAAATTTTTGAAATTTTAGGTGCTCTGAGGTGCATTCTGGGGCCTTCTGAGACAGCGTAGCTCGCACCCGTCGCTCATATTTGCTGCTGAAGTTGACGGGCAAAGAAGCTAAAATCGTAGATAAGGCCAAGCAAACCGGATTTATTGTTTTTGCATCAGCGCCCGCTGGCCGTAGCGCGGTGGATTTGCCGAGCGTGTATAGCGTTTGCTAGTAACAAATAATGAATAATGACCACCCGCCCGCACGCAAATCGAGCAAGTGGCTGATGCGAAACAACAAATCTAGTTTGCCTGGCCTAAGCGGCATTGGCAGCTTCATTCTACATGACATAATTCTACATATACAGCAACGCTGTTGCGGTTCAGGTAAGTTGACCTCGCATGATTTACCAGGGCACTCAGAAATTCACCAGGGCCTGGGCCCGTATGGGCCCGGGTGTAGCTACGCCACTGTGTGGAGGTGATGTGATGCACGTACAGGCCTGTTTAGGTGCCAGGAAGGATGGAGAAAGGAGTTTTCACCACTGTGGAGGTCTTGTGAAGCTCGTGCAAGGCTGTTTTGGGGCCAGGAAAGATGGAGAAAGGAATTTTCACGACTGTGGAGGTGCTGTAAAGTTTGTGCAGGCCTGTTTAAATATCAGGAAAGATCGGGAAAGCAGTTTTCATCACTGTGTAGGTGCTGACTTATACGTGTAGGCCTGTTAAAGTGCTGGGACGGTTCGACAGTGACATTTTATCCACTGTGGAACTCCTGTGAAGCTCGTGAAAGACTAGTTTGGTACCAGGAAAGATTGAGAAAGCAATTTTCATCTCCGTGGAGGTGCTGTGAACCATGTGCAGGCTTGTTTAAGTGCCAAGAAAGACGGTGAAAGCAGTTTTCACTGCTGTGGAGGTCTTCTGAAGCTCATGCAAGCTTGTTTTAGTGCCAGGAAAGATCGTGAAAGCAGTTTTGATCACTATGTAGGTGCTGTGAAGCACGTGCAGGCCTGTTTAAGCACCTGCAAGGACGGATAAAGCAGTTTTCAAAACTATTGAGGTGTTGAGAAGCTCGTGCAAGCCCATTTTAGTGCCAGGAAAGAGTGAGAAAGCAGTTTTCATTGCTGTGGGGGTGCTGAGTAATTCGTGCAAGTATGTTTAAGTTGCTGGAAGGTCGGACAAAGCCATTTTAATCACTGTGGAGGTCCTGTTAAGCTCCTGCAGGCCAATTGATGTGTTGGAAAGTGCGAGAAATCCATTTTAACCACTGTGGGGATCATGTGAAGCTGGTGCAAGCCTGTTTAAATGCCAGGGGAGATGAAGAAAGCATATTTTCTTTAGTGTGGAGGTGATGTGATGGACGTACAGGCCTGTTTAAGTGCCAGGAAAGATGGAGAAAGCAGTTTTCACCACTGTGTAGGTCTTGTGAAGCTGGTACAAGCCTGTTTAAATGCGAGGAGAGATGAGGAAAGCATACTTTCTCTAGTGTGTAGATGATGTGATGCACGTACAGGCCTGTTTAGGTGCCAGGAAGGATGGAGAAAGGAGTTTTCACCACTGTGGAGGTCTTGTGAAGCTCGTGCAAGCCTGTTTAAATGCGAGGGGAGATGAGGAAAGCATATTTTCTCTAGTGTGGAGATGATGTGATGCACGTACAGGCCTGTTTAGGTGCCAGGAAGGATGGAGAAAGGAGTTTTCACCACTGTGGAGGTGCTGTAAAGTTCGTGCAGGCCTGTTTAAATGTCAGGAAGGATCAAGAAAGCACTTTTCATCACTGTGTTTGTGCTGGGTAATACGTGCAGCCCTGTTTAAGTGCCGGGACGGTTCGACAAAGCCATTTTAATCACTGTGGAGGTCCTGTGAAGCTCGTGCAAGCCTGTTTAAATGCCAGGGAAGATCGAGAAAGGAATTTTCACGACTGTGGAGGTGCTGTAAAGCTCGTGCAGGCCTGTTTAAATATCAGGAAAGATCGAGAAAGCTGTTTTCATCACTGTGTAGGTGCTGAGTAATACGTGTAGGCCTGTTTAAGTGCTGGTACCGTTCGACAGAGACATTTTATCCAATGTGGAAGTCCTGTGAAGATCGTGAAAGCCTGGTTTGGTACCAGGAAAGATCGAGAAAGCAATTTGCATCGCCGTTGAGGTGCTGTAAAGTTCGTGCAGGCCTGTTTAGGTGTCAGGAAGGATCAAGAAAGCAGTTTTCATCACTGTGTTTGTGCTGGATAATACGTGCAGCCCTGTTTAACTGCCGGGATGGTTCGACAAAGCCATTTTAATTTCTGTGGAGGTCCTGTGAAGCTTGTACAAGTGTGTTTAAATGCCAGGGAAGATTGAGAATGGAATTTTCACGACGGTGGAGGTGCTGTAAAGCTAGTGCAGGCCTGTTTAAATATCAGGAAAGATTGAGAAAGCAGTTTTCATCACTGTGTAGGTGCTGAGTAATACGTGTAGGCCTGTTTAAGTGCTGGGACGGTTCGACAGACACATTTTATCCACTGTGGAAATCCTGTGATGCTCATGCAAGCCTGGTTTGGTACCAGGAAAGATCGAGAAAATAATTTTCATCACCGTGGAGGTGCTGTGAAGCACGTGCAGGCTTGTTTAAGTGCCAAAAAAGACGGTGAAAGCTGTTTTCACTACTGTGGAGGTCTGCTGAAGCTCGTGCAAGCTTATTTTAATGCCAGGAAAGATCGAGAAAGCAGTTTTGATCACTGTGTAGGTACGTGCAGGCCTGTTTATGTACCTGCAAGGACGGAGAAAGCAGTTTTAACCACTATGGAGGAGCTGTGAAGCTCGTGCAATCCCATTTAATTGCCAGGAATGAGCGAGAAAGCACTTTTCATCACTGTGGGGTTGCTGAGTAACTCGTGCAGGTATGTTTAAGTGGCTGGAAGGTAGGACAAACCCATTTTAACCACTGTGGAGGGCATGTGAAGGTGGTGCAAACCTGTTTAAATGCCAGGGGAGATGAGGAAAGGATATTTTCTCTAGTGTGGAGGTCCTGTGAAGCTCGTGCAGGCCTGTTTAAGTGCCAGGAAAGACGGAGAAAGCAGTTTACACCACTGTGTTGGTCTTGTGATGCTCGTGCAAGCCTGTTTAAATGCGAGGGGAGATGGGGAAAGCATTTCTTCTCTAGTGTGGAGGTGATGCGATGCACGTACAGGTCTGTTTAGGTGCCAGGAAGGATGGAGAAAGGAGTTTTCACCACTGTGGACGTCTTGTGAACCTCGTGCAAGGCTGTTTTTGGGCCAGGAAAGATGGAGTCAGGAATTTTCACGACTGTGGAGCTGCTGGAAAGTTCGTGCAGGCCTGTTTAAATATCAGGAAGGATCGAGAAAGCAGTTTTCATCACTGTGTTTGTGCTGGGTAATACGTGCAGCCCTGTTTAAGTGCCGGGACGGTTCGACAAAGCCATTTTAACCACTGTGGAAGTCCTGTGAAGCTCGTGCAAGCCTGTTTAAATGCGAGGGGAGATGAGGAAAGCATATTTTCTCTAGTGTGGAGGTGATGCGATGCACGTACAGGCCTGTTTAGGTGCCAGGAAGGATGGAGAAAGGAGTTTTCACCACTGTGGAGGTCTTCTGGAGCTCGTGCAGGGCTGTTTTTGGGCCAGGAAGGATGGAGAAATGAATTTTCACGACTGTGGAGGTGCTGTAAAGTTTGTGCAGGCCTGTTTTAATATGAGGAAAGATCGAGAAAGCAGTTTTCATCACTGTGTAGGTGCTGAGTAATACGTGTAGGCCTGTTTAAGTGCTGGGACGGTTCGACAGAGACATTCTATCCACTGTGGAACTCCTGTGAAGCTCGTGAAAGGCTGGTTTGGTACCAGGAAAGATTGAGAAAGCAATTTTCATCTCCATGGAGGTGCTGTGAACCATGTGCAGGCTTGTTTAAGTGCCACAAAATACGGTGAAAGCAATTTTCACTGCTGTGGTCTTCTGAAGCTCATGCAAGCTTATTTTAGTGCCAGGAAAGGTCGAGAAAGCAGTTTTGATCACTGTTTAGGTGCTGTGAAGCACGTGCAGGCCTGTTTAAGTACCTGCAAGGATGGAGAAAGCAGTTTTCAAAACTATGGAGGTGTTGTGAAGCTCGTACAAGCCCATTTTAGTGCCAGGAAAGAGTGAGAAAGCAGTTTTCATTGGTGTGGGGATGCTGAGTGATTCGTGCAGGTATGTTAAGTTGCTAGAAGGTCAGACAAAGCCATTTTAATCACTGTGGAGGTCCTGTTAAACTCCTGCAGGCCAATTGATGTGTGGGAAGGTGCGAGAAAGCCATTTTAACCACTGTGGAGGTCATGTGAAGCTGGTGCAAGCCTGTTTAAATGCCAGGGGAGATGAGGAAAGCATATTTTCTCTAGTGTGGAGGTGATGTGATGCACGTACAGGCCTGTTTAAGTGCCAGGAAAGACGGAGAAAGCAGTTCTCACCACTGTGTAGGCCTTCTGAAGCTTGTGCAAGGCTGTTTTTGGGCCAGGAAAGATGGAGAAATGAATTTTCACGACTGTGGAGGTGCTGTAAAGTTTGTGCAGGCCTGTTTTAATATCAGGAAAGATCGGGAAAGCAGTTTTCATCACTGTGTAGGTGCTGAGTAATACGTGTAGGCCTGTTTAAGTGCTGGGACGGTTCGACAGAGACATTTTATCCACTGTGGAACTCCTGTGAAGCTCGTGAAAGGCTGGTTTGGTACCAGGAAAGATTGAGAAAGCAATTTTCATCTACATGGAAGTGCTGTGCACCATGTGCAGGCTTGTTTAAGTGCCAAGAAAGACGGTGAAAGCAGTGCAAGCCTGTTTAAATGCCAGGGGAGATGAGGAAAGCATATTTTCTCTAGTGTGGAGGTGATGTGATGCACGTACAGGCCTGTTTAAGTGCCAGGAAAGACGGAGAAAGCAGTTCTCACCACTGTGTAGGCCTTCTGAAGCTTGTGCAAGGCTGTTTAAATGCGAGGGGAGATGAGGAAAGCATATTTTCTCTAGTGTGGAGATGATGTGGTGCACGTACAGGCCTGTTTAGGTGCCAGGAAGGATGGAGAAAGGAGTTTTCACCACTGTGTAGGTCTTGTGAAGCTCGTGCAAGCCTGTTTAAGTGCGAGGGGAGATGAGGAAAGCATATTTTCTCTAGTGTGGAGATGATGTGATGCACGTACAGGGCTGTTTAGGTGCCAGGAAGGATGAAGGAAGGAGTTTTCACCACTGTGGAGGTCTTGTGAAGCTCGTGCAAGGCTGTTTTTGGGCCAGGAAAGATGGAGAAAGGAATTTTCACGACTGTGGGGGTACTGTAAAGTTCGTGCAGGCCTGTTTAAATCTTAGGAAGGATCAAGAAAGCAGTTTTCATCACTGTGCTTGTGCTGGGAAATACGTGCAGCCCTGTTTAACTGCCGGGACGGTTCGACAAAGCCATTTTAATCACTGTGGAGGTCTTGTGAAGCTTGTGCAAGCCTGTTTAAATGCCAGGAAAGATCGAGAACGCAGTTTTCACCACTGTGTAGGTCTTGTGAAGCTCCTGCAAGCCTGTTTAAATGCAAGGGGAGATGAGGAAAGCATATTTTCTCTAGTGTGGAGATGATGTGGTGCACGTACAGGCCTGTTTAGGTGCCAGGAAGGATGGAGAAAGGAGTTTTCACCACTGTGTAGGTCTTGTGAAGCTCGTGCAAGCCTGTTTAAGTGCGAGGGGAGATGAGGAAAGCATATTTTCTCTAGTGTGGAGATGATGTGATGCACGTACAGGGCTGTTTAGGTGCCAGGAAGGATGAAGGAAGGAGTTTTCACCACTGTGGAGGTCTTGTGAAGCTCGTGCAAGGCTGTTTTTGGGCCAGGAAAGATGGAGAAAGGAATTTTCACGACTGTGGGGGTGCTGTAAAGTTCGTGCAGGCCTGTTTAAATATCAGGAAGGATCAAGAAAGCAGTTTTCATCACTGTGCTTGTGCTGGGAAATACGTGCAGCCCTGTTTAACTGCCGGGACGGTTCGACAAAGCCATTTTAATCACTGTGGAGGTCTTGTGAAGCTTGTGCAAGCCTGTTTAAATGCCAGGAAAGATCGAGAACTCAGTTTTCATCACTGTGTAGGTGCTGAGTAATAAGTGTAGGCCTGTTTAAGTGCTGGGACGGTTCCACAGAGACATTTTATCCTCTGTGGAAGTGCTGTGAAGCTCGTGCAGGCCAGGTTTGGTACAAGGAAAGATCGAGAAATCAGTTTTCATCACCGTGGAGGTGCTGTGAAGCACGTGCAGGCTTGTATAAGTGCCAAAAAAGACGGTGAAAGCTATTTTCACTACTGCGGAGGTCTGCTGAAGCTTGTGCAAGCTTATTTTAGTGCCCAGAAAGATCGAGAAAGCAGTTTTGATCACTGTGTAGGTACGTGCAGGCCTGTTTGTATACCTGCAAGGACGGAGAAAGCAGTTTTCACCACTATGGAGGAGCTGTGAAGCTCGTGCAATACCATTTAATTGCCAGGAAAGAGCGAGAAGGGAATTTTCACGACTGTGGAGGTGCTGTAAAGCTCGTGCAGGCCTCTTTAAATATCAGGAACGATCGAGAAAGCAGTTTTCATCACTGTGTAGGTGCTGAGTAATATCTGTAGGCCTGTTTAAGTGCTGGGACGGTTCGACAGAGACATTCTATCCACTGTGGAACTCCTGTGATGCTCGTGAAAGGCTGGTTTGGTACCAGGAAAGATTGAGAAAGCAATTTTCATCTCCATGGAGGTGCTGTGAACCATGTGCAGGCTTGTTTAAGTGCCACAAAAGACGGTGAAAGCAGTTTTCACTGCTGTGGAGGTCTTCTGAAGCTCATGCAAGCTTATTTTAGTTGCCAGGAAAGAGCGAGAAAGCACTTTTCATCACTGTGGGGTTGCTGAGTAACTCGTGCAGGTATGTTTAAGTGGCTGGACGGTTGGACAAAGCCATTTTAACCACTGTGGAGGGCATGTGAAGGTGGTGCAAACCTGTTTAAATGCCAGGGGAGATGAGGAAAGGATATTTTCTCTAGTGTGGAGGTCCTGTGAAGCTCGTGCAGGCCTGTTTAAGTGCCAGGAAAGACGGAGAAAGCAGTTTTCACCACTGTGTAGGTCTTGTGATGCTCGTGCAAGCCTGTTTAAATGCGAGGGGAGATGGGGAAAGCATATTTTCTCTAGTGTGGAGGTGATTTGATGCACGTACAGCCCTGTTTAGGTGCCAGGAAGGATGGAGAAAGGAGTTTTCACCACTGTGGAGGTCTTGTGAAGCTCGTGCAAGGCTGTTTTGGGGCCAGGAAAGATGGAGAAAGGAATTTTCACGACTGTGGAGGTGCTGTAAAGTTTGTGCAGGCCTGCTTAAATTTCAGGAAAGATCGAGAAAGCAGTTTTCATCACTGTGTAGGTTCTGACTAATACGTGTAGGCCTGTTTAAGTGCTGGGACGGTTCGACAGAGACATTTTATCCATTGTGGAACTCCTGTGAAGCTCGTGAAAGACTGGTTTCGTACCAGGAAAGATTGAGAAAGCAATTTTCATCTCCGTGGAGGTGCTGTGAACCATGTGCAGGCTTGTTTAAGTGCCAAGAAAGACGGTGAAAGCAGTTTTCACTGCTGTGGAGGTCTTCTGAAGCTCATGCAAGCTTGTTTTAGTGCCAGGAAAGATCGTGAAAGCAGTTTTGATCACTGTGTAGGTGCTGTGAAGCACGTGCAGGCCTGTTTAAGTACCTGCAAGGACGGATAAAGCAGTTTTTAAGTGCGAGGGGAGATGAGGAAAGCATATTTTCTCTAGTGTGGAGATGATGTGATGCACGTACAGGCCTGTTTAGGTGCCAGGAAGGATGGAGAAAGGAGTTTTCACCACTGTGGAGGTCTTGTGAAGCTCGTGCAAGGCTGTTTTTGGGCCAGGAAAGATGGAGAAAGGAATTTTCACGGCTGTGGAGGTGCTGTAAAGTTCGTGCAGGCCTGTTTAGGTGTCAGGAAGGATCAAGAAAGCAGTTTTCATCACTGTGTTTGTGCTGGATAATACGTGCAGCCCTGTTTAACTGCCGGGATGGTTCGACAAAGCCATTTTATTTTCTGTGGAGGTCCTGTGAAGCTTGTACAAGTGTGTTTAAATGCCAGGGAAGATTGAGAATGGAATTTTCACGACGGTGGAGGTGCTGTAAAGCTAGTGCAGGCCTGTTTAAATATCAGGAAAGATTGAGAAAGCAGTTTTCATCACTGTGTAGGTGCTGAGTAATACGTGTAGGCCTGTTTAAGTGCTGGGACGGTTCGACAGACACATTTTATCCACTGTGGAAGTCCTGTGATGCTCATGCAAGCCTGGTTTGGTACCAGGAAAGATCGAGAAAGTAATTTTCATCACCGTGGAGGTGCTGTGAAGCACGTGCAGGCTTGTTTAAGTGCCAAAAAAGACGGTGAAAGCTGTTTTCACTACTGTGGAGGTCTGCTGAAGCTCGTGCAAGCTTATTTTAATGCCAGGAAAGATCGAGAAAGCAGTTTTGATCACTGTGTAGGTACGTGCAGGCCTGTTTATGTACCTGCAAGGACGGAGAAAGCAGTTTTAACCACTATGGAGGAGCTGTGAAGCTCGTGGAATCCCATTTAATTGCCAGGAATGAGCGAGAAAGCACTTTTCATCACTGTGGGGTTGCTGAGTAACTCGTGCAGGTATGTTTAAGTGGCTGGAAGGTAGGACAAAGCCATTTTAACCACTATGGAAGGCATGTGAAGGTGGTGCAAACCTGTTTAAATGCCAGGGGAGATGAGGAAAGGATATTTTCTCTAGTGTGGAGGTCCTGTGAAGCTCGTGCAGGCCTGTTTAAGTGCCAGGAAAGACGGAGAAAGCAGTTTACACCACTGTGTTGGTCTTGTGATGCTCGTGCAAGCCTGTTTAAATGCGAGGGGAGATGGGGAAAGCATTTCTTCTCTAGTGTGGAGGTGATGTGATGCACGTACAGGCCTGTTTAGGTGCCAGGAAGGATGGAGAAAGGAGTTTTCACCACTGTGGAGGTCTTGTGAAGCTCGTGCAAGGCTGTTTTGGGGCCAGGAAAGATGGAGAAAGGAATTTTCACGACTGTGGAGGTGCTGTAAAGTTTGTGCAGGCCTGTTTAAATATCAGGAAGGATCGAGAAAGCAGTTTTGATCACTGTATAGGTGCTGACTTATACGTGTAGGCCTGTTAAAGTGCTGGGACGGTTCGACAGAGACATTTTATCCACTGTGGAACTCCTGTGAAGCTCGTGAAAGACTAGTTTGGTACCAGGAAAGATTCAGAAAGTAATTTTCATCTCCGTGGAGATGCTGTGAACCATGTGCAGGCTTGTTTAAGTGCCAAAAAAGACGGTGAAAGCAGTTTTCACTGCTGTGGAGGTCTTGTGAAGCTCATGCAAGCTTATTTTAGTGCCAGGAAAGATCGAGAAAGCAGTTTTGATCACTGTGTAGGTTCAGTGAAGCACGTGCAGGCCTGTTTAAGTACCTGCAAGAACGGAGAAAGCAGTTTTCACCACTACGGAGGTGTTGTGAAGATCGTGCAAGCCCAATTCAGTGCCAGGAAAGAACGATAAACCAGTTTACATAACTGGGGGTGCTCAGTAACTCGTGCAAGTATGTTTAAGTGGATGGAAGGTTGGACAAAGCCATTTTAACCACTGTGGAGGTCATGTGAAGCTGGTCCAAGCCTGTTCAAATGCCAGGGGAGATGAGGAAAGCATACTTTCTCTAGTGTGGAGGTGATGTGATGCACGTACAGGCCTGTTTCAGTGCCAGGAAAGATGGAGAAAGCAGTTTTCACCACTGTGTAGGTCTTGTGAAGCTCGTGCAAGCCTGTTTAAATGCGAGGGGAGGTGAGGAAAGCATATTTTCTCTAGTGTGGAGATGATGTGATGCACGTACAGGCCTGTTTAGGTGCCAGTAAGGATGGAGAAAGGAGTTTTCACCACTGTGGAGGTCTTGTGAAGCTCGTGCAAGGCTGTTTTTGGGCCAGGGAAGATGGAGAAAGGAATTTTCACGACTGTGGAGGTGCTGTAAAGTTTATGCAGGCCTGTTTAAATATCAGGAAAGATCGAGAAAGCAGTTTTCATCACTGTGTAGGTGCTGACTTATACGTGTAGGCCTGTTAAAGTGCTGGGACGGTTCGACAGAGACATTTTATCCACTGTGGGACTCCTGTGAAGCTCGTGAAAGACTGGTTTGGTACCAGGAAAGATTGAGAAAGCAATTTTCATCTCCGTGGAGGTGCTGTGAACCATGTGCAGGCTTGCTTAAGTGCCCAAAAATACGGTGAAAGCAGTTTTCACTGCTGTGGAGGTCTTGTGAAGCTCATGCAAGCATATTTTAGTGCCAGGAAAGATCGAGAAAGCAGTTTTGATCACTGTGTAGGTTCAGTGAAGCACGTGCAGGCCTGTTTAAGTACCTGCAAGAACGGAGAAAGCAGTTTTCACCACTATGGAGGTGTTGTGAAGATCGTGCAAGCCCAATTCAGTGCCAGGAAAGAACGATAAACCAGTTTACATAACTGGGGGTGCTCAGTAACTCGTGCAAGTATGTTTAAGTGGATGGAAGGTTGGACAAAGCCATTTTAACCACTGTGGAGGTCATGTGAAGCTGGTCCAAGCCTGTTCAAATGCCAGGGGAGATGAGGAAAGCATACTTTCTCTAGTGTGGAGGTGATGTGATGCACGTACAGGCCTGTTTCAGTGCCAGGAAAGATGGAGAAAGCAGTTTTCACCACTGTGTAGGTCTTGTGAAGCTCGTGCAAGCCTGTTTAAATGCGAGGGGAGGTGAGGAAAGCATATTTTCTCTAGTGTGGAGATGATGTGATGCACGTACAGGCCTGTTTAGGTGCCAGTAAGGATGGAGAAAGGAGTTTTAACCACTGTGGAGGTCTTGTGAAGCTCGTGCAAGGCTGTTTTTGGGCCAGGGAAGATGGAGAAAGGAATTTTCACGACTGTGGAGGTGCTGTAAAGTTTATGCAGGCCTGTTTAAATATCAGGAAAGATCGAGAAAGCAGTTTTCATCACTGTGTAGGTGCTGACTTATACGTGTAGGCCTGTTAAAGTGCTGGGACGGTTCGACAGAGACATTTTATCCACTGTGGGACTCCTGTGAAGCTCGTGAAAGACTGGTTTGGTACCAGGAAAGATTGAGAAAGCAATTTTCATCTCCGTGGAGGTGCTGTGAACCATGTGCAGGCTTGCTTAAGTGCCCAAAAATACGGTGAAAGCAGTTTTCACTGCTGTGGAGGTCTTGTGAAGCTCATGCAAGCATATTTTAGTGCCAGGAAAGATCGAGAAAGCAGTTTTGATCACTGTGTAGGTTCAGTGAAGCACGTGCAGGCCTGTTTAAGTACCTGCAAGAACGGAGAAAGCTGTTTTCACCACTATGGAGGTGTTGTGAAGATCGTGCAAGCCCAATTCAGTGCCAGGAAAGAACGATAAACCAGTTTACATAACTGGGGGTGCTCAGTAACTCGTGCAAGTATGTTTAAGTGGATGGAAGGTTGGACAAAGCCATTTTAACCACTGTGGAGGTCATGTGAAGCTGGTCCAAGCCTGTTCAAATGCCAGGGGAGATGAGGAAAGCATACTTTCTCTAGTGTGGAGGTGATGTGATGCACGTACAGGCCTGTTTCAGTGCCAGGAAAGATGGAGAAAGCAGTTTTCACCACTGTGTAGGTCTTGTGAAGCTCGTGCAAGCCTGTTTAAATGCGAGGGGAGGTGAGGAAAGCATATTTTCTCTAGTGTGGAGATGATGTGATGCACGTACAGGCCTGTTTAGGTGCCAGTAAGGATGGAGAAAGGAGTTTTCACCACTGTGGAGGTCTTGTGAAGCTCATGCAAGGCTGTTTTTGGGCCAGGGAAGATGGAGAAAGGAATTTTCACGACTGTGGAGGTGCTGTAAAGTTTATGCAGGCCCGTTTAAATATCAGGAAAGATCGAGAAAGCAGTTTTCATCACTGTGTAGGTGCTGACTTATACGTGTAGGCCTGTTAAAGTGCTGGGACGGTTCGACAGAGACATTTTATCCACTGTGGGACTCCTGTGAAGCTCGTGAAAGACTGGTTTGGTACCAGGAAAGATTGAGAAAGCAATTTTCATCTCCGTGGAGGTGCTGTGAACCATGTGCAGGATTGTTTAAGTGCCCAAAAATACGGTGAAAGCAGTTTTCACTGCTGTGGAGGTCTTGTGAAGCTCATGCAAGCTTATTTTAGTGCCAGGAAAGATCGAGAAAGCAGTTTTGATCACTGTGTAGGTTCAGTGAAGCACGTGCAGGCCTGTTTAAGTACCTGCAAGAACGGAGAAAGCAGTTTTCACCACTATGGAGGTGTTGTGAAGCTCGTGCAAGCCCAATTCAGTGCCAGGAAAGAACGAGAAAGCAATTTTCATAACTGGGGGTGCTGAGTAACTCGTGCAGGTATGTTTAAGTGGATGGAAGGTTGGACAAAGCCATTTTAACCACTGTGGAGGTCATGTGAAGCTGGTGCAAGCCTGTTCAAATGCCAGGGGAGATGAGGAAAGCATATTTTCTCTAGTGTGGAGGTGATGTGATGCACGTACAGGCCTGTTTCAGTGCCAGGAAAGATGGAGAAAGCAGTTTTCACCACTGTGTACGTCTTGTGAAGCTCGTGCAAGCCTGTTTAAGTGCGAGGGGAGATGAGGAAAGCATATTTTCTCTAGTGTGGAGATGATGTGATGCACGTATAGGCCTGTTTAGGTGCCAGTAAGGATGGAGAAAGGAGTTTTCACCACTGTGGAGGTCTTGTGAAGCTCGTGCAAGGCTGTTTTTGGGCCATGAAAGATGGAGAAAGGAATTGTCACGGCTGTGGAGGTGCTGTAAACTTTGTGCAGGCCTGTTTAAATGTCAGGAATGAATGAAGAAAGCAGTTTTCATCACTGTGTTTGTGCTGGGTAATACGTGCAGCGCTATTTAAGTGGCGGGAGGGTTCTACAAATCCGCTTTACTCACTGTGGAGGTCCTGTGAAGCTCGTGCAAGCTTGTTTAAATGCCAGGGAAGATTGAGAAAGCAATTTTCATCACTGTGTAGGTGCTGAGTAATACGTGTAGGCCTGTTTAAGTGCTGGGACGGTTCGACAGAGACATTTTATCCACTGTGGAAGTCCTGTGAAGCTCGTGCAAGCCTGGTTTCGTACCAGGAAAACCGAGAAAGCAATTTTCATCACCGTGGAGGTGATGTGAAGCACGTGCAGGCTTGTTTAAGTGCCAAAAAAGACGGTGACAGCTATTTGCACTACTGTGGAGGTCTGCTGAAGCTCGTGGAAGCTTATTTTAGTGCCAGGAAAGATCGAGAAAGCAGTTTTGATCACTGTGTAGGTACGTGCAGGCCTGTTTATGTACCTGCAAGGACGGAGAAAGACGTTTTCAACACTATGGAGGTGTTGTGAAGCTCGTGCAAGCCCATTTTACTGCCAGGGAAGAGTGAGAAAGCAGTTCTCATCACCGTGGAGGTGCTGTGAAGAACGTGCAGGCCTGTTTAAGTGCCAAAGAAGACGGTGAAAGCTATTTTCACTACTGTGGAGGTCTGCTGAAGCTCGTGTAAGCGTATTTTAGTGCCAGGAAAGATCAAGAAAACAGTTTTGATCACTGTGTAGGTACATGCAGGCCTGTTTATGTACCTGCAAGGACAGAGAAAGCAGTTTTCACCACTATGGAGGAGCTGTGAATCTTGCGCAAGCCCATTTCATTGCCAGGAAAGAGCGAGAAAGCAGTTTTCATCACTGTGGTGGTGCTGAGTAACTCGTGCAGGTATGTTTAAGTGGCTGGAAGGTCGGACAAAGCCATTTTAACCACTGTGGAGGGCATGTGAAGGTGGTGCAAACCTGTTTAAATGCCAGGGGAGAGGAGGAAAGGATATTTTCTCTAGTGTGGAGGTCCTGTGAAGCTAGTGCAGGCCAGTTTAAGTGCCAGGAAAGACGGAGAAAGCAGTTTTCACCACTGTAGGTCTTGTGAAGCTCGTGCAAGCCTGTTTAAAAGCGAGGGGAGATGAGGAAAGCATACTTTCTCTAGTGTGGAGGTGATGTGATGCACGTACAGGCCTTTTTAGGTGCCAGGAAGGATGGAGAAAGCAGTTTTCACCACTGTGGAGGTCTTGTGAAGCTCGTGAAAGCCTGGTTTGGTACCAGGAAAGATCGAAAAAGCAATTTTGATCATCGTGGGGGTGCTGTGAAGCACGTGCAGGCTAGTTTAAGTGCCAAAAAAGACGGTGAAAACAGTTTTCACTGCTGTGGAGGTCTGCTGCAGCTCGTTCCAGCTTATTTTAGTGCTAGTAAAGATCGAGAAAGCAGTTTTCATCACTGTGTAGGTGCTGTGAAGCACGTGCAGGACCGTTTAAGTACCCACAGTGATTAAAGTGGCTTTGTCCGACCTTCCAGAAACTTAAACATACCTGCACGAATCACTCAGCACCCCCACTGCAATGAAAATTGCTTTCTCAATCTTTCTTTGTACCAAGCCAGGCTTGCACGAACCTCACAACACCTCCACAGTAGTGAAAACTGTTATCTCCGTCTTTGCTGGCACTTTAACAGGCCTGCACGTGCTTCACAGGAACTCAACATTGGAGAAAATATGCTTTCCTCATCTCCCCTGGCATTTAAACAGGCTTGCACCAGCTTCACATGACCTCCACAGTGGTTAAAATGGCTTTCTCGCACCTTCCCACACATCAACAGGCCTGCAGGAGCTTCAAAGGACCCCTGCAAGGACGGAGAAAGCAGTTTTCAACACCATGGAGGTGTTGTGAAGCTCGTGCAAGCACATTTTAGTGCCAGGAAAGAGTGAGAAAGCAGTTTTCATCACCGTAGAGGTGCTGTGAAGCATGTGCAGGCCTCTTTAAGCGCCAAAAAAGACGGTGAAAGCTATTTTCACTACTGTGGAGGTCTGCTGAAGCTCGTGCAAGCTTATTTTAGTGCCAGGAAAGATCGAGAAAGCAGTTTTGATCACTGTGTAGGTACGTGCAGGCCTGTTTATGTACCTGCAAGGACGGAGAAAGCAGTTTTCACCACTATGGAGGAGCTGTGAATCTTGTGCAAGCCCATTTCATTGCCAGGAAAGAGCGAGAAAGCAGTTTTCATCACTGTGGTGGTGCTGAGTAACTCGTGCAGGTATGTTTAAGTGGCTGGAAGGTCGGACAAAGCCATTTTAACCACTGTGGAGGGCAAGTGAAGGTGGTGCAAACCTGTTTAAATGCCAGGGGAGATGAGGAAAGGATATTTTCTCTAGTGTGGAGGTCCTGTGAAGCTAGTGCAGGCCTGTTTAAGTGCCAGGAAAGACGGAGAAAGCAGTTTTCACCACTGTGTAGGTCTTGTGAAGCTCGTGCAAGCCTGTTTAAATGCGAGGGGAGATGAGGAAAGCATACTTTCTCTAGTGTGGAGGTGATGTGATGCACGTACAGGCCTGTTTAGGTGCCAGGAAGGATGGAGAAAGGAGTTTTCACCACTGTGGAGGTCTTGTGAAGCTCGTGAAAGCCTGGTTTGGTACCAGGAAAGATCGAAAAAGCAATTTTCATCGTCGCGGAGATGCTGTGAAGCACGTGCAGGCTTGTTTACGTGCCAAAAAAGATGGTGAAAGCAGTTTTCACTGCTGTGGAGGTCGGCCGAAGCTCGTGCAAGCTTATTTTAGTGCCAGGAAAGATTGAGAAATCAGTTTTGATCACTGTGTAGGTGCTGTGAAGCACGAGCAGGACCGTTTAAGTACCCACAGTGATTAAAATGACTTTGTCCGACCTTCCTCCAACTTAAACATACCTGCACGAATCACTCAGCACCCCCACTGCAATGAAAATTGCTTTCTCAATCTTTCTTAGTAACAAGCCAGGCTTGCACGAGCCTCACAACACCTCAACAGTGGTGAAAACTGTTATCTCCGTCTTTACTGGCACTTTAACAGGCCTGCACGCAACTCAACATTGGAGAAAATATGCTTTCCTCATCTTCCCTGGCATTTAAACGGGCTTGCACTAGCTTCGCATGACCTCCACAGTGGTTAAAATGTCTTTCTCGCACCTTCCCACACATAAACAGGCCTGCAGGAGCTTCAAAGGACCCCTGCAATGACGGAGAAAGCAGTTTTCAACACTATGGAGGTGTTGTAAAGCTCGTGCAAGCATATTTTAGTGCCCGGGAAGAGTGAGAAATCAGTTTTCATCACAGTGGAGGTGCTGTGAAGCATGTGCAGGCCTGTTTAAGCGCCAAAAAAGACGGTGAAAGCTATTTTCACTGCTGTGGAGGTCTGCTGAAGCTCGTGCAAGCTTATTTTAGTGCCAGGAAAGATCGAGAAAGCTGTTTTGATCAGTGTGTAGGTACGTGCAGGCCTGTTTATGTACCAGCAAAGACGGAGAAAGCAGTTTTCACCACTATGGAGGAGCTGTGAATCTTGTGCAAGCCCATTTCATTGCCAGGAAAGAGCGAGAAAGCAGTTTTCATCACTGTGGTGGTGCTGAGTAACTCGTGCAGGTATGTTTAAGTGGCTGGAAGGTCGGACAAAGCCATTTTAACCACTGTGGAGGGCATGTGAAGGTGGTGCAAACCTGTTTAAATGCCAGGGGAGAGGAGGAAAAGATATTTTCTCTAGTGTGGAGGTCCTGTGAAGCTAGTGCAGGTCTGTTTAAGAGCCAGGAAAGACGGAGAAAGCAGTTTTCACCACTGTGTAGGTCTTGTGAAGCTCGTGCAAGGCTGTTTAAATGCGAAGGGAGATGAGGAAAGCATGCACGAACTTACAGCACCTCCACAGTCGTGAAAATTCCTTTCTCCATCTTCCTGGCTCATAAACAGCCTTGCACAAGCTTCACAAGACCTCCACAGTGGTGAAATCTCCTTTCTCCATCCTTCCTGGCACCTAAACAGGCCTGTACATGCATCGCATCAAACATATAGAAGGCCTGTTTAAATATCAGGAAGGATCAATAAAGCAGTTTTCATCACTGTGTTTGTGCTGGGTAATACGTTCAGCCCTGTTTAAGTGCCGGGACTGTTCGACAAAGCCATTTTAATCACTGTGGAGGTACTGTGAAGCTCGTGCAAGCCTGTTTAAATGCCAGGGAAGATCGAGAAAGGAATTTTCACGACTGTGGAGGTGCTGTAAAGCTCGTGCAGGCCCGTTTAAATATCAGGAAAGATCGAGAAAGCAGTTTTCATCACTGTGTAGGTGCTGAGTAATACGTGTAGGCCTGTTTAAGTGCTGGGACGGTTCCACAGAGACATTTTATACACTGTGGAAGTCCTGGGAAGCTCATGAAAGCCTGGTTTGGTACCAGGAAAGATCGAGAAAGCAATTTGCATCGCCGTGGAGGTGCAGTGAAGCACGTGCAGGCTCGTTTAAGTGCCAAAAAAGACAGTGAAAGCAGTTTTCACTGCTGTGGAGGTCTGCTGAAGCTCGTGCAAGCTTATTTTAGTGCGAGGAAAGATCGAGAAAGCAGTTTTGATCACTGTGTAGGTGCTGTGAAGCACGTGCAGGCCTGTTTAAGTACCTGCAAGGACGGAGAATTCAGTTTTCAACACTATGGAGGTGCTGTGAAGCTCGTGCAAGCCCATTTTAGTGCCAGGAAAGAGTGAGAAAGCAGTTTTCATTGCTGTGGGGGTGCTGAGTGATTCGTGCAGGTATCTTTAAGTTGCTGGAAGGACGGACAAAGCCATTTTAATCACTGTGGAGGTCCTGTGAAGCTCCTGCAGGGCTAGTGATGTGTGGGAAGGTGCGAGAAAGCCATTTTAACCTCAGTGGAGGTCATGTGAAGCTGGTGCAAGCCTGTTTAAATGCCAGGGGAGATGAGGAAAGCATATTTTCTCTAGATTGCAGGTGATGTGATGCACGTACAGGCCTGTTTTTGGGGCAGGAAAGATAGAGAAAGGAATTTTCACGACTGTGGAGGTGCTGTAAAGTTCATGCAGGGCTGTTTAAATATGAGGAAGGATCACGAAAGCAGTTTTCATCACTGTGCTTGTGCTGAGTAATACGTGCAGCCCTGTTTAAGTGCCGGGATGGTTTGACAAAGCCATTTTAATCACTGTGGAGGTCCTGTGAAGCTCGTGCAAGGCTGTTTAAATGCCAGGGAAGATCGAGAAGGGAATTTTCACGACTGTCGAGGTGATGTAAAGCTCGTGCAGGCCTGTTTAAATATCAGGAAAGATCGAGAAAGCAGTTTTCATCACTGTGTAGGTGCTGAGTAATACGTGTAGGCCAGTTTAAGTGCTGGCACTGTTTGACAGAGACATTTTATCCACTGTGGAACTCCTGTGAAGCTCGTGAAAGCCGCGTTTGGTACCAGGAAAGATCGAGAAAGCAATTTTCATCACCGTGGAGGTGCTGTGAAGCATCTGCAGGCCTGTTTAAGTACCTGCAAGGACGGATAAAGCTGTTTTCAACACTATGGAGGTGTTGTGAAGCTCGTGCAAGCCCATTTTAGTGCCAGGAAAGAGAGAGAAAGCAGTTTTCATTGCTGTGGGGGTGCTGAGTGATTCGTGCAGGTATGTTTAAGTTGCTGGAAGGTCGGACAAAGCCATTTGAATCACTGTGGAGGTCCTGTTAAGCTCCTATAGACCAATTGATGTGTGGGAAGGTGCGAGAAAGCAATTTTAACCTCTGTGGAGGTCATGTGAAGCTGGTGCAAGCCTGTTTAAATGCGAGGGGAGATGAGGAAAGCATATTTTCTCTAGTGTGGAGATGATGTGATGCACGTACAGGCCTCTTTAGGTGCCAGGAAGGATGGAGAAAGGAGTTTTCACCACTGTGGAGGTCTTGTGAAGCTCGTGCAAGGCTGTTTTTGGGCCAGGAAAGATGGAGAAAGGAATTTTCACGACTGTGGAGGTGCTGTAAAGTTTGTGCAGGCCAGTCTAAATGTCAGGAAGGATCAAGAAAGCAGTTTTCATCACTGTGTTTGTGCTGGGTAATACTTTCCGCCCTGTTTAAGTGCCGGGACAGTTCGACAAAGCCATTTTAATCACTGTGGAGATCCTGTGAAGCTTGTGCAAGGCTGTTTAAATGGCAGGGAAGATTGAGAAAGGAATTTTCACGACGGTGAAGGTGCTGTAAAGGTTGTGCAGGCCTGTTTAAATATCAGGAACGATCGAGAAATCAGTTTTCATCACTGTGTAGGTGCTGAGTAATACGTGTAGGCCTGTTTAAGTGCTGGTACGGTTCGACAGAGACATTTTATCCACTGTGGAAGTCCTGTGAAGCTCATGCAAGCCTGGTTTGGTACCAGGAAAAATCGAGAAAGCAGTTTTGATCACTGTGTAGGTGCTGTGAAGCACGTGCAGGACCGTTTAAATACCTACAGTGATTAAAATGGCTTTGTCCGACCTTCCAGCAACTTAAACATACCTGCACGAGTCACTCAGGACCCCCACTGCAATGAAAATTGCTTTCTCAATCTTTCTTGGTACCAAGCCAGGCTTGCACGAGCCTCACAACACCTCCGCAGTGGTGAAAACTGTTATTCCCGTCTTTGCTGGCACTTTAACAGGCCTGCACGTGCTTCACAGGAACTCAACATTAGAGAAAATATGCTTTCCTCATCTCCCCTGGCATTTAAACAGGCTTGCACCAGCTTCACATGACCTCCACAGTGGTTAAAATGGCTTTCTCGCACCTTCCCACACATCAACAGGCCTGCAGAAGCTTCAAAGGCCCCCTGCAAGGACGGAGAAAGCAGTTTTCAACACTATGGAGGTGTTGTGAAGCTCGTGCAAGCCCATTTTAGTGCCAGGGAAGAGTGAGAATGCAGTTTTCATCACCGTGGAGGTGCCTCTTTAAGCGCCAAAAAAGACGGTGAAAGCTATTTTCACTACTTTGGAGGTCTGCTGAAGCTCGTGCAAGCTTATTTTTGTGCCAGGAAAGATCGAGAAAGCAGTTTTGATCACTGTGTAGGTACGTGCAGGCCTGTTTATGCACCTGCAAGGACGGAAAAAGCAGTTTTCACCACTATGGAGGAGCTGTGAAGCTCGTGCAAGCCCATCTCATTGCCAGGAATGAGCGAGAAAGCACTTTTCATCACTGTGGGGGTGCTGAGTAACTCGTGCAGGTACGTTTAAGTGGCTGGAAGGTCGGACAAAGCCATTTTAACCACTGTGGAGGGCATGTGAAGGTGGTACAAACCTGTTTAAATGCCAGGGGAGATGAGGAAAGCAATTTTCTCTAGTGTGGAGGTCCTGTGAAGCTCGTGCAGGCCTGTTTAAGTGGCAGGAAAGACGGAGAAAGCAGTTTTCACCACTGTGTAGGTCTTGTGAAGCACGTGCAAGCCTGTTTAAATGCGAGGGGAGATGAGGAAACCATATTTTCTCTAGTGCGGAGGTGATGTGATGCACGTACAGGCCTGTTTAGGTGCCAGGAAGTATCGAGAAAGGAGTTTTCACCACTGTGGAGGTCTTGTGAAGCTCGTGCAAGGCTGTTTTTGGGCTAGGAAAGATGGAGACAGGAATTTTCACGACTGTGGAGCTGCTGTAAAGTTTGTGCAGGCCTGTTTAAATATCAGGAAGGATCGAGAAAGCAGTGTTCAACACTGTATATGTGCTGGGTAATACGTGCAGCCCTGTTTAAGTGCCGGGACGGTTCGACAAAGCCATTTTAACCACTGTGGAAGTTCTGTGAAGCTCGTGCAAGCCTGTTTAAATATCAGGAAAGATTGAGAAAGCAGTTTTCATCACTGTGTAGGTGCTGAGTAATACGTGTAGGCCTGTTTAAGTGCTGGGACGGTTCGACAGAGACATTTTATCCACTGTGGAACTCCTGTGAAGCTCGTGCAAGCCTGGTTTGGTACCAGGAAAGATCGAGAAAGCAATTTTCATCACCGTGGAGGTGCTGTGAAGCACGTGCAGGCTTGTTTAAGTGCCAAAAAAGACGGTGAAAGCTATTTTCACTACTGTGGAGGTCTGCTGAAGCTCGTTGAGAGGAATCCCGGCCCTAGGTACAAGTTTCCCTATACTGTCTGTGCTAAACCGGTGACTAGAGTTCAGCAGGGCATTGAGTGCTCGAAGTGTGGAAAATGGACGCATGCCAAATGTTGTGGAGTGGCCCCCGTGGAATACCAACGGATAGGTGAGAACGATAGTGAGCTGTGGTTCTGTCCCGACTGTCTGAGGAGAGAGCTCCGCTTTATTGAAGCTAGTTTCAATAGCTCCTATAACAATGGGTTGGATCCGGATGACAGGTGTGCATCAATTGGACCTGATCACACAAAATCGAATGCTGTTGTTTTTTGTCACCTGAATGCTAGGAGTCTCCTACAAAAAATGGAAGAAATCAGGAGCTTTGTGCAGGAGAGGTCACAACAGAGCTGGGTCATAGGAATTGGGGAAACATGGTTGAACAACACTGTGGACGATGGAGAAGTTGGCTTGGAAGGCTACAAGATATACCGGAAAGACAGGAGGAATCAGTAAGGAGGAGGAGTCCTTGTTTATCGTTCTCGAGTTGGAGGAGAATAGATCTTGAAACGGAGGGCATTGAGGCAATTTGGATTGAGATAAGGTTCCAAAAGAGGGAGGTTTTGATGTGTACTGCTTATCGCCCTCCTAGGGCTAGTTGGCCAGTCATTGAAAGAATCTGTGAAATGTTCAAAGTGGCTACACAGGAAGGCAAAGAAATGGTAGTTATGGGCGACTTCAACTGCAATGTGCTTCATCCTGATTCTTGTACCCAAGAGCTGATGCTGGCAGCCGACGTCTGCAACTTGAAGCAGTTAATCACAACACCAACTCGTATCACCAGCAACTCTGAATCCCTCATTGACCTTCTCCTTGTAACTCATCCTGACAGATTTCTGCAGGTCGGATGCTTGGAAGTGACAGTGACCATCTTATGATCTTTGGAGTGTACAGTGAAGACGTGAAGGTGGTGAGTCATTGTGTCAAGAAGGTCAGGAGTTTCAAAAAGTGTAACAGGGAGAAGCTCTGCTGTGAGTTGATAGAAGCCCCATGGCTTGTGATGGATTCATTTGACACTATTGACGAAAAGTGGGAATACTGGAGGTCTCTGTTTTTGTCCGTGGTCGACGACCATGCCCCATTTGTGAAGGTGAGGGTGAGACAAGACTCACTGCCATGGATTACAGAGGAAGTTAGGAGAGTGATGAGAGCTAGAAATTATTTTAGAAAGAAGTTTAGGAAAACAAGGGACCCCATGGATTGGGAGCGCTTTAGGAAGCTACATAATCTGGTTAAGAGGCAGCTGAAGGATGCAAAAGTTGACCACTTTGAAGGAGTGTGCAGAGATGCGGCTAGGCAACCGCGGCGGATGTGGAAGGAAATTGATAGAGTTTTGGGACGAAAACAGAGACGAGGTATATCTGTGATCAGAACTAACCAAGGAGAGCTGAGTGACAGTCAACAGATAGCAGAGGAAATGAACTCCTACTTTTCTAGTTGTGTGGGTAGTTCCAACCCCGTTATGGGTGTGGTCAAGGATCCTGAAATTCCCCCTGTGAATGCTAGGTTTGAGTTCACTGAGATTGATAAGGAGACTGTGCTACGTCATCTTACAAACTTAAATGAGAGGAAAGCCACTGGTGCTGATGGCATCTCTGCAAAGCTGTTGAGAATGACTGCTCCTGGAATAGCAACAAGCTTGACTAAGCTGTTTAATTACAGCTTGAAAATAGGGCAGATCCCAAGGGACTGGAAGGTTGCTCATGTGACTCCAGTACCTAAGAAAGGTGACAAAGAGTTGGCTGAGAACTATCGACCAGTATCAGTCCTCCCAATAGTCGCTAAAGTCTTTGAGGCCATAGTGCATACCCAGCTGTTTGTGTATTTACAGGATAACTCCCTCTTGCACTCAGCTCAATCTGGGTTTCGCCCTCTCCACAACACCCAGCATGTACTTTTGAGGTCAGTGGATGATTGGCGAGCTGCCTTGGATAGGGATGAAATAGTAGGTACTATTTTGATTGACCTCAGTAAGGCCTTTGACTCAATTGATCACAACCTGTTGGTAGCCAAACTGGAGGCCAATGGCGTAAGGGGCAATGAAAAGGAGTGGTTTCTAAGCTGCCTGACGGACAGACAGCAGAGAGTAGTAGTGGGCGCAGCAAAGTCGACATGGAGTGAGATGGTGAAAGGAGTTCCGCAGGGCTCCATTTTGGGTCCTTTGCTTTTTACAATTTTTATGAATTATCTCCCCAGTGTCATTGAAAATTGCAATGTGAACCTCTATGCAGATGACACCACTATCTACTTCTCAAGCAAAGATCCTCAGGAAGTACAGGAAGTTCTTGAAGCAGAGCTTGGAGCAGTGGCCCACTGGATCAAACGGAATCAGTTGAAGATGAATGTGAGCAAAACTCAACTGATGGTCCTAAGCAGGAGACGTAGAAAGTGTGAGGCTGAACGGATTCGTATCCAGCTAGATGGATCAATACTTGTGAGTGAGGAGAAAGTAAGATATTTGGGGGAGGATATAGACAGAAACCTCAACTGGAATGACCAAGTGTGTAAGGTGAGACAAAGCTGCTTGAGCAGTCTGGCCAGACTCAGAAGGGTGTCTTCCGTTCTACCATTTGAGACCAAGATAAAACTGTATAATGCTCTGGTACTTCCCCATATGGACTATTGCTGTGTTGTCTGGATGGAATGTGGGGCAGCATTGAGACACGAAATCGAACGGTTGCAAAACTATGGGATGCGGCTAATCACATCCTCACCACGACTTGCCTGTAGTGCAATGCTGAGGAGTAGGTTGGGTTGGGTACCACTGGAGCAAAGGAGGAGGTTGTTCAGACTTGCCTTGGTACATAAATGTCTCCTCGGAAGAGCTCCACGGTATCTGTGCTCCAAGTTTGTTACCAACAAGAGCCTTGGCCTCCGCACTACCAGGGGCAGTAGCAACCTCTACCTAAAGAGACCAACTACTAACTTTTATCGCAACTCCTTTGAATATCAGGCTGCTTTTGACTGGAATCACCTTCCAAATAATATCAAGACTATTCGCTCAGAAACTGCCTTTAAAAGTTACGTACAGAATTTGTTTTTGGTCAGCTGTTAGAGCTCTAATTTTGGATTTTTTTCCTTTTCCCTCTTTTTGTGCGTACGTTTTGTCTTCTGTTTTTTATATCCTTTTATCTTTTGCTTTGTATTAGGACCTCCGGGAAGACCGGCTATATGAGCTGATGGAGTATTCCTATTCAAAATAAAAGTTTATCTATCTATCTATCTATCTATTTTAGTGCCAGGAAAGATCGAGAAAGCAGTTTTGGTCACTGTGTAGGTATGTGCAGGCCTGTTTATGTACTTGCAAGGACGGAGAAAGCAGTTTTCACCACTATGGAGGAGCTGTGAAGCTCATGCAATCCCATTTCATTGCCAGGAAAGAGCGAGAAAGCAGTTTTCATCACTGTGGGGGTGCTGAGTAACTCGTGCAGGTATGTTTAAGTGGCTGGAAGGTCGGACAATGCCATTTTAACCACTGTGGAGGGCATGTGAAGGTGGTGCAAACCTGTTTAAATGCTAGGGGAGATGAGGAAAGGATATTTTCTCTAGTGTGGAGGTCCTGTGAAGCTCGTGCAGGCCTGTTTAAGTGCCAGGAAAGACAGAGAAACACTTTTCACTACTGTGTAGGTCTTGTGAAGCTCGTGCAAGCCTGTTTAAATGCGAGGGGAGATGAGGAAAGCATATTTTCTTGAGTGTGGAGGTGATGTGATGCACGTACAGGCCTGTTTATGTGCCAGGAAGGATGGAGAAAGGAGTTTTCACCACTGTGGAGGTCTTGTGAAGCTCGTGAAAGCCTGGTTTGGTACCTGGAAAGATCGAAAAAGCAATTTTCATCACTGTGGAGGTGCTGTGAAGCACGTGCAGGCTTGTTTAAGATGCCAGAAAAGATGATGAAAGCAGTTTTCACTGCTGTGGAGGTCTGCTGAAGCTCGTGCAAGCTTATTTTAGTGCCAGGAAAGATCAAGAAAGCAGTTTTGATCACTGTGTAGGTGCTGTGAAGCACGTGCAGGCCTGTTTAAGTACCTGGAAGGACGGAGAAAGCAGTTTTCAACACTATGGAGGTGTTGTGAAGCTCGTGCAAGCCCATTTTTGTGCCAGGAAAGAGTGAGAAAGCAGTTTTCATTGCTGTGGGGGTGCTGAGTGATTCGTGCAGGTATCTTTAAGTTGCTGTAAAGTCGGACAAAGCCATCTTAATCACTGTGGAGGTCCTGTGAAGCTCCTGCAGGGCTAGTGATGTGTGGGAAGGTGCGAGAAAGCCATTTTAACCTCTGTGGAGGTCATGTGAAGCTGGTGCAAGCCTGTTTAAATGCCAGGGGAGATGAGGAAAGCATATTTTCTCTAGTGTGCAGGTGATGTGATGCACGTACAGGCGTGTTTTTGGGCCAGGAAAGATAGAGAAAGGAATTTTCACGACTGTGGAGGTGCTGTAAAGTTCGTGCAGGCCTGTTTAAACATCAAGTAGGATCAAGAAAGCAGTTTTCATCACTGTGTTTGTGCTGAGTAATACGTGCAGCCCTCTTTAAGTGCCGGGATGGTTCGACAAAGCCATTTTAATCACTGTGGAGGTCCTGTGTAGCTCGTGCAAGCCTGTTTAAATGCCAGGGAAGATCGAGAAGGGAATTTTCATGACTGTGGAGGTGATGTAAAGCTCGTGCAGGCCTGTTTAAAAATCAGGAAAGATCGAGAAAGCAGTTTTCATCACTGTGTAGGTGCTGAGTAATACGTGTAGGCCTGTTTAAGTGCTGGGACGGTTCGACAGAGACATTTTCTCCGCTGTGGAAGTCCTGTGAAGCTCGTGAAAGCCTGGTTTGTTACCAGGAAAGATCGAGAAAGCAATTTTCATCACCGTGGAGGTGCTGTGAAGCACGTGCAGGCTTGTTTAAGTGCCAAAAAAGACGGTGAAAACTATTTTCACTACTGTGGAGGTCTGCTGAAGCTCGTGCAAGCTTATTTTAGTGCCAGGAAAGATCGGGAAAGCAGTTTTGATCACTGTGTAGGTACGTGCAGGCCTGTTTATGTACCTGCAAGGACGGAGAAAGCAGTTTTCACCACTATGGAGGAGCTGTGAGGCTTGTGCAAGTCCATTTCATTGCCAGGAAAGAGCGAGAAAGCAGTTTTCATCACTGTGGGGGTGCTGAGTAACTCGTGCAGGTATGTTTAAGTGGCTGGAAGGTCAGACAAAGCCATTTTAACCACTGTGGGGCGCATGTGAAAGTGGTACAAACCTGTTTAAATGCCAGGGGAGATGAGGAAAGGATATTTTCTCTAGTGTGGAGGTCCTGTGAAGCTCGTGCAGGCCTGTTTAAGTGGCAGGAAAGACGGAGAAAGCAGTTTTGACCACTGTGTAGGTCTTGTGAACCTTGTGCAAGCCTGTTTAAATGCGAGGGGTGATGAAAGCATATTTTCTCTAGTGTGGAGGTGATGTGATGCACGTACAGGCCTGTTTAGGTGCCAGGAAGGATGGAGAAAGGAGTTTTCACCACTGTGGAGGTCTTGTGAAGCTCGTGAAAGCCTGGTTTGGTACCAGGAAAGATTGAAAAAGCAATTTTCATCATCATGGAGGTGCTGTGAAACAAGTGCAGGCTTGTTTAAGTGCCGAAAAAGATGGTCAAAGCAGTTTTCACTGCTGTGGAGGTCTGCTGAAGCTCGTACAAGCTTATTTAAGAAACAGGAAAGATCGAGAAAGCAGTTTTGGTCACTGTGTAGGTGCTGTGAAGCATGTGTAGGACCGTTTAACTACCCACAGTGATTAAAATCGCTTTGTCCGACCTTCCAGCAACTTAAGCATACCTGCACGAATCACTCAGCACCCCCACTGCAAAGAAAATTGCTTTCTCAATCTTTCTTGGTACCAAGCTAGGCTTGCACGAGCCTCACAACACCTCCACAGTGGAGCAAACTGTTATCTCCGTCTTTGCTGGCACTTTAACAGGCCTGCACGTGCTTCACAGGAACTCAACATTAGACCAAATATGCTTTCCTCACCTCCCCTGGCATTTGAAGAGGTTTGTACCACCTCCACAGTGGTTAAAATGGCTTTCTCACACCTTCCCACACATCAACAGGCCTGCAGGAGCTTCAAAGGACCCCTGCAAGGACGGAGAAAGCAGTTTTCAACACTATGGAGGTGTAAGATCGAGAAAGCAGTTTTGATCACTGTGTAGGTACGTGCAGGCGTGTTTACGCACCTACAAGGACGGAAAAAGCAGTTTTCATCACTATGGAGGAGCTGTGAAGCTCGGGCAAGCCCATTTCGTTGCCAGTAAAGAGCGAGAAAGCAGTTTTCGTCACTGTGGGGTTGCTGAGTAACTCGTGCAGGGATTTTTAAGTGGCTGGAAGGTCGGACAAAGCCATTTTAACCACTGTTGAGGGCTTGTGAAGGTGGTACAAACCTGTTGAAATGCTAGGGGAGATGAGGAAAGCAATTTTCTCTAGTGTGGAGGTCCTGTGAAGCTCGTGCAGGCCTGTTTAAGTGGCAGGAAAGATGGAGAAAGGAGTTTTCACCACTGTGGAGGTCTTGTGAAGCTCGTGAAAGCCCGGTTTGGTACCAGGAAAGATCAAAAAAGCAATTTTCATCATCGTGGAGGTGCTGTGAAGCAAGTGCAGGCTTGTTTAAGTGCCAAAAAACATGGTGAAAGCAGTTTTCACTGCTGTGGAGGTCTGCTGAAGCTCGTGCAAGCTTATTTAAGTGCCAGGAAAGATCGATAAAGCAGTTTTGATCACTGTGTAGGTGCAGTGAAGCACGTGTAGGACCGTTTAAGTACCCACAGTGATTAAAATGGCTTTGCCCGACCTTCCAGCAACTTAAGCATACCTGCACGATTCACTCAGCACCCCCACTGCAATGAAAATTGCTTTCTCAATCTTTCTTGGTACCAAGCCAGGCTTGCACGAGCCTCACAACACCTCCACAGTGGTGAAAACTGTTATCTCCGTCTTTGCTGGCACTTTAACAGGCCTGCACGTGCTTCACAGGAACTCAACATTAGAGCAAATATGCTTTCCTCATCTCCCCTGGCATTTAAACAGGCTTGTACCACCTCCACAGTGGTTAAAATGGCTTTCTCGCACCTTCCCACACATCAACAGGCCTGCAGGAGCTTCAAAGGACACCAGCAAGGACGGAGAAAGCAGTTTTCAACACTATGGAAGTGTAAGATCGAGAAAGCAGTTTTGATCACTGTAGGTACGTGCAAGCCTGTTTATGCACCTGTAAGGACGGAAAAAGAAGTTTTCATCACTATGGAGGAGCTGTGAAGCTCGGGCGAGCCCATTTCATTGCCAGTAAAGAGCGAGAAAGCAGTTTTCGTCACTGTGGGGGTGCTGAGTAACTCGTGCACGGATTTTTAAGTGGCTGGAAGGTCGGACAAAGCCATTTTAACCACTGTGGAGGGCATGTGAAGGTGGTACAAACCTGTTTAAATGCTAGGGAGATGAGGAAAGTAATTTTCTCTAGTGTGGAGGTCCTGTGATGCTCGTGCAGGCCTGTTTAAGTGGCAGGAAAGACGGAGAAAGCAGTTTTCACCACTGTGTAGGTCTTGTGAAGCTCGTGGAAGCCTGTTTAAATGCGAGGGGAGATGAGGAAACCATATTTTCTCTAGTGCGGAGGTGATTCGATGCACGTACAAGCCTGATTAGGTGCCAGGAAGGATGGAGAAAGGAGTTTTCACCACTGTGGAGGTCTTGTGAAGCTCGTCCAAGCCTGTTTTTGGGCCAGGAAAGATGGAGACAGGAATTTTCACGACTGTGGAGCTGCTGTAAAGTTCGTGCAGGCCTGTTTAAATTTCCGGAAGGATCGAGAAAGCAGTTTTAATCACTGTGTATGTGCTGGGTAATACGTGCAGCCCTGTTTAAGTGCCTGGACGGTTCGACAAAGCCATTTTAACCACTGTGGAAGTCTTGTGAAGCTTGTGCAAGCCTGTTTAAATCCCAGGGAAGATCGAGAAAGGAACTTTCACGACTGTGGAGGTGCTGTGAAGCTCGTGCAGGCCTGTTGAAATATCAGGAAAGATCGAGAAAGCAGTTTTCATCACTGTGTAGGTGCTGAGTAATATGTGTAGGCCTGTTTAAGTGCTGGGATGGTTTGACAGAGACATTTTATCCACTGTGGAAGTCCTGTGAAGCTCATGCAAGCCTGGTTTGGTACCAAAAAAGAACGAGAAAGCAGTTTTGATCACTGTGTAGGTGCTGTGAAGCACGTGCAGGACCGTTTAAGTACCCACAGTGATTAAAATGACTTTGTCCGACCTTCCAACAACTTAAACATACCTGCACGAGTCACTCAGCACCCCCACTGCAATGAAAATTGCTTTCTCAATCTTTCTTGGTACCAAGCCAGGCTTGCACGAGCCTCACAACACCTCCGCAGTGGTGAAAACTGTTACTCCCGTCTTTGCTGGCACTTTAACAGGCCTGCACGTGCTTCACAGGAACTCAACATTAGAGAAAATATGCTTTCCTCATCTCCCCTGGCATTTAAACAGGCTTGCACCAGCTTCACATGACCTCCACAGTGGTTAAAATGGCTTTCTCGCACCTTCCCACACATCAACAGGCCTGCAGGAGCTTCAAAGGCCCCCTGCAAGGACGGAGAAAGCAGTTTTCAACACTATGGAGGTGTTGTGAAGCTCGTGTAAGCCCATTTTAGTGCCAGGGAAGAGTGAGAATGCAGTTTTCATCACCGTGGAGGTGCTGTGAAGCACATGCAGGCCTGTTTAAGTGCAAAAAAAGACGGTGAAAACTATTTTCACTACTTTGGAGGTCTGCTGAAGCTCGTGCAAGCTTATTTTAGTGCCAGGAAAGATCGAGAAAGCAGTTTTGGTCACTGTGTAGGTACGTGCAGGCCTGTTTATGCACCTGCAAGGACGGAAAAAGCAGTTTTCACCACTATGGAGGAGCTGTGAAGCTCGTGCAAGCCCATTTCATTGCCAGGAATGAGCGAGAAAGCACTTTTCATCACTGTAGGGGTGCTGAGTAACTCTTGCAGGTATGTTTAAGTGGCTGGAAGGTCGTACAAAGACATTTTAACCACCGTGGAGGGCATGTGAAGGTGGTACAAACCTGTTTAAATGCCAGGGGAGATGAGGAAAGCAATTTTCTCTAGTGTGGAGTTCCTGTGAAGCTCGTGCAGGCCTGTTTAAGTGGCAGGAAAGACGGAGAAATCAGTTTTCACCACTGTGTAGGTCTTGTGAAGCTCGTGCAAGCCTGTTTAAATGCGAGGGGAGATGAGGAAACCATATTTTCTCTAGTGCGGAGGTGATTCCTGATATTTGAACAGGCCTGCACAAACATTACAGCAGCTCCACAGTCGTGAAAATTCCTGTCTCCATCTTTCCTGGCCCAAAAACAGCCTTGCACGAGCTTCACAAGACCTCCACATTGGTGAAAACTCCTTTCTCGATCCTTCCTGGCACCTAAACAGGCCTGTACGTGCATCGCATAGGATCGAGAAAGCAGTTTTCAACACTGTGTATGTGCTGGGTAATACGTGCAGCCCTGTTTAAGTGCCGGGACGGTTCGACAAAGCCATTTTAACCACTGTGGAGGTGCTGTGAAGCTCGTGCATGCCTGTTTAAAAATCAGGAAAGATCGAGAAAGCAGTTTTCATCACTGTGTAGGTGCTGAGTAATACGTGTAGGCCTGTTTAAGTGCTGGGACGGTTCGACAGAGACATTTTATCCACTGTGGAACTCCTGTGAAGCTCGTGCAAGCCTGATTTGGTACCAGGAAAGATCGAGAAAGCAATTTTCATCACCGTGGAGGTGCTGTGAAGCACATGCAGGCTTGTTTAAGTGCCAAAAAAGACGGTGAAAGCTATTTTCACTACTGTGGAGGTCTGCTGCAGCTCGCTGAGAGGAATCCCGGCCCTAGGTACAAGTTTCCCTGTACTGTCTGTGCTAAACCGGTGACTAGTGTTCAGCAGGGCATTGAGTGCTCGAAGTGTGGAAAATGGACGCATGCCAAATGTTGTGGAGTGGCCCCCGTGGAATACCAACGGATAGGTGAGAACGATAGTGAGCTGTGGTTCTGTCCCGACTGTCTGAGGAGAGAGCTCCCCTTTATTGAAGCTAGTTTCAATAGCTCCTATAACAATGGGTTGGATCCGGATGACAGGTGTGCATCAATTGGACCTGATCACACAAAATTGAATGCTGTTGTTTTTTGTCACCTGAATGCTAGGAGTCTCCTACAAAAAATGGAAGAAATCAGGAGCTTTGTGCAGGAGAGGTCACAACAGAGCTGGGTCATAGGAATTGGGGAAACATGGTTGAACAACACTGTGGACGATGGAGAAGTTGGCTTGGAAGGCTACAAGATATACCGGAAAGACAGGAGGAATCAGTAAGGAGGAGGAGTCCTTGTTTATCGTTCTCGAGTTGGAGGAGAATAGATCTTGAAACGGAGGGCATTGAGGCAATTTGGATTGAGATAAGGTTCCAAAAGAGGGAGGTTTTGATGTGTACTGCTTATCGCCCTCCTGGGGCTAGTTGGCCAGTCATTGAAAGAATCTGTGAAATGTTCAAAGTGGCTACACAGGAAGGCAAAGAAATGGTAGTTATGGGCGACTTCAACTGCAATGTGCTTCATCCTGATTCTTGTACCCAAGAGCTGATGCTGGCAGCCGACGTCTGCAACTTGAAGCAGTTAATCACAACACCAACTCGTATCACCAGCAACTCTGAATCCCTCATTGACCTTCTCCTTGTAACTCATCCTGACAGATTTCTGCAGGTCGGATGCTTGGAAGTGACAGTGACCATCTTATGATCTTTGGAGTGTACAGTGAAGACGTGAAGGTGGTGAGTCATTGTGTCAAGAAGGTCAGGAGTTTCAAAAAGTGTAACAGGGAGAAGCTCTGCTGTGAGTTGATAGAAGCCCCATGGCTTGTGATGGATTCATTTGACACTATTGACGAAAAGTGGGAATACTGGAGGTCTCTGTTTTTGTCCGTGGTCGACGACCATGCCCCATTTGTGAAGGTGAGGGTGAGACAAGACTCACTGCCATGGATTACAGAGGAAGTTAGGAGAGTGATGAGAGCTAGAAATTATTTTAGAAAGAAGTTTAGGAAAACAAGGGACCCCATGGATTGGGAGCGCTTTAGGAAGCTACATAATCTGGTTAAGAGGCAGCTGAAGGATGCAAAAGTTGACCACTTTGAAGGAGTGTGCAGAGATGCGGCTAGGCAACCGCGGCGGATGTGGAAGGAAATTGATAGAGTTTTGGGACGAAAACAGAGACGAGGTATATCTGTGATCAGAACTAACCAAGGAGAGCTGAGTGACAGTCAACAGATAGCAGAGGAAATGAACTCCTACTTTTCTAGTTGTGTGGGTAGTTCCAACCCCGTTATGGGTGTGGTCAAGGATCCTGAAATTCCCCCTGTGAATGCTAGGTTTGAGTTCACTGAGATTGATAAGGAGACTGTGCTACGTCATCTTACAAACTTAAATGAGAGGAAAGCCACTGGTGCTGATGGCATCTCTGCAAAGCTGTTGAGAATGACTGCTCCTGGAATAGCAACAAGCTTGACTAAGCTGTTTAATTACAGCTTGAAAATAGGGCAGATCCCAAGGGACTGGAAGGTTGCTCATGTGACTCCAGTACCTAAGAAAGGTGACAAAGAGTTGGCTGAGAACTATCGACCAGTATCAGTCCTCCCAATAGTCGCTAAAGTCTTTGAGGCCATAGTGCATACCCAGCTGTTTGTGTATTTACAGGATAACTCCCTCTTGCACTCAGCTCAATCTGGGTTTCGCCCTCTCCACAACACCCAGCATGTACTTTTGAGGTCAGTGGATGATTGGCGAGCTGCCTTGGATAGGGATGAAATAGTAGGTACTATTTTGATTGACCTCAGTAAGGCCTTTGACTCAATTGATCACAACCTGTTGGTAGCCAAACTGGAGGCCAATGGCGTAAGGGGCAATGAAAAGGAGTGGTTTCTAAGCTGCCTGACGGACAGACAGCAGAGAGTAGTAGTGGGCGCAGCAAAGTCGACATGGAGTGAGATGGTGAAAGGAGTTCTGCAGGGCTCCATTTTGGGTCCTTTGCTTTTTACAATTTTTATGAATTATCTCCCCAGTGTCATTGAAAATTGCAATGTGAACCTCTATGCAGATGACACCACTATCTACTTCTCAAGCAAAGATCCTCAGGAAGTACAGGAAGTTCTTGAAGCAGAGCTTGGAGCAGTGGCCCACTGGATCAAACGGAATCAGTTGAAGATGAATGTGAGCAAAACTCAACTGATGGTCCTAAGCAGGAGACGTAGAAAGTGTGAGGCTGAACGGATTCGTATCCAGCTAGATGGATCAATACTTGTGAGTGAGGAGAAAGTAAGATATTTGGGGGAGGATATAGACAGAAACCTCAACTGGAATGACCAAGTGTGTAAGGTGAGACAAAGCTGCTTGAGCAGTCTGGCCAGACTCAGAAGGGTGTCTTCCGTTCTACCATTTGAGACCAAGATAAAACTGTATAATGCTCTGGTACTTCCCCATATGGACTATTGCTGTGTTGTCTGGATGGAATGTGGGGCAGCATTGAGACACGAAATCGAACGGTTGCAAAACTATGGGATGCGGCTAATCACATCCTCACCACGACTTGCCTGTAGTGCAATGCTGAGGAGTAGGTTGGGTTGGGTACCACTGGAGCAAAGGAGGAGGTTGTTCAGACTTGCCTTGGTACATAAATGTCTCCTCGGAAGAGCTCCACGGTATCTGTGCTCCAAGTTTGTTACCAACAAGAGCCTTGGCCTCCGCACTACCAGGGGCAGTAGCAACCTCTACCTAAAGAGACCAACTACTAACTTTTATCGCAACTCCTTTGAATATCAGGCTGCTTTTGACTGGAATCACCTTCCAAATAATATCAAGACTATTCGCTCAGAAACTGCCTTTAAAAGTTACGTACAGAATTTGTTTTTGGTCAGCTGTTAGAGCTCTAATTTTGGATTTTTTTCCTTTTCCCTCTTTTTGTGTGTACATTTTGTCTTCTGTTTTTTATATCCTTTTATCTTTTGCTTTGTATTAGGACCTCCAGGAAGACCGGCTATATGAGCTGATGGAGTATTCCTATTCAAAATAAAAGTTTATCTATCTATCTATCTATCTATCTATCTAGTTTAGTGCCAGGAAAGATCGGGAAAGCAGTTTTGATCACTGTGTAGGTACGTGCAGGCCTGTTTATGTACCTGCAAGGACGGAGAAAGCAGTTTTCACCACTATGGAGGAGCTGTGAGGCTCGTACAAGCCCATTTCATTGCCAGGAAAGAGCGAGAAAGCAGTTTTCATCACTGTGGGGGTGCTGAGTAACTCGTGCAGGTATGTTTAAGTGGCTGGAAGGTCAAACAAAGCCATTTTAACCACTGTGCGGGGGCATGTGAAAGTGGTACAAACCTGTTTAAATGCCAGGGGAGATGAGCAAAGGATATTTTCTCTAGTGTGGAGGTCCTGTGAAGCTCGTGCAGGCCTGTTTAAGTGGCAGGAAAGGCGGAGAAAACAGTTTTCACCGCTGTGTTGGTCTTGTGAAGCTCGTGAAAGCCTGGTTTGGTACCAGGAAAGATCGAAAAAGCAATTTTCATCATCGTGGAGGTGCTGTGAAGCAAGTGCAGGCTTGTTTAAGTGCCAAAAAGGATGGTGAAAGCAGTTTTCACTGCTGTGGAGGTCTGCTGAAGCTCGTGCAAGCTTATTTAAGTGCCAGGAAAGATCGATAAAGCAGTTTTGATCACTGTGTAGGTGCAGTGAAGCACGTGTAGGACCGTTTACGTACCCACAGTGATTAAAATGGCTTTTTCCGACCTTCCAGCAACTTAAGCATACATGCACGAATCACTCAGCACCCCCACTGCAATGAAAATTGCTTTCTCAATCTTTCTTGGTACCAAGCCAGGCTTGCACGAGCCTCACAACACCTCCACAGTGGTGAAAACTGTTATCTCCGTCTTTGCTGGCACTTTAACAGGCCTGCACGTGCTTCACAGGAACTCAACATTAGAGGAAATATGCTTTCCTCATTTCTCCTGGCATTTAATAGTGATTCCGGAAGGTTTTCCAAACTTTTACATAAACTATTGTAGTAATACTTATCGGATTCAGCATTCAATTTTGAGTACAACGGTTTTTATTTCACGCGAATCGGTGCAGTAGAAGCCGAGATGTGCATCATTATTGCAAAGGGGGCGCACTAAGTTCACAACATCTGGTGCCCATGACGTAATTTCAATTACATCACCAAAGAAGAATGACCTTTGTACCGAAGAGCTACGAGATAGATGCCAAGGCACTGGACGAGGTCAATCTACCACTTTGAAAAGCTAGATTCGGTTGTTTATTTTTTAGTTAGAGAAAGGGGACTCTGGCATAAAATTTCACCGTGGGAGGCTGTTCTAGTCTTGGATGGAAGTCCATGCTGACATGTATAATTTCTTAAGTCCAGATATAGTGAAATACCCTTGGAAACTGTCTCAACCAACAGAAGTGGGATCTGCATTGGACACTTGAGGGTTACTAAGCATTTAAAAGCCTCACATCCATGCCTCCACCTCCAACTTTGTTGCTTGTTGAAGTAATTTGTGATGTCCTTGAATGTCACATAGTTTTCATAATTATGAGTACAAGGGCAATGTCTCAGATACAGCACTTTTGATGTAGCAAAGGTCAATGCCACAGTTGATCTGAAATCTTTAGGTATAGAGGCGTTAATTGATACTCGGACACTTAAGAAATGTTTCGCTCTTGTTGCGCGTACAGATATCCAGCAGACATAAGAACTGTAGGATAGGTGCGCTAATGGTTAATAATCAACATACCTGAAATTCAACTCCAAACAGTCTTCTACCCGGGATTCAGCAAACAAAACATTACATCCATTCAAGCACCTATTCTTGGAAAAAAGATTCTACTAGCGGACAAGTCTGATAACCATGTATTATATTGTCGCTAGCCAAATTTTGTAACTGCTGCAGCATGGTATGGGCTCGTATGCAAAGCCAATGGAAGGGCAAGAACTATTGTCTTTCCTTTCCGGAGGAGGCGGAAAGAAGTTATTCGTTGTTTTACAATGTATTTTCGGACGTGATTTTCTATCCCCAAGTACTACAATAGTCTCGGGTATCGAAAACTATCCCAGTGCCTGCATATCTTGTTGCTCTGATGATCTGTTACTGTTGTTACCGCGCTTAGATCTTTGAAGTCTGGGATCCGAGAATGTATCAGTCCGAGAATAAATGTTCGCCTCTAGGTGGCCCAAGTGGCATACATAAATGTTCAAAACCAGTTGTAACAAAATACCTTCTCTGACAGTGTCACGTTTTTGTAGAACACCTACAAGTCTGAAGTTTAGGTTGTTTTCACTGTATGCAGGCCCACACATCCAGTAACTATAGCTTAGTATGCCAAATGTGATGTAAAATAGTTCTTTGATCCGGATCTATCCAATTATGAAGGCCTTAGGCATGGAATTTGTTTCCACTCCCTTTGTTTTTATTCTGTATAGTTAATGTGTGGGAGAAGGGCTGGTAATGAGGATCACCGTTAGGATAATGTTTGGTGTTCATTCTTTCTGCAGCTGCTTTGTATGGAGAGTCTACAGGCTACATCTGACAGTTCAAGATCACAATTCTTAATTTGTGCGGCTTAGCAATAAAACATCGGAATAGTTCTGTTGATTATGCTCCCTTTAATTATATGAAGAGTTGGTGTAGTCCTGCTCTCAGACTGCATTTTGTTTCTTGCAGTATGTACTGAAAGTGATGGAAAGCTGAACAGGGGCCTGGTAACGAGGCTACAGTTTTGTGTATCATATGATCTTAGGAAAAAAGTCTCATCAACATAGGTGCTCGTGTGTGCGTGTGTGTGTGCATATGTGTTGCGTGCATGTGTGTGTGGGGGGGGGGGGGGGGGGGAGGTCTGCCACATCACGCATTGCCTTGTATGTGAACTTGAATGAAGCTGTTGCATGCACTTGTCAGAATCACCTGAGGTTCCACTTGTATCACTTCTATATAGTGTTAGCTATGTATGCCTCCCTCAGCAGTATATAGCTCACTTGCAGATAGCTCCAGATGGTGCATTCATAAAAGCATACCAGGCTGATGTCAGCATGGACTTTCATCCAAGACTAGAACAGCATCCCAAGGTGAAATTTTATGCCAGAGTCAGCTCCAGAGTCCCCTTTCTCTAACTAAAAAATAAACAACCGAAACTAGCTTTTAGTGGTAGACTGACCTCGTCCAGTCACTTGGCAAGTTATGTTATGCTCCATCTCGTAGCTCTTCGGTACAAAGGTCATTCTCCTGTGGTGATGTAATTGAAATTACGTCATGGGCACCAGATGTTGTGAACTTAGTGCGCCCCTATTGCAAAGTGGTCGGTACAAAATTTTGGGTTACTTTTAAATAGACAAAGTGGTACATTCGGTAATCATCACGTGCGTGCACGGAAAATCCAAACTTGCACATATCTCAGGAACGGTTAGGCGTACAAAGATGGAACTTGCACCAAACTGTTGCGCACGGAGTGGTCTATCTCATGAGAGTGTCATCGTGTACAGAGCTCTATGGCCTTCAGGAAAAGCATGCAGAAATCTGAAGATATGAGATCCAAATAAAGCCTGAGAATGTATAAATCAGTCTGAAGCAACAGCAGTGATCAGCAACAGAGTATGGGTATGTTATTGCAAACTGTTTTCACCAATGTACCCCGGGTAGGGTAGGCAACAATGAAGTATAGTTGCCTGTCTCCCCCCGGGTCTGTTTGGATGGCATAGTTCAATGAATCCAAAGTACCTACACTAACCTGCAACTGTATGACAGGATACGGTAAATGAGCCTCATTCCCAGAGTTTTGTAGCTGGAGAGAAGAGGCCTCAGGTGCACATTTATTTTGTGCGTGTGCGAGGTCTCTTTTGTACTTGCATATTAGTGTGAGGTACTCTGGATGGTTTTGAAGTCAGAGCTAATGTCCCTTTGATGATGGCAAGTCTTAATTTTCTTATAATTTTTTGAGGAAATTGTTAGACACTCGAAAGTTATTAGCCTCGTAACCAGGCTTTCTCACCCTAGTGTTTTCCATCTGTAGCACCTACTAACCTTCGTGGTACGGCAAATGGTGTGGCGATAAAACCTGAGTATGAGGCTAAACACGCAAGCACAAGCTGAACGCAGCAATACAGCGCTTGCCAACCACTAAATTTGACTGCTGAATATTGAACATGTGTATACCAGGACAGCCTGGGAATTAGGCATGTGTGCATGTTTGAGAGGGATTGGATGATCTGATTATGATGGGATTTCATGCAGCCTCTGGCCTAGTGTCTGTCATTTCTGCAAGTCATAGTAGAGATTATTGTGTTGTTCTGCTATTTACTGTTTTGTTCAGCAATTCAAACCTATATGTATATATAGAAGACGGGAATACTCTAACTCAGAAGAGTCGAACCCTGTGCAAGTTGCCTTTTGCAATTGAGGTAGCCACAAAGGGGCACAATCAGGCTTTTTACAAAGCACACCACAGGGCTATTCCTGCTTAGCAATAACAAATGATGTTGTCCACAACACTTTTCACCTCCTCTTCATTGAGGCTGAAGATTGCACTTGAAATCTGCGTTGCAAGGAATGCGATTATGTCACTTTCGAAGTCGGGCATCTCACCGATCAGCTGGTACACGGAAGTTTTCTCCGGTTTTCACAAAGAAGCACTTCAAAGTTACAGTAAAGTGAACGAAAGACCAACCAATCGATTCTCCGATCAAAGAGGATTCGAGAAATATATATTTTGTCGGGGTATGTAGCTACCGTGAGAAGCGCCGAGGTGAAAATGTAAACATGCACGCGATACCATTTCCGCAGTTTAAATTTTGCCAGCGGAAATTACGTATGAATACTGAACTTCCGGAATCACTACATTTAAACAGGCTTGTACCACCTCCACAGTGGTGAAAATGGCTTTCTCGCACCTTCCCACACATCAACAGGCCTGCAGGAGCTTCAAAGGACCCCTGCAAGGACGGAGAAAGCAGTTTTCAACACTATGGAGGTGTAAGATCGAGAAAGCAGTTTTGATCACTGTAGGTACGTGCAGGCCTGTTTATGCACCTGTAAGGATGGAAAAAGAAGTTTTCATCACTATGGAGCAGCTGTGAAGCTCGTGCAAGCCCATTTCAATGCCAGGAAGAGCGAGAAAGCAGTTTTCATCACTGTGGGGGTGCTGAGTAACTCGTGCAGATATGTTTAAGTGGCTGGAAGGTCGGACAAAGCCATTTTAACCACTGTGGAGGGCATGTGAAGGTGGTACAAACCTGTTTAAATGCCAGGGGAGATGAGGAAAGCAAATTTCTCTAGTGTGGAGGTCCTGTGAAGCTCGTGCAGGCCTGTTTAAGTGGCAGGAAAGACGGAGAAAGCAGTTTTCACCACTGTGTAGGTCTTGTGAAGCTCATGCAAGCCTGTTTTTGAGCCAGGAGAGATGGAGACAGGAATTTTCACGACTGTGGAGCTGCTGTAAAGTTCGTGCAGGCCTGTTTAAATATCAGGAAGGATCGAGAAAGCAGTTTTCATCACTGTGTATGTGCTGGGTAATACGTGCAGCCCTGTTTAAGTGCCGGTGTCATGTGAAAATAGGGCCCCCCCCATTTTGGGGCCACCAGGGCCCCAAAATTTTTAAATTCTATTGCCCTGGGGTCCCAAAATTTTAACATTTTGGGGCCCCATGGGGCCCTAATATTTTAACATTTTGAGGCCCCACTTGTGAGATTGGGGCCCCCATACATCATGTTATGGTCGGTGACTCTAATGGAAGTTAACTGTAAGTAGAAGTTATGTAGAGTGTGTTGACCTATTAAATGGCTACATCTAACAAGAAACAGAATCTTATGACATCAGTACATAGAACAAGTGGAACGCTTCCAGTTAGCAGTGTCAGAGCTACTACATAAACCTACACACTAAAATGGAACCAAGTGCTACAGCCTTCACACTGCGCTTTGGTTGTAGTCAATGTTGCAGGGGTTCTCACCCAGTCACATTATATGCAGTTGCAATCCCGAAGAGTCCGCAGTTTCGAGTTCATTCCTGTTGCTGTACTGGAAGTAAAGGTCACCATCATGTAGCATCCCATTTCGTATGGCTGGGTGATATAACTTCACCAGCTGCTATGATAAGCTATCTGAAAGTGAACCAACTGAAAGGCTGTCACACACAGACACCTCGGATATAGCTCCGCTTGCTAAGGTAGCTGTGGATAACACTGAAACCGTTTGCAGTCGATGATGATCCTAGATGATCGTCGTCGGAAGCGCGTGACGCATCTGGCTTGTCCGTAGTAACACTTTCCATAGTGAGTTGCTGAGTATAAACACTGCTATACCCTTCTTCCTTCTATACTAAGCTTGGCAGATTCTGACATGATTGCATGGGATACCTGTACCAAACGCTACTTCCCGCCTCGCTAAAAGCGCAAGCTCAAAGGGGGCCCCAAAATCCCGATGGGGGCCCCATAATGTTAATAATATGGGGCCCCATGGGGCCCCATTCTAACGGGGGCCCCAAAATTTTATGACACCCGGACGGTTCGACAAAGCCATTTTTACCACTGTGGAAGTCCTGTGAAGCTCGTGCAAGCCTGTTTAAATGCCAGGGAAGATCGAGAAAGGAATTTTCACGACTGTGGAGGTGCTGTGAAGCTCGTGCATGCCTGTTTAAAAATCAGGAAAGATCGAGAAAGCAGTTTTCATCACTGTGTAGGTGCTGAGTAATACGTGTAGGCCTGTTTAAGTGCTGGGACGGTTCGACAGAGACATTTTATCCACTGTGGAAGTCCTGTTAAGCTCGTGCAATCCTGGTTTGGTACCAGGAAAGATCGAGAAAGCAATTTCCATCACCGTGGAGGTGCTGTGAAGCACGTGCAAGCTTGTTTAAGTGCCAAAAAAGACGGTGAAAGCTATTTTCACTACTGTGGAGGTCTGCTGAAGCTCGTGCAAGCTTATTTTAGTGCCAGGAAAGATCAAGAAAGCAGTTTTGGTCACTGTGTAGATACGTGCAGGCCTGTTTATGTACCTGCAAGGACGTAGAAAGTAGTTTTCACCACTATGGAAGAGCTGTGAAGCTCGTGCAATCCCATTTCATTGCGAGGAAATGGCGAGAAAGCAGTTTTCATCACTGTGGGGGTGCTGAGTAACTCGTGCAGGTATGTTTAAGTGACTGGAAGGTCGGACAAAGCCATTTTAACCACTGTTGAGGGCATGTGAAGGTGGTGCAAACCTGTTTAAATGCCAGGGAAGATGAGGAAAGGATATTTTCTCTAGTGTGGAGGTCTTCTGAAGCTCGTGCAAGCCTGTTTAAATGCGAGGGGAGATGAGGAAAGCATATTTTCTCTAGTGTGGAAGTGATGCGATGCACGTACAGGCCTGTTTAGGTGCCAGGAAGGATAGAGAAAGGAGTTTTCACCACTGTGGAGGTCTTGTGAAGCTCGTGAAAGCCTGGTTTGGTACCAGGAAAGATCGAAAAAGCAATTTTCATCATCGTGGAGGTGCTGTGAAGCACGTGCAGGCTTGTTTAAGTGCCAAAAAAGACGGTGAAAGCACTTTTCACTGCTGTGGAGGTCTGCTGAAGCTCGTGCAAGCTTATTTTAGTGCCAGGAAAGATCGAGAAAGCAGTTTTGATCACTGTGTAGGTGCTGTGAAGCACGTGCTGGACCGTTTAAGTACCCACAGTGATTAAAATGTCTTTGTCCGACCATCCAGCAACTTAAACATACCTGCACGGATCACTCAGCACCCCCACTGCAATGAAAATTGCTTTCTCAATCTTTGTTGGTACCAAGGCAGGCTTGCAAGAGCCTCACAACACCTCCACAGTGGTGAAAACTGTTATCTCCGTCTTTGCTGGCACTTTAACAGGCCTGCACGTGCTTCACAGGAACTCAACATTGGAGAAAATATGCTTTCCTCATCTCCCCTGGCATTTAAACAGGCTTGCACCAGCTTCACATGACCTCCACGGTGGTTAAAATGGCTTTCTCGCACCTTCCCACACATCAACAGGCCTGCAGGAGCTTCAAAGGACCCCTGCAAGGACGGAGAAAGCAGTTTACAACACTATGGAGGTGTTGTGAAGCTCGTGCAAGCCCATTTTAGTGCCAGGGAAGAGTGAGAAAGCAGTTTTCATCACCATGGAGGTGCTGTGAAGCACGTGCAAGCCTGTTTAAGTGCCAAAAAAGACGGTGAAAGCTATTTTCACTACTGTGGAGGTCTGCTGAAGCTCGTGCAAGCTTATTTTAGTACCAGGAAAGATCGAGAAAGCAGTACTGTGTAGGTATGTGTAGGCCTGTTTATGCACCTGCAAGGACGGAAAACTGTGAAGCTCGTGCAAGCCCATTTCATTGCCTGGAAAGAGCGAGAAAGCAGTTTTCATCAGTGTGGGGGTGCTGAGTAACTCGTGCAGGTATGTTTAAGTGGCTGGAAGGTCGGACAAAGCCATTTTAACCACTGTGGAGGGCATGTGAAGGTGGTACAAACCTGTTTAAATGCCAAGGGAGATGAGGAAAGCAATTTTCTCTAGTGTGGGAATCCTGTGAAGCTCGTGCAGGCCTGTTTAAGTGGCAGGAAAGACGGACAAAGCAGTTTTCACCACTGTGTAGGTCTTGTGAAGCTCATGCAAGCCTGTTTTTGAGCCAGGAAAGATGGAGGCAGGAATTTTCACGACTGTGGAGCTGCTGTAAAGTTCGTGCAGGCCTGTTTAAATATCAGGAAGGATCGAGAAAGCAGTTTTCATCATTGTGTATGTGCTGGGTAATACATGCTGCCCTGTTTAAGTGCCGGGACGGTTCGACAAAGCCATTTTAACCACTGTGGAAGTCCTGTGAAGCTCGTGCAAGCCTGTTTAAATGCCAGGGAAGATCGAGAAAGGAATTTTCACGACTGTGGAGGTGCTGTGAAGCTCATGCATGCCTGTTTAAAAATCAGGAAAGATCGAGAAAGCAGTTTTCATCACTGTGTAGGTGCTGAGTAATACGTGTAGGCCTGTTTAAGTGCTGGGACGGTTCGACAGAGACATTTTATCCACTGTGGAAGCCCTGTGAAGCTCATGCAATCCTGGTTTGGTACCAGGAAAGATCGAGAAAGCAATTTCCATCACCGTGGAGGTGCTGTGAAGCACGTGCAAGCTTGTTTAAGTGCCAAAAAAGATGGTGAAAGCTATTTTCACTACTGTGGAGGTCTGCTGCAGCTCGTGCAAGCTTATTTTAGTGCCAGGAAAGATCGAGAAAGCAGTTTTGGTCACTGTGTAGATACGTGCAGGCCTGTTTATGTACCTGTAAGGACGGAGAAAGTAGTTTTCACCACTATGGAAGAGCTATGAAGCTCGTGCAATCCCATTTCATTGCGAGGAAACGGCGAGAAAGCAGTTTTCATCACTGTGGGGGTGCTGAGTAACTCGTGCAGGTATGTTTAAGTGGCTGGAAGGTCGGACAAAGCCATTTTAACCACTGTTGAGGGCATGTGAAGGTGGTGCAAAGCTGTTTAAATGCCAGGGAAGATGAGGAAAGGATATTTTCTCTAGTGTGGAGGTCCTGTGAAGCTCGTGCAGGCCTGTTTAAGTGGCAGGAAAGACGGAGAAAGCAGTTTTCACCACTGTGTAGGTCTTGTGAAGCTCGTGCAAGCCTGTTTAAATGCGAGGGGAGATGAGGAAAGCATATTTTCTCTAGTGTGGAGGTGATGCGATGCACGTACAGGCCTGTTTAGGTGCCAGGAAGGATGGAGAAAGGAGTTTTCACCACTGTGGAGGTCTTGTGAAGCTTGTGAAAGCCTGGTTTGGTACCAGGAAAGATCGAAAAAGCAATTTTCATCATCGTGGAGGTGCTGTGAAGCACGTGCAGGCTTGTTTAAGTGCCAAAAAAGACGGTGAAAGCACTTTTCACTACTGTGGAGGTCTGCTGAAGCTCGTGCAAGCTTATTTTAGTGCCAGGAAAGATCGAGAAAGCAGTTTTGATCACTGTGTAGGTGCTGTGAAGCACGTGCTGGACCGTTTAAGTACCCACAGTGATTGAAATGTCTTTGTCCGACCTTCCAGCAACTTAAACATACCTGCATGGATCACTCAGCACCCCACTGCAATGAAAATTGCTTTCTCAATCTTTGTTGGTACCAAGCCAGGCTTGCAAGAGCCTCACAACACCTCCACAGTGGTGAAAACTGTTATCTCCGTCTTTGCTGGCACTTTAACAGGCCTGCACATGCTTCACAGGAACTCAACATTGGAGAAAATATGCTTTCCTCATCTCCCCTGGCATTTAAACAGGCTTGCACCTGCTTCACATGATCTCCACGGTGGTTAAAATGGCTTTTTCGCACCTTCCCACACATCAACAGGCCTGCAGGAGCTTCAAAGGACCCCTGCAAGGACGGAGAAAGCAGTTTTCAACACTATGGAAGTGTTTTGAAGCTCGTGCAAGCCCATTTTAGTGCCAGGGAAGAGTGACAAAGCAGTTTTCACCACCGTGGAGGTGCTGTGAAGCACGTGCAGGCCTCTTTAAGTGCCAAAAAAGACGGTGAAAGCTATTTTCACTACTGTGGAGGTGTGCTGAAGCTCGTACAAGCTTATTTTAGTGCAAGGAAAGATCGAGAAAGCAGTACTGTGTAGGTACGTGTTCTCTGAAGGGAAAAAAGGGTGGGCTGACATAAGTGATTAAGGAACTAGTGGTTTGATGCCAGTTTGTTCACTTACCAAGTTTGTCGATGGTGTTGTCATCAGTCACTCCACCATTGTACACCCGATGGCACTTCTAAAACAGGATTATAACTGTTGTAAATCAGGTGTACACTTCCGTTGCACCACCTTCACATGCCCTCCACAGTGGTTAAAATGGCTTTGTCCGACCTTCCAGCCACTTAAACATACCTGGACGAGTTACTCAGCACCCCCACAGTGATGAAAACTGCTTTCTCGCTCTTTCCTGGCAATGCAACGGGCTTGCACGAGCTTCACAGTTTTCCGTCCTTGCAGGTGCATAAACAGGCCAACCTGTTTAAATGCCAGGGGAGATGAGGAAAGCAATTTTCTCTAGTGTGGAGGTCCTGTGAAGCTCGTGCAGGCCTGTTTAAGTGGCAGGAAAGACGGAGAAAGCAGTTTTCACCACTGTGTAGGTCTTGTGAAGCTCGTGCAAGCCTGTTTAAATGCGAGGGGAGATGAGGAAAGGATATTTTCTCTAGTGTGGAGGTCCTGTGAAGCTCGTACAGGCCTGTTTAAGTGCCAGGAAGGATGGAGAAAGGAGTTTTCACCACTGTGGAGGTCTTGTGAAGCTCGTGAAAGCCTGGTTTGGTACCAGGAAAGATCGAAAAAGCAATTTTCATCACCGTGGAGGTGCTATGAAGCACGTGCAGGCTTGTTTAAGTGCTAAAAAAGACGGTGAAAGCACTTTTCACTGCTGTGGAGGTCTGCTGAAGCTCGTGGAAGCTTATTTTAGTGCCAGGAAATATCGAAAAATTAGTTTTGATCACTGTGTAGGCGCTGTGAAGCACGTGCAGGACCTTTTAAGTAACCACAGTGATTAAAATGGCTTTGTCCAACCTTCCAGCAACTTAAACATACCTGCACAAATCACTCAGCACCCTCACTGCAATGAAAATTGCTTTCTCAATCTTTCTTGGTACAAAGCCAGGCTTGCACGAGCCTCACAACACCTCAAGAGTGGTGATAACTGTTATCTCCACCTTTGCTGGCACTTTAACAGACCTGCACGTGCTTCACAGGAACTCAACATTAGAGAAAATATGCTTTCCTCATCTCCCCTGGCATTTAAACAGGCTTGCACCAGCTTCACATGACCTCCACGGTGGTTAAAATGGCTTTCTCGCACCTTCCCACACATCAACAGGCCTGCAGGAGCTTCAAAACGACCCCTGCAAGGACGGAGAAAGCAGTTTTCAACACTATGGAGGTGTTGTGAAGCTCGTGCAAGCCCATTTCATTGCCAGGAAAGAGTGAGAAAGCAGTTTTCATCACTGTTGGGGTGCTGAGTAACTCATGCAGGTATGTTTAAGTGGCTGGAAGGTCGGACAAAGCCATTTTAACCACTCTGGAGGGCATGTGAAGGTGGTACTAACTTGTTTAAATGCCAGGGGAGATGAGGAAAGCAATTTTCTCTAGTGTGGAGGTCCTGGGAAGCTCGTGCAGGCCTGTTTAAGTGGCAGGAAAGACGGAGAAAGCAGATTTCACCACTGTGTAGGTCTTGTGAAGCTCATGCAAGCCCGTTTAAATGCGAGGGGAGATGAGGGAAGCATATTTTCTCTAGTGTGGAGGTGATGTGATGCACGTACAGGCCTGTTTAGGTGCCAGGAAGGATGGAGAAAGGAGTTTTCACCACTGTGGAGGTCTTGTGAAGCTCGTACAAGGCTGTTTTTGGGCCAGGAAAGATGGAGACAGGAATTTTCACGACTGTGGAGCTGCTGTAAAGTTCATGCAGGTCTGTTTAAATATCAGGAAGGATCGAGAAAGCAGTTTTCATCACTGTGTATGTGCTGGGTAATACGTGCAGCCCTGTTTAAGTGCCGGGACGATTCGACAAAGCCATTTTAACCACTCTGGAAGTCCTGTGAAGCTCGTGCAGGTCTGTTTAAATGCCAGGGAAGATCGAGAAAGGAATTTTCACGACTGTGGGGGTGCTGTGAAGCTCGTGCAAGGCTGTTTTGGGGCCAGGAAAGATGGAGACAGGAATTTTCACGACTGTGGAGCTGCTGTAAAGTTCATGCAGGCCTGTTTAAATATCAGGAAGGATCGAGAAAGCAGTTTTCATCACTGTGTATGTGCTGGGTAATACGTGCAGCCCTGTTTAAGTGCTGGGACGGTTCGACAAAGCCATTTTAACCACTGTGGAAGTCCTGTGAAGCTCGTGCAAGTCTGTTTAAATGCCAGGGAAGATCGAGAAAGGAATTTTCACGACTGTGGAGGTGCTGTGAAGGTGGTACAAACCTGTTTAAATGCCAGGGGAGATGAGGAAAGGATATTTTCTCTAGTGTGGAAGACCTGTGAAGATCGTACAGGCCTGTTTAAGTGCCAGGAAGGATGGAGAAAGGAGTTTTCACCGCTGTGGAGGTCTTGTGAAGCTCATGAAAGCCTGGTTTGGTACCAGGAAAGATCGAAAAAGCAATTTTCATCACCGTGGAGGTGCTATGTAGCACGTGCGGGCTTGTTTAAGTGCCAAAAAAGACGGTGAAAGCACTTTTCACTGCTGTGGAGGTCTGCTGAAGCTCGTGCAAGCTTATTTTAGTGCCAAGAAAGATCGAAAAAGCAGTTTTGATCACTGTGTAGGCGCTGTGAAGCACGTGCAGGACCTTTTAAGTACCCACAGTGTTTAAAATGGCTTTGTCCAACATTTTAGGAACTTAAACATACCTGCACGAATCACTCAGCACCCTCACTGCAATGAAAATTGCTTTCTCAATCTTTCTTGGTACCAAGCCAGGCTTGCACGAGCCTCACAACACCTCCACAATGGTGATAACTGTTATCTCCACCTTTGCTGGCACTTTAACAGGCCTGCACTTGCTTCACAGGAACTCAACATTAGAGAAAGTATGCTTTCCTCATCTCCCCTGGCATTTAAACAGGCTTGCACCAGCTTCACATGACCTCCACGGTGGTTAAAATGGCTTTCTCGCACCTTCCCACACATCAACAGGTCTGCAGGAGCTTCAAAAGGACACCTGCAAGGACGGAGAAAGCAGTTTTCAACACTATGGAGGTGTTGTGAAGCTCGTGCAAGCCCATTTCATTGCCAGGAAAGAGCGAGAAAGCAGTTTTCATCACTGTGGGGGTGCTGAGTAACTCATGCAGGTATGTTTAAGTGGCTGGAAGGTCGGACAAAGCCATTTTAACCACTGTGGAGGGCATGTGAAGGTGGTACTAATTTGTCTAAATGCCAGGGGAGATGAGGAAAGCAATTTTCTCTAGTGTGGAGGTCCTGTGAAGATCGTGCAGGCCTGTTTAAGTGGCAGGAAAGACGGAGAAAGCAGTTTTCACCACTGTGTAGGTCTTGTGAAGCTCATGCAAGCCTGTTTAAATGCGAGCGGAGATGAGGAAAGCATATTTTCTCTAGTGTGGAGGTGATGTGATGCACGTACAGGCCTGTTTAGGTGCCAGGAAGGATGGAGAAAGGAGTTTTCACCACTGTGGAGGTCTTGTGAAGCTCGTGCAGGGCTGTTTTTGGGCCAGGAAAGATGGAGACAGGAATTTTCACGACTGTGGAGCTGCTGTAAAGTTCATGAAGGCCTGTTTAAATATCAGGAAGGATCGAGAAAGCAGTTTTCATCATTGTGTATGTGCTGGGTAATACGTGCAGCCCTGTTTAAGTGCCGGGACGGTTCGATAAAGCCATTTTAACCACTGTGGAAGTCCTGTGAAGCTCGTGCAAGTCTGTTTAAATGCCAGGGAAGATCGAGAAAGGAATTTTCATGACTGTGGAGGTGCTGTGAAGCTCGAGCAGGCCTGTTTAAATAGCAGGAAAGATCGAGAAATCAGTTTTCATCACTGTGTAGGTGCTGAGTAATACGTGTAGGCCTGTTTAAGTGCTGGGACGGTTCGACAGAGACATTTTATCCACTGTGGAAGTCCTGTGGAGCTCGTGAAAGCCTGGTTTGGTACCATGAAGGATCGAGAAAGCATTTTTCATCACCGTGGAGGTGCTGTGAAGCATGTGCAGGCCTGTTTAAGTGCCAATAGAGACGGTGAAAGCAGTTTTCACTGCTGTGGAGGTCTGCTGAAGATCTTGCAAGCTTATTTTAGTGCCAGGAAAGATCGAGAAAGCAGTTTTGATCACTGTGTAGGTGCTGTGAAGCCCGTTCAGGCCTGTTTAAGTACCTGGAAGGACGGAGAAAGCAGTTTTCACCACTATGGAGGTGTTGTAAGGCTCGTGCAAGCCCATTTCTGTGCCAAGAAATGGCGACAAATCAGTTTTCATCACTGTGGGGCTGCTGAGTAACTCGTGCAGGTATGTTTAAGTGGCTGGAAAGTCTGACAAAGCCATTTTAACCCCTGTGGAGGTCATGTGAAGGTGGTGCAAACCTGTAGGGAGATGAGGAAAGCATATTTTCTCTAGTGTGGAGGTGATGTGATGCATGTACAGGCCTGTTTAAGTGCCAGGAAAGACGGAGAAAGCAGATTTCACCACTGTGTAGGTCTTGTGAAGCTCATGCAAACCTGTTTAAATGCGAGGGGAGATGAGGAAACCATATTTTCTCTAGTGTGGAGGTGATGCCATGCACGTACAGGCCTGTTTAGGTGCCAGGAATGATGGAGAAAGGAGTTTTCACCACTGTGGATGTCTTGAGAAGCTCGTGTAAGGCTGTTTTTGGGCCAGGAAAGGTGGAGAAAGAAATTTTCACGACTGTGGAGGAGCTGTAAGTTTGTGCAGGCCTGTTTAAATATCAGGTAGGATCAAGAAAGCAGTTTTCATCACTGTGTTTGTGCTGAGTAATACGTGCAGCCCTGTTTAAGTGCCGGGATGGTTCGACAAAGCCATTTTAATCACTGTGGAGGTCCTGTGAAGCTCGTGCAAGCCGGTTTAAATGCCAGGGAAGATCGAGAAGGGAATTTTCACAACTGTGGAGGTGCTGTAAAGGTCGTGAAGGCCTGTTTAAATATCAGGAAAGATCGAGAAAGCAGTTTTCATCACTGTGTAGGTGCTGAGTAATACGTGTAGGCCTGTTTGAGGTGCTGGGAATGTTCGACAGAGACATTTTATCCACTGTGGAAGTCCTGTGAAGCTCGTGAAAGCCTGGTTTGGTACCACAGTAGAGATCGAGAAAGCAATTTTCATCACCGTGGAGGTGCTGTGAAGCATGTGCAGGCCTGTTTAAGTGCCATAAAGACGGTGAAAGCAGTTTTCACTGCTGTGGAGGTCTGCTGAATCTCGTGCAAGCTTATTTTAGTGCCAGGAAAGATTGAGAAAGCAGTTTTGATCACTGTGTAGATGCTGTGAAGCCCGTGCAGGCCTGTTTAAGTACCTGCAAGGACGGAGAAAGCAGTTTTCACCACTATGGGGGTGTTGTGAGGCTCGTGCAAGCCCATTTCTGTGCCAAGAAATGGCGAGAAAGCAGTTTTCATCACTGTGGGGCTGCTGAGTAACTCGTGCAGGTATGTTTAAGTGGCTGGAAAGTCTGACAAAGCCATTTTAACCCCTGTGGAGGTCATCATGTGAAGGTGGTGCAAACCTGTAGGGAGATGAGGAAAGCATATTTTCTCTAGTGTGGAGGTCCTGTGAAGCTCCTGCAGGCCTGTTTAAGTGCCAGGAAAGACGGAGAATGCAGTTTTCACCACTGTGTAGGTCTTGTGAAGCTCTTCCAAGCCTGTTTAAATGCGAGGGGAGATGAGGAAAGCTAATTTTCTCTAGTGTAGAGGTGATGTGATGCACGTACAGGCCTGTTTAGGTGCCAGGAAGTATGGAGAAAGTAGTTTTCACCACTGTGGAGGTCGTGCCAGGCTGAGGAAAAAGGAATTTTTGCGACTGTGGAGGTGCTGTGAAGCTCGTTTAGGCCTGTTTAAATATCAGGAAAGATCGAGAAAGCAGTGTTCATCACTGTGTAGGTGCTGAGTAATATGTGTAGGCCTGATTAAGTGCTGAGACTGTTCGACAGAGAGATTTTATCCACTGTGGAAGTCCTGTGAAGCTCATGAAAGCCTGGTTTGGTGCCAGGAAAGATGGAGAAAGCAATTTTCATCACCGTGGAGGTGCTGTGAAGCATGTGCAGGCCTGTTTAAGTGCCAAAAAAGACGGTGAAAGCAGTTTTCACTGCTGTGGAGGTCTGCTGAAGCTCGTGCAAGCTTATTTTAGTGCCAGGAAAGATCGAGAAAGCAGTTTTGATCACTGTGTAAGTGCTGTGAAGCCTGTGCAGGCCAGTTTAAGTACCTGCAAGGACGGAAGAAGCAGTTTTCACCACTATGGAGGTGTTGTGAGGCTCGTGCAAGCTCATTTCTGTGCCAAGAAATGGCGAGAAAGCAGTTTTCATCATTGTTGGGCTGCTGAGTAACTCGTGCAGGTATGTTTAATTGGCTGGAAAGTCTGACAAAGCCATTTTAACCCCTGTGGGAAGGTGGTGCAAACCGGTAGGGAGATGAGGAAAGCATATTTTCTCTAGTGTGGAGGTCCTGTGAAGCTCGTGCAGGCCTGTTTAAGTGCCAGGAAAGACGGTGAATGCAGTTTTCACCACTGTGTAGGTCTTGTGAAGCTCTTCCAAGCCTGTTTAAATGCGAGGGGAGATGAGGAAAGCATATTTTCTCTAGTGTAGAGGTGATGTGATGCACGTACAGGCCTGTTTAGGTTCCAGGAATGATGGAGAAAGGAGTTTTCACCACTGTGGAGGTCTTGTAAAGCTCGTACCAGGCTGAGGAGAAAGGAATTTTCATGACTGTGGAGGTGCTGTGAAGCTCGTGCTGGCCTGTTTAAATATCAGGAAAGATCGAGAAAGCAGTTTGCATCACTGTGTAAGTGCTGAGTAATATGTGTAGGCCTGTTTATGTGCTGGGACGGTTCGACAGAGACATTTTATCCACTGTGGATGTCCTGTGAAGCTCGTGAAAGCCTGGTTTGGTACCAGGAAAGATTGAGAAAGCAATTTTCATCGCCGTGGAGGTGCTGTGAAGCATGTGCAGGCTTGTTTAAGTGCCAAAAAGGACGGTGAAAGCAGTTTTCACTGCTGTGGAGGTCTGCTGAAGCTCGTGGAAGCTTATTTTAATGCCAGGAAGGATCGAGAAAGCAGTATTGATCACTGTGTAGGTGCTGTGAAGCACATGCAGGCCTGTTTAAGTACCAGAAAAGACGGGGAAAGCAGTTTTCACCACTGTGGAGGTCTTGTGAAGCTCGTGCAAGCCCATTTCACTGCCAGGAACGAGCGAGAAAGCACTTTTCATCACTGTGGGGGTGCTGAGTAACTCGTGCAGGTATGTTTAAGTGCCAAAAAAGACGGTGAAAGCAGTTTGCACTGTTGTGGAGGTCTGCTGAAGCTCGTGCAAGCTTATTTTAGTGCCAGGAAGGAACGAGAAAGCAGTTTTGATCACTGTGTAGGTGCTGTGAAGCACGTGCAGGCCTGTTTAAGTACCAGGAAAGACGGAGAAAGCAGTTTTCACCACTGTGGAGGTGTTGTGAAGCTCGTGCAAGCCCATTTCAGTGCCAGGAAAGAGCGAGAAAGCGCTTTTCATCATTGTGGGGGTGGTGAGTAACTCGTGCAGGTATGTTTAAGTGGCTGGAAGGTCGGACAAAGCCATTTTAACTACTGTGGAGGGCATGTGAAGGTGGTGCAAACCTGTTTAAATGCCAGGGGAGATGAAGAAAGCATATTTGCTCTAGTGTGGAGGCCCTGTGAATCTCGTACAGGCCTGTTTAGGTGCCAGGAAGGATGGAGAACGGAGTGTTCACCACTGTGGAGGTCTTGTGAAGCTCGTGCAAGGCTGTTTTTGGGCCAGGAAAGATGGAGACAGGAATTTTCACGACTGTGGAGCTGCTGTAAAGTTCATGCAGGCCTGTTTAAATATCAGGAAGGATCGAGAAAGCAGTTTGCATCACTGTGTATGTGCTGGGTAATACGTGCAGCCCTGTTTAAGTGCCGGGACGGTTCGACAAAGCCATTTTAACCACTCTGGAAGTCCTGTGAAGCTCGTGCAAGTCTGTTTAAATGCCAGGGAAGATCAAGAAAGGAATTTTCACGACTGTGGGGGTGCTGTGAAGCTCGTGCAAGGCTGTTTTGGGGCCAGGAAAGATGGAGACAGGAATTTTTACGACTGTGGAGCTGCTGTAAAGTTCATGCAGGCCTGTTTAAATATCAGGAAGGATCGAGAAAGCAGTTTTCATCACTGTGTAAGTGCTGGGTAATACGTGCAGCCCTGTTTAAGTGCTGGGACGGTTCGATAAAGCCATTTTAACCACTGTGGAAGTCCTGTGAAGCTCGTGCAAGTCTGTTTAAATGCCAGGGAAGATCGAGAAAGGAATTTTCACGACTGTGGAGGTGCTGTGAAGGTGGTACAAACCTGTTTAAATGCCAGGGGAGATGAGGAAAGCAATTTTCTCTAGTGTGGAGGTCCTGGGAAGCTCGTGCAAGCCTGTTTAAGTGGCAGGAAAGACGGAGAAAGCAGTTTTCACCACTGTGTAGGTCTTGTGAAGCTCGTGCAAGCCTGTTTAAATGCGAGGGGAGATGAGGAAAGGATATTTTCTCTAGTGTGGAAGTCCTGTGAAGATCGTACAGGCCTGTTTAGGTGCCAGGAAGGATGGAGAAAGGAGTTTTCACCACTGTGGAGGTCTTGTGAAGCTCGTGAAAGCCTGGTTTGATACCAGGAAAGATCGAAAAAGCAATTTTCATCACCGTGGAGGTGCTATGTAGCACGTGCAGGCTTGTTTAAGTGCCAAAAAAGACGGTGAAAGCACTTTTCACTGCTGTGGAGGTCTGCTGAAGCTCGTGCAAGCTTATTTTAGTGCCAGGAAAGATCGAAAAAGCAGTTTTGATCACTGTGTAGGCGCTGTGAAGCACGTGCAGGACCTTTTAAGTACCCACAGTGATTAAAATGGCTTTATCCAACATTTTAGGAACTTAAACATACCTGCACGAATCACTCAGCACCCTCACTGCAATGAAAATTGCTTTCTCAATCTTTCTTGGTACCAAGCCAGGCTTGCACGAGCCTCACAACACCTCCACAGTGGTGATAACTGTTATCTCCACCTTTGCTGGCACTTTAACAGGCCTGCACTTGCTTCACAAGAACTCAACATTAGAGAAAGTATGCTTTCCTCATCTCCCCTGGCATTTAAACAGGCTTGCACTAGCTTCACATGACCTCCACGGTGGTTAAAATGGCTTTCTCGAACCTTCCCACACATCAACAGGTCTGCAGGAGCTTCAAAAGAACCCCTGCAAGGACGGAGAAAGCAGTTTTCAACACTATGGAGGTGTTGTGAAGCTCGTACAAACCCATTTCATTGCCAGGAAAGAGCGAGAAAGCAGTTTTCATCACTGTTGGGGTGCTGAGTAACTCATGCAGGTATGTTTAAGTGGCTGGAAGGTCAGACAAAGCCATTTTAACCACTGTGGAGGGCATGTGAAAGTGGTACTAACTTGTCTAAATGCCAGGGGAGATGAGGAAAGCAATTTTCTCTAGTGTGGAGGTCCTGTGAAGCTCGTGCAGGCCTGTTTAAGTGGCAGGAAAGACGGAGAAAGCAGTTTTCACCACTGTGTAGGTCTTGTTAAGCTCATGCAAGCCTGTTTAAATGCGAGCGGAGATGAGGAAAGCATATTTTCTCTAGTGAGGAGGTGATGTGATGCACGTACAGGCCTGTTTAGGTGCCAGGAAGGATGGAGAAAGGAGTTTTCACCACTGTGGAGGTCTTGTGAAGCTCGTGCAGGGCTGTTTTTGGGCCAGGAAAGATGGAGACAGGAATTTTTACGACTGTGGAGCTGCTGTAAAGTTCATGAAGGCCTGTTTAAATATCAGGAAGGATCGAGAAAGCAGTTTTCATCACTGTGTATGTGCTGGGTAATACGTGCAGCCCTGTTTAAGTGCCGGGACGGTTCGATAAAGCCATTTTAACCACTGTGGAAGTCCTGTGAAGCTCGTGCAAGTCTGTTTAAATGCCAGGGAAGATCGAGAAAGGAATTTTCATGACTGTGGAGGTGCTGTGAAGCTCGAGCAGGCCTGTTTAAATAGCAGGAAAGATCGAGAAAGCAGTTTTCATCACTGTGTAGGTGCTGAGTAATACGTGTAGGCCTGTTGAAGTGCTGGGACGGTTCGACAGAGACATTTTATCCACTGTGGAAGTCCTGTGAAGCTTGTGAAAGCCTGGTTTGGTACCATGAAGGATCGAGAAAGCATTTTTCATCACCGTGGAGGTGCTGTGAAGCATGTGCAGGCCTGTTTAAGTGCCAATAGAGACGGTGAAAGCAGTTTTCACTGCTGTGGAGGTCTGCTGAAGATCGTGCAAGCTTATTTTAGTGCCAGGAAAGATCGAGAAAGCAGTTTTGATCACTGTGTAGTTGCTGTGAAGCCCGTTCAGGCCTGTTTAAGTACCTGCAAGGACGGAGAAAGCAGTTTTCACCACTATGGAGGTGTTGTGAGGCTCGTGCAAGCCCATTTCTGTGCCAAGAAATGGCGACAAATCAGTTTTCATCACTGTGGGGCTGCTGAGTAACTCGTGCAGGTATGTTTAAGTGGCTGGAAAGTCTGACAAAGCCATTTTAACCCCTGTGGAGGTCATGTGAAGGTGGTGCAAACCTGTAGGGAGATGAGGAAAGCATATTTTCTCTAGTGTGGAGGTGATGTGATGCACGTACAGGCCTGTTTAAGTGCCAGGAATGACGGAGAAAGCAGATTTCACCACTGTGTAGGTCTTGTGAAGCTCATGCAAACCTGTTTAAATGCGAGGGGAGATGAGGAAACCATATTTTCTCTAGTGTGGACGTGATGCCATGCACGTACAGGCCTGTTTAGGTGCCAGGAATGATGGAGAAAGGAGTTTTCACCACTGTGGATGTCTTGAGAAGCTCGTGCAAGGCTGTTTTTGGGCCAGGAAAGGTGGAGAAAGAAATTTTCACGACTGTGGAGGAGCTGTAAGTTTGTGCAGGCCTGTTTAAATATCAGGTAGGATCAAGAAAGCAGTTTTCATCACTGTGTTTGTGCTGAGTAATACGTCCAGCCCTGTTTAAGTGCCGGGATAGTTCGACAAAGCCATTTTAATCACTGTGGAGGTCCTGTGAAGCTCGTGCAAGCCGGTTTAAATGCCAGGGAAGATCGAGAAGGGAATTTTCACAACTGTGGAGGTGCTGTAAAGGTCGTGAAGGCCTGTTTAAATATCAGGAAAGATCGAGAAAGCAGTTTTCATCACAGTGTAGGTGCTGAGTAATACGTGTAGGCCTGTTTGAGGTGCTGGGACTGTTCGACAGAGACATTTTATCCACTGTGGAAGTCCTGTGAAGCTCGTGAAAGCCTGGTTTGGTACCACAGTAGAGATCGAGAAAGCAATTTTCATCACCGTGGAGGTGCTGTGAAGCATGTGCAGGCCTGTTTAAGTGCCATAAAGACGGTGAAAGCAGTTTTCACTGCTGTGGAGGTCTGCTGAATCTCGTGCAAGCTTATTTTAGTGCCAGGAAAGATTGAGAAAGCAGTTTTGATCACTGTGTAGATGCTGTGAAGCCCGTGCAGGCCTGTTTAAGTACCTGCAAGGACGGAGAAAGCAGTTTTCACCACTATGGGGGTGTTGTGAGGCTCGTGCAAGCCCATTTCTGTGCCAAGAAATGGCGAGAAAGCAGTTTTCATCACTGTGGGGCTGCTGAGTAACTCGTGCAGGTATGTCTAAGTGGCTGGAAAGTCTGACAAAGCCATTTTAACCCCTGTGGAGGTCATCATGTGAAGGTGGTGCAAACCTGTAGGGAGATGAGGAAAGCATATTTTCTCTAGTGTGGAGGTCCTGTGAAGCTCCTGCAGGCCTGTTTAAGTGCCAGGAAAGACGGAGAATGCAGTTTTCACCACTGTGTAGGTCTTGTGAAGCTCTTCCAAGCCTGTTTAAATGCGAGGGGAGATGAGGAAAGCTAATTTTCTCTAGTGTAGAGGTGATGTGATGCACGTACAGGCCTGTTTAGGTGCCAGGAAGTATGGAGAAAGTAGTTTTCACCACTGTGGAGGTCGTGCCAGGCTGAGGAAAAAGGAATTTTCGCGACTGTGGAGGTGCTGTGAAGCTCGTTCAGGCCTGTTTAAATATCAGGAAAGATCGAGAAAGCAGTGTTCATCACTGTGTAGGTGCTGAGTAATATGTGTAGGCCTGTTTAAGTGCTGAGACTGTTCAACAGAGAGAATTTATCGACTGTGGAAGTCCTGTGAAGCTCATGAAAGCCTGGTTTGGTGCCAGGAAAGATGGAGAAAGCAATTTTCATCACCGTGGAGGTGCTGTGAAGCATGTGCAGGCCTGTTTAAGTGCCAAAAAAGACGGTGAAAGCAGTTTTCACTGCTGTGGAGGTCTGCTGAAGCTCGTGCAAGCTTATTTTAGTGCCAGGAAAGATCGAGAAAGCAGTTTTGATCACTGTGTAAGTGCTGTGAAGCCTGTGCAGGCCAGTTTAAGTACCTGCAAGGACGGAAGAAGCAGTTTTCACCACTATGGAGGTGTTGTGAGGCTCGTGCAAGCTCATTTCTGTGCCAAGAAATGGCGAGAAAGCAGTTTTCATCATTGTTGGGCTGCTGAGTAACTCGTGCAGGTATGTTTAATTGGCTGGAAAGTCTGACAAAGCCATTTTAACCCCTGTGGGAAGGTGGTGCAAACCTGTAGGGAGATGAGGAAAGCATATTTTCTCTAGTGTGGAGGTCCTGTGAAGCTCGTGCAGGCCTGTTTAAGTGCCAGGAAAGACGGCGAATGCAGTTTTCACCACTGTGTAGGTCTTGTGAAGCTCTTCCAAGCCTGTTTAAATGCAAGGGGAGATGAGGAAAGCATATTTTCTCCAGTGTAGAGGTGATGTGATGCACGTACAGGCCTGTTTAGGTGCCAGGAATGATGGAGAAAGGAGTTTTCACCACTGTGGAGGTCTTGGAAAGCTCGTACCAGGCTGAGGAGAAAGGAATTTTCACGACTGTGGAGGTGCTGTGAAGCTCGTGCTGGCCAGTTTAAATATCAGGAAAGATCGAGAAAGCAGTTTGCATCACTGTGTAAGTGCTGAGTAATATGTGTAGGCCTGTTTAAGTGCTGAGACTGTTCGACAGAGAGATTTTATCCACTGTGGAAGTCCTGTGAAGCTCATGAAAGCCTGGTTTGGTGCCAGGAAAGATGGAGAAAGCAATTTTCATCACCATGGAGGTGCTGTGAAGCATGTGCAGGCCTGTTTAAGTGCCAAAAAAGACGGTGAAAGCACTTTTCACTGCTGTGGAGGTCTGCTGAAGCTCGTGCAAGCTTATTTTAGTGCCAGGAAAGATCGAGAAAGCAGTTTTGATCACTGTGTAAGTGCTGTGAAGCCTGTGCAAGCCAGTTTAAGTACCTGCAAGGACGGAAGAAGCAGTTTTCACCACTATGGAGGTGTTGTGAGGCTCGTGCAAGCTCATTTCTGTGCAAAGAAATGGCGAGAAAGCAGTTTTCATCATTGTTGGGCTGCTGAGTAACTCGTGCAGGTATGTTTAAGTGGCTGGAAAGTCTGACAAAGCCATTTTAACCCCTGTGGGAAGGTGGTGCAAACCTGTAGGGTGATGAGGAAAGCATATTTTCTCTAGTGTGGAGGTCCTGTGAAGCTCGTGCAGGCCTGTTTAAGTGCCAGGAAAGACGGCGAATGCAGTTTTCACCACTGTGTAGGTCTTGTGAAGCTCTTCCAAGCCTGTTTAAATGCGAGGGGAGATGAGGAAAGCATATTTTCTCTAGTGTAGAGGTGATGTGATGCACGTACAGGCCTGTTTAGGTGCCAGGAATGATGGAGAAAGGAGTTTTCACCACTGTGGAGGTCTTGTAAAGCTCGTACCAGGCTGAGGAGAAAGGAATTTTCACGACTGTGGAGGTGCTGTGAAGCTCGTGCTGGCCTGTTTAAATATCAGGAAAGATCGAGAAAGCAGTTTGCATCACTGTGTAAGTGCTGAGTAATATGTGTAGGCCTGTTTAAGTGCTGGGATGGTTCGACAGAGACATTTTATCCACTGTGGATGTCCTGTGAAGCTCGTGAAAGCCTGGTTTGGTACCAGGAAAGATCGAGAAAGCAATTTTCATCGCCGTGGAGGTGCTGTGAAGCACGTGCAGGCTTGTTTAAGTGCCAAAAAGGACGGTGAAAGCAGTTTTCACTGCTGTGGAGGTCTGCTGAAGCTCGTGGAAGCTTATTTTAATGCCAGGAAGGATCGAGAAAGCAGTATTGATCACTGTGTAGGTGCTGTGAAGCACGTGCAGGCCTGTGTAAGTACCAGAAAAGACGGGGAAAGCAGTTTTCACCACTGTGGAGGTGTTGTGAAGCTCGTGCAAGCCCATTTCACTGCCAGGAAAGGGCGAGAAAGCACTTTTCATCACTGTGGGTGTGCTGAGTAACTCGTGCAGGTATGTTTAAGTGCCAAAAAAGACGGTGAAAGCAGTTTGCACTGTTGTGGAGGTCTGCTGAAGCTCGTGCAAGCTTATCTTAGTGCCAGGAAGGAACGAGAAAGCAGTTTTGATCACTGTGTAGGTGCTGTGAAGCACGTGCAGGCCTGTTTAAGTACCAGGAAAGACGGAGAAAGCAGTTTTCACCACTGTGGAGGTCTTGGAAAGCTCGTACCAGGCTGAGGAGAAAGGAATTTTCACGACTGTGGAGGTGCTGTGAAGCTCGTGCTGGCCAGTTTAAATATCAGGAAAGATCGAGAAAGCAGTTTGCATCACTGTGTAAGTGCTGAGTAATATGTGTAGGCCTGTTTAAGTGCTGAGACTGTTCGACAGAGAGATTTTATCCACTGTGGAAGTCCTGTGAAGCTCATGAAAGCCTGGTTTGGTGCCAGGAAAGATGGAGAAAGCAATTTTCATCACCATGGAGGTGCTGTGAAGCATGTGCAGGCCTGTTTAAGTGCCAAAAAAGACGGTGAAAGCACTTTTCACTGCTGTGGAGGTCTGCTGAAGCTCGTGCAAGCTTATTTTAGTGCCAGGAAAGATCGAGAAAGCAGTTTTGATCACTGTGTAAGTGCTGTGAAGCCTGTGCAAGCCAGTTTAAGTACCTGCAAGGACGGAAGAAGCAGTTTTCACCACTATGGAGGTGTTGTGAGGCTCGTGCAAGCTCATTTCTGTGCAAAGAAATGGCGAGAAAGCAGTTTTCATCATTGTTGGGCTGCTGAGTAACTCGTGCAGGTATGTTTAAGTGGCTGGAAAGTCTGACAAAGCCATTTTAACCCCTGTGGGAAGGTGGTGCAAACCTGTAGGGTGATGAGGAAAGCATATTTTCTCTAGTGTGGAGGTCCTGTGAAGCTCGTGCAGGCCTGTTTAAGTGCCAGGAAAGACGGCGAATGCAGTTTTCACCACTGTGTAGGTCTTGTGAAGCTCTTCCAAGCCTGTTTAAATGCGAGGGGAGATGAGGAAAGCATATTTTCTCTAGTGTAGAGGTGATGTGATGCACGTACAGGCCTGTTTAGGTGCCAGGAATGATGGAGAAAGGAGTTTTCACCACTGTGGAGGTCTTGTAAAGCTCGTACCAGGCTGAGGAGAAAGGAATTTTCACGACTGTGGAGGTGCTGTGAAGCTCGTGCTGGCCTGTTTAAATATCAGGAAAGATCGAGAAAGCAGTTTGCATCACTGTGTAAGTGCTGAGTAATATGTGTAGGCCTGTTTAAGTGCTGGGATGGTTCGACAGAGACATTTTATCCACTGTGGATGTCCTGTGAAGCTCGTGAAAGCCTGGTTTGGTACCAGGAAAGATCGAGAAAGCAATTTTCATCGCCGTGGAGGTGCTGTGAAGCACGTGCAGGCTTGTTTAAGTGCCAAAAAGGACGGTGAAAGCAGTTTTCACTGCTGTGGAGGTCTGCTGAAGCTCGTGGAAGCTTATTTTAATGCCAGGAAGGATCGAGAAAGCAGTATTGATCACTGTGTAGGTGCTGTGAAGCACGTGCAGGCCTGTGTAAGTACCAGAAAAGACGGGGAAAGCAGTTTTCACCACTGTGGAGGTGTTGTGAAGCTCGTGCAAGCCCATTTCACTGCCAGGAAAGGGCGAGAAAGCACTTTTCATCACTGTGGGTGTGCTGAGTAACTCGTGCAGGTATGTTTAAGTGCCAAAAAAGACGGTGAAAGCAGTTTGCACTGTTGTGGAGGTCTGCTGAAGCTCGTGCAAGCTTATCTTAGTGCCAGGAAGGAACGAGAAAGCAGTTTTGATCACTGTGTAGGTGCTGTGAAGCACGTGCAGGCCTGTTTAAGTACCAGGAAAGACGGAGAAAGCAGTTTTCACCACTGTGGAGGTGTTGTGAAGCTCGTGCAAGCCCATTTCAGTGCCAGGAAAGAGCGAGAAAGCGCTTTTCATCATTGTGGGGGTGGTGAGTAACTCGTGCAGGTATGTTTAAGTGGCTGGAAGGTCGGACAAAGCCATTTTAACTACTGTGGAGGGCATGTGAAGGTGGTGCAAACCTGTTTAAATGCCAGGGGAGATGAAGAAAGCATATTTGCTCTAGTGTGGAGGCCCTGTGAAGCTTGTACAGGCCTGTTTAGGTGCCAGGAAGGATGGAGAACGGAGTGTTCACCACTGTGGAAGTCTTGTGAAGCTCGTGCAAGGATGTTTTTGTGTCAGGAAAGATGGAGAAAGGAATTTTCACGACTGTGGAAGTGCTGTAAAATTTTTGCAGGCCTGTGTAAATATCAGGAAGGAGCGAGAAAGCAGTTTTCATCACTGTGTATGTGCTGGGTAATACGTGCAGCCCTGTTTAAGTGCCGGGATGGTTCGACAAAGCCATTTTAACCACTGTGGAAGTCCTGTGAAGCTCGTGCAAGCCTGTTTTAATGCCAGGAAAGATCGAGAAAGCAATTTGCATCGCCGTGGAGGTGCTGTGAAGCACGTGCAGGCTTGTTAAAGTGCCAAAAAAGACGGTGAAAGCAGTTTTCACTGCTGTGGAGGTCTGCTGAAGCTCGTGCAAGGTTATTTTAGTGCCAGGAAAGATCGAGAAAGCAGTTTTGATCAATGTGTAGGTGCTGTGAAGCATGTGCAGGCCTGTTTAAGTACCTGGAAAGACGGAGAAAGCAGTTTTCACCACTGTTGAGGTGTTGTGATGCTCGTGCAAGCCCATTTCAGTGCCAGGAAAGAGTGAGAAAGCACTTTTCAGCACTGTGGGGGTGCTGAGTAACTCGTGCAGGTATGTTTAAGTGGCTGGAAGGTGGGACAAAGCTATTTTAACCACTGTGGAGGGCATGTGAAGCCCCTGCAGAGCTAGTGATGTGTGGGAAAGTGCGAGAAAGCTATTTTAAAATCTGTGGAGGTCATGTGAAGCTGGTGCAAGCCTGTTTAAATGCCAGGGGAGATGAGGAAATCATATTTTCTCTAGTTTGCAGGTGATGTGATGCACGTACATGCGTGATTTTGGGCCAGGAAAGATGGAGAAAGGAATTTTCACCACTGTGGAGGTGCTGTAAAGTTCGTACAGGCCTGTTTAAATATCAAGTAGGATCAAGAAAGCAGTTTTCATCACTGTGTTTGTGCTGAGTAATACGTGCAGCCCTGTTTAAGTGCCGGGATGATTCGACACAGTCGTTCCGCCAGTGACAATATACGGACAATTATTGAAAAACGGAAAGTGTATACGTGCAGAAATTCCAACGTTTAATTAATGGCACCTTGTCTTCCGGTAAGTTTTCAAGGACTCCTACCAACAAGGGAGAAGCTGTAGGCGCTCACTCTGCCAGCGGTTTTATAGATCAATGAGTCTACTATCGAGATCCAACGTTTCAAGTTGTAGCCTCTTACCGCTTTGTGTAGGGAAGCCGTTGTAGACGAACGGTTCGATCGCACCGCGTGCAAGAGGGGTGCGGTTTTTTGTTGCACGTTTTTGTTCGCCCCCCCTGAGGCGCATGAAACAGGTACCATTCGAAAGCACTGGAATAGGGCTACAAAATATGCAAAAACTAGGCGTGTACACAAACTAGGGTCTGGGATATACGCGCTGATATGCGGACTGAAAAATTGCAGTAAAGATACATACAGTCTTGCCATATGGAAACTGTCTGAGTGAAAATACAATGCTGTGTGTGTGTGTGCGTGTGTGTGTTCGTGTGTGTGTGTGCGTGTGTGTGTCCATGTGTGTGTGCAGGGGCGGAGATATAGGAGGGGCAGGGGGGCTTAGGCCCTCCCACTTTTCAGATTGGGGGGCTGAGCCCCCCCAATTTTTCTACTAGTTGTTGTACAGAGAAATACAATATCATCTTGTTTCCAGGATTCGGGATAAACTGGGCTACACTGCCACTAGTTTTGGTCTGCGGCTCTCCCACGACAGCGTATAGCAGTCTCGCCCAGATCCCACTAGACTAAGCGTATAGTTTGCTCTCATGCGGTCTAATTATGCTGGTGCAACCTCGGGCCCCACCCTTTTACTCAGGTAGCATTAATTAGAGTAAGCTTCACCGTAATTCAGCTTGGACCATGAGCCCCCCCACTTCTTGGTAGCTGTCTCCGCCTCTGGTGTGCATGTGTGTGTGCATGTGTGTGTGCATGTGTGTGTGCATGTGTGTGTGTGCGTGCATGCGTGTGTGTGTGCATGTGTGTGTGCATGTGTGCGTGCGTGTGTGAGTGCATGTGGGTGGGGGAGGGGGGAGCATCTACATGTTTATAATTCTACTCTTGATTTGTAGGTGCCATCACTGGTCTCCTCTCCATAGCTACTCCATCCACAGCAAGTTCCTAGAGCATGACAGAGCATTGAAAGGATCTTGCACCGCCAAATTTGCAAACAGTCACAGAATCACAATTTCTTTTCCTAGGTATGCAAAATGTACCCAACTGATAGTATGCAAGAACGGAGGGGAAATGCCTGGAAGATTTTATCGCATGCATGTTCAAAGTGTCTACAGGCAGGAACTCCAAAGCATCTTGAGGCATGGATTGGCAATGTTCGTCCAAAGGCCAGAAGATAAAGTATTTACAGTTATATTAAGTGAATTATTGTTTGGGACAAAGAACAAGTGATTCTGTTCCCAGGCCTTCGCCTTTGGACTTGACTTGTACTCAAATGTGACAAAAGCTGTAAAGAGCCTCAGAAAATGGCAGTATGTTTCAGTGCCAGGTAATAGCAAAAAAAAAAAGTAACACACAAAATCATTAGGCTTTCGCTTCTGTGGCTTTGTCCTTTATAAATAAACTCGGTCTTTATGTTTCCCAGCTTTACAGCTTCCCAACTCGACGTATTTCTCCCTTTTAAGCCTAAACTCATCATGCTAAACGCACTCAACTAGTAATTTACAGAGGCTCAGAGGCTTACCGCTGAAATAACTGCTGCAAATCACCTTGCCACTGCCCAGGATGGCTTTGCACGTCCTTCAGATGCTCTTAGCCCAGAGCACAGCGACTCTGAGTGTCGTTACAAGTGCTTTTACGAACGCTGGCTTCGTTGGCCGACATATCCTCACCACGTGGTTTTACAATTTTTGGGTCCGCATACCAGCGCGTATATCCCCTACCCTAGTTCGTGTACGGGAGTAGGCGTGTTTGCATATTTTGTAGCCGTATTCCAGTGCTTTCGAATACTACCTGTTTCATGCAGCTCAGGGGGGGCGAACAAAAACGTGCAACAAAAAACCGCACCCCTCTTGCACGCGGTGCGATCGAACCGTTTGTGTACAACGGCTTCCCTACACAAAGCGGTAAGAGGCTACAACTTGAAACGTTGGATCTCGATAGTAGACTCATTGGTCTATAAAACCGCTGGCAAAGTAGGCGCCTAAAGCTTCCTGTTTGTTGGCAAGAGACTTTGAAAGCGCACCGAAAGACAAGGTGCCGTTAATTAAACGCTGGAATGCGCCTGCGTTTTAACTTCCTGTTTTTCAATAATTCCCCGTATACTTGTCACTGGCGGAACGACTGGACAAAGCCGTTTTAATCACTGTGGAGGTCCTGTGAAGCTCGTGCAAGCCTGTTTAAATGTCAGGGAAGATCGAGAAGGGAATTTTCACAACTGCGGAGGTGCTGTGAAGCTCGTGCAGGCCTGTTTAAATATCAGGAAAGATCGAGAAAGCAGTTTTCATCACTGTGTAGGTGCTGAGTAATACGTGTAGGCCTGTTTAAGTGCTAGGACTGTTCGACAGAGACATTTTATCCACTGTGGAAGTCCTGTGAAGCTCGTGAAAGCCTGGTTTGGTACCAGGAAAGATCGAGAAAGCAATTTTCATCACCGTGGAGGTGCTGTGAAGCATGTGCAGGCCTGTTTAAGTGCCAAAAAAGACGGTGAAAGCAGTTTTCACTGCTGTGGAGGTCTGCTGAAGCTCGTTCAAGCTTATTTTAGTGCCAGGAAAGATCGAGAAAGCAGTTTTGATCACTGTGTAGTTGCTGTGAAGCCCGTTCAGGCCTGTTTAAGTACCTGCAAGGACGGAGAAAGCAATTTTCACCACTATGGAGGTGTTGTGAGGCTCGTGCAAGCCCATTTCTGTGCCAAGAAATGGCGACAAATCAGTTTTCATCACAGTGGGGCTGCTGAGTAACTCGTGCAGGTATGTTTAAGTGGCTGGAAAGTCTCACAAAGCCATTTTAGCCCCTGTGGAGGTCATGTGAAGGTGGTGCAAACCTGTAGGGAGATGAGGAAATCATATTTTCTCTAGTGTGTAAGTCCTGTGAAGCTCCTGCAGGCCTATTGATGTGTGGGAAGGTGCTAGAAAGCCATTTTAACCATTGTGGAGGTCATGTGAAGCTGGTGTAAGCCTGTTTAAATACCAGGGGAGATGAGGAAAGCATATTTTCTCTAGTGTGGAGGTGATGTGATGCACGTACAGGCCTGTTTAAGTGCCAGGAAAGACGGAGAAAGCAGATTTCACCACTGTGTAGGTCTTGTGAAGCTCATGCAAACCTGTTTAAATGCGAGGGGAGATGAGGAAAGCATATTTTCTCTAGTGTGGAGGTGATGCCATGCACGTACAGGCCTGTTTAGGTGCCAGGAAGGATGGAGAAAGGAGTTTTCACCACTGTGGATGTGTTGAGAAGCTCGTGCAAGGCTGTTTTTCGGCAAGGAAAGATGGAGAAAGAAATTTTCACGACTGTGGAGGTGCTGTAAGTTCGTGCAGTCCTGTTTAAATATCTGGAAGGATCAAGAAAGCAGTTTTCATCACTGTGTTTGTGCTGAGTAATACGTGCAGCCCTGTTTAAGTGCCGGTGATGGTTCGACAAAGCCATTTTAATCACTGTGGAGGTCCTGTGAAGCTCGTGCAAGCCTGTTTAAATGCCAGGGAAGATCGAGAAGGGAATTTTCACAACTGTGGAGGTGCTGTAAAGCTCGTGAAGGCCTGTTTAAATATCAGGAAAGATCGAGAAAGCAGTTTTCATCACTGTGTAGGTGCTGAGTAATACGTGTAGGCCTGTTTGAAGTGCTGGGACTGTTCGACAGAGACATTTGATCCTCTGTGGAAGTCCTGTGAAGCTCGTGAAAGCCTGGTTTGGTACCAGGAGAGATCGAGAAAGCAATTTTCATCACCGTGGAGGTGCTGTGAAGCATGTGCAGGCCTGTTTAAGTGCCAAAAAGACTGTGAAAGCAGTTTTCACTGCTGTGGAGGTCTGCTGAATCTCGTGCAAGCTTATTTTAGTGCCAGGAAAGATCGAGAAAGCAGTTTTGATCACTGTGTAGGTGCTGTAAAGTAGCCTCGTTCCCAGGCCTTCCCCGGCTCCAGTTTTTGATCGCTTGCAGTATGCAAAAACGGAGGGAAAAGGTCTGCTGAATCTTACCACGTGATCCGCGGCAAAGGCGTCACATGTCGTCACGCATATATGTACAGCCATGCTAGGGAGAGGACCGATCTTGCGTTCTGTGCTAGCTACGAAGACGAGACAAGCGCTGACGGAGAACAACATCAAGCGTAAACAACATATCCCAGCTAGAAGGAATAACTCCGAAGGGTTGCCGAACGACATGTGTGAAATATCTGCAGTGACAAAATTTAGCTAACGTGGCGAAAAAGCAGCCGCTTTTGGATTTGCAACGCTTGCAGCGGAACCATCCTTCAGCGGTTCTGCTTCAGACTCGGGTATGTTCTAGAGGTAGGACTTCTCTTTCGGCTGGAACTTGTCTTGTTTCTCTAGCTTCTCTGTAGCTGGAGATATAAATGTGAATATGTCTTCGTGTCTAGAACCTGTGACGTCATGTGTGCCGTGGATCACGTGGTAAGATTCACCAGGCCTTCTTCCTCCGTTTTTGCACACTGCAAGCGATCAAAAACTGGAGCCGGGGAAGGCCTGGGAACAAGGCTATTGTGAAGCCCGCGCAGGCCTGTTTAAGTACCTGCAAGGACGGAGAAAGCAGTTTTCAACACTATGGAGGTGTTGTGAGGCTCGTGCAAGCCCATTTCTGTGCCAAGAAATGGCGAGAAAGCAGTTTTCATCACTGTGGGGCTGCTGAGTAACTCGTGCAGGTATGTTTAAGTGGCTGGAAAGTCTGACAAAGCCATTTTAACCCCTGTGGAGGTCATGTGAGGGTGTTGCAAACCTGTAGGGAGATGAGGAAAGCATATTTTCTCTAGTGTGGAGGTCCTGTGGAGCTCCTGCAGGCCTGTTTAAGTGCCAGGAAAGACGGAGAATGCAGTTTTCACCACTGTGTAGGTCTTGTGAAGCTCTTCCAAGCCTGTTTAAATGCGAGTGGAGATGAGGAAAGCTAATTTTCTCTAGTGTAGAGGTGATGTGATGCACGTGCAGGCTTGTTTAAGTGCCAAAAAAGACGGTGAAAGCAGTTTTCACTGCTGTGGAGGTCTGCTGAATCTCGTGCAAGCTTATTTTAGTGCCAGGAAGGATCGCGAAAGCAGTTTTGATCACTGTGTAGGTGCTGTGAAGCACGTGCAGGCCTGTTTAAATATCAGGAAAGATCGAGAAAGCAGTTTTCATCACTGTGTAGTTGCTGAGTAATACGTGTAGGCCTGTTTAAGTGCTGGGACTGTTCGACAGAGACATTTTATCCACTGTGGAAGTCCTGTGAAGCTCGTGAAAGCCTGGTTTGGTACTAGGCAACATCGAGAAAGAAATTTCCTCACCGTGGAGGTGCTGTGAAGCATGTGCAGGCCTGTTTAAGTGCCAAAAAAGATGGTGAAAGCAGTTTTCACTGCTGTGGAGGTCTGCTGAAGCTCGTGCAAGCTTATTTTAGTGCCAGGAAAGATCGAGAAAGCAGTTTTGATCACTGTGTGGGTGCTGTGAAGCCAGTGCAGACCTGTTTAAGTACCTGTAAGGACGGAGAAAGCAGTTTTCACCACTATGGAGGTGTTGTGAGGCTTATGCAAGCCCATTTCTGTGCCAAGAAAAGGCGAGAAAGCAGTTTTCATCACTGTGGGGCTGCTGAGTAACTCGTGCAGGTATGTTTAAGTGGCTGGAAAGTCTGACAAACCCATTTTAACCCCTGTGGAGGTCATGTGAAGGTGGTGCAAACCTGTAGGGAGATGAGGAAAGCATAATTTCTCTAGTGTGGAGGTTCTGTGAAGCTCGTGCAGGCCTGTTTAAGTGCCAGGAAAGACGGAGAATGCAGTTTTCACCACTGTGTGGTTCTTGTGAATCTCTTGCAAGCCTGTTTAATTGCGTGTGGAGATGAGGAAAGCATATTTTCTCCTGTGTGCAGGTGATGTGATGCACGTACAGGCGTGTTTTTGGGCCAGGAAAGATGGAGAAAGGAATTTTCACCACTGTGGTGGTGCTGTAAAGTTCGTGCAGGCCTGTTTAAATATCAGGAAGGATCAAGAAAGCAGTTTTCATCACTGTGTTTGTGCTGAGTAATACGTGCAACCTTGTTTAAGTGCCGGGATGGTTCGACAAAGCCATTTTAATCACTGTGGAGGTCCAGTGAAGCTCGTGCAAGCCTTTTTAAATGCCAGGGAAGATCGAGAAGGGAATTTTCACAACTGTGGAGGTGCTGTAAAGCTCGTGCAGGCCTGTTTAAATATCAGGAAAGATTGAGAAAGCAGTTTTCATCACTGTGTAGGTGCTGGTTAATACGTGTAGGCCTGTTTAAGTGCTGGGACTGTTCGACAGAGACATTTTACCCACTGTGGAAGTCCTGTGAAGCTCGTGAAAGCCTGGTTTGGTACCAGGAGAGATCGAGAAAGCAATTTTCATCACCGTGGAGGTGCTGTGAAGCATGTGCAGGCCTGTTTAAGGGCCAAAAAAGACGGTGAAAGCAGTTTTCACTGCTGTGGAGGTCTGCTGAAGCTCGTGCAAGCTTATTTTAGTGCCAGGAAAGATCGAGAAAGCAGTTTTGATCACTGTATAGGTGCTGTGAAGCCCGTGCAGGCCTGTTTAAGTACCTGCAAGGAAGGAGAAAGCAGTTTTCACCACTATGGAGGTGTTGTGAGGCTCGTGCAAGCCCATTTCTATGCCAAGAAATGGTGAGAAAGCAGTTTTCATCACTGTGGGGCTGCTGAGTAACTCGTGCAGGTATGTTTAAGTGGCTGGAAAATCTGACAAAGCCATTTTAACCCCTGTGGAGGTCATGTGAAGGTGGTACAAACCTGTAGGGAGATGAGGAAAGCATATTTTCTCTAGTGTGGAGGTCCTGTGAAGCTCATGCAAGCCTGTTTAAGTGCCAGGAAAGACGGAGAATGCAGTTTTCACCACTGTGTAGGTCTTGTGAAGCTCTTCCAAGCCTGTTTAAATGCGAGGGGAGATGAGGAAAGCTAATTTTCTCTAGTGTAGAGGTGATGTGATGCACGTACAGGCCTGTTTAGGTGCCAGGAAGTATGGAGAAAGTAGTTTTCACCACTGTGGAGGTCGTGCCAGGCTGAGGAAAAAGGAATTTTCACAACTGTGGAAGTGCTGTTAAGCTCGTTCAGGCCTGTTTAAATATCAGGAATGATCGAGAAAGCAGTCTTCATCACTGTGTAGGTGCTGATTAATATGTGTAGGCCTGTTTAAGTGCTGAGACTGTTCGACAGAGAGATTTTATCCACTGTGGAAGTCCTGTGAAGCTCATGAAAGCCTGGTTTGGTGCCAGGAAAGATGGAGAAAGCAATTTTCATCACCGTGGAGGTGCTGTGAAGCATGTGCAGGCCTGTTTAAGTGCCAAAAAAGACGGTGAAAGCAGTTTTCACTGCTGTGGAGGTCTGCTGAAGCTCGTGCAAGCTTATTTTAGTGCCAGGAAAGATCGAGAAAGCAGTTTTGATCACTGTGTAAGTGCTGTGAAGCCAGTGCAGGCCAGTTTAAGTACCTGCAAGGACGGAAGAAGCAGTTTTCACCACTATGGAGGTGTTGTGAGGCTCGTGCAAGCCCATTTCAATGCCAAGAAATGGCGAGAAAGAAGTTTTCATCACTGTGCGGCTGCTGAGTAACTCGTGCAAGTATGTTTAAGTGGCTCACAAGACCTACACAGTGGTGAAAACTGCATTCTCCGTCTTTCCTGGCACTTAAACAGGCCTGCACGAGCTTCACAGGACCTCCACACTAGAGAAAATATGCTTTCCTCATCTCCCTACAGGTTTGCACCACCTTCACATGACCTCCACAGGGGTTAAGATGGCTTTGTCAGACTTTCCAAGCTCTTCCAAGCCTGTTTAAATGCGAGGGGAGATGAGGAAAGCATATTTTCTCTAGTGTAGATTTGATGTGATGCACGTACAGGCCTGTTTAGGTGCCAGGAATGATGGAGAAAGGAGTTTTCACCACTGTGGAGGTCTTGTCAAGCTCGTACCAGGCTGAGGCGAAAGGAATTTTCACGAGTGTGGAGGTGCTGTGAAGCTCGTGCTGGCCTGTTTAAATATCATGAAAGATCGAGAAAGCAGTTTTCATCACTGTGTAAGTGCTGAGTAATACGTGTAGGCCTGTTTAAGTGCTGGGACGGTTCGACAGAGACATTTTATCCACTGTGGAAGTCCTGTGAAGCTCGTGAAAGCCTGGTTTGGTACCAGGAAAGATCGAGAAAGCAATTTTCATCGCCATGGAGGTGCTGTGAAGCACGTGCAGGCTTGTTTAAGTGCCAAAAAAGACGGTGAAAGCAGTTTTCACTGCTGTGCTGAAGCTTGTGGAAGCTTATTTTAATGCCAGGAAGGATCGAGAAAGCAGTATTGATCGTGTGTAGATGCTGTGAAGCACGTGCAGGCGTGTTTAAGTACCAGGAAAGACGGAGAAAGCAGTTTTCACCACTGTGGAGGTGTTGTGAAGCTCGTGCAAGCCCATTTCACTGCTAGAAAAGAGCGAGAAAGCACTTTTCATCACTGTGGGGGTGTTGAGTAACTCGTGCAGGAATGTTTAAGTGCCAAAAAAGACGGTGAAAGCAGTTTGGACTGTTGTGGAGGTCTGCTGAAGCACGTGCAAGCTTATTTTAGTGCCAGGAAGGAACGAGAAAGCAGTTTTGATCACTGTGTAGGTGCTGTGAAGCACGTGCAGGCCTGTTTAAGTACCAGGAAAGACGGAGAAAGCAGTTTTCACCACTGTGGAGGTGTTGTGAAGCTCGTGCAAGCCCATTGCAGTGCCAGGAAAGAGCGAGAAAGCGCTTTTCATCATTGTGGGGGTGGTGAGTAACTCGTCCAGGCATGTTTAAGTGGCTGGAAGGTCGGGCAAAGCCATTTTAACTACTGTGGAGGGCATGTGAAGGTGGTGCAAACCTGTTTAAATGCCAGGGGTGATGAGGAAAGCATATTTGCTCTAGTGTGGAGGCCCTGTGAAGCTCATACAGGCCTGTTTAGGTGCCAGGAAGGATGGAGAACGGAGTTTTCACCACTGTGGGGGTCTTGTGAAGCTCGTACACGGCTGTTTTTGTGCCAGGAAAGATGGAGAAAGGAATTTTCACGACTGTGAAAGTGCTGTAAAATTTTTGCAGGCCTGTGTAAATATCAGGAAGATCGAGAAAGCAGTTTTCATCACTGTGTATGTGCTGGGTAATACGTGCAGCCCTGTTTAAGTGCCGGGACGGTTCGACAAAGCCATTTTAACCACTGTGGAAGTCCTGTGAAGCTCGTGCAAGCCTGTTTTAATGCCAGGTGAGATCTTGAAAGCAATTTTCATCACCGTGGAGGTGCTGTGAAGCACGTGCAGGTTTGTTTAAATGCCAAAAATGACGGTGAAAGCAATTTTCACTGCTGTGGAGGTCCGCTGAAACTCGTGCAAGCTTATTTTAATGCCAGGAAAGATCGAGAAAGCAGTTTTGATCACTGTGTAGGTGCAGTGAAGCACGTCCTGGGCTGTTTAAGTACCTGCAAGGACGGAGAAAGGAGTTTTCAGTTGAAGCTCGTGCAAACCCATTTTAGTGCAAGGAAAGAGTGAGAAAGCAGTTTTCATTGCTGTGGGGGTGGTGAGTGATTCGTGCAGGTATGTTTAAGTTGCTGGAAGGTCGGAAAAGCCATTTTAATCACTGTGGAGGTCCTGTGAAGCTCCTTGAGGCCTATTGATGTGTGGGAAGGTGCGAGAAAGCCATTTTAACCACTGTGGAAGTCATGGGAAGCTGGTGTAAGCCTGTTTAAATGCGAGGGAAGATGAGGAAAGCATATTTTCTCTAGTGTGGAGGTGATGCGATGCACGTACAGGCCTGTTTAGGTGCCAGGAAGGATGGAGAAAGGAGTTTTCACAACTGTGGATGTGTTGAGAAGCTCGTTCAAGACTGTTTTTCGGCCAGGAGAGATTGAGAAAGGAATTTTCATGACAGTGGAGGTGCTGTAAAGCTTGTGCAGGCCTGTTTAAATATCAGGAAAGATCGAGAAAGCAGTTTTGATCACTGTGTAGGTGCTGTGAAGCACGTGCAGGCCTGTTTAAGTACTTCCAAGGACGGATAAAGCAGTTTTCAACACTATGGAGGTGTTCTGAAGCTTGTGCAAGCCCATTTTAGTGCCAGGAAAGAGTGAGAAAGCAGTTTTCATTGCTGTGGGGGTGCTGAGTGATTCGTGCAGGTATGTTTAAGTTGCTGGAAGGTCGGACAAAGCCATTTTTAATCACTGTGGAGGCCTGTTAAGCTCCTGCAGGCCAATTGATGTGTGGGAAGGTGCGAGAAAGCCATTTTAGCCACTGTGGAGGTCATGTGAAGCTGGTGCAAGCCTGTTTAAATGCCAGGGGAGATGAGGAAAGCATATTTTCTCTAGTGTGGAGGTGATGTGATGCACGTATAGGCCTGTTTAAGTGCCAGGAAAGATGGAGAAAGCAGTTTTCACCACTGTGTAGGTCTAGTGAAGCTCGTGCAAGCCTGTTTAAATGCGAGGTCAGGTGAGGAAGGCATATTTTCTCTAGTGTGGAGATGATGTGATGCACGTACAGGCCTGTTTAGGTGCCAGGAAGGATGGAGAAAGGAGTTTTCACCACTGTGGAGGTCTTGTGAAGCTCGTGCAAGGCTGTTTTTTGGGCCAGGAAAGATGGAGAAAGGAATTTTCACAACTGTGGAGGTGCTGTAAAGTTCGTGCAGGCCTGTTTAAATGTCAGGAAGGATCAAGAAAGCAGTTTTCATCACTGTGTTTGTGCTGGGTAATACGTGCAGCCCTTTTTAAATGCCGGGACGCTTCGACAAAGCCATTTTAATCACTGTGGAGGTCCTGTGAAGCTCGTGCAAGCCTGTTTAAATGCCAGGGAAGATCGAGAAAGGAATTTTGACGATTGTGGAGGTGCTGTAAAGCTCGTGCAGGCCTGTTTAAATATCAGGAAAGATCGAGAAAGCAGTTTCCATCACTGTGTAGGTGCTGAGTAATACGTGTAGGCCTGTTTTAGTGCTGGGATGGTTCGACAGAGACATTTTATCCACTGTGGAAGTCCTGTGTAGCTCGTGAAAGCCTGATTTGGTACCAGGTAAGATCGAGAAAGCAATTTGCATCGCTGTGGAGGTGGTGTGAAGCACGTGCAGGCTTTAAGTGCCAAAAATGACGGTGAAAGCAGTTTTCACTGCTGTTGATGTCTGCTGAATCTCGTGCAGGCTTATTTTAGTACCAGGAAGGATTGAGAAAGCAGTTTTGGTCACTGTGTAGGTGCTGTGAAGCACGTGCTGGCCTGTTTAAGTACCAGGAAAGATGGAGAAAGCAGTTTTCACCACTGTGGAGGTGTTGTGAAGCTCGTGCAAGCCCATTTGAGTGCCAGGAAAGAGCATCAAAGCCCTCTTCATCACTGTGGGGGTGCTGAGTAACTCGTGCCGGTATGTTTAAGTGGCTGGAAGGTCGGACAAAGCGATTTTAACGTCTGTCGAGGGTATGTGAAGGTGGTGCAAACCTGTTTAAATGCCAGGGGAGATGCGGAAAACATATTTGGTCTAGTGTGGAGGTCCTGCGTAGCTCGTGCAGGCCTGTTTAAGTCCCAGGAAAGACGGGGAAAGCAGTTTTTACCACTGTGTAGGTCTTGTGAAGCTTGTGCAAGGCTGTTTTTGGGCCAGGAAAGATTGAGAAAGGAATTTTCACGTCTGTGGAGGTGCTGTAAAGTTTTTGCAGACCTGTTTGAATATCAGGAAGGATCGAGAAAGCAGTTTTCATCACTGTGTATGTGCTGGGTAATACGTGCAGCCCTGTTTAAGTGCCAGGACGGTTCGACAAAGCCATTTTAACCACTGTGGAAGTGCAGTGAAGCTCGTGCAAGCCTGTTTAAATGCCAGGTAAGATCTAGAAAGCAATTTTCATCACCGTGGAGGTGCTGTGAAGCACGTGCAGGCTTGTTTTAGTGCCAAAAAAGACGGTGAAAGCAGTTTTCACTGCTGTGGAGGTCTTGTGAAGCTCTTTCAAGCCTGTTTAAATGCAAGGGGAGATGAGGGAAGCTAATTTTCTCTAGTGTAGAGGTGATGTGATGCACGTACAGGCCTGTTTAGGTGCCAGGAAGGATGGAGAAAGCAATTTTCATCACTGTGTAGGTGCTGAGTAATACGTGTAGGTCTGTTTAAGTGCTGGGACGGTTCGATAGAGTCATTTTATCCACTGAGGAAGACCTGTGAAGCTCGTGAAAGCTTGGTTTGGTACCAGGAAAGATCGAGAAAGCAATTTGCATCGCCGTTGAGGTGCTGTGAAGCTCGTGCATGCTTGTTTAAGTGCCAAAATATACGGTGAAAGCAGTTTTCACTACTGTGGATGTCTGCTGAAGCTCGTACAAGCTTATTTTAGTGTCAGGAAAGATCAAGAAAGTAGTTTTTATCAATGAGTAGGTGCTGTAATGTACGTACAGGCCTGTTTAAGTACCTGTAAGGATGAGGAAAGCAGTTTTCACCACGATGGAGGTGTTGTGAGGCTCGTGCAACCCCATTTCTGTGCCAAAAAATTGCGAGAAAGCAGTTTTCATCACTGTGGGGCTGCTGAGTAACTCATGCAGTTATGTTTAAGTAGCTGGAAAGTCTGACAAAGCCATTTAACCCCTGTGGAGGTCATGTGAAGGTGGTGCAAACCTGTAGGGAGATGAGGAAATCATATTTTCTCTAGTGTGGAGGTCCTGTAAAGCTCGTGCAGTCCTGTTTAAGTGCCAGGAAAGACGGAGAATGCAGTTTTCACCACTGTGTAGGTCTTGTCAAGCTCGTGCCAGGCTGAGGAGAAAGGAATTTTACGACTGTGGAGGTTCTGTAAACTTCGTGCAGGCTTGTTTAAATATCAGGAAGGCTCGAGAAAGCAGTTTTCTGCACCGTGTATGTGCTGGGTAATACGTGCAGCCCTGTTTAAGTGCCGGTTTTACAGGAAATCCGATCTGGGCCTATATCGATCCGGGCGGATCGGATCCGCTCGCGGAATCAATCCGTCGGATCGGATTCGCTTACGGATCCCATCCGCCCCCGGATCAATTTTACAAGCGGATTCGATCCTTCGCTGCGAGAACGATCCGTCTTTGGTGTAAGTGTTCTGTCAAGCAAATTACTAGCTGTCATGATGATGTACGATTTCTCAACACTTCTAGAACATTTTACAGAGCTTTGGGACTCATGGAAATCGACTACCAGACAATCTATGACTATCTCCACTGCGGGAAGTGTCCAGCACGAACGGGTGTAAACCAGAAGGGATTCGCTTTTTTCACAGCGGTTCTTAAGTAACCCGTCGTGCGCACTCCGTCGCGCCCTTACCGTACCAACGAAGACAAATGTGTTCACCACACTTATAACACTACAGAAAAAAAAAAGAAACACACCTAGTGCAATCCCTGGCCCCAGCCCTAACCCTAGCCCTAACCCTAACCCTAACCTTTAACCATTTAGCCAAGAAGCCACAACAGACGACCAACACACTGTTCGGTCTAATGTATGCTGTGAAACGAATTGATTATGAATATTCAACACGCATGAACCGCTGTGAAACGAATTACTTATGAATATTCAACAGAAGGCGTAATGATGACGTAATGCAACATGAACAGCTGTGAAAAACGCGAATCCCGGAACAAGGCGAAAATGTTTGTCATCAAGGATGGCGTTTTACACTACATAGCCAAGGAATGGATGCATATACAGAGTTGCTTTCAGAAGAAGGAAAGGCAGCCATTCCCACTGAACCCGGACAGCCCCGCTTCACCAGAGTTACGACAAGTGTTGGGACTTGTACCACATGGAGTGTGTAGGACTTGAAAGACCACCATCAAACAAGAGCAATGGAATTTCAGACCAAACCATTTGACATGGATATTTGTTATACCTGTTAGTCAAGTCTGACTCTGAGTCAAGGAATACTCTAGCAATACAGTTCCCTATTTGATTATACACTCCTTGATTTTGTTGGCCATCCGATATTCCAGTTGGAAAGCATCCTAATGACAATAACATTGAATCAGACATTGTGGAGAAGCATACATCTGGAGACTGACATCTACTGTTCAACCTATCTTGCTAGGCATGAAGGCACTGCCGCTGAAATGAACAAGAAATCAGTAATCATTTCAGCCACCGTTCTGTTGTCTCCACTAGAAGCATTTAACTGCCAGAGATGAAAACTGCGGAAAGCACATCGCATTTTACTCAGCAAATTGCTGAAATTTTGTTACTGCAGTCATCGTGTGATGAGAAAGTTTGTCCATCCAGCATTTATTGCGAGGATCATCTATACCTTACAGTTTGCACCAAAGGGGTATATACGTATACAACAGCATTGAATATTGCATCATGGTCGGCAAGCTAGTACTTCAATTTTGGCAGCTTATTGGTTTCTTTAAATTCGTGAATCACTCATACCTTTCTACAATGATTCATTTTGACTCTTCTTGCTTCATTGGAGCCACATAATACATATTTGTTTCACATATTATGCAGCACTATTATTTAAAAACCTATATGACAAACGCATGTTTGCAGTCATTCTTCAGTGGATACACACACCAGCTCTGTGGAGATCAGACAGCATTTGATATAATTACTGTGCATGTCAGTGTGATTTATAATTGAGGTAAATGTTCAACAGTTTAATAGCTAAGTGAGACAATTCTTCGAGTATGTGCATATACTTTGTCAGCATATAGTTGGTTTCCTCATCAGAGAAGGGTAATGCAAACAAAAGTGTATTTTACAACTAACCAATTGTGTAGTAGTACAGTGTCATTGCCCGATGTAGTACTTAAACAGATCCGCACGTGCTTCACAGCACCTACACAGTGAACAAAACTCCTCGATCTTTCCTGGTACCAATCCAGGCTTGCACTAGCTTCACAACACCTTGACAGGAAAATTGCTTTCCTCATCTTCCCTGGCATTTAAGCAGGCTTGCACGAGCTTCACAGGACTTCCACAGTGGTTCAAATCGCTTTGTCGAACTGTCCCGGTGTCACAGCGGATCCGATCCCCCCGAAAATCCGATCCGGGCCGGATCAGATATGCTTGCGGTTTCGATCCTACCTCAGCGGATTCGATCCGGGGTATCAACGGGTGCCATAGGGTTCCTACTGTTGACTTCTCATAGTATTCTGGCCCTATATAGTATCTATGTCAGGTCCGCATGGCATGCGGACCTGACATAGATACTATATAGTTTACGAGTCTTCTTGACTACAGGAATTTGAATCAATCCACCAGAAATTTTTCATTGGGAGACCTGGATGGCTCGACATAAAGACTATTTGCTGATCAAGAATACATGCACGTTTTTGGTAATTTCCAAGAAGTTATGATGGCAAAATTTCACAAGGAAATACCATTTCTGCATAAAAATGATTTAGTCAATGGTATGGTACAGGTTTCTGAATGGAACTTTGATCTGACATCTGTAAATCTGAGGGTGGCCTGAGAACAAGGCTAGCCGACTTAAAGTTATATGTAGCCACTGGAACTGGTATGGCTTGTCAGACCATGGCCAGATTTTTTTCCAGCCGACTTGCCCAACTTGGTGCGATTTATGCGCATCTTATGGTTCCCGGACTAAATTCGGGTAGATTAGCTGTATATAGTACATGGGAACCTTCAGGTTTTAAGTACCTATCTCTACCTGTATTAAGTTCAATGAGACTCTAAAATGTAGATCTAAAAGTCAGTTTTCCCCATGCATTTTACCCAACAGCCTCATACTCCACAACTTTCTCCTAGTGGCCCTGTATTGGTACGTTTTCTATGCATACAAGTAACTATCCAGGCTGGACGGGGCGATATTTACCATAGTACAAGTTGTCAACCTTTCGGTGTATCATCATGTACACTTTGACAGTGTAGTTTGTTTAGAACGTACATTCATCAGTCAGGACACTAAGTTGTTTCCAGGCAGTGGCTGAGTGTTTTCATCAGCAAACCCAGTCTTCTTCATCTGGCAAGTTTGAGTGCTGCAGTGCATTTTGACCTAGTCTCGCAGGCCCGACCCACTTCCGCTAGAGAAGAGAGAGGGTCTGGTGAACAGCGTATACAAGCCGTGTCCTGTACAGTGAGGTACAATCAGATTCCAGTATTTTGCCACATGATGCATTACGTCACTGTTTGACTAGCAATAGCTGTCTTGAAAACGGTGAACATGAGCTAGGGCATCTTTTCCGCTACTGCAGAAGCTGTAAAAACACTTCGACTTTACTTCTTGGGGAGCGTGCTTACTCCGCAACAGGTAATTCGAAAGTGCATTATTCATCCAACTAATTGCATTCCGGTGGGACACGGCTTGTATACGCAGTTCACCAGACTCTTGTAATTGTCCATGATGTCATAGGTTGAAAGGATATGGCATTGTGGTTTGTGCTTGAAGCTGCGGTCTTGTTGGGATCTGTCCTGTCCTAGTCTTTGGGCCATTTCTACTGCATAAGCTTGAAGTTCTGATTGCTTCACAAACCTTTTCCTTGCGATTTTAATACCAGGATGCTGAAATATAACGAGTGCACCCTAACAGAACGGTGGCTGAAATGATTACTGATTTCTTGTTCATTTCAGCGGCAGTGCCTTCATGCCTAGCAAGATAGGTTGAAGTTCTTTGTTGTTAACAATCGCCGGGAGTTTCTCTTTCAATCTGGAGTCTTGCTGGCGTCGTTGTTTTATCAAAACTCTGCTGTCATCATGGCCATTCGTCTAAGTACAAAGAGGATGTGGCAGGACGGGATTCGTTACTTTTAGCCTCGTCCCCTGGCCCCACCCAAAAATCGGGAAAGGGGCCTGGCGTCACTTGCTAACTTTCCCGTATGTGCTGAGTCAGCACATTATGTAAGAATTACATGCCTTACGTGATCACGTCGATGGCATTACAGAGTAGATGAACAACGGAGCGACTACAGAAAATCCTGTGAGGCAAGAGCAGTAGCCTAACTGCGCTCCAAGTTTCTGAAATCTGAGGTTTATAAAAAGTCTGCTTGCCCCATTCCCATTTTCAAATGGTCTTGGAACGAGTCTACTACTTTCACGTGTCAAGAATTTAGTAATTGGTAATGGACTAACGAAGACTGCTGACACAGCACATACGGGAATTTGTGCAAGTAACACCAGGCCCCTTTCCAGATTTTTGGGTGGGGCCTGCTTTCACAACGCCTGGTGCCACGTGATCTAATCCATATTCATACTCAGACACTAGGTTTTGCGAACTTGAGGGAGAGTTTTGTTATCACATGGCTTTCGAGGCCCCAAAAAAGCAAGATTAGAGGGCCACACAGACATGACAAACACTGAGGCAGGCTGGGAATAAGCCAGAAAGTAGCTGGATTGAAGAAGCTATGAAGTTGTGTTCCTGTCTGCTGTAATGTTGTTTGCAAATGCATGTGAATATCAAAAATGGACACTACAACACATGCATGCAGCATAAGAGCGTATTTAAACACGTATCTTCACTGCATGTATTACGCTCAGATGTACACTGCATTGCTGACATAATTCTCTACATTGCTTTGTTCACGCAGTCTGTACAGTGCGCGCCAATCAGTTTGCAGAGTTCAGTTATGTCACGTTAATTGGTTCATAATCGTTGTTGCTGAAGCGAAGGGAGATAGGAGAGTTACATTCGTCAGTTTCCGATCAGCTAGGATACATTTCCACATATTGTTGCGAGGATATGGCTTGAACTGCGAGAAACACGTTCTACAATTAAAAACTGTGGCCGATCAAACCGTTCTATTCCTACAATGGGAATAATTGTTTGGACAATAACAAAGCTCTAGCGCTTTGAGCTTCACGATCTCTTGCCAATACCCCTTCTGGGCACGAGACTAGTGACCCCCCTCTCCCCCTCTTCATAACATCATGCATACTGTTGACTGTTGGTCAGACACCGCCCTCAAATTGTAGCCATGGCTAATTATCCATCCACCCAGTTGCTACGTTATTATGACACGTATCCAGGCGTTGATAGGAGTGCAGAAGCTTCATTCAATCGTATCCTCGCACGTGAAGACAAAATAGATGATGCTGTTTGTAGTCATTTTTGTACCTAGTAAACGCATGATTAGAAGGCCTGTTTTATAAGGATGTTTATTTGTAAGTATGGTTGGTCAAATTTTACGATCTGCAGTAACTTGCATGGTTGAATTGTCAGCCTTTATGCAGGCAGTCTACTTAATAATTATAACGTCATGTAGCTAAACGAAGTCATCCATGCTGCAGTTGTTAAGAGTCTAGCCTAGGTCCACCAAGAGATTGACGTAAGACGCGCGCCCGTGATTCGCTCGATCAAACTTGCCGTGTACACCGGAAGTCACATGACCAATTAGGGCGGTACCACATTGGATTGGGTGAAAAGTCAACCTCCCGTTTAAGTGTGGGGAAGTTCCGACAACGAGGTTTCAACAAGTGTCAAGATCTTGTAAAGCTGTGGAGGTGTGTGAAAGCAGTTTTACCAATGTGGATGTCTTGATGGAAGGCGATTTAGGTGCCAGGAAAAATCGAGTGGGCTGAGGACGCAACATGCTTGTCACATTGGAAGCCATAAGATGAAAGGCACTGACAGTGGGATATATCATGTAGCAAGACAGTTGAGCGATATGGATACGCGCAGCTCGCCCAAGTCAGCTGGTTAATCGTAGCAGCAAGCGTCTGGACCGACTTCTCGCACGTCTATTTTGATTCGGGAGGCTGTCTTTTCACCCAATCCCGTACGGATTACGTGATAGGCCTCCAGGACGAAAGGTCATTGATAAAGGCAGATGTGTTGGACACTGCGCTTGCGAACGACAGGAGCAGCGTGTTCTCAACAGGTAAGGCAGCTTATAGATTTAGTGATGTTTTACTTTAGTAGAGGGTAGCTTATTGGATATACTGGGATAGGGACAAGGATTGACTCCTGAAAGTGGCCAAATGTGGTAGGAAGTCTCTTGTGTATGAATAGAAGAGACTTCTTATCACATCTCGCCACTTTTGTCTGCTCTTCAAACCTCCTGGTAGATTGTGAGTGTGTGGGTGACTGGGTGTGCATTTGTGCTAAAATGTGTCTTTGTCCCCAACACATCACACAAGTGTTTTTAAAAGTGTAAGAGCCAAAAATGCAGACAGAAGCATAAACGGCGACGCAACGTCTTTATACGTGACGTCGCACAAAGCTTGAAACTATGAAAGAACTCAAAAGAGACAGGGATCATCCTTCTCGGAGCTTCCGAACGCCAAGAAACGGAGATTCACAAGACTAACGTCACATTTAAAGCTCAGGAACTTCATACTGCAAGTTGTTCTTGTTTTGCATCAACTTGCATGGTTGAATTTCAGCTGAACAACTTACAGTTAAGGCAGGCTACTTTAGTAAAGAACATAATTATAACGTCATGTACTGACGCTGAAAGTCATCTAGTTAGATGTAGGCAAACTCACAAGAGCGCTAGTGAACTCGCCTGACTTCACTAGCCTCGTTTCCAGGCCCCGCCCAGCTTTCCGTCGCTTATTAGTGGCTTTTCCGTTCTGTAAGCGACGGAAAGCTGGGCGGAGCCCGGGAACGACGCTACGACTTCACTGTACTGCAGGCTAAGTTGCACCGGAAGACACATGACCAATTAGGGCGGTACCACATGGGATTGGGTGAAAAGACAGCCTCCCATTTTGATTCGTCTGGCGTCGAACCTGCTTTCTCGAACACATTAACGCCCACTGGGTACTCTTCACTCCTCGTTCCCATGCCTCCCCGTTTTTACCTTCCGTTTGCGTTCGGAATACCCGGTGTCAGCGTGATATGGACCCCGCCCCCCAAATCGGGGCCCCCGGGCCCCATATCTCTAGAGATATGGGGCCCAGGGGGCCCAAATACCTTAGTGATATGGGGCCTTGGGGGCCCCAAAAATCTGCCCCTCTGTACTCAAATGAAAAGCTAAGTACAAGACAACCGAACGTACATCTCAGACCAGTCAGTACTGATAAGACTCTGGAAGCAAATTCTTGTTTCTGCATGCCCAGATGCTACCTATTATTCTCCCTGCGGCTGTAGTCTATATGTCTGCATGTGTAGGATTCGTCTTGTAGGTCGCTAAATGTATTTGCTCTCGATTGAGGGCCTAAGTATCAGATAACAAATCATATTGCGCAGTAACAAGCAAGATAGTTATGCACTAGGATACAACTATAGGTTTCACTGAGGGGTTGGTACTTAGTCGGGATTGTCCAATTCCACTCAAATAGCATATACATTACCTTTCGTTGAGTCTCCCATCATCTGCTGTGAAAAATTTGCTGCGTTTCATTGCTTTATTGCTGACAAGAGGCAGGCGGGCGGGTTATATCATTAATGTCACTATGACACTTAGTCGTGTATACCTCATTTCTGGGCGTGCGTTCAGCTCTCCTTCCGTAGAACAGAACTTTGACCGAGACCAAAAATAAGTATATTATGACAAATGAAAGTTTCGCAATCGCTTGAGGGACAAAATGAGCACTAGATATAACTCACCTGTAACAGTTTCGAAGGCACGACGTGATCTGTGCACAGAACATGCTTAGTTTACTCTTCTGCGCATGCGCACTACCAATAATTGCCAAAATTAGCAAAGTCCGAAATCTGATGCGGGCGGTGGACCAGAAACCAGAATACAACTTGGAGTGGGCTTAATACAGCACCCTAATGACGTAGCCGACGTCCTCCTATCAAAATGGAGCGTTCATGTTTTAGGGGCAGCCCTATACCGCAGAGGGTGCCCCAGATCGCTAGCGATTTGGGGCCTGGGGGGTCCCCATATCACTAGCGATTTGGGCCCGGGGACCCATATCGCGGGGGGCCCCATATCACGCTTACACCGGTCTTCCGCTCCCGTGTATTATTGTGAACCCAAACCGAAGGTAAATATGCCGAATTTCTATCTGATGCACCCTTTTCGAACTTAAGTCTCTGCACCGAAGTTCAGGAAGCAAACTACACAAGCGTGAGTGGGTGGAGTTGTATCCATGAACCCTACAATATCTGGCAAAGGTGGTGTTGTGGTTAACAAAAGCAATTGTTGGTCAACCGCTGTTATTTTTTAATGGTCACAGTAAAGACAAAAGTTCGACCATTTAGTTTCTACAAATTGACGAAAGTAGCCAATCTTCAATGTCTACATGCAGTATTTGTATATATTATACAGCCCTGAAAATGTCATAACATGGGATTGTTTCATGCACTGCTTTGGTACAGTCAGCACAACCAAGTATATTGTAACGATCGAGTACCGCCCACTGTGTGACTGCATTTTGTCTATACCTGATGAGATCTACCACCGGACTGTGTTTGAAGTTTGTGTACAAGTACCTTTCTGATGGGGAAAATCTCCTAGGCCGCCCTCTAAAGATGAAGGAGATTTAAACCTAATCACAAAAATGTCTTATTTTTGCCGATATGAACCTGCGCAAGAAGTTCCTATTGTCACACCAAATTGCTGTCCTTTTCTATTTCTCTTGGATGAACAATTAGACAAGAAAATTGTCCCTTCATCCCAAAGTCATTGTTTGATGTTGAAGATGTGAATCAACTGCAGAGACATTTTAAGGACATTTTCTGATTTTCAAAGTCAGACAATGATGCTATTTATTTGCCATAGTGGATACACTGCACTCCTTATGAGCCCATATCCCTAGTTAGTCTTCCACACCACACCTTCACAATATGGGGAAGAATCTGGTCAAACTGCAACCATCAAGTCACTGCCACAGCAGAATAGATGGTACACATTCACACAGGTTTACCCGTGCAATACAATTATTTATAACACACTTAGCTAACCATAAGTGTTTTATTTTGCGCTCGCGAGGACGACGCAATAACGGTGGAGGTTACGTAATGCACGAGCTGAAGGCGAGTGCAATACGTAACCGAGACTGTTAATTGCATCATCCGAGTGCGCCAAATTAAAACACGTGAGGTTAGCTAAGTGTGTTATAAAGAATTTATTGCTGATCACGTGACCTTCAGCCAAATCAGGTGGCGGGTTTGTTGCTGAGTCATTCCAAACGTTCGCGAATTTGAGGAAGCTGTTGTGTACATCGCTCGAAGGCAATTGTACGTCGTGTTATCACTAAGCAAACAGATAGAACATTGAGAGCTGTTTTATAGACATGGCAGCGGCCAAACGACTGCTGGATTCGTGTCAGGAGCGCAAGGGCTGCCGCTCAAATTGATGTCCTGCACCACAAGTTCGTTGTCGATGCTTAGTAGACTGCTTGCTGGTTGGGGAAGCGGGTAGACGTGTCACGGAGGTCAGAAAAGACGACACCAAGTAAGCTAACACTTTGTAAGTACTTTCCATATTCGTGTTTTTGTATACTTGCTTCTATGGGGCGCCGTCTGTAACTAAACTGTGTTTTCAGGGCTACTTTATAAACTATGATGCTACTTTATAAACTATGTTGCTACTTTATAAACTATGATGCTACTTTATATAAAGTACGATGCTACTTTATAAACTACGATGCTACTTTATAAACTATGATGTTACTTTATAAAGTACGATGCTACTTTATAAAGTACGATGCTACTTTATAAACTATGACCCTACTTTATAAAGTACGATGCTACTTTATAAACTACGATGCTACTTTATAAACTATGACCCTACTTTATAAGCTATGACCCTACTTTATAAACTACGATGCTACTTTATAAACTATGATGCTACTTTATAAAGTACGATGCTACTTTATAAAGTACGATGCTACTTTATAAACTACGATGCTACTTTATAAACTATGACCCTACTTTATAAACTATGACCCTACTTTATAAACTATGATGCTACTTTATAAAGTACGATGCTACTTTATAAACTACGATGCTACTTTATAAACTATGACCCTACTTTATAAACTACGATGCTACTTTATAAACTACGATGCTACTTTATAAAGTACGATGCTACTTTATAAACTATGACCCTACTTTATAAACTATGACCTTACTTTATAAACTACGATGCTACTTTATAAACTATGATGCTACTTTGTAAACTGACCAATGGCATCTGCGGCGCTGCGCCGCGCCGGGCCTCGGCCGACTGCAAGGAGTATCACGTGATCTTCGTCGCTCGCATGCGCAACGCAGGAATCTCGGACTTGCTCATGAGAAAAAAAATTACGGCTTTACCCCAAATTTAGATTTTAACCCTTTCCTTACGAGATTTAACTTAACCGAATTTCTGCCTACAAGCATGCATTCAGTGAGTATGCAGCACATCAAGGGAGGAGAGAACAAGTAAGCATGGTATCAGTATAGTATTAAAACTAGTCAGTATTGAATATCAGAAAAGGGATGCATTTCTGGCAGATGTGTAGCTAGGCGGAAACAGAGTGACATTTCAGAGCAGCCTCCGGCAGCAGAAAAGCTTGAATTATATTTTCTATTTCTATCCATGAGCCTTGACTGGTCTCTTGTGTTTGGTGCATAATTAGCAAACCTGCTGTGCAATGTTGTGGTGTGCATTTGTGCACTACGTTGCTGTACACTGCAATCTAACTATGCACCAAGGGTCAAACATTGTTGAAATCGTTGACGCTGTGTGTTGAAATCAGGCTTAAAAATGAAGCTGTTTTATGTCTGTTCAATGTGTTCATGTTTCTATGCTAGAGGCAAAAATTTATTCTCGGACTGATATATTTTTGGAACTCAAGACTTCAAAGGTCTAAGCACGGTAGCAACTGTGCCAGATCATCAGAGCAACAAGACATGCTGGGGGTGGGATAGTTTCAACACCCGAAGCTATTGTAGTACGCGGGGATAGAAAATAAAATCCCTAAAATACATTGTAAAACAATGCGTAACTTCTTTGCTGCCTCCTCTGAAAATGCCTTTCCATTGGCCTTGCCTATGAGCCCATACCATGCTGCAGCAGTTGCCAAATTTGGCTAGCAATGTGATACCGGTATAATACATGATTATCAGACTTCTCCGCCAGTAGAACCCTTTTCCGAGGATAGGTGCTTGAACAGATGTAGTATTTCTTTTGATAATCCCAGGTAGAAGACCGTTTGGAGTTGAATATACTATTAAACATTAGCCAAACTATCCTACAGTTCTTATGTCTGCTGGACCTCTGTGCACGCAACAAGAGTGCAACGTTTAAGTGTCCGAGCATTAATTAATCCCTCTATCTGTAAATTCGACGAAGCCCTTTATATTTGTGTAATCCATGCATGTGACAAATTTCTAGTGGCAGACTTAGCAGAAATTATGAAATTGTGCACACTTTAGAGCTTCAAATTGAACCCTCACTATGCATGCACATATTAAAATTATGTATACCTTGTGCAATGTCTTAATATACATAAAATCCTTACCTAGTTCGATTGCACCATTAATACTGTTCTTATTTTACATATCAAGCAAACCAGTCTCACACTGCAACCTCAGGGTGGGAGGACAGCCTGGGTAGGAGGCTATGATACACTTCCCCAATTTATTTACAAGCTGTGCATATGAATATAATTATGTGGTAAATGTCTTTACAGGCTAAATAGGAAAATAACTATAATAATTCATTTCACAGCTTTTTTGTTTGTATTTTGCAAGGTCAACGCAAACAGCAGTGAATACAGACATGCTTCTCAGGCACACTGCGTACAGATGAACCTTCCCCTAGCATCCTTCTCTTTGAGCACTGGAAAAGACAGCATAATCAAAGAGAGGCTGGGTATACTTTACTTCAAGTGTTAGGTATTGCATCCGTAATTCTTTGCTATCATCTCCAAGCTGGATAAAGCTTGCATTTGACTGATATTCACTTTTTCGATAAATGCTGCATTGCAGGTTTGTATTTTTCAGTAACCACTTTGCCTTACCTGCCCAGAGCTTGTAGTGTGTGGCTACACTGACAGATAAACTATCCCCCTACCGGTATAGAGCACTACCTCAAACTATCTTCCTGGCACTTATGAAGCAGTGTTCAACTTGCTCCTTTGGATTCTTTGTATGTTCTATCATCGAACATGGCAGCTAGCATGCACAGTTTTGACAAGACTTAGTGTGAACAAGTAGATCAACCTCAGAGCCCTGATCCCACATGCAAAATGTCTGCATGTGCACATGCTGCCATGTGGAGTCAACTCTTATTTTGTCCATTCTGTCATGTTCATAAACTGTATACCCGGACAAACACACACCACAACATTGCACAGCAGGTTTGCTATGCGCCAAACACAAGAGTGTTGACCAGTCAAGGCTTATGGATAGAAACAGAAAATATAATTCAAGCTTTTTTGCTCGGAGGCTGCTCTGAAATGTCGCTCTGTTTCCCCCTAGCTACACAGCTGCCAGAAATGCATCATTTTTCTGATATTCAATACTGACTAGTTTTAATACCATACTGATACCATGCTTACTTGTTCTCTCCTCCCTTGATGTGCTGCATACTCACTGAATGCATGCTTGCAGGCGAAGTTAAATCTCGTAGGGAAAGGGTTAAAATCTAAATTTGGGATAAACCCGTAATTTTTTCCTCATGAGCAAGTCAGAGATTCCTGCGCTGCGAGCGACGAAGATCACGTGATACTCCTTGCGGTCGGCGCGGCCAACGCCCCGGCGCGGCGCAGCGCGGGAGATGCCATTGGTCAGTTCACAAAGTAGCATCATAGTTTATAAAGTAGGGTCATAGTTTATAAAGTAGCATCGTAGTTTATAAAGTAGGGTCATAGTTTATAAAGTAGGGTCATAGTTTATAAAGTAGGGTCATAGTTTATAAAGTAGCATCCTAGTTTATAAAGTAGGGTCATAGTTTATAAAGTAGGGTCATAGTTTATAAAGTAGCATCCTAGTTTATAAAGTAGGGTCATAGTTTACAAAGTAGGGTCATAGTTTATAAAGTAGCATCGTACTTTATAAAGTAGGGTCATAGTTTATAAAGTAGCATCGTACTTTATAAAGTAGCATCGTACTTTATAAAGTAGCATCGTAGTTTATAAAGTAGCATCGTACTTTGTAAAGTAGCATCATAGTTTATAAAGTAGCATCGTAGTTTATAAAGTAGCATCGTACTTTATATAAAGTAGCATCATAGTTTATAAAGTAACAACATAGTTTATAAAGTAGCATCATAGTTTATAAAGTAGCCCTGAAAACACAGTTTAGTTACAGACGGCGCCCCATATGCTTCTGTGCTGTTTTAAAGCATTTCCGTGAAGTGAATAGTAAACTAAGCATCTTCGTTAAGCGCAAACGACGCGCGCTTTAGCACTCTCAACGACATTGGGGGCTTACCGGCCGTGGACACGCGTATGTACGCAGAAACAACCAGTTTTAGTACCTTCAGTCGGCAATATACTTCCATGCACGTCGTTTTGCCTGTATTTCATGCCTTAGACTTGTGGAAAGACGTAAGTGGAAGGCGTTATGCGTGTACCGTGAAGGGGGCGCACTACTTTGTACAGAAGAGCTACGAAGTCACTGGACGAGGTCAGTGTACCACTTAGATTCAGTTCTTCATTTTTTAGGTAGAGACAGACTCTTGCATAAAATTTTGCTGAGAGTCTTGGATGAAAGTCCATGCCGACATGTTAGGTCCAGATATAGCTAGTGCAGAAGTGGGATCTGCATTGGACACTTAAGTATTTAAAAGCCTCACGTCCGTGCCTCCACCTGGATCCAACTTTGTTGCTTGAGAAAGTAATTTGTGATGCGAATTGCACCACCTTGATTGTCACATAGGTTTCATAATGCCTCAGACACAGCACTTTTGATGTAGAATTTCACCTTGGGAGGCTAGCTTGCTGGTATGCTTTATGAATCCAAGATCTGGAGCGACTGCTGAGGAAGGCAACACTAGAAATGATACAAGCGGAACCTCAAGTGATTCTGACAAGTTGTGTAACAGCCTTATTCAAGTTCACATACAACGCACCAGACCTCCACAGTGGACAAAACTGCATTCCTCGTGCAAGGAAAGATTGAAAAATCAATTGTCATGCTGTAAAGATGGTGCAGTCCTCTTCAGTGAAACAGGCGTGCACATGACTTCCAAAGTGGTCAAAACTGCTTTCTCCGGCTTTCTTGGCCCTTAAACATACCTGCACAAGTTACTCAAGCACCCCCACAGTGATGAAAACTGCTTTCTTCTCCCTTTCCTGGCACTGAAATGGGCTTACACGAGCTTCACAACACCTCCATAGTCCTTGCAGGTACTTAAACAGACCTGCACGTGCTTCACAGCACCTACACAGTGATCAAAACTGCTTTCTCGATCCTTCCACGAACTTCAGTAGACGTCCACAGGCATTTGAACAGGCCTGCACGGGCTTCACAGCACCTGCATGAACGAGCCTCACAACACCTCCACAGTGGCTGTCTCCGTCCTTCCTGTCACTTAAACAGGCTGGCACGAGGTTTACCAGACCTTCACAGTAGTAATAACTGCGTTCTACGTCTTTTCCTGGTACTCAAACAGTCAAGCACGAGTTTTACAACACTTCCACCGTCGTGAAAATTGCCTTCATCTTTCCTGGCACTTTAACAGGCCTGCACATGCTTCAAAGCATCCCCACGGTGACAAAAATTGCTTTCTCGATCTTTCCTGGACAAAAAAATGCCTTGCATGAGCTTCATAAGACCTCCACAGTGGTTAAAAAATGGCTTTCTCCGTCTGTCCTGGCACCTGCACGAGCGGGAAAATATGCTTACCACAGGCTTGCACGAGCTTCATAGAAACACAGCACTAGAGTAAATTGCTTTCTTCATCTTCCCCTGCATTGAAACAGGCTTGCACGAGCATCACATGAATTCCACAGCGGTTAAAATGGGTTTGTCGAACCATACCGGTACTTAAACAGGCCTGCACGTATTACCCAGCACATACACAGTGATGAAAACTGCTTTCTCGATCTTTCCTGATACTTAAACAGGTCTGCACGAACTTTTCAGCACTTCCACAGTCGTGAAATTCCTTTCTCGATCTTTCCTGGCCAAAAAACAGCCCTACCACAGTGGTGAAAACCACTTTTCCATCCTTCATGGCACCTAAGCAGGCTTGTATGTGTATCACATGACCTCCACACTAGAGAAAATATGCTTTCCTCAACAGGCCCGCACGAGCTTCACAGGACCTCCACAGTGGTTAAAATGGCTTTGTCCGACCTTCCAGCCATTTAAACATACCTGCACGAGTTACTCAGCACCCCCACAGTGATGAAAACTACTTTCTCGCTCTTTCCTGACACTTCACAATTCCTCCATTGTTTTGAAAACTGCTTTCTCCGTCCTTGCAGGTACTTAAACAGGCCTGCAAGTGCTTCACAGCACTTACACACTGATTAAAACCGCTTTCTAGATCTTTCCTGGCACAAAAATAAGCTTTCACGACCTTCAGCAGACCTCCACAGTTGTGAAAGCTGCTTTCACCGTCCTTTTTGGCACTTAAACAGGCCTGCACGTGCATCACATCACCTCCACAGTAGAAAAAATTTGCTTTCCTCATCTCCCCTGGCATTTAAACAGGCTTACACGACCTGCACATGACCTCCGCTGTGGTTAAAATGGGTTTCTCGAACCGTCCCAGCACATAATCAGGCCTTCACGAGCTTCACAGGACCTCCACATGCTTAAAATGGCTTTCTCCGACATTCCAGCCACTTAAACATACCTGCATGAGTTACTCAGCACTCCCACATTGATGAAAACTGCTCTCTCGCTCTTTCCTGGCACAGAAATGGGCTTGAACGAGCTTCAAAATACCTCCATAGTCTTGAAAACTGCTTTCTCCATCCTTGCGGGTACTTAAACAGGCCTGGACATGCTTCACAGCACCTCCACGGTGATGAAAATGGCTTTATCGATCTTTCCTGGCATTTAAACAGCCTACACAGTGATTAAAACTGCTTTCTCAATCTTTCCTGGCACTAAAATAAGCTTGCACGAGCTTTAGCTGACCTCCAAAACTGCTTTCACCGCCTTTTTTGGCACTTAAACAGGCCTGCACGTGCTTCACAGCACCTCCACGGTGATGAAAATTCCTTTCTCGATCTTTCCTGGCACAAAACCAGGTTTGCACGAGCCTCACAACACCTCTACAGTGGTGAAAACTTCTATATCCCTGGTACTTTAACAGGCATGCACATGCTTCACAGGAACTCAACACTAGAAACAATTGCTTTCCTCACCTTCCCTGGCATTTAAACAGGGCTGCACGTGCTTCAAAGCACCTCCACGGTGATGTAAATTGCTTTCTCGATCTTTCCTGGCACAAAACCAGGTTTGCACGAGCCTCACAACACCTCTACAGTGGTGAAAACTTCTATCTCCCTGGTACATTAACAGGCATGCACATGCTTCACAGGATCTCAACACTGGAAACAATTGCTTTCCTCACCTTCCCTGGCATTTAAACAGGCTTGCACGAGCTTCACAGGACTTCCACAGTGGTTAAAATGGCTTTGTCGAACCGTCCCGGCACTTAAACAGGCCTCCACGTATTACCCACCACATACACAGTGAGTAAAACTGCTTTCTCAATCTTTCCTGATACTTAAACAGGCCTGCACGAACTTTATAGCAATTCCAGAGTCGTGAAAATTCCTTTCTCGATCTTTCCTGGCACATGAACAGCACCGCTCTTTCTAGGTACGGAAATGGGCTTGCACGAGCTTCACAATACCTCCATAGTCTTGAAAACTGCTTTCTCCGTCCCTGCAGGTACTTAAACAGGCCTGCACGTGCTTCACAGCACCTACACAGTGACCAAAACTGCTTTCTCGATCTTTCCTGGCACTAAAATAAGCTTACACGAGCTTCAGAAGACCTCCACAATAGTGAAAGCTGCTTTCACCGTCTTTTGTGGCACTTAAACAGGCCTGCACGTGCTTCGCAGCACCTGCACCGTGATGAAAAATTGCTTTCTCGATCTTTCCTGGTACCAAACCAGGCGTTCACAAGCCTCACAACACCTCAACAGTGGTGAAAACTGCTATCTCCCTGGCACTTTAACAGGCCTGCACGTGATTCACAAGACTTCAACACTAGAGAAAATATGCTTTCTTCATCTCCCCTGGCACTTTAACAGGCTTGTACGAGCTTAACATGACCGCCACAGTGGTTAAAATAGATTTCTTCGCACACATCAACATGCTTGCACGAGCTTCACAGGACCTCCACAGTGGATAAAATGGCTTTGTCCGACTTTCCAGCCACTTAAACATACCTGCACGAGTTACTCAGCACCCCCACAGTGATGAAAACTGCTTTCTCGCTCTTTCGTGGTACTGAAATGGGCTTGCACGAGCTTCACAATACCTCCATAGTGGTGAAAACTGCTATGTCCGTCTTTGCTGTCCCTTTAACAGCCCTGCACGTGCTTCACAGCACCTACACAGTGATCAAAACTGCTTTCTTGATCTTTCCTGGCATGAAAATAAGCTTATACGAGCTTCAGTACAATAGTGAAAACTACTTTCACCGTCTTTTTTGGCACTTAAACAGCCTTGCACGAGCTTCACAAGACCTCCACCGTGGTGACAACTGCTTTCTCCATCTCTCCTGGCACCTAAACTGGCATGTACGTGCATCACACCGCCTCCACACTAGAGAAAATATGCTTTCCTAATCTCCCCTGGGATTTAAACTGGCTTGCACGAGCTTCACAACACCTACACAGCGGTGAATCCGTCCTTCTTGGCACTTAAACTGGCCTGCACAAGCTTCACAGGACCTCCACGATGATGAAAATTGCTTTCTCGATCTTTCCTGGTACCAAACCAGGCTTGAACGAGCCTCACAACACCTCCACAGTGGTGCAAACTGCTACCTCCGTCTTTGCTGGCACTTCAACGGGCCTGCACGAGCTACACAGGACCTCCACACTAGAGAAAAATTGCTTTTCTCATCTCCCCTGGCATTTAAACAGGCTTGCACGACCTTCACATGACCTCCACAGTGGTTAAAATGGCTTGTCCGACTTTCCAGCCAATTAAACATACCTGCACGAGTTACTCAGCACCCCCACAGTGATGAAAACAGCTTTCTCGCTCTTTCCTGGCACTGAAATGGGCTTGCAAGAGCTTCACAATACCTCCATAGTCTTGAAAACTGCTTTCTCCGTCCATGCAGGCATTTAAACAGGCCTGCACGTGCTTCACAGCAACTCTACGGTGATGAAAATTGCTTTCTAGATCTTTCCTGGTACCAAACCAGGCGTGCACAAGCCTCACAACACCTCAACAGTGGTGAAAACTGCTATCTCCCTGGCACTTTAACAGGCCTGCACATGCTTCACAAGACCTCCACACTAGAGAAAATATGCTTTCTTCAGCTCCCCTGGCACTTTAACAGGCTTGCACGAGCTTAAAATGACCGCCACAGTGGTTAAAATGGATTTCTTGCACCTTCGCACACATCAACAGGCTTGCACGTGCTTCACAGGACCTCCACAGTGGTTAAAATGGCTTTGTCCGACCTTCCAGCCACTTAAACATACCTGCACGAGTTGCTCAGCACCCCCACAGTGATGAAAACTGCTTTCTCGCTCTTTTCATGGTACCAAACCAGGCTTGCACGAGCCTCACAAGACTTCTACAGTGGTGAAAACAGCTTTCTCCATCTCTCCAGGCACCTAAACAGGCCTGTACGTTCATCCCAGGACCTCCACACTATAGAAAATATGCTTTCCTCATCTCCCATGGCAGCTTGCATGAGTTTCACATGCCCTCCACAGTGGTTAAAATGGCTTTGTCCGACCTTCCAGCCACTTAAACATACATGCACGAGTTACTCAGCACCCCCACAGTGATGAAAACTGCTTTCTTCGCCCTTTCCTGGCACTGAAATGGGCTTAAACGAGCTTCACAACACCTCCATAGTGTTGAAAACTGCTTTCTCCGTCCTTGCAGGTACTTAAATAGACCTGCACGTGCTTCACAGCACCTACACAGAGATGGAGGTGTTGTGAGGCTCGTGCATGCCTGGTTTGGTACCAGGAAAGATCTAGAAAGCAATTTTCATCACCATGCAGGTGCTGTGAAGCACGTGCAGGCCTGTTTAAGTGCCTGAAAAGACTACTGTGGACGTCTGCTGAAGCTCACGGAAGGATCGAGAAAGCAGTTTTGATCACCGTCTTTCCTGGCACTTCAACAGGCTGGCACGAGGTTTACCAGACCTCCACAGTGGTAATAACTGCGTTCTACGTCTTTCCTGGTATTCAAACAATCCAGGACGAGTTTTACAACACTTCCACCGTCGTGAAAATTGCCTTCTTGATCTTTCCTGGCACTTTAACAGGCCTGCACATGCTTCAAAGCATCCCCACGGTGACGAAACTTGCTTTCTCGATCTTTCCTGGACCAAACAATGCCTTTCATCAGCTTCATAAGACCTCCACAGTTTTTAAAACGGCTTTCTCCGTCTCTCCTGGCACTTAAACAGGCCTGCACGTGCTTGACAGGACCTCCACACTAGAGAAAATATGCTTTCCTAATCTCCCTTGGCATTTACACAGGCTTGCACGAGCTTCACAGAAAATCAGCACTAGAGAAAATTGCTTTCCTCATCTTCCCTTGAATTTAAACAGGCTTGCACGAGCATCACAAGACTTCCACAGCGGTTAAAATAGGTTTGTCGAACCGTACCGGCAGTTAAACAGCCTGCACGTATTACCCAGCACATACACAGCGATGAAAACTGCTTTCTTGCTCTTTCATGGCACTGAAATGGACATGCACGAGCTTCACAACACCTCCACAGTGGTGAAAACTGCTATCTCCGGCTTTGCTGGCACTTTAACAGGCCTGCACGTGCTTCACAGGAACTCAACACTAGAGAAAATTGCTTTCCTCATCTTCCCTGGCATTTCAACAGGCTTGCACGAGCTTCACAGGACTTCCACAGCGTTGTAATGGCTTTGTGGAACCGCTCCGGCACTTATACAGGCCTGCATGTATTACCCAGCACATACGCAGTGATGAAAACTGCCTTCTCGAACTTTCCTGACACTTAAACAGGCCTGCACGAACTTTACAGCACTTCCACAGTCGTGAAAATTCCTCTCTCGATCTTTCCTGACCCCAAAACAGCCTTGCACGAGCTTCACAAGAGCTCCAGAGTGGTGAAAACTACTTTTCCATCCTTCGTGACACTTAAACAGGCTTGTACGTGCATCACATCACCTCCACAGTACAGAAAATATGCATTCCTCATCTCCCCTGGCATTTAAACATGCTTGCACGAGCTTCACAAGACCTACACAGTGGTGAAAACTGCTTTCTCCGTCTTTCCTGGCACATAAACAGGCCTGCACGAGGTTCACAGGACCTCCACACTTAAGCAAATTTGCTTTGCTCATCTCCCCTGCCATTTAAACAGGTTTGCACGAGCTTCACATGACCACCACAGTGGTTAAAGTGGCTTTCTCGCACCTTCCCGCACATCAACAGGCCTGCACGAGTTTCACAGGACCTCAACAGTGGTTAAAATGGCTTTGTCCGACCTTCCAGCCACTTAAACATACCTGTGCGAGTTACTCAGCACCCCCACAGTGATGAAAACTGCTTTCTTGCTCTTTCATGGCACTGAAATGGACTTGCACGAGGTTCACAACGCCTCCACAGTGGTGAAAGCTGCTATCTCCGTCTTTGCTGGCACTTTAACAGGACTGCACGAGCTACACAGGACCTCCACACTAGAGAAAATTTGCTTTCTTCATCTCCCCTGGCATTTAAACAGGCTTGCACGAGCTTAACATGACTTCCACAGGGGTTAAAATGGCTTTGTCGAACCGTCATGGCACTTAAACAGGCCTGCACGTATTACCCAGCACATACACAGTGATGAAAACCTGCTTTCTCGCTCTTTCCTGACACTGAAATGGGCTTGCACAAGCTTCACAATACCTCCATAGTCTTGAAAACTGCTTTCTCTGTCCTTGCAGGTACTTAAACAGGCCTGCACGTGCTTCACAGCACCTACACACTGATCAAAACCGCTTTCTAGATCTTTCCTGGCACAAAAATAAGCTTTCACGACCTTCAGCAGACCTCTACAGTAGTTAAAGCTGCTTTCACCGTCTTTTTTGGCACTTAAACAGGCCTGCACGTGCTTCACAGCACCTCCAGAATGATGAAAATTGCTTTCTCGATCTTTCCTTGTACCAAACCAGGCTTGCACGAGCCTCACAACACCTCAACTCTGTTGAAAACTGCTATCTCCGGCTTTGCTGACACTTAAACACGCCTGCACGTGCTTCACAGGAACTCAACACTTCAGAACATTGCTTTCCTCATCTTCCCTGGCATTTAAACAGGCTTGCACGAGCTTCACAGGACTTCCACAGCGTTGAAATGGCTTTGTCGAACTACCCCGGCACTTATACAGGCCTGCATGTATTATCCAGCACATACACAGTGATGAAAACTGCCTTCTCGATCTTTCCTGACACTCAAACAGGCCTGCACGAACTTTACAGCATCTCCACAGTCGTGAAAATTCGTCTGTCGATGTTTCCTCACCACAAAACAGCCTTGCACGAGCTTCACAAGAGCTCCAGAGTGGTGAAAACTACTTTTCCATCCTTCATGGCACCTAAAGAGGCTTGTACGTGCATCACATCACCTCCACAGTACAGAAAATATGCATTCCTCATCTCCCCTGGCATTTAAACATGCTTGCACGAGCTTCACAAGACCTACACAGTGGTGAAAACTGCTTTCTCCGTCATTGATGGCACATAAACAGGCCTGCACGAGGTTCACAGGACCTCCACACTTAAGAAAATTTGCTTTCCTCATCTCCCCTGGCATTTAAACAGGTTTGCACGAGCTTCACATGACCTCCACAGTGGTTAAAATGGCTTTCTCACACCTTCCCGCACATCAACAGGCCTGCACGAGCTTCACAGGACTTCCACAGTGGTTAAAATGGCTTTGTCCGACCTTCCAGCCACTTAAACACACCTGCACGAGTTACTCAGCACCTCCAGGGTGATGTAAATTGCTTTCTCGATCTTTCCTGGTACCAAACCAGGCTTGCACGAGCCTAACAACACCTCAACTCTGGTGAAAACTGCTATCTCCGTCTTTGCTGGCACTTTAACAGGCCTGCACGTGCTTCACAGGAACTCAACACTAGAGAAAATTGCTTTCCTCATCTTCCCTGGCATTTAAACAGGATTGCACGAGCTTCACAGGACTTCCACAGCGTTGAAATGGCTTTGTTGATCCGCTCCGGCACTTATACAGGCCTGCATGTATTACCAAGCACATACGCAGTGATGAAAACTGCCTTCTCGATCTTCCTGAGACTTAAACAGGCCTGCACGAACTTTACAGCACTTCCACAGTCGTGAAAATTCCACTCTCGATCTTTCCTGACCCCAAAACAGCGTTGCACGTGCTTCACAAGAGCTCCAGAGTGGTGAAAACTACATTTCCATCCTTCATGGCACCTAAACAGGCTTGTACGTGCATCACATCACCTCCACAGTACAGAAAATATGAATTCCTCATCTCCCCTGGCATTTAAACATGCTTGCACGTGCTTCACACGACCTACACACTGGTGAAAACTGCTTTCTCCGTCTTTCCTGGCACATAAACAGGCCTGCACGAGGTTCACAGGACCTCCACACTTAAGAAAACTTGCTTTCCTCATCTCCCCTGGCATTTAAACAGGCTTGCACGAGCTTCAAATGACCTCCACAGAGGTTAAAATGGATTTCTTGCACATTCGCACACATCAACAGGCTTGAACAAGCTTCACAGGACCTCCACAGTGGTTAAAATGGCTTTGTCCGACCTTCCAGCCACTTAAACATACCTGCACGAACTACTCAGCACCCCCACAGTGATGAAAACTGCTTTCTCGCTCTTTCCTGGTACTGAAATGGGATTGCACGAGCTTCACAATACCTCCACAGTGGTGATAACTGCTATCTCCGTCTTTGCTGGCCCTTAAACAGCCCTGCACGTGCTTCACAGCACATACACAGTGATCAAAACTGCTTTCTTGATCTTTACTGGCCTTAAAATAAGCTTATACGAGCTTCAGCAAACCTCTACAATAGTGAAAACTACTTTCACCGTCTTTCTTGGCACTTAAACAGTCTTGAACGAGCTTCACAAGACCTCCACGGTGGTGTCAACTGCTTTCTCCATCTTTCGTGGCACTTAAACTGGCATGTACGTGCATCACACCGCCTCCACACTAGGGAAAATATGCTTTGCTCATCTCCCCTGGGATTTAAACTGGCTTGCACGAGCTTCACAAGACCTACACAGCGGTGAAACTGCTTTCTCCGTCCTTCCTGGCACTTAAACAGGCCTGCACAAGCTTCACAGCACCTCCACGGTGATGAAATTTGCTTTCTCGGTCTTTCCTGGTACCAAACCAGGCTTGCACGAGCCTCACAACACCTTCACAGTGGTGAAAACTGCTACCTCCGTCTTTGCTGACACTTCAACGGGCCTGCACGAGCAACACAGGACCTCCACACTAGAGAAAAATTGATTTCCTCATCTCCCCTGGAATTTAAACAGGCTTGCACGACCTTCCCATGACGTCCACAGTGGTTAAAATGGCTTGTCCGACTTTCCAGCCAATTAAACATACCTGCACGAGTTACTCAGCACCCCCACAGTGATGAAAACTGCTTTCTCGCTCTTTTCCTGGCAATGAAATGGGCTTGCACGAGCTTCACAATACCTCCATAGTCTTGAAAACTGCTTTCTCCGTCCATGCAGGCACTTAAACAGGCCTGCATGTGCTTCACAGCACCCCCACGGTGATGAAAATTGCTTTCTCGATCTTTCCTGGCACCAAACCAGGCGTGCACAACCCTCACAACACCTCAACAGTGGTGAAAACTGCTATCTCCCTGGCACTTTATCAGGCCTGCACATGCTTCACAAGACCTCCACACTAGAGAAAATATGCTTTCTTCAGCTCCCCTGGCACTTTAACAGGCTTGCACGAGCTTAACATGACCGCCACAGTGGTTAAAATGGATTTCTTGCACCTTCGCACACATCAACAGGCTTGCACGAGCTTCACAGGACCTCCACAGTGGTTAAAATGGATTTGTTCGACCTTCCAGCCACTTAAACATACCAGCACGACTTGCTCATCACCCCCAAAGTGATGACAACTGCTTTCTCGCTGTTTTTCTTGGCACTGAAATGGGCTTGCACGAGCTTCACAATACCTCCATAGTATTGAAAACTGCTTTCTCCGTCCTTGCAGGTACTTAAACAGGCCTGTACGTGCTTCGCAGCACCTACACAATGATCAAAACTGCTTTCTCGATCGTTCCTGGCACTAAAATAAGCTTGCACGAGCTTCAGCAGACATCCACAGTAGTGAAAACTGCTTTCAACTTCTTTTTTGGCACTTAAACAGGTCTGCACGTGGTTCACAGCACCTCCACGATGATGATAATTGCTTTCTCGATCTTTCCTGGTTACAAACCAGGAATGAACGAGCCTCACAACACCTCCACAGTGGTGAAAACTGCTATCTCCGCCTTCGCTGGCACTTTAACAGCCCTGCACGTGCTTCACAGGAACTCAACACTAGAGAAAATTGCTTTCCCCATCTTCCTTGGCATTTAAACAGGCTTGCACGAGCTTCACAGGACCTTCCACAGTGGTGAAAATGGCTTTGTCGAACCATCCCGGTACTTAAACAGGCCTGCACGTATTACCCAGCACATACAGTGATGAAAACTGCTTTCTCGATCTTTCCTGATACTTAAACAGGCCTGCACGAACATTACAGCACTTCCACTGTCGTGAAAATTCCTTTCTCGATCTTTCCTGGCCCCAAAACAGCCCTACACGAGCTTCACAAGAGATCCAAAGTGGTGAAAACTACTTTTCCATCCTTCATGGCACCTAAACAGGCTTGTACGTGCATCACATCACCTCCACAGTGGAGAAAATATTCTTTCTTCATCTCCCTTGGCATTTAAACATGCTTGCACGAGCTTCACAATACCTACAGAGTGGTGAAAACTGCTTTCTCCGTCTTTCCTGGCACTTAACCAGGCCTGCACGAGCTTCAGAGGACCTCCACACTAGAGAAAATATACTTTCCTCATCTCCACTGGCATTTAAACAAGTTTGCACGAGCTTCACATCACCTCCACAGTGGTTAAAATGGCTTTGTCCGAACTTCTAGCAACTTAAACATACCTGCACGAGTTACTCAGCACCCCCACAGTGATGACAACTGCTTTCTCGCTCTTTCCTGGCACTGAAATGGGCTTGCACTAGCTTCACAATACCTCCATAGTATTGAAAACTGCTTTCTACGTCCTTGCAGTTACTTAAACAGGCCTGCCCGTGCTTCACAGCACCTACACAATGATCAAAACTGCTTTCTCGATCGTTGCTGGCACTAAAATAAGCTTACACGAGCTTCAGCAGACCTCCACAGCAGTGAAAACTGCTTTCACTGTCTTTTATGGCACTTAAACAGGCCTGCACGTGGTT